>CM021100.1:502815277-503044783 GCA_007115665.2 Sequoiadendron giganteum
CACCAAACAATTTGATTGTTAAAATGTATTGCAAACTTTACTCTAATATATACATTCATCAAAATTCTTATAAAATGAACATGTAGATGCATATTTATACCTGTGTACCAGTGTCCTCAGGATGTTCGCCTCTTGTAAGAAACTCTACAAATGAATTGATGTGACCAAATGAACCACCAAAATCTCCATGTCCACCTGAACTAGGTGTGTCCTGATCAGGTCCATAGCATACTTGATGGCAACTGGTACATACATGTGGGACGAGCCACGACACTCTTGGAGTCATACTCGGACCAGCTCCATAGAACACTCCTCCATCATCATTGTCTTTATGCTCCCCACCCGCTATCATAGAAGCATGCTTATCAAGGTCTCTTGCGAGTGTACTAAGGGAACCTAATGTCAAGACCATAGATAGATGATGCATAGGTGCAGGAATGGGAGGACCAGGAGTAATAACAAGGGGTTGTGCATGCACAGGGCAATGGGGATCAACCCTTGCCCCTAACCTCTATTGTGGCATGCCGCCACCAACACCCTGAAATGATTTAAAATCAAAATAATTGGGCTTTTGCCCCATAACAAACTCTACATATAATTTCCTCAAAAAATACAATGGGCACTCCCAATTAGCATGTGGGGGACTATCAAAAACCATATACCATCGATCCCAAAAATGTGCATCATCTGTGGATCTATGCACCACCTCATGGATATTCTAGATTTGTTCGCAAGAATGGGCTGTCGAGTAACGGGGTCGAGAAAGTAGGGGGCTAGGTGGGCTTTCGCTATTTTAAGGTCTAATATTTCTTTATAAGAGAGACCATTAGCATAAAATTGTTTGATTTGTTCTCTGTCTCGTCTATGCCTATCTAGATCAGAATCAATGGTCCTGATGGGATCCACAACATTTTGCATTGCAGATGCAAAACGTCTAACATGGGGTGGAATCAATGCTTGACTTTGCATAGCATTGATTTGATTATGTATTGATGCAACCTGATCATTTATGCATGCTCGTAAGTGAGCCTCATCAGATGCAACAGGTTGTGGAGGGGGAGGTGGAGGGGGAGGTAGAAGTGGAGGGGGAGGTGGAGGATTGCTGATATCATCAATATTAAATTCATCCATGATATGAGATATAAGTTTGCACCTGTATTAAATTATACTAAATTAACATACAAACTTAAAAAATTACAAGAAATAGTTAAATTTGAAACACACATGCAAACTTTTTTAAATATGATACATGCATACATATATTAAGATCATATAAAATTGAAACACACATATACATTGATTGAACTTGATCAAGTAAACTATGTACATAAAATTAAAATAAAAAAATACCATGCATTTAACATACATACATTTAACATGTACATACATTTAAACTAAAAAATACCATGCATAATTTGCATGCATACATCATTAAAGTAAACTATGTACATACATACAAATTTCAAAATTTAACAACTATATGTGCAATTTTAATACATGTGTACATAGTAAACAATAAACTTGAAACATTCACAAAAAGCTAATTTTATGTCTAACGCATATATATATCCATCTAGAACCATCCATCTAAAAATATCCATCTAGAACCAAAATCGTAAATTCACGTCACACAAAATATCCATCGTTCACCAAATTCATCAATTCATAACTATTTAAGATCATTGTCTTAATTTAAAAACTATTGTGGCTCTCTACTGCATCTCTTCATTTATTTGCATTTTCCTTTTCAGAATCAAAAGTTCTCCTCTTCTCTAGCCATTGTCAATGCTCATATAAGATCCCATCCATAGCCCTAACAACATCAACAATGGTTTGCATCCTAGATGCAATCATCCTCACAGGTGGTGCGACAAATTCTTCATTTTGAATAATGTTGATTTTATCTTGGATGGTTCTAACATTGGAATTGATTCGTGCTTGCAAACGAGCACCATCGATTTCAGGTGGTGGAGGTGGGGAGTTATGAGGTGGAGTGGCTGGAGGTGGAGGTGAAGGTGGTGGAGATGGAGGGTGTGGAGGTTGATTGCAAATATTATTGAATCAATCCATGTGATCTCTAGAAGATATGAGTGAACCTACATTAGATTTGTATTTTCAAAATGTAAGATACTTGTTTAGGATTTATACCCTTAAACCATTCAATATAAATGGCCTAATTGAATACATATGATAAAATAAACTTTTAGGCCTCATTTATGTCTAAGGCATTTTACTTGAATGAAAATACAATTAAATATTAATATAAGACAATTTATGAATGTTATAGGGTTTACGGTTTAGAGTTTAACATAGATCCCCTTATGCCATCCTCCCACCCTAAACCGTAAATTAATCAACCAAGATCATGATTTATCTCATTCATATTATAATCTTGCATGATCTAATTATTGTTGAATTTGGTTTATGAAACTTAGGGTGAAGTTTTGGTGTCCCTTGGAATATAATGAACTTGCAAGTTAGTGAAGAACATTATCTTGTGGAACAATTGATTGAGATAGGTCTATAGGATAGGATTCATTGGAGTACCCTATAGGATAGGATTCATGGGAGTACGCTATAGGATTCTTGTGGAACAATTAATTAAGGTCCTAAGACAAAATGAATGCCTTAGTGAAGAACATTTTCTTGTTTCAAATGACCAACCTAGATCATGAAATATCATTCATATTATAATATTGCACAATCTTGTTATTGTTAAATTTGGTTGCCCTGGGCAACTTCACCAAATTTTAAGAAATTATTTGATACCATTAAGAAATGTCATATTAGGACCCCTTAAGACATCGATTTATGATTTTGGGTGATAGGATAGCTTAAGGGGATCTATGTCTAGTGAGGTCCTAGGACAAAATAACATGGCTTAAGGGAATCAAATTTGGTGGAGTTGCCTAAGGCAACCAGATTTGGTGGAGTTTCCTAAGGAAACCAAATTTGATTTTAAGGTCCTACGACAAAATGAATGCTCTAGTGAAGAACATTTTCTTGTGGAACAATTGATTGAGATAGGTCTTATTTCAACTGACCAACCTAGATCATGAAATATCATTCATATTATAATCTTGCACAATCTTGTTATTGTTAAATTTGGTTTCCTTGGGAAACTTCACAAAATTTTAAGAAATTATTTGATCCCATTAAGAAATGTCATATTAGGACCCCTTAATACATCAATCTACGATTTAGGGTGATAGGATGGCTTAAGGGGATCTATGTCTAGTGAGGTCCTAGGACAAAATAACATGGCTTAAGGGAATCAAATTTGGTGGAGTTGCCTAAGGCAACCGGATTTGATTTTAAGGTCCTAAGAAAAAAATAATGCTTTAGTGAAGAACATTTTCTTGTGGAACAGTTGATTGAGATAGGTCTTGTTTCAACTGACCAACCTAGATCATGAAATATCATATATTATAATCTTGCACAATCTTGTTATTGTTAAATTTGGTTGCCTTGGGCAACTTCACAAAATTTTAATAAATTATTTGATCCCATTAAGAAATGTCATATTAGGACCCCTTAAGACATCAATTTATGATTTATGGTGATAGGATGGCTTAAGGGGATCTATGTCTAGTGAATTCCTAGGACAAAATAACATGGCTTAAGGGAATCAAATTTGGTAGAGTTGCCTAAGGCAACCAAATTTGATTTTAAGGTCCAAAGACAAAATGAATGCTTTAGTGAAGAACATTTTCTTATGGAACAGTTGATTGAGATAGGTCTTGTTTCAACTAACCAACCTAGATCATGAAATATCATTCATATTATAATCTTGCACAATCTTATTATTGTTAAAATTGGTTGCCTTGGGCAACTTCACCAAATTTTAAGAAATTATTTGATCCCATTAAGAAATGTCATATTAGGACCCCTTAAGACATCGATTTACGATTTAGGGTGATAGGATGGCTTAAGGGGATCTATGTCTAGTGAGGTCCTAGGACAAAATAACATGGCTTAAGGGAATCAAATTTGGTGGAGTTGCCTAAGGCAACCAAATTTGATTTTAAGGTCCTAAGACAAAATGAATGCTTTAGTGAAGAACATTTTCTTGTGGAACAGTTGATTGAGATAGGTCTTGTTTCAACTAACCAACCTAGGTCATGAAATATCATTCATATTATAATCTTGCACAATCTTGTTATTGTTAAATTTGGTTGCCTTGGGAAACTTCACCAAATTTTAAGAAATTATTTGATCCCATTAAGAAATGTCATATTAGGAACCCTTAAGACACCGATTTACGATTTAGGGTGATAGGATGGCTTAAGGGGATCTATGTCTAGTGAGGTCCTAGGACAAAATAACATGGCTTAAGGGAATCAAATTTGGTGGAGTTGCCTAAGGCAACCAAATTTGATTTTAAGGTCCTAAGACAAAATGAATGCTTTAGTGAAGAACATTTTATTGTGGAACAATTGATTGAGATAGGTCTTGTTTCAAATATCATTCATATTATAATCTTGAACAATCTTGTTATTGTTAAATTTGGTTGCCTTGGGAAACTTCACCAAATTTTAAAAACTTCTTTCATCCCATTAAGAAATGTCATATTAGGACCCCTTAATACATTGATTTACGATTTAGGGTGATAGGATGGCTTAAGGAGATCTATGTCTAGTGAGGTCCTAGGACAAAATGACATGGCTCAAGTGAATAAAATTTGGTAAAAAAATGATGTCTTATGCATGTTTAGGGTTTAGAGTTTAGAGTTTAGGGTTTACAGTAATACGATGGCTTAAGGGGATCTTTGTAGTAAGGTTCTACTACAAAATGACATGGCTTAAGGGAATCAAATTTGGCTTAAGGGGATCTTTGTAGTAAGGTTCTATGACAAAATGACATGGCTTAAGGGAATCAAATTTGGTGGAGTTGCCTAAGGCAACAAAATTTGATTATAAGGTCCTAAGACAAAATGGATGCTTTAGTGTTGAGGGTTTAAATTTTAGAGTTCAGGGCTTAGGGTTTAATGAACTTAGGGTGAATTTTGGGTGGCCCTTGGAATAATGGACTTGCAAGTTAGTGCCTAGTTGATGAATATTTTTTTATTTTATGATTAGATTGACTATTTCCGTAATAGAAACACATAATTATGTGTGATTAAGATTGAGTTTGATGTATATTTTAACTGGATTTTTTTTTTTAATTGAATATAAGATTATTTTATTTAATATTTTTTTCATTAATATTGAACTCACTTAAATGAATTTTATGATATAAAACACATATAATATAAAATTAGTTAATGTTGAATTGAAAGTATTTTATTTTAGATTGTTTGTAATTGAAAGAACCTAAAAGAACTTAGATTTACAAAAATATTTAGATTATTTAGTGTCTAGGTAACTAGTGCAAAAATTTAAATCCTAGACCAATACTCTAAGTACATATATATGGTAAATCCTAAACCATGGATTTAATCATTAAAATTTTAAAATTTAAATTCAAAATTTTCCATCCCTTACACATTTAATAATACATTATGAGCCAACTAAACTTTCTTAGTATTCGAAGGCATTCAATTGTCTTTATTTTATCATTTAATTACACCTGATCATTATTCACAAATCATTTAAATTTTTGAAAGTACTATATGATAGAACACTTCAATAGGAGGACCTAGATTAATCTAATTATGCATCACCATTTCCAAGTTCGAATACTATTCTCCTCAATCATTTCCATAATCATGAACTTGATCTTATCATGAGGGCTAACCTATGAGAACATGACAATTGAGATCCAACACTGAGTGCCCCTAGGTGTTTTTAAATGCCACTACTTAATAAGTTAAATCTTCATTTCTAATAGAACTAATTTCTATGTGTCAAGTAACCCTCTCATTTAATTTCACAAAAAAAAAAATTATGCATATGTCCTAAACTCTATTCTTTAAATTAATTTATATATTTCTTACCATTATTTTTCTCAAAAATGTATTTAAAAACTATATTTTTCTTCAAAATAGATTATAACTTAAATCTTAATTTCTAATAATTAATTGTTCAAAATCCTCATTTTTTCTCTAATAGAATAAACATCTATATTTTTTAAAGAGATTTGATATATTTACCATCCCTAATTTAATTTACATTTCATCAAAATACCACATTTCTTCTTAAGTAGTTCAACTTCAATTCAAGAACCCTAGATCCCTAGATGAAGCTAGATTTAGAATTTAGAGTGTATTTTAATTTTTGTTTTATTTTTATTTCATCTTTTTAATAGACTAATTATTTGACCTAAAATTAATTATCAAAATTCATATAAAAGATGGTTCTAAATGAAAATTCATATAGCAATAATGTAATCATTTCACAAAAAATGGAAAGTTTTTCTAATCTAATTATAATTTAACATTGAAACTAAAATTTAACATATCATTTTATCCATACAATGCAAATGAAATTTAAAACATTTAAGCAATGCAAAAGAATTTTCTTGAGCTCGAATATTAGGGTTTTCAAAATCAAAATGATTTGTTTGATTTCAATTTAGGGTTTTAGCAATTTGTATTGTTTCAATTCAATCCAGGGTTTCAATTTCTAAGCAATTAGGGTTTTTAATACAATTTTTTAGTTTCAATTCAAACTAGAGTTTTGAAATTATTATTTTTTTACTTTGATTTGAATTCGAGATTTCAAAAAGCTTAATTAGGGTTTCTAAATGCAAATTTTCAATTTATTTCAATTTCTAGGGTTTTGAAATGCAATTTTTTTGTTTCGTTTCAATTAGGGTTTTGAATTTTTTTTTGTTTGTTTGTTTCATCAAACAATTCAAGTTTCAAAAGTTAAAATTTGTTTCTAAAATACAATTCAAGTTTTAATTTTTTGTTTCTATTGAAAATCTTCACAATTTGACGTATTTTTTTAATCTATTTCTAAAATTTCTTATTTAAAAAATAACACGAAATAAAATGCTTAAAATGGAAATAAAAATTGAAATAAACATTTTAGAAATAGTAAATTTATCAACAATTTCAATTTCGAATGTAAAAATGCAAAAAAAAGAGGAAGAGTACGGGTACCTGGAGGTCTTTTGGTAGTCACTGTCACTCTAAAACCGGGATCCCGTGCGTGCAGGTGAAAATGAAGATTTATTCATTTAAAAAAAAATAAATAGTCTTACGAAACGGGATCCGGTTTCCTCTCTGCCGGTTTGGGACCCTCTAGCAAATAGGATCCCATTTTTCAAAAAGTGAGATCCTGTTTTCGATTCAGGCTCCGGATCCCGAACCAAAATGGGATCCCGATTTCCCGTTCTTAAAAATCGGGATCCCGTTTTTGCTTAGCCGATTTCATTTTTTCGGCTAAGGCAAAAACTTCCACATTTTGTGGACCCAACTTTGTGCATTTATCCCTACGTTATATCATTTGATTATATACATGTATTTAATTAACACCTATATCCAATTTTAGATTATTGTATGTCAATGGACTAATATATATTTACTAGCCAAGATACACCAAATCATGAAGCCATGTTAAAAAAAAATTCGCTTATGATTGTGAAGAAAATAATTAAGAGGTCATATTTATAAATCTTTAGTAAACACATGAATTTTTAAAATTCCATCTCGAGGGAGGGAGAGAGAGGATTTTCTAGAGAGAGATAGATATCTAGATAGAGGGAGAGCTCAATATTTTGAGAGATGATCTATGAGAGGTTGAGATCTAGATAGATGGAGATAGACATACTGAGAGAGATATAGAGGTAGAGATCTAGATATCTTAGATTAAATATTCTCAATTTTAAAAATAGATAAATCATTAATATTAAATGTTAATTTAGGAAATTAATTGTGATGAAAAATGTACAGTTTAACTATAGAACAATGGAGTTCACACAACTTGAAATAACTATAATGCCACATTAACAGTCCATCTTGACACTATTGTGGACCAATTTCAAATAAGGTAATTTCTACATGCATAGATATGATTTTTTGATTGTGAATCTAATTTGGTATAATGCATCTTCTTATCTTTCAATTCATTGTATTCTTTGCCCTTCTCTTTAATCATTAATGATATGTGGTATTGAAAAAAATCTTGGGAAGGTCATTGAATCACTAAGATCAAATTATCCTAGGTCATCCCCTAGAAGGATTAGTTTGATGGTTGTAAAAATGATAAATAACATGATTCTTTAGACATGCATATGCCAGATCTCTCATATCTGATGATGTAAATCTAGATTTTTGTTAGTGCTTCCAAATTGAAATATTAAAAAATAAAAATTTAGAAAAGATGCATACCTTGTTTTCATCTATGCTGGTGTAAATAAATTCTTGTACCTAGTTAATTCATTACTAGGGGACTTATTTACATGTTAAGCTTACTTAGGTCCTAGGAAGGAATATTTCTAGAAGGTGTTAGTTGTCATTAGTTTTTATCTTATCTTTTGACTTGTAACACATGTGAACCTAGGTAAGTGTGATGAGTTGTCTCATGTGATATGATTAGGACACTCAAGTCACAATCCTATGGCATCTTGTATCTCAACTTAGTTATATAACCAAGGGGTCTCTACTACATTATAAACACATACCCATTGAATCATATTTGCATGTGCATATTCTCTCTATTGTGTTTTCCATTTGGCCTCAAGATCTTGGTAGCCATAGTCAATTCTAACATGGTATCAAAGTGGGTTGGGTGCCACTGGATAGTATTTTTATGAAGAGAGATGGTAAATCTTGAATATTTGAGTATGCTCTTCTATTGCATCATATGATGATGTGGAGAATCAAAAAAACTTGATAGAAATACTAGATTGGGGGGGTTCCATTTTTTTCTCTTTATTAAAGGTTTAAATTGGAGCTTTTTGGTGCAAATCTAAGCTCACAATTGCATTCAAAAGGTTTGACAAAGTCAATTTTGCACTTTTTTGTCCAAATTCGACATACGAGGCCAAATCTATGAGGGTTTGAAGTTAAAGAGTGGTTTCCAAATCTATAAGGTAGCTACATTTTTGGAGAATTTTGGGTCAAATCCAACCCTTCCATCACGTCCAAAAGGGCCAAAAACCCCAAGATCGACTGTCAATTCGTCAAATTCAGAGCATTTGTCCAATGAGGCACATTTGTTTTGCGCAGGAAGTTGTACGACCCCCCCAGGTCGTCATAATTGTCGATGGTATGATTTTGAAAAAAAGTAAAATTATTTTATTTCATCAAAAAAAAATTGAATTTTTTTATAGAAAAATAAAAATATTCAGATTGATTTTTTTGAAAAGATTTTATTATAAAAAATATATTTAAGTCATCAAAGTTGCAAACTATAAAGTCTGCAACCTACAAAATTGTACGCGGTTCGTACTAGGAGGGTACCTCACCACCCACCACCTTCCACGTGGCAATATAGGATTACATTGCTACAACCCCACTTGCTTCCCATGTACTGTCGAACTCAATAACCAGTGGACCATTTACAATAAAAGTGGCTAGTATATATAAGAAAAATCTGGTGACTAAAAGAAAAACCCGACCGATATTTATAAAACCTCGATGTATAGAATTTAAAATCTAATGGTGGATGAAGGGAATATTTCGATGGTATATCACAAGATTCTGACAACAAGATTTCGACAACATAAGCTATATTTTGGCAAGTTTGAGCATATTACGGTGAAGGGAAATTTCTGATTTGACAGGCATTTGGCTGTCAAAATTAACCATGAGCAACCCATGACGGTTGTTTAGCTGTCAATTTTATGCTTGTAGTTTGGTGATGTTACCAGTTTCTAAAAATAATTTTTCACCCCTCATGGATTACATTTTGGTTTTTGTAGTTCGACTTTAAAGCTTCATAAGTTGCTCATTTTGACTCCTTTTGTCAAGAAGGTTTTCTTTTTTCTTTATTTGGGCTATTTTTTTGCACTCTTCAAATGGTGCAATTAGTTTTTGGTTTTGGTAACTAGATTTTCCAAAAATTTTAGATTCTCATAGGTGTTGCTACTATTTCCTCATTTTGGGAACTTCGGGAGCTCATATCTTGCTCCTACGATAACATTTTTGGGTGCATTTGTTTTTAAAGTGCATAATTTTTTGTGTACTTTACAATGGTATGATTAGATTGATCTCATTTTGTACCAAAAAATGTACTTGATTCTATGGCCTATTTTGGCATCTGTAAGCACTAAGATCAAGTCTAGCTTGTTTTTTTTGGCATCTAGCAACTATAAACTTACTAAATATCAAGTGCCAAATAATATATTCCTAGGGGAGGTTTCCTGATTGGGTGATTTGGGGGGGGGCTTCTCTTGGTGCATTCTTTTGATCTATTTACTTGCGCTCTCTCATTTTCATGGATCATTCTAAGGTTCCTTTTCTCACATCATATAATTATTCAACATAGCATCAAAATGCATGGAGTACTCTAATGACTGAAGGTCACTCTCTATATGTTGAAAATAAGGTACTTGAACCTACAGATACAAATAAAAAGATAAAATGGATGATTATACACACCAAAACTCTTGGATGTCTTCGTAGACTTGTTTGTTAAGATTTGTTGTTCCAAATTGAATCATGTAATAATTCTCATGAAGCTTTGGACAAATTGAAAAATTTGTATGGTACTACAGATGAAGTAAGAGGTTGTCAAATTGATAATGAACTGATGATCCTTGACCCTAAGAACTTTGACAACATCCAAGACTACATCACTAAGGTTAATGATCTAAGAGAGTAGTGTAAAGAATGTGGAATTGATAAGGACATTCAGTTGGTCTATAATACAATGAAAAAACTTGGTCCTAGTTATGCTTCTTTTATTTCTAGCTTTCATACTCATAGATTGACTATGGGGTCTGCATATACTACACCTTTGTTTGCATCATTTTATGAGATGTTGATACATGAGAAACATAATCTTATCTCAATGGGCCTCATCAAGACTTCTAAATCTCTGGAATTGTTGGTTAGTTAGGTGAAAGAATTAGAATCAAATAAGAAATAAAAGAAAGCAAAGAATAATCCATATTTAGATCAAGCAAAGACAAAATCATCTTCTAAAGGGGAAACTTCTAAGAAGGAGAGGCCTACTTGTGCATATTGCAAGAAGGATGGAGTTGAAGAACACTATTGCTATAAGAATGATATTGATGAGTTGAAACATCTTCTAAAAAAGAATCACATTCATTTTCCTTCTAGAATGTCTAAATCACCTCCTCCTTCAAACCAGTCTAAAGAGGACAAAGGTCAAGCATCTACATCAAGATATAAAGGAAATTCTCTTTGTGCCTTTTTAGGTCTAGGATTAGGGAGATGGATTCTAGATTCAGGAGCATCTTATCATATGCCATCTTTGCAGTCTATATTCTCTTCTTTTCAGACTTGTACTATGTCTCCTATCTTGATGGGAAATAATATATACACTAGTGTAATTGGGAAGGGATCTATTAGTTTTGGTGACAATACTTTCCAGTATGTTTTGTTTGTTCCTCATTTAACGAACAATCTTCTTTAAAGCATATATCAGATTACACATGGTGGAGATGTGAGGAATATGGATTTCACTCCTGATTCAATCATCAGTCAAGACTTTGAGAGTAGATAGATCATTTCTACTGGGGTGGTTGATCCTTTCATCTTAGTTATATACCTTTGCAGATTTTTCTTGTAATGGTGACATTGTTCCTTCGGTTGTTGATCACACTTCAAGTATGAACCATGATTCAGAGGAAACATTTAGCTTCTTGAACTTGGGATTTCTCACATTAGATCCAGTTATTGAGTCACACATTTTATCTCCTTCATTTACTATTGTACTTGAGGATTCTTTTGATTCCACAATTTTGGTTCCTTGTGATTCAATGCAACATGATACTCAAAGTATTTCAGATTTGGCAACTTGTGGTGACTTCTTGATAGGTATTTTAGGCTTGTTTATGGAGTCTCATCTTGCAGATTTGGGAGACATCATTGATGACATTTATCTTCTCTTTGATGGAGAAGATTCTTCTTTAGTTGTTGTGAGGGAACACCTTGACCCTCTTGTTCATTCTCTACATGACCATTCTTTATAGTTTGACGTGACTGTAGATACTCTTGGAGGCTTCTTTGTCTTCAGAGGGGATATCATCATCTTTGGATCATGTTCTACATTTATCTCTACTAGATGTTGGATTGTCCTCTTCAATAGTGTGGCTTAGAATGCCTATTTGGAGTGTGAAAATTTTCAGCATCGACATGGAGACACTTGAGAATGCTTCAAAGACATCATCACATATCATTCATATTCCTGACATCCTACATACATTCAAGGTTTTGTTTCTTCCTAAGGGGAGGAAAGTTGTTCAGTGAGATTGGATCATCTTCAGCATTCAATGTCGAGCTTCTACCATCATTGCAGGAGACTCAACATTGAGGGGGGGCTGCCTTATCTCTCTTCTACTTCTCTCTTATGGGGGGGAATTTTTCCTCACATGGGGTTTTGGCCTTCTCATGCATCATTCAGAGCATTTCTTTTTTTTGTATTTCATCTCTCTTTTGGCATGGAGTTTTGTCCCACAGGGTTTTCTCCTTTTCTTTGTTTGTGAGAGATTTCATTTGCACATGGGTACCTAACATGGCCTAGTAGCTGAGATCCATTCTCGCATCTTTGTGTCATTTACATAATAATATTCTACTCTCTAAGTTTCACTTAAGGGGGGGTGTTGGTGTAAACAAAGTCTTGTACCTAGTTAATTCATAACTAGGAGACTTATTTACATGTTAAGTTTACTTAGGTCCTAGGAATGAATCTTTCTAGAAGGTGTTAGTTTTTAGTATTTGTTATCTTATCTTTTGACTTGTAACACATGTGAACCTAGGTAAGTGTGATGAGTTGTCTCATGCCATATGATTAAGACACTTGTCATAATTCTATGACATCTTGTATCTCACCTTGGCTATATAACCAAGGGATCTCTACTACATTGTAAATGCATATCCATTGAATCATATTTGCATGTGCATATTCTCACTCTTGCGCTTTCCATTTGGCCTCAAGATCTTGGAAACCATAGTCAATTCTAACAATCTATAATATCTTTGCAAGTATTCTTCACACAATATTTGTGCCTTTTGTATTGAATGCTTTTGTGCACTCTTTGTTTGTCTCATCCTTTTATTTCCCATCTCCTTATTTGTAAAAAATATGGCATGAATATTCCTCTCTCAAATATTTTCTCCTCCATAGTCTACCTTGTAGAACAAAAATGAGAATTTATATTGCTATATTGGTTTAAAAAAACAAAGAAAACACAAATTTCTATTTGTATGAACAAAAAAAACCATTTATATTGCTATATTATTTTTTAAAAGAGTAAAAACAACTTCTATTTATATACATCATAAAATAAAAAATCAATAAAGGGGTTGACTAGGCCTTACGAAGGTTGATCATTAAAAAATGTAATATCTTTTTAATTTGAAAACCTTTGTTTGAAGATGGTCATTGGTCATGTTGTGTGTGCCATATTAGGGTCTTTGTTTGAAGATCCCTTCATTTGAGGGTTCCTTCGAATGAAGGGGTCTGCAAAGTAAGACCCTAAATTTTCACTTTTCACCCTCCCCTTGCAAATTTCTACAATTTTTTAGCTTTCAAAGCTTGGGTTGAAGGTCCAAATGGAATCAAATTGACAAAATAAGTTGTAGGATCGTAGTCCCTGAAATGAGCTTTCCAACAACTATAATTTTAATATATTTTGGTTTTATTATGATTTTTTTTCTAGTTTTACTGAACATAGGTTTGAACCACTGAACATTAAGTTTTTTGTTCTACACATGTGGAAAAATAGTAAATTAGTGAAATAATTTTTGAAAATTCTAAAAAATATCTATGCACTAGATATTGATGTCCTTGTTCCAACAACAAAAAAAGTTAGAATTTTGATACATACAAAATAAGTTATACATGAAGTAATACACCTATGTCTAAATTATAATTGGTTTGACTTCAAAACTTAACTAAAAGTAAAATATTTAACAAGACATTATGAAACCAAATGGAAGCACTAGATATCGGTGTTACAAACCCAAATTCAAAAGAATAAGAATTTAATCTTTTGTGGGAAAAGATTTATGAATGATGTAATACATATCACTTTTTAAAAATGTTGTTTACTATTCAAAACTAGTTATCAAAGGAGACAAAAAATTTATAATTTAATTCTATTGTTTTAAAATACATTTAGAATCTATAGACAAAATCTCATAGATGACTAGTTCGCAACATCAAATTCCCAACAATTTAACTACTATAGGTGTTAGAAATTGAAGGTTTAGTTCAAAATATTGATTTCAATGTTAAGTTTGGTTAAAAAGTGTAACCCATTATTGTGGGATGACTTGAGAATTGAGTAAAATTTGAGCTACTACTTGAGCTAAGAGAATGTGATGGAGCATCTTGTTTTGTCTCTACAATTACTAACCTTTCTTGTTTTTCATTCCAATTCCATATATCTTCTTCAGTGAAAATTACATCTCAACTATCTATCAAACTTTCTCCTTTTTACTTTCTAAAAATGAAGAAATTGGATTTAAATTAGATCAAAAGATCAGTTGAGAAAGAAAAAAATGATGATGTTGAAACATTCAATGGTCGAAATTAAGAAGAGTGTTGGAATATACAAATAATTTCTCCCACGATATGGTTTGCCAACTATGAAGACTGACCTACTGCACCACTAGTGGAAATCGTCTTCTCTACTGCCTACAATCCAATCCAATCTAATCATTGCAGGATTTTCTATCTTATCTATTTTAATCCTTATCTTCACCACTTAATGAAAACCGAAGACTTGAGATAACAATAGCTAAGAGAAGAATTAGTTATAGAAAAAGCTTCTTTGCAAGAGTAATTTCTGGTGCAAATATTTTTACAGTAATCTCCTGGGACCAACTCTACAATTGAGGGTTTTTCCTAGTTTTATGTAAAATACTAAACATGCTCCTGCTATAGAAAGGGATGACCTGTCATTTCACTGGGATTATATGGACATCCCGAACTAGGATTTGAGATGTCAATCTTAAAAAAGTATTTGTCCTTTTCTAGGCAGTCTGTTCAAATACCATCATAATAAATCTTTAAGTAGAGCAAATCATGATGTATGGAAATATTGACTGCAATTGGATTGGATGGATATCCTTCTGAATAGCATAATAGCGAGTTGGTGTCGAATTGTATAAAGGAAAAGTTCACAGCTGTAGGATGCTTGGGATATATAAAATACATTTGAGGTGGGTTAGTAGTTGTAAACATAGCAAAACCTTCCTGAATCAAAGATCCATAAAAATACCTTTGCTTGTATTTGTTGGAGAAATGTTTGTAGTAACCTTCTGTCCCACCTTCAACTTCTGACCTTATGGTTAAAGTAGGGCTACATGGTTCCGTTTGAGCTATTGCAAGTCATCTCTGAATGTGTTTGTGCTCTCCATTTGCAATCCACAGTATTTGTAGGGCATCTCGGTCACTATAACTAGTTTCATAGATAACAAAGAAAGCTGCAAAAGAGTAGACTGTATCACAAGGAACGACCTAGCAGAAGAATCCACATTCAAACTACAGTTTGTGACCTCCGTATGATATATTGTTAGAGAGAAGAATTGGCCTGATTGATAACTCTGTTTCATTATTTGATCAATTATTGTTTCATGGAGTTGTAAGAAGCAATCTAATGTTGCGTTGTTATCTATTGAAGTTAGGTCAAGAACAATTATTGCAGCAACATGAAAGACAACATGACTTCAATAACTTCTTAAGAATTTTTGTCACCCACAAACTAATCCCACAATTATGTATTATGATAATCAATGTGTTTTGAAGATGTCCATGAATCAAGATGTTCCATTCTTGTACGAAGCATATTGAAATACATCACCATTTCTTTCATGAGCATGTCCTCAATAAGAAAATTGAGCCACTTTATACAACCAATGAGTAGTTTATAAATTTCTTCACTGAACCTTTGAGTAGAGATATGTTTATATATTTTTGACAAAGCATTAGTGCTAAAGTTTTGTCATTTGTACATGGGTAGCTAATAAGGATACTTGTTATAGATAGTCCCCATCATCTAGTTGCTAAGTGTTATGAAATAAATTTTATGGAAATAGTTAAAAATATAAACTCTATTTAACAACTCCCTAAACATCTATTAACATAAAGACAACCTTCTTGTAAAGATGTCTATTTATATATTTTTCCTATTTAAAAGATGTTTGATTCTATAAATTATATGAAACAAATCTATCCAAAGATCATATACAACTACAACTATTGAAATTTATATTTTTCATAGTATTGTCAATTATAATCTAGATGTATAAATATAATTGACATTTTCCTCCCAACACTACATTCAATTTTTTTTAGTTGGAAAGCTATGTTTGATATCACAAAATTGATCATTGCAGAACAATTTCATTGTTATTAATTAGCACAATTTTAATCTAACATCCTCATGCGATTGTTTAAGTGTATTTTCTGCTTAAATTTGAACAACTGAAGTGTTCCCATGCAAATTTTTAATTATGAAAAAATTATAATTTGAAATCTTTTTCTATTTTAATGAAGCAACTATTTTTTAAGAATTGAAAATAAGCTGTGAAAAAAAGAAGGAACTCAAAATAAGCAAGACTGCATATTGTCAAAAATACCACATGACTTCATAAATTTCATTCTTTTAAAAAAAAATTATCTCCATTTTTTTTCTTCGAAATTTTAACTGCACAAATTATTATTAATAATATAAATTTAAGATGATTAATTAATAGAACCTAATTCCTTAAAAAATTAAGATGATTAAATTTTGACTACATGAAGGCATGCCCTTAGCTACAATAAGAAGAAAGAGGAATCGGACTCAGATCTTTTGAATAATATTGTCCCCTGAAATTCGTAAAATACACGTCACTTAAGTTGGCAGGGAAATGGAAAAGAAGCAATTGAAATCTAAGCTATATAGTAGAGGATCTCGAAGCTTGAGATTTGAGCATGTGGGGATATAGCTCAGATGGTAGAGCGCCCGCTTAGCATGCGAGAGGTACGGGGATCGATACCCCGCATCTCCATTCCAACTGAAAATTCAAAAATACGAGTAAGATAAAACAATTTCTTTTTGAACTCAGAAATGTTGTTTTAACATATGACCTCACTGAAGACGTGAGATGGTCAACCGTTTAATATGAGAATATGCTAATATTACTGTTAAAGATGAATGCACCCAAAAATGATAGCTAAAATGTCGTCGAAGCATTGCAAATCTCTAGCAACCCACCACAATTAGTATCTTGAATTCTTCCTCAAAAGAAGTAATCATTATTTTGCATGCATTTTGAGGTGTAGATTCTGTAATTTGGCAGTTGTACAAAGAAATGGAACTATATGGGTGCAGTACTAGCATGGAAAAATGGAAGCAGCCCCTTCTGTGGACTTCACTCTAAGCACACTTGCTGTATATGTTGGCTGCTTATAAAAGTAGACTTGTTTGATTCGGAGATGAAAGAAAACTTGCAAGTTCCTACCAGCAGGGAGTGGCAAACTTTTGAAGAATGATTCTCACAATGTAAGAGACTTCTATGTTAAGTATTATCGCTGAAACTCTCCCATATTAGCTTTAACTCTCTTATTGTTTGTTATCCTTCAGTTTTCTTAACCAATAACTTTGTTAGGTTGTGCCTATAGGTATTCCTTCTATGAAAAAATAACTGTTAAATGTTATTATCAAAATATGTAAAAAAATTTATGACTCTCAAATTTTTATCATTTTATAAGAGAAAGGAAATGAAATAATGCATATTGCAATGGCTCTGTTTTTGAGTTGATTCACTTTCCTTTAGACATAGTTGTATCAGGTCTAATTTGGGTTTAGGGAATTTCTGAAAAGAATTCAATAGTTTATGATCATGATATTTTTTGCTCTCCCGAAACCTCACCTGAACCAAGTTTGTGAAATGCTCTTTTAAACAAGGAAATGGAAAAGGATGCATTTTCCATCTTATATTAAAAAAACATTATGTTACAAAGGTTTCTGTTTTAAATAAGCAATAAAATTGAAAATCAAGACATTCTTAGAAAAAACAGATAACCATAAAATTGAAGAGTGTCATTTTTAGATGTTATTATGGTCACCTACAAATTAAAAAACACAAACCATCATATAATGAAAATGTAAGTTAATGTGTTTACTTCAGTTGCAAGTGAAACATCACAAATATATAACAGTTTCATGAATATAAAGGAGACTTCTATGAATTAATTGAAAAGACATAAATAAAGATAGTTTCCTAAAATTTAAATAAAGGGTCTTTTTTAGGAATTAACCTATCAAAAAAAAAAACCCCTCATTTTAGAATATTTAAATAAACACTTCAAGATTAGAAATTTTAAACAAACACTTCATGAATATAACTTTCAAACAAGGATGTGCTAACCTAAAGATCTCTAGATATTTGAGGAATGTGTAGAGGAGGTTTGTCGATGCTCCATAGCATGTAGAGGATATTAGCAAATGATATTAAGTGAGATTGATGCTGACTAATTTCCCTCCTATAAAATCATTCAAATATGATAATTGAATGGATTGATATTGGTTGTTGTGTTTCAAATTTGAATTTGTTTGAGGATGATTTGATCATTTGAATTTGTAGTTGCCCTTTATGTATTATTTGTATGTTGAAATAACTTAATTATGTATTATATTTGGTTTGATTATTATTAGGGGAGTCTTACGCCATTTACTATTTGTGCAAGTATAAATGTATTATATTTGGTTTGATTTTTATTAGGGGAGTCTTACACCATTTACTATTTGTGCAAGTATCTATACTGGATGGAGTTAACACATGTATATGTGAGAAGAAGTGTGGGTGATTGTGCATTCGACAACCCATAAAATTGATCAGAGCTTTTTATTATGGTAAATCAAGCACCAATAATTGTGCATATAGATGTGTGAATATAATATGTGTTGATTTTTGCATCCTTTGTAAATGGAGGTAATTGTAAATATAAAATATTATTAAAAATTGTAAAAATGAGTATTTAAGAATAACTTGTCTTATATTGTAAATGTAATTACATATATAGTTAAAAAAAAATAAAAATTATTGAAATGCAAACGAATAAAACCCCACCACCCAAAACATACCCACCAGAGGTGGGGGGTCCTTATTGCAACATGGAGGGTACCTTGGCCCCTTCCCCTACTTTGTTGTGCAGAAATAGCTCTATACGAGAAGTTTTTAATCCGCTGGAAAATCAATTGAAGGATAGAAGAACTCATTAAAAGAAAACATATGACGTGCGCATTGTTCAAGTACAAAATGGAATTTTGCAGAAATAACATTGTACAAGAGACCTACGCCAACTTACAATCAGATAATAGAAAGAAACGGTGTAAGCAGATATAATCTAATTAATTAATCGTTTTTCAAGGATATTTATTTAAATAATTATGTTTTCCCTCGTTTTAACTGAAGAACGCATTAAAATTCCACCAAACGAATGCTGAAACTACATAAACAGCCCTCCACAGCATTCTCTTGTTTGTGTCCAACCTTTTATTTTATAGTTCGTTTCTGTATTGCTTGATTCGTTAAAATCTTCTTCAGTTAGAAATCATGGAATCCAAAAATGTAGTTCGAGCAAAGATTGATTCAGATCGCTGAATTATTCAAGTGAGGGATAATCTACAGAGAGAGGAGGAGGAGGAAGAAGAAGTCTGTGTCTCTGTGTTCAATGTGCCCAAGGAACTGTTGACAGCTAAGCCGGAAGTATATACCCCGCAGCGTGTTCTATCGGGCCATATCACTGCTGGAGATCCGAGCTGAACGAAATGGAGAGACAAAAGCTCGCCGCTGCTCGGCTATTCCAGAAAGGAATCGAGGGTCACATGTTCGATTCCGTCGTCGAAGACGTACACAAGTACGAGCGCCGAATTCGACGCTGCTATCACAAATACCTCGATTACGATGGCGAAGAGCTAGCATGGCTCATGGCTTTGGACGCCTGCTTTGTTCTGGAGTGCTTGCGATTCTTTGTCAAGCAAGTTGACCAAGCTTCTTCAGAATGGAAACAACTCGCAAAAGTCTTAGATCCATTTGGCAGAAGCGCTACCCACAACGCCATAGTGAGAGACATGATGATGCTGGAAAATCAGGTGCCGCTGTTCCTCTTGCAGAAGCTGTTGGAGATGCAGCTAGGCTGACAAGATATGGCAGAAGAGAGGCTCTGCGATCTGGTAAGGCTTGCTTGTATAGAGTTTTCACCATTGTCGTTCAACGTGCTGGACAGTTCAAGGCTGCGTATAACAGGGAGGAGCCACATACTGGAGGCGCTCTATTTCTCTCTTGTCTCGTCTGCGGGCAAATCCGATCTTAACGCAAACGGCGATGAGGACGAGCAGCTGCCATCGCCTGACCAATCAATCATCCCAGAAGAATCGAGTTTTCTGTGGAGATATTTTCACTCGATTAAAATGGGTCCGATTGCCAAATTCACCAGAAGCTTCGTTTGGTTCTTGATGAAGTTGCCCTTCCGCCTCCTGTCTGTTCTGGGTAATTTTCCTTTTCTGCGCCGGTTTCAGGGGCTCTCAACTCTACTTTCCCTCTGTGGATCAAATGCAGCAAAGGCGGAAGGGGAAGGAAGCTCCTCTGTGGAGATCCCTCCTACAAGGGACGAGCTGGACATTCCTTCTGTTGCTGATTTATATTATGCGGGAGTGAAGTTCCTTCCCACCGAAGGAGACGTCACCACAGTTCAATTTTACCCCGCTAGTGCCACTCTTCATCTCCCCAAACTAAAGTTGGACTCAAACACGGAAGTGGTTATCAGGAATCTTGTGGCGTTCGAAGCTTCAATGCCGTCCAGTGATCTCATCTTCATTCGCTATACCGATTTCATGAACGGCATCATTGACACAGACGAAGATGTTCGGCTGCTGGTTAAAAGCGGAATCATTGACCACCACCTGGAAAGCGACGGGAAAGTGGCAAGCATGTGGAACGGCATGGGGAAATGTGTGAAATTGACAAAGGTAAAGTATTTAGATCAAGTTATTGCAGACGTGAACAGCTATTATAAGCGAACTTGGAGCGTCTCCTTGATGGAATACGTCAAGAAATACATCTTTAGTTCATGGCCGTGTCTATCTTTACTGGCTGCGCTCCTACGCTTGCTTCTCACATTTTTGGAGACCTTCTGCTCTTTCTATTACTGTAGTTTCCGGTATAAGAACAAGTTATTGCCGAACTAATGGCAGAATACATCTGATATAGTGCATGCCTTCTTATTAGGGTCCTTAGTTTGCCGCAATCTACTGGTATGCTTTGATTTTGCATGTTATGCAGGGAAGGCATTGTTGTTATGTCTCTGCTTTGTTGGTATGGACTACATATGCCTCGCTTCATCCTCAATAAAATCGAAATGTTCTTTGCTTTATATACTCTAGGATAGGCATCGAATTATATCGACCCGGTTAACTTCTTTGGAATCATTGAATGTTTCCATGGTGAAATATGTGAATGTTTCCATCATGAAATATGTGCTACATTTTTTTATCGTTTTGATTACGAGCTTTAATTTGTTTGTTGAATAAAATCGAAATGTTCTTTGCTTTATATACTCTAGGATAGGCATCGAATTATATCGACCTAGTTAACTTCTTGTGAATCATTGAATGTTTCCATGGTGAAATATGTGAATGTTTCCATCATGAAATATGTGCTACACTTTTTTATCATTTTGATTACGAGCTTTAATTTGTTTGTTGAATAAAATCGAAATGTTCTTTGCTTTATAAACTCTAGGATAGGCATCGAATTATATCAACTCAGTTAACTTCTTTGGAATCATTGAATGTTTCCATGGTAAAATATGTGAATGTTTCCATCATGAAATATGTGCCACACTTTTTATCATTTTGATTACAAGCTTTAATTTGTTTGTTGAATTTTAAGTTAATGCATATCAAGCTTCAGACACACTATCTAAACTCATAAGAGAAATCTAAATTCTTTGGTTGTTCCTATCAAAGAAAATCTTAAATTGAACTTTGCTTGGTTGTGATATGAACATTTTATATACAGATGTGCTTGCAAAATATTAATATTAAAAGGACAATGATAATTTTTTTGATGAGAGCCATCACAACAATCAAGCATCTCAAAGCACAAAAAACATAAAGTTAGTTTGTCTCCAATAACATGCAATATAGCATATGGTGAGTTTTATAATAATAATCAAGTCAACAATATTGTTTAGACATATGGTGAATGAAAATCATCAAATCTTTGCCTACAATGTTATTACAATTTTTATTCTCCATAGATAAATCAAGGTTAAAAGAAAAAGATGCCAACTCATGCATTAAATAAACCAAACTTGGTTACACATTTGATTAGCACACAATGCTTCTTCATGCACATCAAAATAAAGTTGCTTACTTTAAAAAAGTTTCAAGTTGAGTTGAATCATATCAATTACAAACAAATATATTAGTAATATAAGAGAAGTGTAATGAACCAAATTCTTATATTTATCTATCTATTTTATATTGTTCAATGCAACAAGCTAAATAATATTCACTATTATATTTTAGCTCATGAAAATCTCATTTCTCTCTTTTATCCACTTGGAATTCTTCTCCTTAGAAATATCTTGCAGCACAATAAACATCAAAAAGTTGGCATGTCTTACAACAAAAAAATAAGCACTCATATGCACCTACATATTCACTAGCATCATCAAAACTAAGGCAAATTTCTTTAAATAAGAAATCATGGTCATATATGAATCTAGATTAGTGTATTTGTATTGGGATGTTTAATCATCAATATCTACATCACTTGAGCATGGAGTTGAGGCATGATCAAAATAAGTGTCAATGTCTTCATACAATCCTTCAAGTTGAACATCTAATTCATTTGAATTATCAATATTAGCACATGAAAGTGCCACCTTTGTGCAATTTAACACTTTGATTTCTTCAATAAGGCCAACGCAATAGTAGATTTATGGAGAATTAGTGGCCTTATTTTCTTTGAAAGAAAGCTCAAAATACTCTCAAGTACCCTTAAAAATATTCTGCATGCCATGATATAACTCAAGTTTATTAAATTCAAGGACGTTGAACCATCAACTACAATATTTTTAGTAAAAATATATATATTATCCATGTCTCTTGATATTAATAAGTTATTGGATGATAAAATAAGGTTCAGTATCATTTAAGAACCATTTTTTAAAAGTTGTAATAATATTATCTAAACAACTAAAGCATTCACTTCAAGAAGCATCCAACTAATATATTTCATGCCCACACTATCATTTGGAAAAAAGAGAGAACATAATGGATCTTTGCATTATATTTAAAAATCATTGAACAAATCATAAAATAATTGGAAATATGATTGCCCTTGGATTGCATTGAATGCCCAAAAAATACGAGCAATTGATTGTAAACATCTATTGCAATCGGGTTAAGAGTCTAACTAAGAATCTAAGATACGTCTATTTTATAAATTTTTGAAAGGGGCAATCCCATAATAGTGTGTCCCAATTTTTGGTGTAAGTGAGACACTAAAATCATTATTTTACACCAAAATCTCACATTTTATCTTATAATGAGAAAATTGTGAAAAAATGAAGGGAAATGATGAATGAATAATTTTCTATGTTGCAACCCACCAAAACCTTGTTATGAAATCTACAAACTTGTGTGAAGTGGCTAGCTTGAATGTAGATCTTGAATCAAATGAATGCTTGATAGATCTTGACTTGAATTACTTGTTTGAATCAAAACCCTACATAAAAAATGTTAGCTCAAAAACACACATGATGCAAGAAGAATTTTGATATGATGCTTGAGTCTTGATGATGAGTCCAAATGCTTGATGAATTTCTCTTGAATGCTCTTTTGATCACAAACTTGTTGTAATGCATGAATACTTGAATTCTTAGATGATAAATGAGTTAAAGAACCTTGTATTTATACTTATCCATGCTTAATATCCCGAAATTACACCACAACGAGCCAAAATTTGAATTCATTAATTAAAGGAGGCTAAATCCCTAGACCAAGATTTGAAATTAAATCTTGGAAAATAACTTAAGGAGGACTAAGATGCCCTAGGTGTTGTCTTAGTCCCGAGGCATGAAACTCAGGGCACAAACTCCAAAAATGGGCCCATTTAAGGTGCATTTGAAATTAGGGTCCCAAGACCTTTGGAGGACAAATACATTCTAGGTGGGATCTTAGTCCAAGTCCAAAAATTAGGCACACACCAAAATCATTAAATTATCATTTACCCTTTGATGTTTTTTTAGAATTAGCCATAAAAAGATGTAATTTATTAGGCTTGTGGATGCAAAATAGGACCAATTAATACATGAATAAGGATGAACAAAGCAAGGAAGGCCTAAACAATTGTGAAAATGCAAGGGTATGCATTTTCCTACACTACAATTGAATATTTTTTATAAATAAATTTTTAATTAAAATTGAATCTTAGCTTAGAGTAATATATTCTATAGTAAATAACCACTTTTATATATATACAAATCAATTTATTTATTTTTTTAATAAAAGACACCAATACAAAGTGTAAACATATTTTTAAAAATATTTTTCAATATAATTTGTTAATTTTTTCATGTGCATTGAACAAAGACCATCATGTTTGGTAAAAATCTATATTCAATAAAAAATATAAATAAAATAAAATATATTATAAGTTATACCTTTTTGAAAGATTAATTAAAAAGCTACAATCCTAAAAACTCCATAGAATGGTGACTCTATTTCATTAGTAGGCCTTTTATTTTTTTTAAATTATAATTAAGAACTTTGTGATCAATAGGAACTAGTATGAATCAATTTGACATTGTTAAATTTTCCTTGATTCTTATCTCATTTATGTTTCTTGACTCCATTTCACCTATAGTTGACAATCAATATGTGAAATTCCATATGTGTTCCCCTTTTGTGGTTGTCTAGTGATCATCAAAATTATCATGCATATATTTATTTTAAGGACCCTTATCTATTTTCGAGGTTTTGGGTATATGGTGGATTTTGGCCTATACACTTTGCGACAAGTCTCAAGGTCTTAGGTGTTTGTATGAATGTTGTGTTTTACATAACTAGTTCATTACCTAGGTCCTATTTATACTATTTTCTTAATTTTACTTAGGTTGCACATAAGATACTTATAAATTTATGTCTTAAGTAATCATATTAACAAACATTTCATAAGCTTATGCAATCTTATGCCTCATCTTAGCCTATTTAACAAAGTGGTTTTCTTTGTATTTTTAATTTATCATCATTATCTATGCATACTCTTTGATAGAATATAGTTATTCTATCATATTTAATCTCTCTTGTGCTTTCATTAAAGCTCCTTGATCTTGGGTGGATACATATTTAGCCAAATATTGCATGGTATAGAGCACTCTATACCAACTCTTACATGGTATCAAAGTTCATTTGATTGCTTCATTTTAGTCTTTATTGAGAGATCTAGGTTATAAATCTCGGTGGGTCTTTAAAATTTCAGTGAGCTATTCTCTTGCATCATATGATGACATAGAGAATAAAAATAATTTAATAAAAATAATTTATTAGGGAGACTCCTTTTTTTATTTGTATTACATATTCATTTTGGAGCATGTTGGTGCAAATCTAAGCTTGCCATTGAGTTCGAGGTGTCCAAGAAAATCACTTTAACTTTTTAAATTTGTGTAAAGTGGGCATGTGAGGCCAAATCAATAAGTATTTGAAAATGGGAGGTGGTTTCTAGTGTTTTGTAAGAAAATGGTATCTAAGGTCTAAATAACATTTTTTACCCTACAACATTTTGGGGACATAAAAATGATTATGAGAGACTACTAGGCTACTATCCTCAAGGAAGAGATAGAATGGTTGATCTAGGTTTTGATCCCATTCAGGAGTTGATTAGGAGTTGAAGTGATTTAATTTGGTGTGATGTGTGTGATTTTATAAATTTTAACTAGGGTAACTATTCAACTACAACAAATTGATATAAATTCAAAAAAGTACAAGACTGCCTAAAAAAATCTAAAAATAGAAAAGAAAAGGGCAAAGACAAAGAAACTTGGCATTCAAAACTAAACTCAAACTAATTGGTCAAGGGCATGGGTTCCTTAGAAAAAACGTTTTTTTTTTTAATCTCAAAACAAGTACAAGTGGGTTACATTCTACAGGTGGTTCCTTGTTAGAATCAACTTTGGAACTTCATCTATTGATGAATAATTGATCTTACCCTAATTTGATGAACTAGAGTGCTTAAAAGCTTGATCTTGATATTAAGTATTCAATCTTCTTGAAATCCACTTCAAATATACCACTTGCAAGAAATAAAGGAGTGAAAATATTATGTTATATATAGGGGCTTGCCTTAGTCAAACCTCATTTTGGTGTTTCCACCTCCACACTGGTTATGATGATATTGGATAAAGAGTGCTTAACCTAGGTCAGATAGAGCTAAATGGATAAAAAAAAAATGATAAATCATAAGTGCCACAATTCTCTCAGGTCTCTCTCTCACTTGCTCACTCCCTCTATATCTCTCCCTCTACCCTTAACCCTTAAAACCTATACCCTTTATCTCTCTCTCTCTCTCCCTCCTACCCCCTCTCCCTCTCTTAGGTCTCTCTCTCAAATTCACTCCCTCTAGATCTCTCTACCCTCTACCCTTAACCCTCTACCATCAATCTCTCTCTCTCTCTCTCTCTCTCTCTCTCTCTCTCTCTCTCTCTCTCTCTCTCCTCTCTCTACCCCTCTCTCTCTCTCTCTCAAGTCTCTCTCTCTCTCACTCACTCCCTTTATATTTCTCCCTCCACCCTTAACCCTAAACTATAAATCCTTAACCCTTAAACTATAAACCCTTAAACTCTCTACCCTCTACCATTAACCCTATATACCCGCTATCTCTCTCCCACTCCATCTCTCTCTCTCTCTCTCAAGTATCTTCCTCCTACCCCCTCTCCCTCTGTCAGGTCTCTCTCTCAAATTCACTCCCTTTATCTCTTTCCCCTAGATACTCTTAACCCTTAAACCTTAAGCCCTTAAACCCTCTACCCTCTACCCTCTCTCTCTCTCTCTCCCTGGACTACTATCCATCTCCCTCTCTCTCACTCACTCCCTCTAGCTATCTCCCCTCTACCCTTAACCCTACACCCTAAATCCTTAACCCTTAAACACTAAACCATTATAACCCTCTATCCTCTACCATGAACCCTATACCCTCTATCTCTCTCCCACTCCCTCTCTCTCTCAATTCTCTCACTCAATAAATCCTATATCTCTCTCCCCTCTACCCTTAACCCTCTACCCTCTATCTCTCTCCCACTCCCTCCCTCCCTCCCTCTCTTTCATTGACTCCCTCTATTTCTCTCCCCTCTATAACCCTTAACCCTAAACCCTAAACCCTTAACCCTTAAAACCCTCTACCCTCTACCCTCTACTCTCTCTCTCTCAATTCTCTCCCTCATATCCCCTCTCCTCTCTTAGGTCTCTCTCTCTCACTTATTCCCTCTATATCTCTCCCTCTACCCTTAACCCTTAAACCCTGTACCCTCTATCTCTCTCTCTCTCAAGTATCTCCCTTGTATCACGTCTCCCTTTCTCAAGTATCTCTCACTCACTCACTCCATCTATCTCTCTCCACTATACCCTTAACCCTTAAACCCTAAACCCTTATAACCCTCTACCCTAAACCCTTTACCCTAAAACCTTAACCCTTAAACCCTCTACCCTCTACCATTAACCCTCCCTTCCTTATCTCTCTCCCACTCCCTGTCTCCCTCTCTTTCACTGACTTCATCTATCTCTCAAGTCTATCTATCTCTCTTTCACCCACTCCCTCTATCTCTCTCCCCTCTACCCTCTACTCTCTCTCTCTCTCTCAAGTCTCTCCCTTGTACCCCCTCTCCCTCTCTCAAGTCTCTCTCTCCCCTCTACCCTTAAACCCTAAAACCTTAAACCCTCTACCCTTAACCCTCTACCCTCTCTCTCTCTCTACTCTTAACCCTACACCCTAAACCCTTAAACCCTCTACCCTCTACTCTCTCTCTCTCAAGTGTCTCCCTCATACCCCCTTTCCCTCCATCAAGTCTCTCTCTCAATCACTCACTCCATCTATCTCTCTCCCCTATACCCTTAAACCCTAAACCCTTAACCCTTAAACCCTAAACCCTATAACCCTCTACCCTAAACCCTAAACCCTAAACCCTTAACCCTTAACCCTTAACCTTTAACCCTAAATACCATCCTCTACCCTATACCTAAACCCTTAAAACTAAACCCTTAACCTTAACCCTTAACCTAAAGCAAAACCTAAACCCTAAACCCTTGCCCTTAACCCTTAACCCTAAACCCTCACCCTATACCTGAAACCCTTAAACCTAAACCCTTAACCCTTAACCTTTAACCCTAAACCCTTAACCCTTAACCCTTAACCCTTAATCCTAAACCCTTAACCCTTAAATCCTCTACCCTCTACCATTAACCCTTAGGTCTATGTGTGCACAAATCGAATATTCGATTCAAATCGGATATCTGATTTGTAGCACTAAAATCCTATTGTTACAAAACATTTTAAAATGTTTTTCAAATTAGATATCATATTTTATTGGATATCGGATTTGTGGGCCATAGAAAAACACCATGTGGGCCATTTTGTGCATTCCAATGGACCCTACATTTTGTTTGCAATATTTTTAGGTGACAAATGTGCGGTTTCAGATAGGAAGAGACAAAGATCAACTTTTTGGAGCATCTTCTACTCAAATCAGTCATAAGGAATAATTTTTTAGCATATTTTATGAGGTATAATGGGGAGCAATAGTCATCAAAAGAAAAAACATAAGAGAAAGCTTACAAAAGAACAAATTGAAGCATATACACAAAGAGATTGAGAAGTTCATAAGAAGAGAAGACAAGGTATGTCAAATATTGGTGAACTTGAGCCCTATGGTCTTTTAGGTGAAGAGGAAATTGAATATGTTCAAGGTGAAAATTTTGAACATGATATTGAAATTGGGAATGCAAATGTTCAAATTGATAGCGAAAATTTTCAAGGTGAAATGTTGGAATTGAAGATGGGTATGTGCAAGATCATCATGGAAAAAACAGGCCCTTAAGTGACAAAAAAAAGACAAAAAACCAGAGTTAGAGAACTTGACATAAAAATTTGAATAAGTTATCTATATAATTTCAAAAAAATGTAAAAATAGAATATGTAGCAAATTGAATGTAGTTTCTAAACCACTAGACCTTTATTTTATTTTTTTATATCTATTTGGTGAAAATTTGAAATTTCAATGCAGTAGTATTTAAATTTCAGGGTAAAAATAAGAAGTAGGTGTCTGTCTGACCACCCTAACCACAATAAAATGATAATATTTTTTTATAATATTTTAGATATAAGTAGATGGCTCATGTCCCAATGTGATGCATATTTTTTTATATTTTTTTTCCAAAAAAATAATTAATTATGAATTTTTTCTTACAAATATTAAAAAATATAAAAGCTCGTCTGTCTAACCACCTTACCTTGGTAAAAAATTCATGAAATTCATTTTTTTTTTTTTTAATCCTATAGTATGCAAAGCATAGAATGTGACGCATGTTTCAGATTTAAAAAATGTGATACCATTTGAAAGTTATAGATATTTTTCAATCAGCCTATCAATTAGAACTTTATTCGTAATTCTAATAGAAAATGAATAATAATTATTTATTAAATTCAAAGTAAAGCATAATTTATATTGGTGGAGAGCTGAGAATCTCCTCTAAAAACCCTTTTCGTTTCATCAATTTTGGGTAAAAAAAAAGTCGTCAGCCACATGGACCATTATTTGGCTTACATATCGCCACTTTTTGGCCCATCATGATCCTGCACATACCCAGATGTTGAACATGATATTCAAATTGGGAATGAAAATATTGAAATTGATAATGAAAATTTTCAAGGTGAAAATGTTCAAGGTGAAAATGTTGGAATTGAAGATGTTGAACATAATATTGAACCAAGTGTAAATTATGTTTCACCAGATTACATGAGAAATGAAGAACCTTGTGTGGAAGAAAGACATATTCCAAATTCAAGAACTTCAAGAACCCCTAAATGGTTACTTGAAATTGATGAGAACATTACAAACAATTTTGAAGGCAAGAGGTCAACATGAACTGTTCAATTGTGGGCTACATGACTTTTCAACGAATATTTTAGTGATAAGACATTGACTGAGCAATGCCAACTTTTTGTACAACTACTAAAGATGAAAAAGATGAGACCTTTGCTAGCCAAATTGAAAATTCGTGTGAACAAGAAGATCGAAAAAAATTCTATTATTGTCAAAAATATATTTAATGCTCTTAAGTCTATTGGAAAAAATAACAAGGAAAAAGATAAGAGAGCTGCTCGGAGAGTCATTATAACTACCCTAGTAAGACATCAATTGAAAAAGGCTTGCTTTATGAGAAGACTTGTATTGATTTTGACATAAATCATAAAAATTTGTATAGAGCACTTGCAAGAAGATAAAGAATAGATGATCCTCTTCAAAATGATACATGGGATTTTTTCAATAGGCTTCCACGTGTTGATAAGAAGCTAATCGATAATGTAAAGCAGGTAATTCAACAATTTGGCATGATAACTCTAGAGTATCACCCAATGTAAAGGATGTTTTAAAGTTAAGAATTAGAAATTGAGACCGTAAACCACATCCTAAACATTTTTTGGAATCAAGCCAAATAATTTTGTTCAATTTTTTTATTGAAACACATCCAAATATGGAAATCTTGCAAAGGAATTTTGAAGGTTTGAAGCCATTTTATTGTATGCCTCTTAAGATTAATAATATTTGTTGTTGCAAATACCATGTGGATTTTTCAATGTACCATGAACTATTATGCTATATATGTTCTACTTTGCATACTAATGAAATGTTGCAGGAGTGTGGTGCAATGCATCTTCTGAAATCATCAAGGGAATTGCTAGATCTATTTTTATGTTCTAGAGATGATGGCTTCTTTTTCTATAGAAATAATTTTTTAAATGCGAAGTGCTCACAATGCGGTGGCTTGACATAGTTTGTTTAATATTTTCATGAGGGTTCTTAACATGAATTTGGAAAGAAGCTTGTTGAGAAAAAGAGATATGAGATAGTCAAATATAATTTGTAGAGTGGAGGTGAAGATTATAGATGCGAGTTGGTTACAAAAGAATGCAGTGTTGTTGATTTTATTTCAGATTTTAAGGACAATATTTTCTACAAGTATGCAAGGCATAGTCATAGGTCTTAGTGGTTGGATAAAAAATTCAGGATGTGTAAGGACTCTTTTCTGATTGGAACTATTATATCAGTGGTTGATTTTGCAGAAAACTACACATTGAAACCACAAAAAAGGTACAATCTCAGTATTACAAATCCATTCAGATTGCTATTTTTCTCCACATAACATTTAGATATGAACCTAATAGTACAAAGGAGGATCAAAAGATAATCAGAGAGTATCATTTTTATATGAGTGATGATAGATCTCACTCATCTGAGTATGTTCAACATTGTTTTGATAATTTTTTTGAGTTCTTGCAAGAGCATGATATAGCACTAGGCCGACATCTCATTTGGTCAGATAAATACATAGGTCAATTCAAGAATGCTCATATATTTTATTGGTTGAGTAGAATGCATGTAGAGAGGGATGTACCTCATATTTGGAGTTTTTTAAAAGTTGGGCATGGGAAAGGGGAGAATGATGGAGTGGGTGCATGTGTAAAGAGAGCTCTAGTTAAGGAGAAATTGAAGATTTTATGAGAAAAATTTAGTGATGCACATTCTATTGTTGATTGGTGTAGTTCAACATTGTCACAGGGAGGCACACTTGATTCAACAATGTGTAGATTCTTTTGGTTGGTTAAGGAGGGTACAGTGGGAGGCAGATTGAATTATCATATAATGAAAGATTATTCAAAGATGCATTCATTTCAAAGCTCAGATGCAAGAACATGGACCATTTGGACATGACAGTTGGCTTGTTTTTGTCAAAGTTGTATTCAGTGTGAGTGGGTGGATACATGGGTTCCATAGTATCTAACTCCTTTATATCTCAAACTATATCTATGAAAAATGACACAATAGAAATTTCAGTTGATTATGACTGACTTTCAAATCTACTACAGCCAGGACATGTTTTTGTAGTTGTAGCACCGCAAGGGTAAGAAGAGAGATCAAACTATTGGTTGGCTCGATGTGTGCAGGTAAAGCACAAGCTAACAAAATCAATGGAAGATGATGATGGGTTCATGTATCCTATAGGTTTAGTTGTGGTTGTAGGAACTTGGTTGTGAACATACATGATTAGAAAGAATGGCATACCTGCATTTGAAGACTACGAGAAATAAAAAACCATTCTCATGTATTCACACCTTGTTATAGAAGCAAATGTTAAATTGTTGAAGCATTATGCCAAACCAAAGAAAAAACAACTATGGACACTTAGTAATGTTGATCATGAAGCAATATTGGATACTCTTAAGCAAAGAGATGACCCTTCATGCACACTTGAATAGCATATTCAAGAATGGAAGGTACAATCCTTAGGGTCATTATGCTTAAGTTCATTAGTTTTCTTTATTTAATACTAATATTTTGTATACTATTGCAATGCAGGTGTCTTTAATAGTGATATTTTGTATGTACTTTTTAAATATTTTTGGCATAATTGATCATGGACCTGTTACAACAATAGCCAACTCTGATCCTTTCGGAGATGTATGTGATAGATTACAATAATATAGATTGGTTATTCAAAGCATCTTTTATAGTTTGCATTACCATCTCATCATCAATTAGGTCATTTAGAATAATATAGATTGGTTATTCTAAGTATCTTTTATAGTTTTCATTACTAATTCATCATCATTGAGGTTGTTTAGATTAATATAGATTTATTAGTCTAAGCATATTTTCTATTATGACAATATAGATTTCTCATTTGATAAATTTTGCAATATTTTTGGCATGATTGATCATGGACCTGCTACAAAAATAGCCAGCTCTGATCCTTTCAGAGAGGTATGTGAAAAATTACAATAATATAGATTTATTATTCAAAGAGTCTTTTATAGTTTGCATTACCATCTCATCACCAATTAGGTCATTTAGAATAATATAGATTGGTTATTTTAAGAATATTTAATAGTTTTCATTACCAATTCATCATCATTCAGGTTGTTTAGATTAATATAGATTTGTTAGTATAAGCATCTTTTCTATTGTGACAATATAGATTTCTCATTTGACAAATTTTGTGATATTTTTGGCTCGATTGATCATGGACCTATTGCAACAATAGCCAACTTCCTTTCAGAGACATATTACAATAATATAGATTGGTTATTCAAAGCATCTTTTATAGTTTGCATTACCATCTCACCATCAATTAGATGATTTAGAATAATATAAATTGGTTATTCTAAGCTCATCTTTTATAGTTTGCATTACCAATTCATCATCATTCAAGTTGTTTAGATTAATATAGATTTGTTAGTCTAAGCATCTTTTCTATTGTGACAATATAGATTTCTCATTTGACAGATTTTGTGATATTCTTGACACAATTGATCATTGACCTGCTGCAACAATAGGAAACTCTAATCCTTTTAGAGAGGTATGCAAAAAATTACAATAATATAGATTGGTTATTCTAAGCATATTTTCTATTGTATGTAGTTGAACTTCTACCTTGATGGTATGTACGGGTGCTTGTCACTCTAGAATGTCAACATACTACTCTTGTGGAAGACTGTGCCCTAAATGCCTCTGATAGGCAAATTTTTTAAAATTTAAATTTTCAAATGTGAAACAATGTAAAAAGGTCATAACTATGTATGGGCATAATCTATATCTAGTAATGTTTTTGAAATATGGATCAAATGTCTGGAATTGTATAAAGAGTATGTTCAAAATGTAAAGGGGTTTGTATTTTGGAAACTCATAGGTTGAAAAAGTCATACAGGTGTATGCTTTGTTACTATGATTGGGACAATTCTGTATGAGATTTTTGAACTTAATCGAGCTACAACCAGAGGTTTTCTTCCTAGTTCTTTCTTGTCGGTATGCTCCTATTTATATATAATAAATTATAGTGGCTTGCCACTTTTTCCAAAAAAAGTGTAAAAAGGTCATGTGAAGGTCATTTCCAATGTAATTGAGTCTTTGATCTAGCAAAGTGGAAACAAGGTATTTGGGTGTGCATGATGTTCAAGTTGTCTAGGTAAGAGTTTTCTAATGTAAAAGCTAGGTGGCTTTAAACAACACAATTACAATTAATGATGATTCAAACTACAATTGGATCCTCAAACCCAAACTTGGGTGAAACTTCACAAAAATAGGCCCATTTTACAAAGAGACTCATATTTAAACACTTCCCAAATTTGAAATTTTGATGGGGCAGCATTAAACATCCTACAAAACTACCAAAACCATCCAACATTAAATTTCCTAATAACATCTACCATGGCCATACCATCGAGCTACATACCATACAATAGATGGTATGACCTTTTAGCACCTTGGACTCTTAAGAAAAATCACCAGTCCAATGTAGCTCAAAGTGATTTAACATATTTGGGTGGAAAAGATGACCATCCCTAGAGTAAATGTACCCATACGGACGTGTTGGAACAATATATTTGGTCGTACGAATCGTAGAATGAAAGTTTCACCACTTTGCAACTTTACACTGCTTGCATCTGACAACTTTTCCCTCAACTAAAAACTCGTCACCACGAGAAAACGCCTCTAAGATAGCAAAAATTGAGAGAGGTTATTGTAGATGGTCCCAACACAATCCAACAACCTTAGACGATGGGTTTGTAAGTGTCATGGTTTCCAAAAAATAGCCCTTCAAAGATTGATGCCTTTTAGCACTTTGGACTCTTGAGGGAAATCGTCGAGCCAATGTAGCTCAAAGTGATTCAACATATTTTGGTGCAAAATATGACCATCCCTAGCATAAATGTAACTATCCAGATGTGTTGGAATAGTTTTTTTTTACGTATGAGTTGCAAAATGAAAGTTGCACCACTTTGAAACTTTAAACTGCTTGCATCTGACAAGTTTTCCCTCAATTGAAAACTTGTCACCAAGAGAAAATGCCTCTGAGATAGCAAAAAATGAGAGAGATTATTGTAGATGATCCCAACATGATCCCATAGCCTTAGAGAAAGAGTTTGTAAGCATCATGGTTTTTGACAAATAGCCCTTCAAAGATTGTTTCCTTTTAGCACTTTGCACTCTTAAGGGATATCGTCGATCCAATGTAGCTCAGAGTGATTCAGAGTATTTGGGTGCAAAAGAAGACCATAAATAGCTTAAACGTATCCATCCAAACATGTTGGAACAATCCATTTGTCCATACAAGTTGGAGAATGAAAGTTGCACCACTTTGCAACTTTACACTACTTGCATTTGACAACTTTCCCTCAACTGAAAAATCATCACCTTGAGAAAACGCCTTCAAGATAGCAAAAAATGAGAGAATTTATTGTAGATAGTCCCAACACAATCCCATAGCCTTAGACATAGAGTCTATAAGTGTCACAATTTTTGAGAAATAGCCCTTCAAAGATTGTTGTCTTTTAGCACTTTGGACTCTTAAGGGAAATTGTTGGTCCAATGTAGCTCAGAGTGATTCAACGTATTTGGGTACAAAGGAGGACCATCCATAGCATAAACGTACCCATCCAGATATGTTTGAACAATTTATTTGGTCGTACGAGTTGGAGAATGGAAGTTGCACCACTTTGCAACTTTACACTGCTTGCATTTGACAACTTTTCCCTCAATTGAAAACTCATCACCATAGGAAAATGTCTCCAATATAGGAAAAAACAAGAGAGGTTATTGTAGATGGTCCCAACACAATCTCATAGCCTCAGACAGAGATTTTGTAAGCATCATGGTTTCTTTGAAATATCCCTTCAAAGATTGCTTCCTTTTAGCACTTTGGAATCTTAAGAGAAATCACTGGTCCAATGTAGCTTAGAGTGATTCGACATATTTGGGTGCAAAATATGACCATACATAGCATAAACGTACCTATGTGGATGTGTTGGAATAGTTTTTTTGGTCGTACGAGTTGGAGAATGAAAGTTGCACAACTTTGCAACTTTACACTACTTGCATTTGGCAACTTTCTGTCAACTGAAAATTCATCACCACGAGAAAAAGCCTCTAAGATAGAAAAAACTGAGAGAGGTTATTTTATATGGTCCCAAAATTATACCATAGCCTCAAACAGAGAGTCTGTAAGCATCATGGATTCTAAGAAATAGCCCTTCAAAGATTGTTGTCTTTTAGCACTTTGGACTCTTAAGGGAAATAGTCGGTCCAATGTAGCTCAGAGTGATTCGGTATATTTTGGTGTAAAAGAGGACCATCCATAGCGTAAATGTACCCATACAGACATGTTGGAAAAATTCATCTGGTCGTATGATTTGGAGAATGAAAGTTACATCACTTTTCAACTTTACGTTGTTTGCTTTTGGCAACTTTTCCCTCAACTGAAAATTCATCACCATAGGAAAATACCTCTGACATAGAAAACACCGAGAGAGGTTATTGTAGATGGTCCAAAAATGATACCATAGCCTTAGATGAACAGTCTATAAGAATCACAATTTTTGATAAATAGCCCTTCAAAGATTGCGACCTTTTAGCACTTTGGACTCTTAAGGGAAATCGCTTGTCCAATGTAGCTCGAAGTGATTCAGCATATTTGGGTGCAAAATAGGACCATCCCTAATGTAAATGTACCCATTCGGACATGTTGGAACAATTTTTTTTGTCATACGAGTTGCATAATGAAATTTGCACCACTTTGCAACTTTACACTGCTTGCATCTGACAACTTTTCCCTCAATTGAAAATTCATCACCACGAGAAAATGCCTCTGAGATAGCAAAAACTGAGAGAGGTTATTGTATATGGTCCCAAAACAAACCCATTGCCTCAGATGGAGATTCTGTAAGCATCACGGTTTCGAAGAAATATTCTTTCAAAGATTGTTTCATTTTAGCACTTTAGACTCTTAAGGGATTTTGCCAATTGAACATAGCTCAGATTACTTCGGCATGTTTAGGTCCGAAAGAAGACCATACCTAACCTAAGTGTACCCATACAAACATGATGGAATAGTTGGTTTGGTCATAGGATTTGTAGAACAAGATTTATCTATGTCCTTACATGTAGTTTTCAGCCTCCAATTGAACTCCAATGTTGATTTTTGTGCGAAAAAAAGAAATGAGACCATAACTTGTTTCTTTATTTTTAATGGAAACTGGCAGGCAGCAGAGTTAAATTCTGCACAAACTTAGTTTCAAGTAATTTCATTCATTTTTGTCCATTTAAGAGGCATTTTACTGGAGGTCAGTCTGTGAGGCCTGTTCCAAGTGTTTGAGTGCATTTAAAATGGACTTTTAAGCCTTCCACCCACTATATGATGTTATAACTCGATGGATAGGATTATTTAGGATAGATAAACATGTTTTCATTTTTTCTTGTGTAGGGGAGGTCAACATTATGACTTTTGGTGATGCCCTAGATGGCATTTGGGGTCTTTTTGCATGAAAAAGTGAAGTTAGAGAGGGTAAAAGTGGGAATTGTTTGAGGGCAAACAATTTTCTTGTTCATTTAAGCTTGTGCAAGGTTATTCAAGGGTGTTGGAGTTTGTGGTAAACTCTGGAGAAGTTTGCAAGTAGGTTTTTCAATAAACCCTTGCCAAATTTGAGCAATTTAAGGGTTTTGTGGAATAGGGTCTTAGAGGGCAAGTTCCAGAAGATAAATGGGAAAATTTGAGGTTTTTTCATTTGTTGAGTGTTGACCCAATAATTTTTAGGGTCTGTGAATTTTTCCAAGGGTGGTTGCTTTGGAAATTTGACCTATTTGGAAAGGTTGAGAAGCGTAGTTTCTATGATTTGTGAAAGTTATTACAAAGGAGTCCTATGTGAGTTGGAAGTATGTTGAAGGGGACTAAAATGGGTGTCTAGAATGATGATTAGTTGTAGGAGTTGTTAAAGAGATCTGAGAGTTAATTTTAGAAAGGTGTTTAGGAATCTCTTGTATTATGAAAGTGAGTGGTTTTCCATCCTTGGTTGCATCAACTAACCATCAACTAGTCCTCTATTTCCAAGGTGCTCCTGCACAATTTTCCAAGAATCCATAAAGCTTGTTTGAAATCACCTATTTTAGGATTTTAGCCATAATAGAAAGATAGTGAATTGTTTGATAAAATGCTTTGGTAGACGTATGAAAAATGTGGTAGCATATACAAGGAAGTGAATTATTTGAAAAAATTCCTCAAAAAAAGGTGGTCTCATGGTGATGGAATGGCATGAAAATCTATATCAATTTTCTTGTCATGGCATTCCATCACCAGGAGACCACATTTCTTTGAGGCATTTTCTTTAAATAGTTCTTTGCCTTGTCTATATTATTGCTTACTATTATGCTTTGTTAGATTATTTCCAAGAATCCATAGCTTGTTCGAAAGCACTTGTTGTAGGATTTTGGCCATAGCAACAAGGAAATTAAATGTTTGATAGAATTGTTTGATAGACATGTACGATAAATGTGGTAGCATAGACAAGGCGGTGAACTGTTTTAAAAAATTCCCCAATGAAATGAGGTCTCGTGGTGATGGAATGCCATGACAATCAACAAGGCACTCAACTATTTAAAAAAATACCTCAAAAAAATGAGGTCTCATGGTGATGGAATGCCATGAGAATCAAAATTTCTTTTGATTGTCATGGCATTCCATCACCATGCGACCTCATTTCTTTGAGGCATTTTTTCAAACAGTTCATTACCTTGTCTATGATATTGCTTACTATTATGCTTTGATAGAATTTTTTGAAGCTTCCATAGCTTGTTTGAAAGCACTTGTTTTAGGATTTTAGCCATAGCAACAAGCCAGTGAACTGTTTGATAAAATGCTTTGGTAGACATGTATGAAAAATGTGGTAGCATAGACAAGGCAGTGTACTATTTGAAAAAAAGCCTCAAATAAATGTGGTCTCATAGAATTCCATGACAAACAAATGCAATTGACAACTACTCCTATTTATTCATTGTACAATGTGAAGTAATTGCAAAATTGCTTAGCTTGACTTTGTAAAAACTATATTGTAATTGAATTTTTTTCATCTATCAACATCTAGTTGTTAGCTATGCAATGTGAAGTAATGCTTTGAGTTTGAAAGATGTGCAATGCAATGTAATCATCAATATGAATATAAATTACATAATATAACCATTATTTTTATGCTATTATACATTGATATTTAACCATTGCTCAAGATTAAATTTTCAAAGAGTTTAATCATGCACATGAGGAACAAATTAAATTTTGATTGTTAACTTTTATATATCAAATTATCCAATAATCAAGGCATCAAAGCCAACTCAAATAATTTTTTACAAAATGTGGCATATGCCATCTCAATATCTATTCAAAATTTACATGCCAAAATGTCTATCTCATCTTAAATTACTGGTGGATCATCAAAATAGAGCCTCTTTGAAGCACTTGTTGGCTTTAAAGGTAGATGCACAAGAAAAATTCAAAGCACAATTGAGATTAGGTATACTATATAATTTAAAATTGAATAATTAACATCTAAATCAATATACATTGAATTTTAATTGAACTCTAAAATTCAAATCTTGATTCCCTGAAATATATGTCTCTTCAAAGGGCCAGGAGTCCTAGAATATTCCTCTCTCAAAGAACCAACCAAACAAACTTTTTAAATTTCAATCTATATATGTGAACAAAAACATAAAATTGATCTAATTTAGCGTATGATTGTTGGTAATAGGGACATATTTACCAAACACAAAATAAAATAAACACATAACTCTTTAGGTTGATCTTTTTTTGTATCTCCTTTAGGTGTTTTGACACCTCCTCCTTGAGGTGTTTCAACACCTACTCCTTGAGGTACTCCAATACATACTCCTTCAGGGATTTTGATACTTGTCAACAATGATGTATAGCTCATAACTACTTATACATAAAAATGACAAGTACATATGAAACTACCAATCTATGTCGATGTATGTATAATCAATATAAGATCTTAAAAATATTAATTCAATCGAATTTGAGTTCAATTACCTTCCCCTTATCTAAATTTTCACCTGCATAGTATTGACAAGGCTACACCTCGCTCGCACTAGGTATTTCCTACAAGAGGAAAATAAGATAAACATATGAGTTATTATATAATTTTATTAATAACAATTCAAATGATAATCAAGTATATAATAAAAAAATGTAAATGAGTGAGTGCGAAAATATATACTACGTGCATGTCAAGGCCAAATAAAATGGACCTAAGGGTGCCATCAGTCATCTGTGTGAGCTCCTCCTTAGACATCAACTATTAAATAGACCATGTAAATAAATATTAGTACTTTATACTTTCTCTTATTAATATTCATTTAAAAATAAATGCAAGTTATGAATTTACAACTTAAATCTTACCTGTGTCACTATTCCAATGTCCCCCTCTCTAGCAGGAGAGGACTGTGTAGGGTGCTCTCCACTCCCCTGCATCTGATCTATAATGTCCACATCATGGAGGTCATAATAAAAAGTGTCCAAGGGATGTTCAACGAGTTGTACAAGAGGACCCAAGCATATCTGGTGGCACATAGTGCAAGTATGTGGCACACAAATATGTGGACCTTAGGAGGATGATGTAGCAACACTCGAGCCATCACCAACATCACCAGAATGTGGTTGAGCTACTGTAGAAGCATGTGAAACCAAATGACCACTCAAGGAGTGAATAGCCTGAATAGTCTATGTGGCTGCATCTTGGATAATATCTGGATGATATACTAGAGGTGGAAAAGGAAGGGGAGAAGGGGGTACATATGGGTGTGAGACTACTCTAACTTCCCTGGGTCTATCCTGAGGCATACCTCCACCGATGCCCTAGAAGGGTTTAATGTCAAAGTAATTGACATGATGTCGTAACACAAACTCAGCATAAAATTTTCTAATAAAGTAAAATCGTATATCACAATTTTTGTTTAGTGGTTTATCAAAAACCATACACCAATGATCCCAAAATTTATCTACAATGTCCCTATTCGTGCACCATTTTATAGAAATTTTTGGTTTATTAACATTAACTAGCAAACCACTGTGGGGGTTAATGAATAAAAAGGATATTTGGGATTTTGTTATTTGGAGATCTTTCACATCATCGTAAGACAATCCACATGTGTAATATTCTCTCATGTCTTCTCGCCATGAATGAAAGGCATTATGTTGGGTGGAGCGGGTTTCTATATTTTTAATTATTTCCTTCAATGTGTTTTTCATCTCAGAGAATCGAGGGATTGTCTTATAAACATCAAAAATGCCCCTCAATTGCTCTAATTTCTCACCAATTAAGTCTTCAATTGATGGCTGCGGAGGTGGAGCATTTGGAATTTGTGCATTTTCATTCTCAACCATAATACCTGATTAAAGTTAAAAACTAATTAATCTAATTGAAATTACACAATATAAATGAAATTATTGTAAAAAACACCTAGTTTTTAATAAATAAATAAAACCCTACTTTTTCACAAAAATCCATAACAAACTCTAGTTTTTAATAAAAATACATCATGATCAACACTAATTTTTAATCAAAATCCATAATTTTTTTTTAATTTTTAATAAAATTCCATTGTAAACTTTATTTTTTAATAAAAATCAATACAAAACCCTACTTAAAAAAAAAACATAAAAACTAATTAAAATTATACAAATCTAATTGAAAAATCGTTAAAATTTTTTTTCCAAAAACTTACCTTTGAAATCGGATATTTGTTGAAATTGGATGTATGATACCAAGAAGTCGGTCTCATTGTGCTCCTGCAACCTCTTCAAAATGAGTAAAATTATTTTAAAAGCCCCTTGTTTTGTATTTATAGGCAACTCAAATCGGATATCCGATATGTAAATCTTGGTTTGGGAATTGCTTTGGAGCAATGTATTGACACCCAAGCTAGAAAAAAGTCAACTAGAGATTTTCACATTTTTGGGTCGATGCAAAACGTAATTTTTTTCCCATTGCCACTTTTTGGCCCATCATGATCCTGCACATACCCATGGAATTCATTGAAAATATTTTGATTATAGAGAATTGTTGAATGCTTAAAGTTGAATCTACTTAAGTGATGGTAAATGAAATTGTTGATGTTTATGAAATTTTATTTCAAATCTTTTGGTTTCATGATAATTGTTCTTAAGATCCAAATTGAAAACTCAGTTCTTAGTATAAATATGATTTTTAATGGACATATTCCCTTTGATATTAAAAAAATTCACATCATACCCTGAAGCGAACCTAGTATGATCATGACCTGATTTATCAGAGACTTGGGATTAAACTGAGTCAATCTTATTGTTTCGTTTAGGTAGATTCGCCCTTTGAGATTGTCTTGTTCCATATCTTTCAAGAAGAATAGGCTTCTTTGTGATTTTCTTGTGGAGTTTTTTATTCAAAACTACTTATGCAAGTGAAATTGTTGTCAATGGGAACTGGTGCTAGAAGGAGGGACATCTTGTTCTTTTCTTTTTATCTAGTCGTAAATTTTAAAACTTGTAAAGTGAAGTTAAATAGAATCTAGTATATCAGTATGGAAGTTGAGAAACTTGTGAAATATTTTAACCAAAGATTATATCCTTCGAGTTTTCTCACTTTCGATGGGGTCACCGAATGTAGAATTCAAGATACAACTGATCACGGTGAACTTGATTGCAAAATTTTCTTGACTAGGGTGAGCTTAGCCATGTGTAGAGTTATTCCATTAACATAAGAAGTTTTAACTAGTAGAAGGAAAGAGTCATTAGTGAAAATTGTGTGCAACCCTAGTAAATCCAAAAACGTTAAAAAAATCAACCAATACATATCAAAACAATTGGATAACTATAATTATTACAATGAAAACCACAACACGTTGCAAGAAAATCAACAAGAATGTCAAGATTTTAGAATATTGCACCAAAAATGAGGAAACAACATTGATGAGTCAACAGTCTCCTTATACATGGAAAAAAAAAATGAAGAAAAGGAGAGGGAAAATTGAGCGAGAGACCTATATATTTTATCTCAAACATAAAATTATATGATAAAAAGTGAAATTTCCTTGATTTTATGCAAGATACAGAATATCATTCTTTTAATTTTTCTCTCTTTGATAATAATATAAATTGTCATACATCTTGGTCTAACAAAGTGCAAAGTGAAGATAGGACCAAAGATATGAATATTCTAGGAGGAGAAATTCGAAAGATGGATGCAGTCATTCATGGAGATAAACAAAGTATGGAAATGAAACATGAACTGGGGTTGAAAGAAGGTAGAGTATGGTTGCATCAGACAAAGTGTGTGCAATCGAACTTTAATGAGGTCATTTCATACATTTGAGCCAAGTCATTGGTAAGTACTCTTTTGAATTTATGATTAACAAACGCAAAAAAATTAAAATAATTCATTGTTGCAGTAGGATCGTTGAAATTATTTCAAGTGAATTTAAAGATAACCCTATTGTAATTCATACCAAAATGACAATGGAAATAATTATAGAAATTATAATTATTTGTCTTTTTAGGGTTAATCATTTTCTAGATTAGATGCCTTGTTAGTTAGGGTTAGTTTTTTTTTTCTTCTTTCTTTTGTTTGGCCTCTGAATTTGTAGATTCTACTTAACTTATCTTGCAATACATGAGAGTTAATCCAAACATTTATTAAAAAATATAATAAAATGCAAAAAACTAATAAAACCATACATAGTAAATGCATGCTTTGAAAGTACTAAAAACTATATATATATATATGTGTGTGTGTATATCACGTATATACATCATTATCAAAATTCATGTTCCAAAAGAGTAAAAAATAAATAAAAGGGAGCCTAGCTGCAAGTGGTGGTTATCGTTCAGTCAATATGGGAAGCCTCATCCATCAGAGCGAAATATCCAATATAGGCGAGTTCCCTATGAGTTTCAAAGTCCCGAATATGGAGATCTGAGAGAAAAGGCCAAAGAGGAACTATTTCCCCATGTTCTAGGAATTGAGGAATATCATCCATCGAGAGGATTCCAACAGTCAAGTGCGCCACAGATAAAATAGTGCCCAAGTTCTCCAAGTACTCAGGTCTCACTATCATGTTGGCAGTTGAGCAAACATCTTCCACAAAAAGCCCAATATCCAGAAGAGACGCTACAAAATGAGAAGCCACGTCGGAGTAAAAGCGATAGTAGCGGTTGTATTCTACATATTTTTCCCCAAGAAGTAAGTACAAATTTCGTATTGTAAAATTGGAAGTCCTAATGAAGAAACCCTTTTCAAGCCTTTGGGATGTGATACTTCCTAAGAAAAAATTTTGGGACGAGAGCAACTTAAACAAATTGGAATATCCATGGCTTAGAAGCAAATGAAAAAAAATAGAGCAAGAAAATGCAAAACCAAAGAAGAAAGCTAAGAAAGCATGTGAAGAATTCAGAAGGAAGCAATGCAAAATTTATAGAAATTTGTGAAAGTAATGCGGTACATATTTTCCTTGAGAGAAGTCTTGGAAATTGTAAGCAAGGTGGCAACTAGATAATTGTCTTCAGAACAGAAGGTTAAATTAAATTCATTCTTTGCACATTGTTGGTGATAAATTGGTTCAAATTTGAGTAGTACAAAGATTTTGAATCAAGAAAGTTGAAGATTTCAAAGTTAATAGTGGTCTTTTCAAAAAAAAATTGGATGTATTAATTATGGAGGTGTTGGTATGTGGGGAACAAAAAAAATAAAACTAAGCTAGTAAGGCAGTACATGTCATCACCTAGATAAGTGGAGAGAAATGATACATGAAAATTCAAGCACGTGAATTAAATGAAGAATAATGGGATCACGTTTTTATATAATCATTATAATTTTGATCCATTAATGAGGTGCAGTGCTATCAAATTGAGAGTGCTAGCTGAAATTTTATTAGTGGCCATAAGAATTTATCGGAAGGGTGGTAACTAATGTTTCTAAATTTAGATTTAATTTGGTGATTAAATTTTTTGTTGCTAAATTTAATTTATGCATATCTTTTAACACATAATGGTTTGCAGTTAGCTAGGATTTGGCATAAGGTGGTAAAATTTAGCCGGAAATACACACCAACAAGAAATATTTTAAGTGATTTTTTGGGAAATAGTGAATTGATGAAGGGATTTGCATTGAATGAAAAATCAAAAGGTAACCTTCACTACCACTATAATTCCCAACCTAATAGCAGGCTTCATTGCCTGCAATTTGAAAATGAGCTATTATTGAAATATCAAAAGTGAAAATGAGCTATCATTTCTATATCTCTAAAAAAAAAAAGAATATGAACTCTCTAGGCTATCCATATAACTCTATCGAGGCTATAGATGTCTGGTTGGAAGTAGAGCTATTTTTGGGGGAGTTATAGAGATAACCTTGTTAGAGCTATGGATGCTTGACTAGCAGCAAGGATCTATCCTTGGCTGCCTTTGGAGGTTATCATATTATGTAGTTCAATGTCAATGAACCGATTATTTTTACTAAGTTTCAAAAATTAGAATTAATCAGAGTTCATACGGATGTTTCTGGGGGAGTTTTACTTTCTATGCCAAAATCTAGGTAAAGGTAAAAGGTTATTATTTTAAATATGTATAATTTTTAATTTACAATTGGTGATTTAATTTCAAATTTTATTTAAAATTGGTTTTATTGGTTGCAAGTTGTTGTGTGGTCTCACAAAACACCCCTAGATTGTAAGGCTTGGGGACCCCCAATTTTTTTTTTTTAACTCTTATGGTATGAGATAGCTATTTGGAAGATCATCGAGAGGAGAAAAGAGATATAAAATAAATCTTTGATGTAAAGAATGCTTCATAGTAAAGTGTTTCAAGTATTATATATCGGGAACCGAGATTGTTTGAAAATTAGAAAAGGTAAGGAAGGATGTAAGTCAAAAATTCTAGTCTAATATTTTAAGCCCAAGATAGAAGGAAGTCTAGGAAGACTGAAGTCGGGGGAAAGTTGTGGGTGAAGGTGAATACCAAGTATCGGGTACTAGGTTGTGAAGTTGTGAAGTTTTGTAATTATCTAATGTGTCTGATGGTCCGCTGGTCCGATATATGCATTGAAGATAATCATACAATAATTTGTGATGTGATTTTAAAAAGCGTGCTATTTATGGAAATTTCTAGTGTAACATTTGAATAATGATTTTATTTACATGAGATGTTTATAATTTTTTTTTTTTAAAACGGATTTAATGTGTGGAATTTGTGATTGCAGGAAATACATATTGTTATGCAAATTTCGAGTATGGACGGTCAAGAAAATTTGAATCATGGATAGAATCATTTCTAGATCAGATTGGTTACTCTAGGAGGTTATAATGCAAAAGGATTTAAGTTCACCATAATGCTGGAGATACTGGCATTATATATGCGATGGAAACAAATTTCAATCTCCGGGGAAGCCCATTCCCGAGGTAGTATATCTGAAGCAAAACCGAGTATTGGAATGGAGCAATAATAATATCATATTGTATGTATGGGAAGTTCCAACACGCTATCTTGATTCAAGTTATTATCTTGGTGATAATAACAGATTAAAACTTGAAGAGCTTCAATGAGCAATTGAAGTCAATCTTCAAGCACTTCAATTGTAATTTCCTAGCCAATTACTATCTTCCACGTTCCTCGATGTGATTCATCCCTTGGATTTCTTGTCATGTATTTATCTTATCCTGTATGTGCCTTGTGTTCTATAAAAGGCCAGAGGATTTTATTTTTTTAAGTTAAGTTCAGAGTTTGTGGATGTCGGAAGAGCCAAAGCTTCTTTAAGTTCTGTTCTTTTTTCTATTTTTTGGATCACTTTGGTCTTAAAAATTGTATGCACGTAGAAATTGATTAATATCAAAGCCAATTTTATAGCTACCTATCTCATGAATCTTCTGTAGCTAGTTTTGTTAGTTTAGCTAAACAAGCCTGTATGTAAGTTCAGAGTTTGTGGATGTCAAAAGAGCCAAAGATTCTTTAAGTTTTGTTATTTTTTCTATTTTTTGGATCACTCTGGTCTTAAAAATTGTATGCACGTATACATTGATTAATATCAAAGCCAATTTTATAGCTACCTATCTCATGAATCTTTTGTAGTTGGTTTTGTTAGTTCAGCTGAACAAGCCTGTATGTTGCACCGTTTAAGGGTGCATACAAAAAATACTCGGTGTCCAAACTAAACCCTTCTTTATAAAAGCTCGCACTATTTTGTATGTAGCTGTGAAAGAATTTGGTGAAGTATAAAGCGGTTTTCTTTGATTTAATTAATTCTTTGGGGTATATCTGGAGAATAACTAGAATAAATTTTAATTTTAGTATTTTATGCTTTATTTTAGAATAGATGTTTAAATTCTTCAAAAATAAAATAGATGGAATTCATTGAAAATATTTTGATTATAGAGAATTTTTAAATGCTTAAAGCTAAATCTACTTAAGTGATAGAAAATTAAATTGTTGATGTTCATGAAATTCTATTTCAAAGCTTTTGGTTTCATGATAATTGTTCTTAAGATCCAAATTGAAAACTTAGTGCTTAGTATAAATATGATTTTTAACAAAAATATTACCTTTGAGATTAAAAACAAATTCACATCATACCCTGAAGTAAACCTAGTATGACCATGACCTAATTTACTGGAGACTTGGGATTGAACTGATTCAATCTTATTGTTCTATTTAGGTAGATTCTCCCTTTGAGATTGTCTTGTTGCATATCTTTCAAGAAGAATAGGCTTCTTCATGGTTTGCATATGGATTTTTTTATTCGACACTATTGATGCAAGTGAACTCATTTTCAACAACTAGCATTGGTGCATTTGGACCCCTCTTGATGTGCATTGGTCTACTTTAGTGTGAGTTGGAAGAAAGTTCCTCCTCTCACTAAAGTGGGGGCTAGATGTAATGATGGAAAAGTAATCCCTAATGTGGCCTCTTTTCAGTGTTGTAATGTGTCTAACACATTCATATTAGATCTTGGGCCCTTGTGAACTAAATAAGCTTATTGGGGAATACGCAGGATCATGATGGGCCAAAAAGTGGCAATATGCTGGGTATGTGGCTGACGACCTTCTTTTTACCCAAAATTGATGAAACGAAAAGGGTTTTTAAAGGAGATTCTCAGATTTCCACCAATATAAATTATTCTTTACTTTGAATTTAATAAATAATTATTATTTATTTTCTATTGAACTATGACTAAAGCCTTGATTTTTAGGCTGATTGAAAAACATCTATAGCTTTCAAACGGTATCATATTTTTTGAATCCAAAGCATGCATCACATTCTATGCTTCACATACTATAAGATTAAAACAGAAAAAAAATAAAAAAAATCGTTAAGTTCTAACCAAGTTAAGGTGGTCAAACATACGAGTCTTTAAATGTTTTAAAATTTGTCATTAAAAAAATATAATTAATTATTTACTTGCAAAAAAATTACAAAAAAATATGCATCACATCCTAACATGATTCCTCTACTTATATATAAAATATTATAAAAAAAATTATCTTTTTAATGTGGTTAGGGTGGTCAGACAAACACCTACTTCTTTTTTTTTCCTTGAAATTTAAGTACTACTGTATTTAAAATTCAAATTTTCACCAAATAAATTTTATTTTTTTGTAAATAAACCTAGTAATTTATAAACTACATTCAATTTTCTACAAATTATATTCTTACATATTTTTGAAATAATATAGATAACTTATTCAAATTTTTATGTCAAGTTTCCTAACTCTGATTTTTTTGAATTTTTTGCCACTTAAGGGCCTATTTTTTCCATGATGATCCTGCACATACCCATTGGTATCTTATTTGGAGTGTTGTAAAGTGTTGTAACATACTTCCACACTTTTCTATGGTTTTAATAAATAAGTGGGCTTCTTTATGCTTTAATTGGCCTTATTTTGCATCCACAAGCCTCATTTAATGCATCTTCCTGAGGATAATCCCAACACAAATCAACATCCAGTCATAATTCAGGTGTTTCTAGGTTGTGTGGCCCAAATTTGGTGGTTTGGGACTCCTATGTCACCTTGGGCATATGGGTCCCACCTAGGTTTTTGGGTCTCGATCCTAATTTTGCACCTTTCTAAGCATTTATGAATTTAATCCCATAAATTATGCCTAATGGGACTCATACGTAACCTTGGGTGTATGAGTCGTATGTGGACCAAAATTAAAATTAATTTAAATTTTTGGTGGGACCTAGCAAGCAATCAAGTGACCTAGCAAATTGAGTGAGCATCCTTATAGAAAATTTAAGTTCACAAGAGAATTCAAGTGTCTTCAAGGGAATGTTATCAACCATTTTAGAGAATTATTCAAGCATCAATCATCATGTCAAAGTCTTCATGCATCATTTTTGTTTTTGAGCTAACAATTGTGATGTAGGGTTTCATGATTCAAGCAAGCATTTCATTCAAGATCTATTCTATTCAAGCAAGATTCAAGATCTACATCCATTGAAGCCACAAAGATCTATCATATTCAAGAAAGTTTCATACATGTTTGGAACATCTTATTGCTAGGGTTTGGTGAGTTGCAACATCATATTTTTTTCATTCATCATTCTCCATTTCTATTGCATTTCATTTCAAGGTTTGATTACAAGAAAAGGGTTTGACAAAGGCAAACCCCTATCCACTAACAAAACAATATTTCCCCCCCTCTCTCTAGTGTGTTATTTTTAGGTTTAGATTGAATACATATTAAAGATAAAGTTTGGAGAAATTTTTCAAAGTGTTCAAAGTTGTCAAAGTTGTCACCTTGCATTGGAGATACTTGGAAGACTTCTATAGGTTGCAAATCAAGGTTTCAGATCTGGAAATCAATCAAGAAATAAAAAGAATACATTAAAGATCATATTAAAAACTTGAAGCTTTAGAAAACCCTAACTAGACTAATACACCAGTTCTGGTGTATGAGTCCAAGTTTAGGTCAAATTTTAGGTTTTTGCAGTTTGAGATACCCATTTTCCAAATTCATGTTTTTGCACAGAAACCCAGATCTAGGCATGATTCGCCCAGCTTGGCTAAGAGTCTTAGTCAGAATTAAAGTTAATATTTTTAGCATTTTAGAGCTCATTCCTACCTTCTTTAGGTTTCTAGGTGCATACTCCAGAGATCCCACCTTTCTGTTATGTTTTACATGCACTTTTAGGTCATCTAGTTAAGCATTGCATCATATTAAGGTTAAGCATTTTGATTTAAACATTACATTTTTCTTTCCAAGACCTAGCTTGGTGGTGAACCCATCATTAGTTTACAATTAGCCCCTAGGATAGTCCTATTGCAAAATCTCTTTCTCGTTTGCATTGAGATCTCTAGGGTTATCCTTGAATGAGATAATTGGAAAGTGGGTTTTCCCTATGTCCTAAACCATACAAAAGCACCTATCCCATTTTCCCCATTATTTCAAGTAGCTTATAGTTAAAAGAAGATAGTCCTTTCTATTAACAACTAATTATTTAGAACACAATCAACATAAGGGTCACATGCAAATTTACAGTAGTCATATATATATATAAGTGCAAAAAGAAAGAATATGGTAGAGGTAAATGCAAATCATAGTCTTTTGAATGATGAATATGTAAACATAAGTAACTCTTAATTAAAAATAATTGGTGTAAATTCCTAGCCCTAGAAGTTCACTAATGTCCCTAAGATGTCTCCAACCATTTAAACCCTTTTTTCACATGTCCTATAATAAATTTTGAGGGAGGTTATGGTAGTTTTGAGGAATCTAGCCTAAAAATTCTAAAGAACATTTTTATATGGATGAGGTTAGTGTAAATAAGAACTCTTCTTCAAGCAACATCATGGAGCTTTCAAGGGAGTAAAACTAGGGAAATATAACTAAGTGCATGTACATGGAGGTCAAACCAATCAACATAAGGAAAGGAAAGTGATTTAATTACCATTAATTCATGTCTTCCATGTTGGGATAGAGAAAAAGGATGTGTAGCATATAATTAGGTAGTTCTTTCTATCTTTGAAAAAAATCATAATCAAATTGGAACTCATTAAAAAATAAGAGAAAATTAAATTTTTTTAAGAAATAAATATATCTTTTTTAGAATTGTATTGTAGTTGTAACAATTTATTTGATCAATAAAGTCAAGTATTTCCTCCTCAACAGTTTTTTATATTATGTGTAACTTCATGATTGATGAATATTTCTATTATTTCACATTTAAATCATCAAGTATATGTCTCATTTTAGCACCTTTAGGTAGAGAATACATATATTTTGTGTAGGTTGTAGGTTGTGTTATGGAAGTGCAATAACTAGTTGTGAATAATTAATTTTCCTTCTTGAACTATGAAAATTTCACCTTCATATGAAACGTTCATACATCAATATATGAAAACATTTGAGTTATGTAGAAAACCACCTGAAACAATGATTACATATGTGTCAAAATGACAATATAGGTCTTTATAATAATTTGGTGCACCATTTCCATAGGATCTATGTTCATTCTAAATAATTTTCTTCCCCTTTCCTTTGTAAATTAATAATAGTTTAAGATAATTTAGGTGATAGGAAAAGGGAACCAACCCTCACTAGAGATTCCGTAATGCCCTGCCACGCAACCCTAGAGGATGATGCAAAAAACTACTTAAACAGGCTATTTTTTTTTTTGTTTAAGTATAACTATTACACAAATTCGCTTCCCAATGCAAACATCCCCTAAGGTTACGGGATTGAAACTATTTAACAACCCACAACAACAACAACATAAATGAAACCATAACATTTATCTACTCACGATAAAAAGTACGCATACATTCCATACAAGATAAATTACATCCAAACATAATAGATAACTTTCAAACTCTTTTATCCATAAATAAATATTACAATTACAACTCTCATTCCCCGAATCAGGCAAGCCCAATAAATAAGGTTACAGTTACAACTTCCACCTCGATAACATAGAGGGGTAAAATAATACAAGAGCAACTAAAATGAAATAAAGCATGACATGAAACTGAATCCCACAAGCTCTCCAACTGGAAGCCTCGTCCATATGAACATGAAGAAAGAAACCAACGGATTTAGGTGCAAGCCACCCAACCAAGTGGAACCCAAAGGCCCACCCCCCGTGCTAGGAGATAGTAACCAGGAATCCTAGTCAAGACCATCTACCTCTAGACACAGGCTATCAAAATTGAACTAAACTAAAACAACCAATTACATGGACCTCACAAATACATCATAAGATCTACACATGAACAACTCAAGCACAACCCAAATACCATGCAAGTACAACACAAGCACTTCAAAAGTGCAACCTAAGTACCACATACGTACAACATAAGTACACCAAAAGTACAACTCAAGAGCATCACGAGTAACACACAAGGACAACTCTACATGGTCACATTGCTTCCAGGAATAAAGTAGAACAAGGAAGTTAAAAGAACCATAAACATAATAATCGAATACCAACTATGGTCACACTAGGTATGTTAAGGAAACCATACCCACAAAATCGAATACCAACTATGGTCACATCAGGTATGTCAAGAAACCATACCCACAAAATTGAATACCAACTATGGTCACACCAGGTATGTTAAGGAAACCATACCCACAAAATCGAATACCAACTATGGTCACACCAGGTATGTTAAGGAAACCATACCCACAAAATCAAATACCAACTATGGTCACATCAGGTATGTCAAGGAACCATACCCACAATATCGAATACCAACTATGGTCACACCAGGTATGTTAAGGAAACTATACCCCTAAAACAAAGACCAACTGTTGGCCTAGATAGAGTGTCATCACACAGCTCCTCATGGGTTATCCTTGTAAATCTTCATAGGCTCCGACCCCCACAAGAAAAGGTTATCTTGGTGACCTTTACCGAATCTCGGCCCCCATACTCACTCATGCGGAGCCAAATACCTTTCATATAGACAAGATAGATGACCTTGCCATTACAAGCCTTCCCATCTCATCCCAAGTCTAAATGAGCACTTGAGTCCATGAGTGAGGCATTAATATCTTGATTAGTGAGAAGTTAGTCCTAATCTTCTAAGTATTGTTTTAGTTATCACTTGATTAATTAACTTACAATGAGTTATCCTCGACACCACTTCGGGTGTCGGCCCCCATTAAAAGCCACTCTTCTACTGAACAACACACACACACCATCCAAACATCTATCGAACCAAGGTGAAACAAACAAGACATCCTGACCTCTCCTTTATCAAGAGGTGACACAAACTGAAACACACTCCAACACCCGACGCAACAACCACATTACAAGGCCGCTCCCAACCGCTCCTGACAAGGAGGCACACATTACAAAATCCACTCCTTTCTTAGGAGCAACAAAGATAAAACCATCTCCAAAGACTGGAGGTAACAACTATAACAAAAAAATGCTCTGATAGCTCCTGACAAGGAGGCACACATTGCAAATTCCACTCCTTTCTTAGGAGGTGACAAAACATTCCTCTTCGTGGAAATCGGGTAAACACTTACCAGACTCTAGGCACTACCCAAGGGAATAACAAACAATCGACATCACAAGACAACAACCCCCAACCTCTAGGGTCCTCTGGAAGGCTTTAGATTTAAGACACTTGACCCATTTCCCAAATAATAACACAAGGGAAAAATTCACAATCAAGGCGAGCAAGGAGACAAGAATTTAAATTCTACTTTGGGTTCACTAAACCCATTTCCTCATTACATTCAATACTCTATTGTGTTGAATAAACTGAATTAAAACACATCTTTCTCAGGCAAGGGAGCAAATTAAGTCTCAATATTTAATTTCCTAATTGCTCTTAATTAGCAATTAAAATAACATTTACACCTTCAATTTAAATATGTCATTTTAAGACAACAATATCTCCTTGCAAAATGAAACATCCATTAACTACAATATTAATCATGATTAATTCTACTTCGGATTTCCTAAATCCTCATCATTTAATAGATTTCAATGGATTATTGCCTCAATAAAACTAATTCAATAATGTCCCTTTTCAACATGAAGAGAAATGTAAATCCAATGTTTAATTCTCTAATTGTCTTGAATAGTAAATAAGCATTTACTTCTATAATTTCAGAATATATCACTAAAACAAATAACTGATTCCCCTTGCAATTTAAACCATTTAACGAAATCAATTAATTTTCATCGTTAAACACATCTCTTTTAAATTCAACATCTGACCTTGGAAATAATATTATTTTTAAAATAATTCCACTATTACAAAATGATTTGAAATCCTCCCAATTATATTTAAATCATTTATCTTTTAAATCAATTATTTAATTCCCTTAATTGCAATAAAATCTTGCTATTATTTAAATTCCCCCTTTAATATATATATATTAAAGAATTAACCATCTCCACTATATATAAATATTATCATTTAATAATATATTAATATAATCTAAAATATATTCATATTTTGATATTAAATTAATATATTATAAAAATAATAATTATATAAATATTGTTTTTTTTAATTTTTTTGACAAAGAGCCACCCATACGCCTTGGGCCATGCGCTTGTCTCGAGCTGCGCTCCATGGATTAGGGCTTGGGTGGCTGCGGTTTTCCTTTGGCCATGACTGGTTTGACAATGGTTGATGGCGGATTTTTACATGGGCGGCGAATTCCATTACCAAGCCATGGTTTTTACTTATGCAGGGGGCGGCGCTTTGTTTTCCGTCGGCCGCAGGGGTTTTACCAGGAGCGGAGCGGCTTGCACAACCACCCATGGATAAGGGTGGGGCAGAGACGATTTTCGCAGCTAGCCCAAGTGGGGCGACTGTGGCTAAGTACAATCAACGTCCTTTGGGCAGCAGTTGTGCTTAGGCATAACCGTCCGAGCGGCGGTGGCGACAAACGAAGGGGAGAGGGGAGGGCGCGCTGGGCTTGGCTCCCTTCACCCGCCTCCATGGGGGGTGCGGTGGGGGTTGAGCCCCCAGCCCCCCAATAAAATTTCATTTTTTTATTTTTATTTTTTATTTTTATATTTTCAACACCTACGGATTCTTAGAAGTTCGCACCCATACCTGGGCATTTCAAAAAATTATTTTTAACAGCAGCCCCTTTCCATAAAACAAAAATTTAAATAAATATATATGATATATATGTATATAAATACATATATAAACATATATGAATACATTTAAACTATTCCATTTTAAGAGTTGCAATTCAAGTTGAATAAATAATTTTCAAAACAATTATTTGCAGCCAAGAACACAAAGTTTTTCTTGGAGGGATAATTTTTCAAAGAAGGGATTTTTGTAACAAACTCAAAATTCAATATAGGTTTTCTAATTGCAATCCACAACCAAAATTTAAATGATTTCCATAGCATATTCAAACTATATAATTTTCAAAATGAAGCATTAATTGAATGACCCTGGTATTGCAAGAATTTGGAGAAGATCCAGACAATGCCCAACTTCTTCCTTGCTTCCCTCTTCAGTTCCACAAGTTTTCACAACCCAATTCCAAAAACCCACAAAGTTGAAACATGCTTCCTCTCTCAAATTCCAACTTTTTTTCAAAAACTCCAAGATCCCCCCAAAATTGAAGAAAAATTCAACAACATAAGGATAAAACCCTAAAATCCAACAACCACCCTAATAAATTCTTAAAAACAGAAAATGAAAAAATATCTAATTTCTTTAATTTTCAATTCAAACTTTCAATTTTGACTTTAAATCATTTTCATAATTTTCAATTCCAAATTTCACAAATTGACTCTTAAATTCATTTTTTTCTAATTTTGAATTTCAACCAATATGCATAAATTTCCAAAATGAATAATTTAACTTATTTCAACCTTATAAATTTAATTAAATAATAAAATAGATTTAATGAACGATTAAATTATTTATTAATTAAATTATATTAATCATAAAATAAATTACATTTCAACATAATTCCTAGATCCAATTACTCAACAACTTAAATACCTTAAGCCATTTAAATCACCTAATTTCACTTGTAATTAAGTAACGAAGAGAGGGTACAAAATCCAAAGTAACACAATCTGACAAACAACTGACAACACACAAGGACTAGGGTGACGACCTAGCACGAAAACCTAGCTACTATCTCCTAATCGAATACCGTTGGGTATTGAACACGCTCGCACCTATGAAACCAGGTGGAGTCGATGTCCTATACCTATCAACCTACAAATACAAAGTATATCCACATGAATATATCTGTTCAAATTAAAACACACCGTGAAGAGGAAATCACGAAAATCGCAGGGCGCTCGCGAGTGAGTGATGCGATCCATCCCCTTCACCAATACAGTATCACTGACTGATGAATCTAACATCCTTAATATAATCAAAAGCATAAACATCATTAATTCAATTATCCACTATGCTAATCCAAAGCATGACATAATAATAACATTAGGATAAAATACCAAGTACCAAGGTCAAAGCACTAACATAAAATAAGGCCTAACCAAATAGAACTCTATTCCATCAAAAGAGAAAAATGGAGGGTCTTACAGATTCATCTTGGTCTATATGCAATCCATAGGCCTTGGGATTTTTTTGTTCTTGTCAATTGAGTAGAGTTTCTAAATATCACTCTCTATAAGGTGAACTTAGAATTGATAGCATTTTATAGCATGTCTATTAGGATCATTTGAACTATAAGAGTCCTATAATATTTCATTTTTTCTTGGTATTCGTATATGTATCAAAAAATTGATGTTTTTTGAAGAATTCTAAGCATACCTGGTGACTTAAAAAAGCTTTGGTTTTGGAAGTTTTAGTGAAAAAAATGATGAAAAGGATAGAAACAAGAGGGATTTCTATGTTATTTTATATCTACAACTACCACCTCCCAAGAGGAGAGGTAGAACAACCATAAAAAAGGTTCATATCTAATAGTACATACTCTACACCCCCTCCTAGTAGGCCATACCAACACATTTTTAAAAATCAGATATGGGTATGTGTAGGATCATCATGGAAAAAATAGTCCCTTAAGTGGCAAAAAAATCAGAAAAATGAGAGTTAGGAAAATTGAAATAAATTTTTGAATAAGTTATCTATATTATTTCAAAAATATGTAAGAATACTATTTGTAGAAATTGAATTTAGTTTCTAAATTACTAGGTGTATTTACAAAAAAATAAAATCTCTTTGGTGAAAATTTGAAATTTCAATACAGTAGTACTTAAATTTCAAGGAAAAAACAAGAAGTAGGTGTCTATCTGACCACCCTAACCACATTAAAATGATAATATTTTTTTATAATATTTTAGATATAAGTAGAGGACTCATGTCCCGATGTGGTGCATATTTTTTTGTAATTTTTTTCCAAGTAAATAATTAATTATACATTTTTTATGACAACTTTTAAAAAATATAAAGACTCTTATGTCTGACCACATGAACTTGGTCAAAACTTCATGAAATTCATTTTTTTATTTTTTAATCTTATAGCATGCGAAGCATAGAATGTGACACATTTTTTGGATTCAAAAAATATGATATCATTTGAAAGCTATAGATGTTTTTCAATCAGCCTAAAATTTAAGACTTTAGTCGTAATTCAATAGAAAATGAATAATAATTATTTATTAAATTCAAAGTAAAGCATAATTTATATTGGTGGGAAGCTGAGAATCCCATTTAAAAACCCTTTACGTTTCATCAATTTTGGGTAAAAAAATTTCGTTAGCCACATACCCATCATATTGCCACATTTTGGCCCATCATGATCTTGCATATACCCATACCTTTCATTCAAATGGTTGCATGTAGTAATCAATCCTTTGTCCCATTTATTAGATAAATCCCATTGAACATAGCCCAACATGATGAAATCCCTATTTCTTCCATCAAGAGTATCACATTCTTCACTCGAGAAGATCAAACTACCCATGTTGAGTACAAAAAATGATGTAGGTTCCCTTTTGTCAGTCCATCATATATAACAAAAGAAAATGATATTATAATGTGAAAAATTATCATCCATGACAATTTCACACTAGATTTTTCTCCCCCGTATGTGCTTGGACCTAATTATTCCTTTAATTACCTATTTTATGAATATATTTTGAAAACCAAACAAGATAAACAAAATTAAGAATTTAATATTTTAGCCCTGATACTTTTCACCTTGAAAATGATGGGTTGATGCAAGAAGTTGGGTCCACGAAAAGCTCAAAAAGTGGGTGCTTTTGTTGTTTTTCATAATTTGTCACACTTGGACTGAAAATTTGAGACACTTACACAATGAATTTTTAAAAAAATCAGTAATATGAAAGTTTGAATTTTGAATCTAGTTTCTAAATATGTAAATTATTCAAATACCCAAATTGTAGAAATTAAATTTTGATAGGGATCTATAAAAACCACTTTTTAAAAGTCCCTGTTTTTTTACCATACCATGCACGTGTATGGACACCACTTTTTGACCCAAATAAAAGTATTTTGCTAATTCCTTTTGAGGAAAGAGAGCTAACAACATGAAGATTGATGAGGAATTTTTTTTGTAATTTTTTGTTGAATATGTTTTTTTTTATTAAATTTTTATTGGCCTTAATTGTTGTTTTTAAAAATCAACGTGTACGGACAACATAATTTGACCTAAACTAAACATTTTTTGAAACTTTTTTTTTTCATTCTGTAAAGAATTGTCTAAAGATTGATGTCATATAGTTTTTTTTACAAGAAACTTCACCAAAAAAAAGTTATTAAAAAACAAAAAAAGTCTAATATTTCATGTTTAAGGACTAGTTTGCTTTGAAATTAATTTAAAAATATCAAATATAATCCAATATTAATAAAAATTATATATTTGGAAACTAGAAATCGTGTTTTGTAATGGGTTTTAATTTTATAGATTGATTTAGAAAGAAAGTCCATCAACCATATTGTCAAATATGGACATTCTTCTTCAATCTGCCTTAGTTTTTTAGTTGCAGGTCAAAGGCTAAGGCTTGGATTGCCAAGCCTTTCCCGAGCCTAAAACCAAGGCTGCAAGTGGGTTGGAGATTCAAGTTTTTAATAACGCGTATGCGTTTTTAAAAACGTGTACGCGTTACAAAACGCATATGCACTCTTTATTTGTTTGATTATTTTTTAAAAAAAATGCTTTTTAGCTTTTTAGAAACGCGTACGCGTTTTAAAACGCATACGCGTTTTGAAAAGACAAACGTGTACGTGTTTCTAAAAAGCAAAACGCGTACGCGTTTTAAAACGCATACACGTTTCTAAAAAGTATTTTTTTTAAAATAAATTATTTGTATGCACTCAAAAACGCGTATGCGTTTTATAACGCGTACGCGTTTTATAACGCATACGCATTTTTTTAGGCTCGGGTACCCAATGCATAACGCATACGCATTTTTTAATAACGCATACGCGTTTTCTGCGAGATTTTTTTTTTGGCCGAAACTTCCCCTCTTCGTGGACCCAACTTCTTGCACTTACCCTGATGGGTCTGGTCTAAGGTTCCCTACGCCCTAGACTAGATAATTTTGGCTCTATTTTAATATGTTAGTCTCGATATTTTATTATTTAAAACTTTAATATTATTTTTTGGCTTTTGAGATTTAATTTTCAAGAAATTAGAATTGTTACATATAAACACAATGTATTTTCACATTTTTAATCCTAATGAATCTACTAGAAAATATTATATTTTAAAAATCATTCAAAAGTATTCAAGAGTAGAATTATCAACATTATTGTAGCATTTATTTTAATCAAGATTCATGTCAATCATTCATCATGTTTTTATGTGAGTTCATTCATGTTTTATGTTCATTAGTTTTTTGAGCACTAGTACTTGCATGACATCAAATCAAGCAATCAAATTCTCCTTGAAGGTGATAGTACATGACTTAAGTTCATCAAGGAATGTAGTTCTAAGTGGTGAGTTGCAACAATTTGTCAATTCATTAATTTTTTACTATTATCCCTTGTCCTATTGAGGGTAAGCTCTCTTTTTCATATCATCATAGCTATTGTGGAGGTAGAAATGCCAAAATGGGGTTTGACTTAGCCAATCCCCTATATGGTGCAACCCTTCCCATTTTTATGTGTGTATGTTTTTAGATCTGAAGATAATTAGAGGAAAAACAAAGAATAATTTATCATTCATACATTCAAGTCCTAAAAGTTGTCAAACTAGGGAAATCGGATTTGTTCAGTAATAAACGAACTTCTGATAGTGATCTTGCAAGAACAACAACTGTAGTCTAGTTAATTTAGGCCTATGTTTTCATATTTTAGAAAGTAGGAGCATAGTCTAGGGTGCCTGATACCCTAGACTAGTAAATTCATTAGTAATTTTTTATGCTAGATTCTAGGTGTCTACCCTTTATGTTTCTAGATTTGTTTTGATTTCTTGGCATTAGATTTCTTAGAATTCATATCAGTTTGCTACATTTTCATACTTTACATAGTTATATATTATTGCATCCTAAAAATTAGTCAATTAACAATCAACTAAATCACACAATCACAACTAAAACACTATTAAAATCCCAATCCACCATTCTAACTCTTCCTACAAGGTTTCAAAAATATTTGAAGAGTAGTCAAGGGCCGAATTATCAACATTATTGCAACATTTATTTTAGTCAAGAATCATGTTTTATGTTCATTTGTTTTGTGAGCACTAACACTTGTAGGAAATCAAATCAAGAAATCAAATTCTCCTTGTAGGTGATAAACTTACATGACTGGATTCCATCTAGGAATGCATATTTAAGTGGTAAGTTGTAAAAATTTATCAATTCATTCTTTGTTTATTATTTATCTCTACTCTACCAAGGGTAAGCTCTCTTTTTATATCATCATAGCTTTTATAGAGGTAGAAATGCTAAAATGTGGTTTGACTTAGGAAAGACCCTATATGGAACAAACCTTCAACCATTTTTATGTGTGTAGGTGTACCGTCAAAAATTGTACTCCCTATTAGCCAAAAGCACAATTTCATGCTCTATTTGGAACTATCTTGAGTGACCTTTTCATTACTGCATTTAGAAATTACCTAAACCCTAAAATATCCCTATCAACCTAGAAGAATGTTCCTAGACAACCCTAAAATGTGTTTCATTAATTCACATCATCAAAGTAATGCTAACAAGTGCCTTGAATATGAAAAATTCCTATTTTAAGGGGCCCTACACATCCAAAACAAGTTCTTTTCAGGTGTGAAAAATCCAGAATAGGGCATCCTTGCACCCTAGTCAACCTAAATTCCCCAACAAGAAACTTTATTTCCCATGTTTTTTGAATTTTAATCTCAGAGATGAAAAATTAAGTTCAAGTATTGGCAGTAATTTAATCCCAAAAAATCAAATTTAATTATGTCTTCCTAAACCTTAATTTTTCTTAAGCTCCACTATATAGACATGAATTATTATTTCAAAATTAAAGAGAAGAATATTGAGAAAATTTCACTCTACCAAAATACATTCAAATTCACAAGTTTTCAAGGATTTTTCAATTTTATTCAAGATTTCTACAATGATTGGAGTTTGATGCAAATAGAAGGAAATGATGGATTCTAGGGCTGGAAAGTGCTCTTAGCCATTTTCTAAAACCTAATGAATTATTTTCAATGTTTTCTCATCTTCAAGCTTTAGGTTACATGTTGCGCAAAGTGAGGTATTATTGTGTTTTAGATTTTTCTATGAGTATTTGACTTTATTTTGGGTTGATCTCATCATTATAATTTATGATTCCTTCTTTAACACATTTGAGTAAGATTTTATGCATTTTACCTCATTACAGCCTTAGACACACTTAAGGTTGGGATAAAAAAATGTTTAATAAATCAATCCATTGGCTAATCATGGAGGTAGAAATGCAAAAACGAGGGTTTAACCAAGGAAAAATCCTATATAGCCACCCCTCCCATCTCTTTTCCAGATCTGTGTAGGTTTAGATCCAAAGATGGTGATTAGAGAATAGAGAAGTAGGATGCAAACTAAGATTTACAATTGAAAATTTATAGATCTAAGAAAAGTCAACTCAAAATAGGGCATCCTTGTGCCCTAGTCGAGCAAAACCAACCTCAAACATAAATGCTAGGTGCAAATTTGTTTCCCTCTTTGGATTTTCTATTAGAATTTGGTTTTACAATTTTGTTGTCACAAAAAAAGTACATTTTTAGATTAAGTCTTGTAGTCAAATCAATTTAGTAAATTCAATTTTATTCCAATTATTTTTCAAGGAATAAAAGGATTAGATCTAAGCCTAATTGACTCACCTTCAAGGTTGGAAGTTGATCTAATCTCCTTGGTAATTTACATTCTAATGTTCTTTGAAAAAGGATTGATTTTAGTGATCTAAGCATTAGACCTAGGATGCCATTTTCAATAAAACATTTTGCTAAACTTGAAATTTTAATATTAATTAGATATTTTGATTTGTATTCAACATTTTTCAAATCTGAAATAGTAATAAAATATTGTCAAAATTTCATAAATCATATGTTTTTTTACAAAAAAGGTGTCTTTGCATTTGAAAGAAAAGTGTCATTTTATGTGATTTTTTGCAAAAAAAATTGGAAAAACTATTTAATTTCATTACTAAAAATTGTCAGATCTATAAGAAAATTATATGAATTGCATTGAAATAGCTTTCATTTTGGAAAAATTTAAAAACCCTAGTTCATTTCACTACATTGCATTTTTAAAAATCCGCCAAAATAGTAGAAAAACTAGTTTCAGATTTGAACCAAAAAATCCTTAGACATCTATTATCTATCCACAGAGCCTCATAACCTTAAATTTTAAATGAGTTTCATTCCATACTAGGGTATCCTTCTTCCATATTCCAATTAAATTTTCCTCAAGTTATAGGTACAAAGTGATATTTTTTATATTTTTATAAATCTAGACTTTGATTTCTAGATCTGTGTATGTAACAAGTCTATAGGTTTGTTTTCAATACTAGTTTATCTTAACAAGAATTAAAACACAATTTGATATTCAAATTTAATGATTAATCTTGGAGAAAGCATAGTAATTTGATCATGTCAGATCTCTTTCTACAAGTACATTATATACCTATTAATCCCTTTAGTTGTGATGACTTTGATATGTTAGATGATGCCATTCAGGACTTCATCTCACCTATATCATCCACTAAGGCTTATAACATTCCAAAACACCAAAGATCAATAAATGTAATGAAACCTCAACTTATTATTTACCCACCCATGAAGCAACCCAAAATCAAAACCAAGATCATTCTTATCATAGGAACACCATCGAATAAACTAAAACCTTCAAGTCACATCTTGAATTTTGCAAGACAATTAACCCAACGTCGCCATTAAAACAATGTATCACATAAACAACATTATCATGTTGTTGTTCATATGTACAATGCAATAAATAAAAATAAATAAATAAATCATTCCTTGATCCTCTCCCAAAACCAATCTTACCCAATGCACCTCATCTACCTCAACACAATGGTAAGGAGTATGATATTGTAGAGTAGCTCCATGCTACTCGTACTAAGATATCTTTATGGGTTTTTATTTAAACATCACTTATCTATCATGACATGCTTCAAGATGCTTTACAAAAAAAAATGGTACCCCCTAGTTTCCAACCAAATTATGTAATAGATTTTCTTTAAGGTATGAATTTAGCTAATTTAGACATTGTCTTTCATCAAAATGAATTACCCTCTATGGAGATACAAAAGAAAAATGACGCATTCATGATAATGGTGGTTATTAATAATAATGGGATTAGATATACCCTTATTGATAATGGTTCAAGGCTTAATGTTTGTAGTGTCCACCTTTTAGACAAAATTGTCCAGTGAATAAGAGTTTAATTCAACAATATGATTTGTCTATCAAAATTAAACTTGTCATGTTGTGCTACCCACTCCTATCCATTTCATGCCTAATAATCTCTCATATAATCTTGTCTTGGGTAGACCATGGATTCATGAAAGAAAAAGGATTACCTTCAATGCTTCATCATTTAATTAAATGCACATATAACAATAAGGTTTACATGATAAGATCTAATAACAAAGATACTAGGTGATGAGAGAGGATCATTACATTTCACACCTAAATTTATGGGGGAGTATAATATTTCATAATCCAAATTGGAAGAAGGAAAAGAAGGTGTAGTGATATCCACACAACCTACTACTAAATTGTCCAAAACAACTAATATTTAAATCTTAACAATGAAGAAAACAATAATTACACATCTACATGTTTATGATAAAAATGGCTATGAGAAACCACCTTAGTCTAAAGAATTGGAAGACAATTATGGAATAGGATATAATCTCCTTTCAGAATTTGGATATAATGGTGAGGAATGTGGTATAAAAGAACAAGATATTCATGTCCTTATAGAGATGAACATGCAAGAAAAAAATAGATCTTGGTTATAGTCCTTCAAAGATTACAAAATAATCAAAATGACCTTCACTCAGTGTCAAAACCATAACACAATACCCTCCTAAGTCATCTCTAGAATTTGTTCTTCCTGAATTGACAGATACCACATGCAATAACACAATTAAATATTTTTCAAAATGACGAGTTCTTGGAAAAATTATTTGGAATGTATAATAATTTCCCAACATTCCATCATGATTTTTGATATCCCTATTGTCTAAATTCTAATGCATATTTTGGAAAGGAATAAAATTTACCCACTAACCAACAAGATATATCTCAAATAATTCCTAGCACTATGGATTTTAGTATATTACTCATAGGATATACCATAGATCTCCAAATGGAGCCATCTAATAATGAAAAGGTGCTTCTAATTTGAAAATATTTCAATGATTATTAACAAGAACATGAAACATTATTGCATGATTTTCCTGAAATATTTTCTTAGACTTATTCAAATATGCCTAGTATAGATCTTAAGATAGTCATGCACAACATTGTTTTGGAAGACAATGCTAAGACTGTAAGAAAAATGATTCACAAGATGAATCCCAAGATGGATTTATTAGTTAAGGTTGAGATTTAAAATGTTTTATATTTAAGTTTCATCCGCCCTATTGATTATTCAACTTGGATTTTAAAAATTGTGGTTGTGGCAAACTAGATAACCAAATTAAAATGTGTATGGATTTATGCAATCTCAATAAAGAATCCTTGAAAGATGATTTCCCCTTTTGAACATCAATATTATTGTGGATTCAACTTGAGGACATGCCTTATTATCAGTTATGGATGGCTTTTCATGATATAATCATTTTTTTATCAATCCTTGAGATCAATATAAAATGACATTCATTTAATCTTGGGGAACATTTTATTCGGTAGGTATACCTTTTCAATTAAAAAACACTAGAGAAACATATCAAAGATCCATGTGATGTTAATATTTCATGACTTCATACATAAAATTTTAGAAGATTGTGTTGATGATGCATGGTGGGAGGGTTTCCTAAATTAATAACACATCAAGATCATGTCAAAATCCAGCATCAAATATTTAAGAGAATTCATAAGTATAGGATGAGATTGAACCCAAAGAAATGTGTCTTCGGTGTGGATAGTGGAAAACTATTGGGTTTCATAGTGTCACATAGGGTATTGAGCTGGGAAAAAGGATTGATGTTATAGTAAACATGCCACCACCTAATAATATTGCTCAATTGTGTAGTTTACAAGGAAAGATTCAAGCTATCTATCCCTTTATTGCATCATTTGTGGATTCAAATCTTCCCTTTGCATAAACCCTTAAGAAAAAATCACAATTCAAATGGAATGAATATTGTCAAAAGGCCTTTGAAATCTTGAAACAGTATTTAGCTAATCGTCTAATTTTACAACCAACCATACTAGGGAAACTTTTTATCTTCATATTTTAGCTTCATCACATGCCCTTATTGTAATATTGGAACAAAAAGGTGAGAGTGGTAAAGAGCAGATCCCATGTATTACATTAGTCACACATTAATTGATTATTTAACTTGTTACATGACTATATAGAAAATAAATGTTTGGATCTTGTGTTTTCTATGAATAAATTGATACATTATTTGATGAATGCTAAAATGCATGTCATCATAAAGTTTGATCCATTAAAACATCTCTATTCAAAAATTGATTTGTTAAGACACTTACTTAAATGGGTTGAGTTTGAATTTAAATTTGTTACTCAAAAATCAATTAATGGGAAAGAATTGACTAACCATTTATTTGAAGCTCCTTCACCACTAGCATTACCAAATCAAGACTCATTTCTCAATGAAGTCATTTTAAATATAGATGGCAATGAGACATGGGAGTTATGTCTTGTCAATTCCAAGTGTCAAACTAGCTCTCATGCTCAGGTTATACTCATTCTCCCCTCAAGAAAACTAATTCTCTTATCTTATCATCTAAAAATTCTATACACAAATAACATTATAGATTACGAGGCCCTTATCACTAAATGGTAGTCATCCTTATCTTTAAAAATTCAACATGTTCACATATCTAGATATTCTCAATTAATCATCAAACAAATAAATGGTTCTTATCAACTAAAATAAGATAATTTGTCTTAATATTAGTATATTACATTAAATATATTAGAGCATTTTATATCAAACACTACTAACTATGTTCTATGAAAGGATAATCGACATGCAGATGTAATGACAAGTTTTGTTTCCATTATATCTCTCAATGATTCTTCCTCATATTTCACATTTAGAATTCATACTCTTACATCACCTTTAATTTATACTGAAAACATAAAAGAAACATTGGTAGCCAACATTGATCCACCAGACAAATGGTACTCACCCATATTTCAATACTTAAAGGATAGTATTTTTCTTGGACTAACTAATAAGAACACTTGAGCTTGTATTACGAAGATTTTGGATTGTTATATAATATTTGCTAATGTGTTATATTGATTATCATATAATGGAATTCTTCTTCATTGTCTTAATAAATCTGAAATCCTCATGGCTCTTGGGGAAGCTCATGTAGTTGCCTATAGAGAACATTTTGGTGGTAGATATTTGGTTTAAAAATTAATTTGTATTGGATATTCTTGGAAAATTATAGAAAAATATTATTTTTCTTATGTTAACAAGTGTCCTAAATGTTAACAACAGAACAATCCAATCCATGATCCTTCTTATGAACTTCATGCACAAGTTTCTATTTGGCTATTTTCGGTGTGGGGTTTGGATCTCATTGGAAATATTTATCCTCTTTCATCTATAGGATACATATTTAGAATCACATCTATAGATTGTTTCAAAAAGTGGCTAGAGATAGTTCATCTTCTCTCCATGACAATTGACATAATCTATCACTTCATCATGGATGATATTATCGCATGATTTGGTCTTCCTACAAATTTAGTTATAGAAAATGGTACACCATTTCAAAATAGGGAATTCAAGAAGTTCTTAGAAATTTTTCACATTCAACATAATTTTTCTACACCATATTATCCTCAATCCAATGGTCAAGCAGAAGCAACAAACAAAAAAAATGAACAAATCTTGTGTAAAACTATTAGCAAACATAACAAAGATTGTCATACTCAACTTTCTAATTTATTATGGGGTTATCACACAAGTGTCCGTACAACCATAGGAAACATGCCATACAACCTTGTTTATGGAAATGATGCTATAATACCATTAGAGTTAGAAATTTGATTTTTGCAAATTTCTCTTAGTGACATTATTGATGATAACACTTATAGAGAAGAGTGACTCCAATAACTTTAAATTCTTGCTGAATGGTGTATGAACTCTCTCAAACATATTCAAGCTTATTATAAAAGAACTCAATGTAAATATAATGATATTAATATCATTCCTCATTCATTCAGTAAAGGATACTTGTTGTTATATGAAAATCAACACAATGTAAATGAAACACTCGGCGAGAAAGTAACGTTTAGTCCAAATTGGTTATGACCTTGTCTCACTGATGAAGATTATGGATCGAGAGCATGTATAAACTTAAGTTAATAGATGGCACACCTCTAAAAGAGCCTATCAACACTACACATTTGCATAGATATTATACTTAATATTTTCTTGAATAGTATGCATATTAAAGTATGTTGTTAGAGTAAGTAGATATTATTTCTATTTTATTGTTTAGTGCTTCATTCTTGACAAACATTTGTGTGTCTTGAATTTTTTAGATTAATTATTCACTTATTAGATTATTACTTTTATGTATACTATTCAACAATCTATTTGTTTTGTTAGATCTTAATAGTATCTAGTTTAACATGACAACACTTAAAATTAAATATGTAGAATCTAAGTAGACTTGATTGTTTAATTAGATAAAAATCATATATTAATTAGATTGTGGTAGAATTTATTAATTAGTCTCATTTCAGATTATTTAATAGATCACATTGACATATAATCTAAAATATATGGAAACAAATAAATAAATTATAAAAATTATCAATTTATATATTTTATCATGTTTATATAAATCATAATCACCACACTAAGAGAATATGGTGTCTCATAATAAGTACATCATCATCTAGAGAGTCTATGGATACTAGATTCCTCACAACCTGGTGGTGGTTGTCGATGTGAGATTGTAGATTGAGATTGGCTCCTAGAGCCCCTTCATGCCTGCACATTGTGTAGCTTGCCTAAGGTTGTAGCCTCAACTATTAATGTTGTGGTCCACTCCTCAAAAAATCCATACCTCTCTACCCATACCCTGCTAAGCTCATCCCATAGGGCATCTTGTATCATGCTCTCTATAGAAACTTGAATAGGTCTCAACTCCTCATAAGAACCCCTCATATCCTAATAAGTAGTCCTACATTGCAGAAGGGGCTTGAAAACATAAACATGGCACCCTAAACTTAGAGATGGCCTATGCTGAAATCATGTGGGATGATGTAGGGGCATATCTAGACCTATATCTATTATTAATCAACCAAAAAAATTGAGCCAATCCTACATACGAGCTATAATATAGAAAACATAAGATACATCATATATGAGAATGATATATATAAAAAGAATAAAAATAGTTGATAGCATAAAATATAAGTAATAATACAACATATCACCTAGATCACCCACCTACCAATTAGGATCTCAGTATGCCACTACAATGTCTATGCCTAGACTACCCTAGGAGGTTGGGGGTATGGTGGGTGTTGCATGACTTCTCTCCCAATACTCATGGACCAATGGTAGCTTTTAAGTTATAGGATATGATCATCATATACAACGACGATATGTATGTCTCTCCTCAAGGGAATCTCTGGCCTCCACATGCTCTATAAGACCTCTAGCTACTAGTTGTTGATCCTCGTCATCATCATCAATATCATCATAGTTCGTATCTCTATAATCATTCTCAACCTCCTCCACATGATCCTCTTGATGTCATGGAGTAGGCCTGAGATCACTTGTAGAGTGGTCAATGGGGAACATACAATCTAGATGTGTGGTCTCCAACTAACTCTAATATGTAGTCATAAATCCTACATCATCCTTGACAAACACAAGATATGTATCTCGCTCCTCATCCTCTAAGTTACTCAGGGTGGTGTCTATGATGGTGGGTCAAGGTATATCCTTGGGCCTAGTGACACTTCCTAAAAATTTAAAGTATGATGGTCAAACTACAGGAACCACTTGAGGATGACCCAACTACCTCATAATCTTATCATAGTAGAAAGGTATCTTGACAAAGAAAAAATCCTATAAATCTTGGCTAGCTAGGGTGATAGTCTATTTTATGACTATAGAGTCCTATAGCACCTCTATATGGTGTCATCATCATCAAGTTGGTTGAAGGTGACTCTCAAGTACAATAGGTCTCCATACCACCTGTGTCTCCTAAGAGTATAGCTAAGAACTCATGGATATTTCCATGGCACCTCCCTAGTATATCACACGGGCCTTGTACATGTGATTTGCTCAAATGCCCATACCTAAAGTAATGTACAAATCATAATGATCTACACTTTAGAATGAAAAATTTGGCTAATATCATAATATAAGTGGGCCAACATGCTTTTCCCCTAGGTGAGCACTATCTACTCCCTCTCAATAGCCTATATATTGTGTACTAGGCCCTCATGAAGGTATTTTCCTTGTCCATTAGGTGACACTGATAGGGTGGTATTGACAATCATGATCCACTAAATAACATGCACACTTGTGCCCATATGTAGCAACCATTTTAGCATAATATATAGTTATTCTTCTCACAATATATCTATCGGTCCATGCAATAATACTGATCATCTAGCACCACCTAATTGATCCATGAATCATTATAACATATGATCCTCCCTCACATGGGTAATCCAGTTATGTGATATAAATCTTCCAATGTGACTATCATTTCCGCCATTCAAAGATGAAAGATGGATCTTCCAACATCCCATCACTCCATGAGTTCTATAAGAATGGAATCATGGTCTCACATCAATAACACTGTGTACATCTAATAAAGACTAATGGTGCTTAATTATTGTTGATCTAGAATCGAGAGCTATGTTGCTTGATCCCGATGTAATGAAAGAAAGTGTCCACTGAGTCACTCCCATGTGTGTTAGGTGACTATCAAACAAAAAAGAGAAATTCATCAATAAATCATTAAAAAACATAATAATACATCAAATAAGAAATTCTAGGCCACAAAAATCTATTCTTGATCAAGGGTTCCATTGTAGTACAAAGGTGCCCATGTTGGACTAGGGATCCCAATATGGACAAGGATGCTAAAATTTTACAATAAACCCTAAAATAAGAAAAAAATAGCTACCAAACTTACAAGAAAAGTAAAAATGTCGCTCACCTCTTATGCCACTATGCCTCATGCAATGTTCTCTTGGAGAGCCTCGAGTCTTAGGGGTAGAAATTTGATCATTTTGATATCTTTTCTCTTAGGTTAGATACTAGAATCTCTCTCAACTCTAAAACAACAACTATGAAAATGAATGAAAAAAAAGCTAAGTTTTCTATCATTTATAGTCAAAAGTAGTAATGCATTTCACATGCCATACTCCATTAAAAAACCATAACTTGAGCTAGTGAAATCTGATTTTGATGTCATCTATTGAGTTATATTTGTTGTTTCATTCCTATTCATGTTGTATTCTTGTTGATACTTGGTGTTATGATATCATGATCCTATCACAAATATTTTAATCAAAAACTTAAACAATTTGGTGTGGCTAGGTTGCTACTATGATTCCACCTCCATAAAAAATGTGGAATTAGGGGGAATACATCTACCTTTGAATTTCATTTTCTTTAGAATTTTTGGACTAACATGATCGTTTACATGTGTAAGATGGTTTTTATATTTCTAATCAATAATTTTTGCAAGATATAGTTCCTAACATTGTGATTTTTCAAAGTACTATGTTAGGGGCTTCATTCATTCATATATTTTGAAGGAAACAATATCAACAACTTAGCAACTATCAGCTATTCACTATCATCCTTACAAAAGAGGAATAAGCCTATGTTTATAGAGTTACATGACATGTCAAGCACAAAGGAAAAATCAAATTAGGGTTTTAATTAGGTTGCCCTTATCATTTTACAACTTCCTAATTTTAACCCTTAATTAAAACAATACAAAGTTGGCCTCAAAAGGCAATTTTTCAATTATATAAAATCTCGGCCCAAAAAAGCAGGCATGGCCAACTTGTTTCTTTGGAAAACTCAAAAAATCATATTTTTCAATGGCGCTAGGTTGGGTCATCCTCCTTTTTCTTATCCTTTCCTCAACGCGTTTTCATATGTGAAGGCTTTTTGAAAATTTAAATGTATGCCCCTTCCTTAATGATCGTGAAGCTAGCCTCTTTACTGTCCTTGCAAATATATCGAATAATCATAAGATCATTGAACATTATTTTCAAGGAATTAATATTAAATCGCATTTAAATCAAGGATTAGAGTAAAAGAGCATCTTCTTATGCAAGCTTTGAACTATCTAACCTTTCGAAAGCAATATAAACTCAGCAGAATGCTTAAATATAATTATGACTAATTAAGCAAATTTTGATCCCTGATTAGTTCCTTCTTAATTAAAAGCATATAAAAGATATTCACAATTCCATCAACCTCAAGGAATCTTCATTCCAAACTGATGCCCCTATCATTAATTCAACAATCATCCGAAACTTTGAAGGCTATGAATCATCCTCAAAAACTTCAGTCTTATTTCCATACATGGGCTCTGAATGCCACATCCTTGTTTCCCTGTGACCATCTCCCCAGAAAATGCATCACCCTCTTCCATGTAAAGCGAGCATGTCTTCTAAAATGATAGCAATTCCAAAAACCATGTTATCAAACGCAGCACACTCCATCACAGTGATCACATCATTTCAACATCTCATGCTCTCTATATGCACAAGCATATTAGTGACTTATGTTTCCAAACTATGGCGAAGATTTCCATTTCACTATTCACTAACTTCATTGTCCTCTTGTGATCTAAATTTCATACTGGTAATGGCATAAGATATTTGATACATCGCTAGTCACATCACCTTAACATCTCTATTACGATTAACAGTCGAGTTTGTTATCCTTTCTGTGTGCATATCCTTGCTCTGCCACTGATCATTCACCTTTTGACATCATTGCCTTATGAAATAGTATGCATTATAATTTAATTTTCAAGGACCAACATGCTTTATAAGGAAAAACCTTTGAAGCAAGCCGCCACTGCTACTGGAAAAACACTTATTACACAGCAGCGACGAAGAATTTTATGCGTTGAGCCTTTGATATTGAATATTATCCATTTATCACTATTTATCACTCCTTACTACCATTAGAAACCCTATGAACGATGTTGTAACTACAAACTCTAAATATGCCCCTCACAATACAACAAATTATATCGACTATATAAATTCAGCGCATTTCCATTTTTCTCAGTTCAAACACACTGTGAGACCAAGGCTACTACATCCTTTGAATTATTCTTGCTAACAGCCGTTTAATGACATGAATTCTTGCCTCCATCATTCCTTTATTATCACGGCATGGGTAATCTTCAAGCTGTAAGCTCCATGAGCATGTCATTGAGGTGCTTGAAATAATATGTGGTCCGGTCCTTTTGAAACTATAAGATGATACTCAACATCATGACACAGATCAATCCACCAAAGAAATCGTTACACACAATATTTTTTTTGAGCCCAATACCTACTTTCATCTGTTGAAAATTTTCCCAACTCACGCGTCAACCATTCGGTCAACCCCGACAGTCTTTGCCAACTCTTACCGCCATACCACACTGATTTAAACACCTGCTCGCAGTAACGCAGTGTCCACCGCGATACCACGACCTCTATGCTCATTGTCTACGGTTGCGCAGTGTTACCGCGATACCGCGGGCCTCCATCTCCCTCCTCGCGGTAGCGCGGTGACTACCGCCATATCACGAGCCTCCAACTCCTGCACTGTGGTAGCACGGTTATCGCGACCACCACGGTCTATTTCTAAACCGCCATGGTATGGCGGTAGGTCTTTTCTTTGTTGTGTGTGCGGTTACCACCATCACCGCGGTAGCACGGTGGTTGAATTCCATTGACTTTTTGACTCTTCTTGGTGGCAACGGTTAGTGGAATATGTGCTGGCAGACTGTTAAGCCAAAGGATGGATAATTAACTTCATATGACTTTTTTTTTATGTATAAGGACAATATTTAAAATCAATTTGACTATGTTTAGGACATATTTATGCTGACAACTTTGACATTTAAAGTTAGTATTTATTTCATCTTGGGCCAAAATCTTTTAAATACGGGGATATATTTTGTAATCAGATATAGTGAATATAATATATTTTTGCTCTAAAGTAGCAAAGGTGGTTAATGGTTGTTCTATATTATTTTTTGTGTGTATGAAATATTATCTCTGTTATTTCTTTCACGTGGTATCAAAGCCTAAGGTTAGCTGTAGAGAGTCTGTAAATCATGGCAGCAAGCACAAGCTTGAGTAATCCCCAAATTCCATAGTTGAATGGAAATAATTATGACTACTGGTCAATAACAATGAGAACATTGTTATGTTCACAAGATTTATGGGAGTATGTAGAGAATGGATTTCCAAAACCGGCAGATGCAGCAGCATATAATGCCTTGACACAAGCAGAGAAAGATTTGTTGAAGCATAACAAGAAGAAGGATTCAAAGGCTCACTTCTTCATTCTACAAGGTGTACATAAAATTATTTTTCCCAGAATATCAACCACTACCAAGACTAAGCAAGCATGGGACATATTAAAAATAGCATATCAAGGAATGGACAAAGTCAAAACTACAAAGATGCAAATACTGAGAAGAGAGTTTGAGACTCTGGTTATGAAAGAAAATGAGTTTGTAGATTCATATTTTACACAAATAATGGGACTGGTAAACTAGATGAGAACACATGGAAAGACACTAGAAGATGTCAAAGTTATAAAAAATATTTTAAGAAGCTTACCCACAAGATTTGAGTCAATTGCAGTCACAATAGAAGAGACAAAGGATCTCACATAGTATTTAGTTGATGAGCTATACGCTTCACTAATTTCTCATGAGCACAAAATTAGCAGAACAACAAATATATCATTGGAGCATGCATTCAAGTCACAAGATTCAATTAACCAAGGAAGAGACAGAGGTAGATCAAATTTCAGAGCAAGAGGAAGAGGTTCTAACAGAGGTGGAAGAAATAACCAGTCAAGTTCACGTGGAAGAGGTAGCAACCAAAATTCATCTCAAAACTTTCCTCAAGGACAAAGGTATGATAAATCTCAAGTTCAATGTCATTACTGTAAAAAGTTTGGCCATTACATGAATGAGTGTAGAAAGAAATAGTATGAAATGAGTAGACAAAATGCAAACTTTTCTAGAGAAAATCAAGATAATAGACTTGATAAGAGCATAATGTTTTTAGCCTGTAATGTAGCTCAAGCTAGTGAGAAAGAAGTTTGGTTTTTAGATTCAGGTTGTAGTAATCATATGACAAGGAATTCGGATCTATTCACAAGTCTAGATGAGAATATTAAGTCAGATGTCACCTTGGGTAATGACAACAAAGTGTCAGTTAAAGGAAAAAAGGAATGTTAATATTCTAACCAAGTAGGGGGAGCAAAAATATATTTCTGATGTTTATTTTGTGCCTGGTCTTAAACACAATTTGATGCTGTAGGACAGTTAATTCAAAAGGGTTATAGAGTGTCTTTCAAGAATGGGTTATGCACTATTTTAGACAAATACCCAAGTGACTATTTGATTGCAAAAAATCATATGACAAACAATAGAATGTTTCCTTTGAGAATACAACCAACTTTGAGTACAAACTTTGCACAAGCACAAGAGGTATCAACTGCTATTCAGATTGTCTTTTAGGCAGAGGTAAAGGATGAAAAATAGCTTTGGCACATAAGATTTGGTCATTTAAATTTTGGAGGTTTGAATTTACTTCATAGGAAGAATATGGTAAAGGGAATTCCATTAATTCAAAAATCAAAGAGAGTTTGTGAAGATTGCATAATTGGAAAGCAACATAGAGAGTCTTTCCCAGCAGGGAAATCCACTAGAGAAAAATCCCCATTGGAAATAGTTCATTCAGATTTATGTGGTGCAATGCAGACACCTTCAATAGGTGGTAGTTTTTATTTTATGAATTTTATAGATGATTATCCAAGGAAGACATGGGTGTATTTTCTGAAACAAAAATGTGAAGTGTTTAATTATTTTTGTCAATTTAAATCTTTAGCTGAAAAATAGAGTGGTTGTTTCATCAAAGTGCTGAGAACAAATAGAGGAGGCGAATACATATCAAGAGAATTCTTAAATTTTTGCAAAGAACATGGAATACACAAAAAATTCACAACAAGATACACACCTCAACAGAACGGTGTAGCTGAAAGGAAAAATAGAACCATAATGGAGATGGCTAGAAGCATGTTAAAAGCCAAGCACTTAACAAATGAATTTTGGGCTGAAGTTGTATCTTGTGTAGCATATATCATGAATAGATGCCCAACAAAAAGTGTGATGAATATTATCCCTGAGGAAGCATGGTCTAGTAAAAAGCACAGTGTTTCTCACATGAGAGTTTTTGGATGTGTTTCATATGCACATGTTCCTGAACAGTTGAGAAGAAAACTTGACAACAAAGGAGAGAAATGCATTTTTGTTGGATATAGTGAAGAATCCAAATAATACAAACTATTTAATCCATCAACCAAGAAAGTAATAATCAGCAGGGATGTCCAATTTGTTGAAGATGAAACATGGGATGGAAGCAAAGAGAATATAGTCAATGTTAAAGTCAATATCCCTCAAGATGAGAATGAAAATACAGTTCCAACTAATGTAACTGTTATTCCTATTCAACCTCAAGCAAGTGGTCAACAACTAACACCAACAAGTAATACAAGAGAAACAATAAGAGGACTGCAGATGCCAACCATAACAAGAATTTCTAGTGTAGGACCTTCAAGTCCACATTCTGTAGATTCAAGTGATTTATCAAATCCAACTTTAGCAAGCATGAGAAGGCAGAAAATCAAATGCATGTCTAATATTTATAATCAAAATGAAGGTGAGAACAACTCACAACAGCTTACACTTTTTGTATTTTACTCACAAGCTGAAGATCCAATTCATTATGAAGATGCAATCAAGGAAGAAAAATGGTTAACATCAATGGATGATGAGATAGATTCAATAGAAAACAATCAGACAGGAGAATTGAAAATTCTTCCAAAAGACAAAGATGTCATAGGTGTTAAATGGATTTATAAGACAAAATTGAATGCAAATGGAGAAGTGCAGAAGCACAAAGAAAAATTGGTGGTAAAGGGTTATGCTCAACAACCTGGAATAAATTACAATGAAACTTTTGCACCAGTTGCACGTTTGGACACAGTCAAAATAATATTGGCCTTAGCAGCACAAAACAGTTGGTTAGTTCACCAAATGGATGTTAAATCAACATTCCTCAATGGCTATCTAGAAGAGGAAGTTTACATTGAACAACCACCAGGATATTAGATATCAAGACAAGAAGACAAATTTTACAAACTGAAGAAGGCATTGTATGGTCTAAAACAAGCCCCAAGAGCTAGGTATAGCATAATTGACAATTATTTCACAAATAATGTATTTACTAGATGTGACAGTGAACCAACACTGTAAACTAAAGTGAATGATGAAGGTGAAATTCTTATCATATGCTTGTATGTGGATGATTTGATCTTAATTGGAAATCTATCAATTGAAATGTTCAAAGCAGCAATGATGAAAGAGTTTGAGATGATGGACACCGGATTGATGAAGTATTTTTTGGGCATTGAAGTAATACAGAATAAAGATGGTATTTTTATCTCAAAGTCTAAATATGAAAAGGATGTGTTAAGGAGATTTAATATGTCAAATTTTAAGTTAGCATCTACTCCAATGGTGACTGGACTGAAATTGAGCAGAGAAGACAAAGGCTCAGATGTTAATCCAATTTTATACAAACAGTTAGTAGGGAGCTTAATGTATTTGATAGCCACAAGACTTGACATCATGTATGCAGTCATTTTGATTTCTAGATTCATGGAATCACCAAAAGAAGCACAGTGGATGGCTGGAAAGTGAATTCTAAGATAAATCAATGGAATGAAGAACTATGGCATTCAGTATTCTAATACAGATGATTTCAAATTAACAGGGTTTATTGACAGTGACTGTGCTGAAAGTATTGATGACAGGAAAAACACCTTGGACTATATTTTTCACTTTGGTAGTGGTGTAGTTGCATGGGCTTCAAAGAAACAACCGATCATTGCATTATCTATAGCTGAAGTTGAGTATGTTGCAGCCACAAGTGCAGCTTGCCAAGCAGTATGGATGAGGCGAGTTTTGAAGGAGAATCAAAATAAACAGACAGGAGCCACAACAATATTTTGTGACAACAATTCTGCAATTTCCCTTTCCAAAAATCTTGTATTTCACAAGTGGAGCAAGCATATAGACACAAGGTTTCATTTCATTCGGGAATTGATCAATGGTGGGGAGATTACTTTGAAATTTTGCAGATCAGACGAACAACAGGTAGATATATTTACAAAGGCACTGAGCAAAGAGAGTTTCAGCTTTCAAAGAGAACGATTGGGAATTAAAGATGGCGTGAGTTGTGCTCAAGGGGGAGTGTTACAAATTTTTCCAACTCATGCATCAATGGTTCGGTCAACCCTGACAGTCTTTGCCAACTCTTACCACCATACTGCACCGACTTCAACACCTGCTCGCAGTAAGGCGGTGTCCACCATGATACCACGGCCTCTATGCTCACTGTTTGTGATTGCATAATGTTACCACGATACCGCGGGCCTCCATCTGCCTCCTCGCGGTAGCGCAGTGACTACCACCATACCACGAGCCTCCAACTCCTGCACCGCGGTAGCACGGTTACTGCGACCATCACGGTCTATTTCAAAACCGCTGTGGTACAGTGATAGGTCTTTTCTTTGTTGTGCGTGCGGTTACCGCCATCACCGCGGTCTCTCTGAAAACTGCCGCGATAGCACGGTGGTTGACTTCCATTGACTTTTTGACTCTTCTTGGCAGTGATGGTTAGTGGAATATGTGCTGGCAAACTATTAAATCAAAGGACAGATAATTAACTTCATACGACTATTTTTTTATATATAAGGACAATATTTAAAATTGATTTGACTATGTTTAAGACATATTTCTACTGGCAACTTTATAACATTTAAATTTAGTATTTATTTCATCTTAGGCCGAAATCTTTTAAATACACGGATATATTTTGTAATCAGATATAATGAATATAATATATTTTTGCTCTGAAGTAGCAAAGGTGGTTAATGGTTGTTCTGTATTATTTTTTGTGTGTATGAAATATTATCTCTGGTATTTCCTTCATCATCATGATCATTATATAAATAGAATCCCTGAACTCTCATGAAGCATATAGTCTGCCTTCTCCACATATATTAGAGCAAGAAAACTTGCTACTTTCACTCACGAAACTTGATCTTTTCGTTCAGCCATGGCTTATTAAATAGTATCTCATAATTTTAAATCTCTCGCGGAATTGAAGATTTCACGAAATTCGTCCGATCATGGATTTCCTGAGAAGCCTACACTTCGTTGAATTCACACTATCTCGGATTCTCCGAAATAGTTTTATTTCTTGCTGATGCATCCCCATATGGAATTTCCATAGTTGTTTTATGTGCTGACCTTGACTACAAATACCATCACAAATATTAATTGATTGGTCCTTTTCCTTTTCCTGTCGAGCTAAGTTTCATCACCAATGCACCTCTTTATCTGTGAAAGGTAAATTTCTCTACTCAAATGATCCTGATGTAAAAACCCGCAGCTATAATTCCTATCCACCTTCTATATTAGTCTCATCATGTATTATTTGAATCGATTCCATCACTCGTAGATCCTCTTATGAACGTTCTTTTTCCATCCTGAATATATGTAGCGCGTGAGTTATGATTTACCTCCAAGCTGCTACATCCTCACAAGTTTTTCATAGTGCATATTGCTTTCCTGACTTTACACATATTCAGATTTTCAATAATTTGGTAGGACCTAAACCTCACCCCCTACATGACATCAATGCCTCTACATTACAAAATATGGGTTGTTCGTTTATAAATGATCATATAGCCAAGGTCTTGTAAAATCACATATCTTATAATCACGAGTGCTTTATAGATTACGATCGCAGCATCCACCAAAATTTTGAAGCTCATACAAAATACTTATCCGTGAATCACCAAACTCTCAAGCTCTGAACTTTCATGCTTTCATACCTCACGGATTCAATGACTCCGCGGAATTCCTACCTTTGAGGAATTTTAGTCTTCGGGAAATATGATGCTTCACGAAATTCCCTATGAACCTGATTTTCCCAAAGCTCAATCTGTTTTTGGAATTCACTCATATGTGGATTACCTGAAGAAAAGAAACCTCGACGATTTCCCTTGGGCATGGATTTTCCTAAGCCTTCTACTCCATCGTGGAAATCCATCAACCCCGGATTTTCTCGAAATCATACTTCTTGCTTGAATTCCTTAAAAATATTCATCATGCTTATTTTAAATCACCACCCTTTCATATGTACTCTCCTTCCACATTGATGATTCCATGCACTATATCATTCAAACATAAGCAGCTCCTCCAAACCGCACGCCACCTCTTGGTTAGCATACAAATGCGAAATCTCATATGTTGTTATCAATTAATCTACTGTAATGACTTTCTTTACCTCTATGAATCCATCATAGCCCCCATCCACTCTTATAAAGATTCTTCTAACCGCACCAAATTGCCCAGGACAGTAAGTATCATAATGATTTACCTCCAATTAGCAATTGTCTGAGAAGCCGCAAATCTCATCTCTATGCCAACAAAATCACAAGCAGCCACTTTAGACCATGCAACTTTGAACATTCGTCTAGATACTACAAATCCACAAAGTCGCATTATTAACTTTCAGTTTCCTTCCTCTATACTTGCGAACTCCATAGAGGAACCTATGAATTCTCTGAAATCACTCATTTATGGAAAACTTGATGTATTAAGATCATCATTATTCAGTTAACGATGGGAATTCTCATATGAAAATTCGCATTACACTGTACACTTGAGAGGAATGTGTGAGCTATAATTCTCACTGATTTAAGTGTTTTGTGCACTTTATCCCCTAGTCATGGATTTTTGTCCCTCGAGGACTTTCATCCTGCGGGGAATCTAGATGATGTTGGATTTTTTTGGAATCAGTCTCTTCGTGAAATCTATCCTATGACGATTTCCCTAAGACTAGACCACATTTCCTTCCATTATGCATTTACCCATGTATCAGTATATCAACTTAGACTTCACTTTATCATTTGTACACTGAACTTTCCTCAAGTAACAGTACAAATATAGCCATTTGGACCTCATAGATCATTAACAAAGATTGGATGCCTATAAAGCATGATTAGCATCAAAATACCAGTATCACCTTGAACTAATGAATCATCAAAATTCTACTCCTTCAATCTTTAAATGCCTACAAACTAGGTAGCATTGATTTATGGAAAGCAAGCATACGACATAGTGTAAGGAGCTAAAAGTGAATAACTAGTGAATAAATATGAACCGATATCTCTATGTTAAAGAGCAAGATTCAAGATTTAGCATCAAAATGCATGAAGACCTAACTTTCAAACCAGATCCAAACTCAACTACAAAGGAGGGCCAAATAAGAAATCAAAGAAGCGAAATGCAATAGAAGACCCTGAAGTTCAAATGCTTTCTTTGAGAAAAATCTAGCTAGAAAATCCAAGCACCAATGTACAAATCGCCTATCCTCAAAATGAAAGATAAATCAAGTGCCCCACAGATGCAACATTGGATGAATATTAAAAATGAAGTGAAAAAGACCCTTTAAATCACACCCAAAGAGGCATTAATGACCAAGTATTCTGACTATCAGAGCAATAAATGCATTGACAAGACCCTTCAAAGGTTTGAGAATTTGAGCCCTAGACGGACATGGAGAAATCTAAGCATTAGGGATTTTCATGAAAGTCGAGATACTTGGGGAATCTGCTAGGAGGGGAATTTTGCGAAGCTCAAATCCTTTAGGGAAATCTACCTAAGATGGATTTCCACAACCAATTCATTCCTTCATGAAAATCCGAATGGGATAGATTTTCATGCAACTCTCCCAAACTTGCAAATTTTGATGCCTTAGCAAAATTTTCATGAGATCTTCATGCTCAAGGTGTCATCAAAGATAGAGATGTTGCAAAACAAAGCATCTAAAATGGAGATAAAAGCAATGAGACTCAACCAAGTGAAGTGAATCAAGAATGAGAAACCTATCCCTTAAGGGGAAAAGGTCAAACCCAAATCGAAAAGTAGGACTTCAAAGAAAAAAAAAGAGGGTCCCTACCTCTAGTGGGGTGTGTGTGTAAAAAGTGCAAAGAAAAAGGCGACTCTGCTAGGGGAAATTCTCCTGAGCATTTCGATGACAAACTGGAATCAAGAACCCAAAATCTCTAGATTCAATTCTCACATCAGTTCAACCAATAAACCAAAGGCTCAAAAAAAATGAACAAGCTCGCCCATCATGTGCCAGAAATCTGAATATGTGTGAGTGCATTAATTTCCCTCCCCAAGCTACTGTAGAAACCAAGTTCAGTCATGTTAAGCTATGTGAATGATTCTAATTCCAAAAGCATTCGGAATAGATCCTTGTTGCCAGTCAGGTGTCCATAGCCCCGATGAGTTTATTGTTTTGATTCTCTCAAACATAGCTCTACTGCCAACCAAGCATCCATAGATCTGATAGAGATATTCACATCCTCCTAAAAATTTGAATTTGCTTCTTTTAATATTCAATAATTTATTTTCTCTTTTATTTTATGATTTTATTTTCTCTTTTCACTTCTTTTTATTTCAACCTACAAGCAATGAAGCTTACACTCAGGGCTAAAAATCATAGTGGCGCTGAAGTAGAATCTAAGATTTTTCACTAAAAAAGACCTATCAAGGAACCTAACAACAGCCTCAAGATTCTTAAGATATGTATAAAATATAAGATTTGAACACATTTAGGAACTAACTCAACTTTGTATGTTTATCATATGTGACACTAAATAGAGGACCTCCACCATGCCATCCAAAAAAATGATTTGATTTTATAAAATAAATACTTAAAGAAATCCTAGATAAATGATTATTGTGTAGATAAGACACTTCCCCAACCAAAATACCAAGAAGACCCCAAAACCAAAACAAAGAAAAGAAAAGAAACCTACACTAACCAGAGAAAAGGGAAAACCAAACCAAAGCAAATCTAAAATAACCAAAGAAGAAAACAAAAGAAAAAGAAAACCTAATCCTATAGAAAACCAACCTAAAGAAAATTAAAGGAAAGCAAAGGAAGTTGCATTTATTCAAATCAGACTATGTGCAAAGAGACTGAAAATGAATCATGGTCAGACAAGGAAAATTGAAACTCACCCCCATATGGTTCACTAGTGCATGGGAAAGTAGTAACATGATATTAATAGTCCTCAAGAATGAAAATTCATCCTTATACTCAGCAAAATAAATCTCAACATTGCAACATTTGAACTCCATGTCATAATTAGGAATAATCAATAACTGGGGTGATTCATTCGAACCATGATCAATCCATATGTAAGTTGTCCTTCCTATACCTCCATAGTCAAATTGATAGACTTCAGAGTTTAGAGCAAGGAGAGAAACAACCTGGTGTGACACTTTTTTGGGTAGAATGTTGTGTTTATCATCTCCCAATTGTAAAGAGTTGGTATCCATGTTGTCAAGAGGTCTCCACTGATGGCACAGCATTCCTCTTGTGCTCGAAAAAAATTAAATTCATCAATAAGAAATTTAGGGTGAAATTCAAATTGACAAAATTCAAAATTATCAACATGGAACATTTTACCTATTTGCATGTCTTCATGAGGTATCAGTGATGAAATTACAAGAAAACCCTCATGTGCATCAACTTGTTTATGTGAATATACATTAAGAGCCACTAAAGGTTGATCTTCAAGAAAATTATCACTTGCAACTGTGTGATCTTGTCCATTAAAGGTGACTATAGCATCATTATGCTCAACAACCTGTGTAATTCCTTATATACTAGTATAATTTTTATACAAGTCTTATCAACATCAAAGCATGCAACATGTGAATCATCATTAAAAAATGCATCAAAATATAAAGGGAAAACATAATTTGATAAGCAAGAAAAATCCATGTCATTCATTATTAGTGCAAGCTTGGAGTCTCGATCCACATCAGCCTCATCATCCAATCCTTTAGTCTAATCCACAAGACATTCATCAATAATTTTTTGGAGTTCCTTTATTGAAGACTCAATCTCCTCCAGGGCGGCTTCAACATTTTCTGCTATGAATTCCTCAAATTCAACGCATGTTTGCTCCTCTACAGTGCATCCCAAATCACTCCTAACTTTCAATTAATGATTTCCACACATGAAGAATAGGTGAACACTGAGTGTGATGCACTATGTACCCTTAGACTAATTGGATAGAAGAAAAAATAGCAAACTCAAACCACTACTCAGTTGATCTTTAACTACCTTTGTGAATGACTTAACTGTAGCATCAATAAGTTCCTTTTCCAATTCCACAGTAGCCAATGGCTTAATCACATCCCAAAGGAAAAAATTTCTTTGTAAAGACATTTGAACCATTCTACCCAAGTATGTTAAGCATTCTAGCTCATTATACCTAGAGGTATTATTCATTCTACACTTATCTAATAATGCATGCTCCTGTAAACTCCAACAATACAAACTCATATTCAAATCCTCATGAAGTTGAGGGATATTAATCTGAAGAGTGTTCCCATCATAAAAAAATGTAAGACTGGCTTTCCATCTTGACTCCAATTCCATTCTTTCAAATTTAGAGATCTATCATATCTGATATTTTCAACATGAAGGCTCATTCAACTTCCAGCTATGTTACTTCATTCATGCCCTCCTTCTAGCACCAATCTATTGATAGTGTCTTTAGCACTGCAACAACTCTGACATAATACAAGTATCATAGCTCTCTTGAAAGGTAAGTTTCTATCAACAAGCCTCAAGAAACAACCCCAAGGTCTCTAAGGTCAGGTCTTGACAATGCAACAAACAACTCAGTGATAAATGTAATTTTTTGGTAAACACAAAGGGCCTTACAAAACAAATGATGGAAGCTTCAAACTCATCAAATATATCAATATGGTGGTGATGCTTTGTGAATATTTCTCTAACCAATATATCAAATAAATAGAAAAAGATGTAGGGTTTAAGAGAGATATCTAATCTATAACCAGATCAATTGTACAAATAACATAGTGTTCAAGATAGACCAATCTTCCAAAACCAGTCCTTTCTTAACCAAAATAAGATCTACAGTATCACAAAGATAGTGCAATCTCCAAAGGAATTAAATATTTTCAGATTGTAAATATTCGAACATGCATTCAAACTTTCACAATAAAACTTGAGTGCAACATAGAGTAGGCCTAGGCTAACTTTACACAACAATCCATAATCAAAATATTACTAAAAGTATGGACCAAAGATTCCCTAATACCTCAAAGACTTTATCATAAACAGAAATAAATTGCACCTCGCTCTAATATTAATCATAACACTTACTCTAAAGATAATAAATTAGAGTCACAAGAACCATGCACAAATGAAACAACACAAAGAAGAACACCAAAAGACAATGCCTTCACTTGTATTCACATCACCAATAACTTGAACCAATTTAAGTTACTCGAAGGAAACATTATCAACAACTTAGCAACTATCAATTATTCACTATTTACGATTCACTATCATCCTTACAAAAGAAGAAGAAGCCTCTATTTATAGAGTTACATGACATGTTGGACAAGGAGGAAAAATCAAATTAGGGTTTTAATTAGGTCAGCCTTATCATTTTAGAACTTCTTAATTTTAACCCTCAATTAAAACAATACAAAGTCGGCTTCAAAAGGAAAATTTTCAATTAAATAAAAGCTTGACCCAAAAAATAAAGCATGACTGACTTGTTTCATTGCAAAACTCAAAAAAGTAGTTTTTCCAATGGCGCTAGGCTAGGTCATCCTCCTTGTATTTATCCTTTCCTCAACGCATTTCCATATGTGAAGGATTTTTGATAATTTGATACATATATGCCCCTTCCTTAATGATCATGAAGCTAGCATCTTTACTGTCCTCGCAAACACACCGAATAATCATAAGATCATTGAAAATTATTTTAAAGGAATTAATATTAAATTGCATTTAAATCAAGGATTAGAGTAAAAGAGCATTTTCTTATGCAAGCTTTGAACTTATCTAGCCTTTTGAAAGCGCTATAAACCTAGCAAAATGCTTAAATATAATTATGATTAACGAAGAAAATTTTGGTCCCTGATTAGTTCATTCTTAATTAAAATCATATAAATGATATTCATAATTCCATCAACCTCAAGGGATCTTCATTCCAAACTGATGCCCTATCATTAATTCCATAATCATTCAAAACTTTGGAGGCCACGAATCATCCTCAGAAACTGCAGTCTTATTTCCATGCACGGGCTCTAAATTCCACATCCTTGTTTTCTTGTGACTATCTCCACAACAAATGCATCATCATCTTCCATGTAAAGTGAGCATGCCTTATAAATGATAGCAATTCCAAACAACATGTTATCAAATGCAACACATTCCATTGCATTGATTGCATGTTTTCAACATCTCATGCTCTCTATATGCACAAGCATATTAGTGGCTTATGTTTCCAAACTATGGCGAAGATTTTTCATTTCACTATTTGTCGGCTTCATGGTCCTCTTCTAATCTAAATCAAATGCTATTAATGGCACAAGATATTCGATACATTGTTGTCCGCATCACCTTAACATCTTTATTATGATTAATAGTCGAGTTCCTTATCCTTTCTATGTGCATATCCTTGTGTTGCAAATGATCTTTCACCTTTTGACATTATTTCCTTATGAAATAGTATGCAATATAATTTAATTTTCAAGGACCAACATATTTGATAAAGAAAAAACTTTGAAGCAAGGCACCATACCTACAAGAAAAACTTATTACACAATAGCGGCAAAGAATTTCATGGGTTGAGCCTTTGACATTGAATATTAACCATTTATCACTCCTTATTACCATTATAAATCCCATGAAATCTATTGTAACTACAACTCTAAATATGCCCCTCACAATACAACAAAGTATATCAATTATATAAATTCCAAACATTCAGCGCATTTTCATTTTTCTCAATTCAAACACACTGTGAAACCGAGGCTACTACATCCTTTGCATTATTCTTACTGATAGCCAATTAATGACATGAATTATTTCCTCCATCATTCCTTTATTATTGTGGCATGGGTAATCTTCAAGCAATATGCTCCATGAGCATGTTGGGAAAAATAATCCCAACTAAAGTGGGCAAAGATGAAAACACAAACCAAATAATGGAGACAACAAGATAAGGAGGTAGAATATATGCTATTTCTTTACACTATCCAAAAAAAAAGATTGCATTCAAAACTATTTTCATACAAAAAACTCGAATCAAAGCTCTATATATTCTTTCATACAAAACTGCGCATATTCTGGGGCACTAGAGAAAACTAGGTGTTGTTGTGTGCAAGGGATATTCTGGAGCACTGGTGCATTGCTCTCTATCAATCTCTTCTATTGTTTCAGGGTCTCTTGAACATTCCTTATCTCTTTCTTCTGCTCTTTTTCTATCACACACTGAAAAAAATTCCATTCTATTCTTTTTTCTTTCTTGCCTTCTCCAAAAACTGGCGCCCAATTCAAACTCGCCAACTAGAAATAAATTTTCTGCCAAAACATTAATTGGGACAAATTTTTTGTCAAAAATAGTAGAGGGAGGAGGATCCCAATGGATCTCTGAAATTAATGCAATTAGTTAGAGGCTTCTCAAGATTAAATATTCTGACACTCCCCCTTAATCTTGAGTCTTTTTTCTTTTCATCACCATTCAAAATTTTCGGCTCAAAATTTCTGAAGAAAAGGTTTCTAGCACAATCCTATTTTTCATCACTCTGTGAAACTTCTGGTGCAAAATTTTTGGAGCAAAGTTTTCCAACACAATCCTATTTTTCATCACTCTACGAAACTTCTGGCGCAACAGACCAAAATTTCTAGAGCACCAGAGCAAAGTTTTTGGCGCAAACTTGTTTGCACTTGTTCTGATTTCCTGCACTATCCTAAACTAATGTTCTGGTGCATTCGCACTCTTCTAAATTTTCTTGAACTAAAGTTTTGGTGCATCGACACTTCTTTGTTTGTTTCTGAACCAAAATTCTGACCATGCATCTGCACTTTTATGTTTTTTTCCAAAACTGAAGTTCCGACACATTCCTGCATACCAAGCCTATCTCTTAGGCATTCAAAGGATTCTTTTGGCAATGCCTTTGTGAAGATATCAGCGAGTTGCTGCTCAAATTTGCAATACTGAAGCTCAATCTCTCCATGCTCCACCAACTCCCTTATGAAATGGTAGTGGATTTATGTGTGCTTGCTTTGTCCATGAAAGACATGATTCTTAGTCAAAGCAATAAAAGACACATTGTCACAAAATATGGTTGTACCATCTTCTTGATGCTCTTTCAAATCTACAAGGATTCTTCTAAGTCAAATAGCTTGGCATGTTGTTGCTTTTGTTGCAATGAATTTCGCTTCAGCCATGGAGAGAGAAACTATGGGCTTCCTTTTTGATGCACATGATATTGCTCCTAAACCCATGTGGAACAAGTATCCTAAAGTGCTCTTTTTGTCATCTACATTTCCTGCCCAATCACTGCCTGTGTATCCAACCAGCTGAAACTCGTTGGAGGTGGTGTACATAATGCCATAGCCTTTCATGCCATTGACATACCTAAGAATTTTTTTTCCTACTTGCCAGTGGGCATCCTTAGGCTGCCCCATGAACCTAGAAATCAAGCCTGTGTTCTCATATTTTAAAAGGTAGGGGCCATGAAAATAAATTGGTAACCACACCTCAACACGAATTACACAATAATACTATTGGAAATTATTGTCGTTGATGACAACACTAGTTGTTGTTGTCATTACTGTCAGCACTTGAGGAGATTCTTGGTAGTTGTTATCATTGTTGTTTACATTGTTTGTCTATCATGTCAAATATTGCTATTTGTGTCAAAATTGGTTGTTGGTCCTTGAAATTGGTTGTCACTATTATATTCAATATGGGCTAACATTGGTGAAGAATTTCATTGTTGGATGTCATGCCTTATTTAAATAAGAATTATTGAAGTTCATTGTCGGATGTCATGCCTTATCTATAGAAGAGTTGATGAAGATCATGGTTGGATGCCATGCCTTATCTAAGAGGATTTTCTTAAGTTCATGGTTAGATGTCATGCCTTATCAAATAAGGATTTTTGATGTTAATATAATGCATTTTTACTATCAGTAGAGTTAATTTCATAATGATATATTTAGTTTAGGTTTAGAAGCCTTTAGATGAGAATTAGAACCATTAATAATAGATGAGAGATGTTGCTAAATCTCTATAGTATGTATTATTCTCTCTCTTGATGTTCTTGATAATGTATGTTTTGTTGAAAGGAAGTGCTTGTCTTTGCAAGTTTATTATATAATTTTGGTTTAGGAAGCTACATTGAAGTCTATCTAGAAGAATGCTATGCATTCCTCTACTATTGCAGTTCTAGTCTTGCGGTTTAGTATTTAATGTTAGTGTTTTGTGGATGTTGTACTCATATATTTTTAAGTCATGTATATTGTCAAGAGACTTCTAGGAACTGTAGGAGGTTGGCAATGTTGTTGGTTGTTTGGACTGGTCTAGGAAATACTTTGCATTTATTCACATTGATGTCTCTACTCCTGTGGCTCGGTGAAAGTTTTTTCAACATTTGTGCAGTGTCTCAATTCCAATATCATGTATTGAAGTGGTCCACATGTTAATTTAATATCTCATGATTAAGCATAATATGTTTCTTGAATAAAGTATTATGCATATATTTGACCTATTTTGGTTATCGAAGGCATGATAGTATGAAAGAAGTGTATGGAAGTGAGGTTGGATGTTCAAGGAATATCCCTATGTGATCTATATGTTGCTAATTAGATACTTTGATGTCACATTATGTCTTGAGTTATATTTCTTGGTCTTTTATGAATATTTGGCTAACAATGATTGTTCATTTTCTTGGGTCGTGTGCTTGGGGGTGGTGCCAACAATCAAATATGTGTCATAATGGATTTGGGTCCTAACCTATCCTATTTGGGACTACATCAATTAAATTCAATTAGAAGTATATTTTTGGACCAATTGAAGATGTTTCATAATAGATTTGGGTCTTGACCTACCCTATTTGGGACTACATCAATTAAACTCAATTAGAAGTATGTTTTTGGGCCAACTAGTTATGTGCCTCAATGTTTCATCCACACGTTTCTTTGATGTCGACTTAGGTTGATGTGTCCTAGTGTGAAAATTATTTTGGATCACATTGGAAGAAGTAGTACAAGATTATATTTGGTCCTCTCTATCTTTGGGATAGGACCACATTATTATTTTTGTGGTTGACTAGTTAAATTCATTGCTTATTCTCTTCTTGGCTAACCTAATTGAAGATTTCATGTGTTGTAGTGGATATAAATTTAAGATAATTTTAGATGCAACAAGTTGGAGGATTTTACAAGTAGGAAGAAGTGTGTATGCAAATTATATTAAATATCTAGTAGAGATAGTGTAAAATATTTTGAAAGGAAATTTTAATTGTGTTGTAATACCTCAATAAATAGAGTTTTATGTTGGAAATCATTGTATTTTTTTCTAAAACATATTGTATCCTACTTTGAGATAGTGAATCTCATCAAGTCCCTTATATTTCTCTTGAAGTTGGGTTGTATTCATCTCAACAAGTCCTTTGTGTCTTGCTTTAAGGAAGCAAGCCTTCTTTCAAGTCTTTTTGGTACTGTGCCTATATTGTGAGTTAACTCTCACCATAGTTTTTCCCTCATTAGGTTTTCCATGTAAATATTGTGTCTCCTTTTGCATGTGTGTGTTCTCCATTTCCTTATCTTTTCTATTATTGCTAATGTTATATCTTTCATTAGTAAATTTTTCTAAAGTTGATAAATATTCAAACTGTAATATTATTCTCTATTACTATTTTTCTTAAACATATTTTATTTTCTAAGAGGTGTTTGGGTTGTGTTGAAAGTTTCCTTTTCTAAAAGGTTTTTAGTTTTGATAAGATAGATCCACCCCCATCTCAATCTCTACAAGTGTTCAAAAATTGGTATCAGACCTAAGTTACTCTATAAAAGCTTAACAACTTGAAGAAAAGATCTAGTATGATATATAATGGTTCATACAAGGATCCTAGGTTAGATGGGACTAATTACTCTCATTGGAAATTGAGAATGTGAGGACACCTAAACTCTCTTGGGTTTTGTGTTTGGAAATTAGTCGATTTTTTTTATACTACTCCTCACACTCCTATTACAAATCTAGTTGAGATCACATTATATGAATGTAATGCTAAAGATAAGAACACTATTTTTTGTGGATTAGGTGACTCTGAATTGTTGAAGGTGATGAATTATAGTTCTTCCAAATATTCTTGGGAGAAGCTTATTAGCATCTATGAAGGAGATTCAAAAGTGAAGAAAGTCAATATTCAGATCTTCAAGAGAAAATTTAAGACTCTAAGGATGACTGAATATGAAGACATTGCAAGTTATATTCTCTGGGTACAAGAAGTTGTCTCTGGCATCTCTAGTCTTGGTGTAGAAGTAAAATAAAGTAAAATTGTGAAGGTTTTGAGATCTCTCCCAAAATCCTATAGTCACAAAGTGTTTTCCATTAAAGATTCAAAGGACTTGGATTAATATTCAATTGATGAAATGTTTGGTACTCTTATTGGCTTTGAGATGAGAGAGTTTGGTCAAGATGTTCCAAAGAAAGAAGATGCATTCAAAGTTAATCAAAGGATTGAAGATGAGGTCCCTAATCAGAATGAAGATATTGATGAGGCTGAAGAAAAAATTATAAGAAGACTAGAGAAAGGAACTCACAAATACAAAGGTAAGTTACCTTTCAAATGTGGAAGAATAGGTCATTTTGCACCAAATTCCCTTATAAAGAATCAGATGATAGCAATAAAAGAGACAAGGATAAGGAGGGTCTTTGTTCCAAAGAAAGTAGTGGTTCTTCTAAAGATGAGGAGAATGAATCAAATGATGAAAATCTCGTTATGCCTTTCAATTCTACAGACATAAAGTGCAATACAAAGAAATTCAAGGAGTTCGACTCCTTGATTCATGAAGACATGTTTTCCTTTGATTCAGATCTAGAATATATGGAACATGAAGGTTGTGAATTAAATTCAGATGATTAGGGAATAGAATTTGAAGGAAAACTCTAGTCTACTTTGGAAGACCTAAATGAAGCAAGGAGATAAAATTATAAATATGAAAGCTTGCTTGCCAATTCAAAGGAAGAGACTAACAAATTAAAAATCCATGCAAAAAATGGTAAGGTATGTGAGATAAAATTAGAAGAATAAGAAGAAGGTATGATCTATGATTCGAAAGTAAAGGTTGAAGAAGGCAAAAATATTGAAGATTGTTTGAATTTCAAGCTTAATGACAAAACAACTGAATGTTTAAAGATTGAGAAGGAAATTGTCACTCTAAGGAATATTTTGAAAATAGAAAAGGGAAAAAGTGTCAAAGGAGAGAAGCCTAATCTTGATAACTCCAAATCAAATGAAAAGATTAAGATAAAAGAGGAAAGAGCCTCCACTAAAGATTCCAAGAAGAGTGCCTCTGGAGATGCGAAAAATACTTAGAATGGAATGAAAGAAAGTGGATCCAATCCCTATCAAAAGTATAAATGAAGTCCTCTATTTGAAAAACATTTTCCTTCTAGGTTCAATCAACCCTTTCAAGGTTACATTTTTTCATGCAGTATTTTTAGGCATGATGTTGTTGATTATAGAGTTAGAAAAAAGAAGGAATAATAACATGGGTAGAATTTCATTCATGCCTCAAAAAAATAATACTATTTGTAGACACTGGAAAATTTCATGATCAATATCATGCACTCGAAACAAGTTTACTAACATCATTTCCTCTAAAATCCATCCTCTTTTCACTTAATTGATTAAATTAGCCTATCTATTTAATAAATTATGTCACTTTTATCTATTAGCCTAATTTATTAAATCGCGTTAATTCACCCCCTTTCACACTCATTTCATCTTATGAAATTAAATAAATCAATATATTTAATTTAATTCCCTAAAGTCATCTTATTTAATTAAATAACCCTAAGTTATTTAATTAAATATCATTTCTCCTTTCCCCCTTTCATTAAATCATTTAATTTAATGAAAATCACTTTGTTCCTCTAAAATCCCCTAATTGTGTGATTAAACCTTATTTAATTAACAATTAATCTATTTTTTCTCTAAAAAGGGAATATTCCCATGGAATATTCCTTATCCCCCTTTTTTGCACAATTAAAACTTTGTTTTAATTTTCAAATTAATCTTTATCATCATCCATGACAATATCCCAATAAGAATATTCTCTTTCCTCCAATCAATTAAGAAAGGGATATTCTCACCTAACTTTAATTGCAAGTTATCTTTTAACCTCTTAAGAAAGTCACCTTCTGACCTATGTGTGTAGGTTAAGTGTGTTTTTTTAAACAAAGTGTGAGCCCTTGATTAATTTTCATCTTGCATTCTCATCTGTTGATGAGAATCCATAATCTATTCCTCTTCTTCCTTTTAGCGTGGACCATCAATTAATCTTTCCAATCTCAACACTCCATTTCTCATTTGCTTTCCTGTAAATAGAACCCTATTTGGAGATAAATGGATCCATCTTTTTCAAAGCAATATTATGATGTTGAATATCATCCATATTTTTTACGGAAAGCTTATGCTATTGAATATCATCCATCTTTCAATTGCAAACTTATGATGTTGAATTAACCTACATCCACACTCATATTTTACTCAGTTTTAACTTTTTTTGGTTTATTTTAGTTTCATAAATAGCTTAAGACATCCATTAATGGCTTCCATGCATCCATCTTAGCTTATTTTGAAATTAGGGTTTCTAGATCTTCTAGCTTAGAAGTAGCTTAGATTAGCTTAGAAATTGCATAATTAGATTATTTTTACCATAAAATCATGTTAATATAGCTTGCATCATGTCAATTTTAGCTTAAATCAAGTTTTAATCCATTTTATCACAATGGTTTCATTGATTCTCTTTCATAGAATCGATTGAAATAGGCTCATTGATCATGAGATTGGGAAAGGGTCGTTGTTCCACATCAACATGACACCAATTCCAAAACAGGATAAGTTTCAAATGGGTTAGAGTAAGAATTTAACTATTTTCATAGTTTGTAGTTTTTTGTTTCAATAAATGCTTAGTTTAACTTTGAATTTGAATGATCTTGTTTGGTAGATTCAGGTTTAGTGGCTTCATTATACTTCGATTCATCAAGGATCAAGTGTAATCAATCCACCCTAACAATCCTCGTCTCCAAATTTTGGTGCTAGAAGGAGGGAAAACCATTAACTTAACAAATTTTTAGCTCATATTATGTTTGTTTATTGTTTTGCAGGTTACAGTGATGCCCAAACTACAAATAGTGACGTTTTTTGAAGAGCGTTGCCATATAGAGATTCCCACACAATTTGAAACACCAACATTGAATTAATGCACCAACGTTGATTTAAATCTAGCAACATTGATTTAATCTGGAGGTATCAAAATTTTCAAATGGTGATGCCCGACTTCACCAGAGAAATGCTGAAATTTTTCAAATTGACACATTATTGTTAATACTGATGTCAGACCAAATCTTGATGCTATTGTGATCACTTTTTTTGTTGCAGAGTGACATTGATTTTCACCAGAGCATTGGCCATACTTTAAATTGTGGGGCTATCATGCTCAGTGATGCCCAAATAGGGTAAGAAATTGTATGTTTGTTTTTTCAACACTTACTTTAATTTCCTTGATTTATCTAATTACTAATGTGCATCTAACTATGTTCAAGTTCTTAAACTAATAGGGTTTTGTAGGTTGAAATACATGAAGCTAAAATGAAGAAAGCCTCTTCTATCTTGAATTCTATAATTGTAACAAGCATTTAACGCTTTGGGGCAATTATAACCCAACGTTCATGCTTTCTTCTTTAGGATAACTATTTTTTTTTCATTAGGTTTAATACTTACAATCTTAGGACCAACTCGATTTCAATTGGGCCTAAAACTCATTTTCGAAGTTGGCTAAAATTGAACCCTTTTCATTATCTTTTGGGATTCAAAATGAACGCACAAAGTTGAATAAAATTGAACCTTCACATCATCATTTTACTCTGGGCTTAAAATTGAACAAGGCAACTTCATATTTTCTTTGGTGTTTAAAATGAACTCATCATTGCTTTGAAGGTTTAAAATTTACAACATTGTTAGTGAATGTGTATGCAATTCTCTCATGCCATTTGGTGACCTTGAGAAATAGAAACATTCTTTAACACTTTGGAAAATCACCTACATCTTTCATTTGGATTAAAACCAAACCCCCTTTTCGAGTGTGAGAAAAGATGTGGTGTGTGTTCTCTCTTTGTTCATGCAAGCAAAGATGATTGAACTACAAATGTAATTCATTTCTATTGTTCATCTTTACAGGGCCCACCTCATCACTTCAAAAGGAGGGAATGGCCCAAGCAGTAACGAACTAAAGCCAATCTCATCCAAATTGTGATATAAATGTGTGTTTGCAATGAAAATTGTGATCAATGGGATGTGGTACATGATAAATCTCCCCCAATATCTTTATGATACATAAATCCCTTGTTCTAAGGGTTGGGATACCTCTTGAGGGAGTTTATCATTGCACTCCCTAAACTAGAAGCCCTTATTACAAACCTTTGTTTAGAAATCCAAAAATCCTTAATACTTTTTGGTGCAAGAACGGTTGTTCTGAAGTTGTCTCAGATTCTTACCATTTAATTGTAGAAATAGAAAAATCCTTTTGATCTTCATATTTTATGGATTTCAAGATTTGGTGGTCTTGGGAAGTGTGGTCGTGGAGGGAAACCAACGTCACAAAATGTCTAATTGTTCGCATTGTTTAGTGTTTGGAGAAATTCAAGTTGGAATTCAACAAGTATAGCCATTTTGAACCTAGGATTATAAGTGATTGTGAGTCAATTTGATACATTGCTTGGTTTCAAAATGCTACAAAAACAAACATTCACTATCATCAAAAATTTTAACACTTTGGTTAAATATGGATGCCTCTTGATTTAGCCTCAATATTACTATTGGTCCTAAGGGTTTCTATCCTTAGCAATTTCTAAATATCTTGACTTAATATTAATCCATATTTCCCAAAGACAAAATAGGCCATTATGACTCTAATCTCATGATTTTCACAAAATGGACATTGTGAAAGTTATGATGTTTTTGACATAAACATTTAGTTTGAAAACATAATCAAGATGAGTGTTTGTAAAATCAATTCACCTAAGCAAGATAAAATTGACACAATTGAACCCCACATGACCATTTGGATATTGATTTCTCCCATTCTAGAACTCGACCTTACTAGTGCTATCATTCAACAAAAAAATGAATATACATTGAGGGAGAACAAACAGATATTATCAATAGTTTGAGAACCTTCACTTTTGAAACCAAGGAAATATCTAATCAGTGGACAATTGTTGCAACTATCATGGATAAATAAAAATGAAGAGTGGATATTTTGGCTAGAAGGCCCATATTACCACCTCCTGTGTGGAGATAAATATCTTCTTCTTCTTTAATGATCTCATGCAAATTCAAGATCCCCAAAACAAGATCTGTAGGTCGTCATTTTAAGTGCACACATCTCAAACCAAAAGTTTTCAAGAAAAAACTTCTAGCAGCTCACAAGAACAAAGATAGGTTGGTAAAAACTTTTATAGACACACTTCAAGGTATAGTACAAAATTATATGCATTCTTTTGTAGTCAGAACCCTGGTCTTTTTCGTAATACTGAGCTCCTCTAAATGTTCCATCACATAATCAAAGTCTGTGATGTAAAACCTACATCCCGTTATCACAGACATAGATATCGTAATTCAAAGTTTGGAAGGAAGTGGGTTGTAATACTTTACTGCAATCATTACTGTTTTTTAAGAAAATACTATGCTCGAGATAGGAGGGGGAGAATACATTTAAACATCCCCATTTATCCTCTCATCTAAGTCAAATATTGATTATTTAGGATTTGAACATTTTAGAGGTCTAGCATCATTCTCACTACCTTTGTCTTGAAAAGTAAAGGTTCATTCTAAGTCAATATTGGGTCAAAAATTTCATCCACCCCTTCAGCAAAATTTCATCCTTCACCTCATCTATCTTTGTAAAACTTTTGAACATGCCAATACTCCTTTGACTTAAACATCAATTAAACCAACCTCTAACTTGGCTATGTTGTATGTGAAATGTATCCTTTTCCATACACATAGCTAAGTTAGTTATCATCCTTGAGCTATTTTATCTTGAAGGTCACGATTCTACCCTAAATATTCTCAATTTCATCAACATCTTTTATCCTAACATGAAAACATCAAACTCAAAGTCAAAAGTGTTGTCCCAAAATGATTGCAAAGATCACTTTCCTATCACCCATGTTTTCATCCTCCACTCTCTTCATTGCTCCAAAAATACTTAGAACATCCCTTTTACCTATATTTGAGTCAACTAGAGAGTTCAAACATTATAAATCTCAACACAACTCTCCTATCAGTGACCCAAAAATTATGGTAAAAACAAGATCACAATACAAGAGAATCATGGAGAAAACCAAAGTCACATTTACCTCAAGTGATCAAAATCCTCTAGAATTTGATCCAAGAAGCCAAGTCATGCCATCACAACAACCATCATCTCCTAAAGGACCATATGAGATATAAAATGTTATAAACAATCCCTTTGACCTCACTAAGGAGTAAATAATGGAACATCAAGCCTTTGAAAACATAGCTCCTATTTCCTCATAATTCATGGCACAAAATTTGGCACAAGACTTCACCACTCCACCATCAAAGATGAATCAAACATATACTCCTATTCTTGTAGTTGTCCTTGCAAAAGAATTTTTTCTAACTCTTCCATTTGGAAGTAGTACACTTGTGGGTACCCTTGATACCAATCCTTTGATTCAAACAACCATTTGGACACCTAACTTTGGTTTTCCTCTCATTTCTGAAAAATGCAAAAAAATTACATAAATATCTTTACCTTCATTATTCCACCACCACATCCACCTATCGATGACACCTATCTTCATACACATCCATGAGTATAAAAAGTGTTCCCACCATCATGCAAAGTAGTATGGACCAGGTATCTCAAGATAATACACAAGGTCATGTCAATACAATATCACAAATTCAACTCTCAAAGCTAATGGGGACATATTTACCCAATCCTCCCATAGGCTCATCCATACCCTTGGTGTCATAAAACATATCCAACCCATCTATCATCGATCAAAATAAAACCAACACCTTGGTTATGAAGCCAATCAACCAAGGAATTACCTTGACCACACCCCAAGCATAAGGAGATCCCCCAAAGCATCAGTCAAGGGAATCCTTTCAATCAATGGACTCAAGGTCCTGTTATGTCAATATCGTTGCAAAATCTAATGACAACATCTACATATTTTCCTACGGTCTCCTTCACTATGCAGAATAAAAATGGGATCTCAAACTTACATTCCTTCATCTCAATCCACCATTTTACAGGGAATGTTGAACCAAGGAAACTCCCAATGTCTCATCACCAACTCATAGCCCATCCAAAAAATCAATGCCCATAATCCATCGCAGATTTCCCAATAGCCAACTATTCTATATTGAAAAATCATACCTTAGCCTTAAAACAAGTGCAACATGCTTATCAACAAGCCTATCAAGCATCCTTAGTAGCACAACAACAACATCAGGCCCAATAGCAAGCCATCACAACACAACAACAACATCAAGCTCAACAACAAGCTATCACAACACAACAACATCAAGCCCAACAACAAGCCATCACGGTGTAGCAACAACATCAGGCCCAATAGCAAGCAATCATGACACAACAACAACACCAGGCCCAACAACAAGCCTTACTAGCTCAGTAGTATGCCCAAAATCAACAACACCAACAACAAAAAAGTTCCTACTATAACCCTTAACAAAACATCATCAATACGAACATTTTAGGAACATACACATCAAAACCTAAATCACCTTCACATAATCTCACACCACCATAAACCCCATACAACACACCATCATATCAAAATACCATATGCAACTCATTCATCATCCCATCATATGTTCCTCCACAAAACCTGCAAGACGATCTAGCTTTGCAACTCAAGGCACTATCCCAAGAAATGCAGAACTTTGAATGGGAAAGACAAAGAAGCCCCATACGCAGAATCTATGTCCTTATCCGTTTGATTGAAACATCACAATGGTGCCATTTCCTCCCGAATTTGAAATACCTAAATTTGATAAATACAAAGGGAGAGGAAGTACCATGGACCATGTCAAATAATTTATCATCATGTGTATGGAGGTGTCTTGTAATGATTCATATCTAATGCATCTCTTCCCTCGAAGCTTAACAGGTCCTGCTATGGATTGGTTTTCTCATCTACCTCCTGAAATCAAAAAATTTCAAGAAATCATTGATAAATTCATCAATAAATTCTCCTTCAACCTTGATATGGACACTAGTCTAGAAGATTTGTATACTCTCAAACAAACCAAAGGAGAATCATTCATCAATTTCTTGCAACGATGGAGACAAAAATCTAGTAAGAGCAAATGGACCCTTCTCGATGAACAAGTGGGAATCATCATAGAAAACCTAGATATCGACCTCTCTTTCCACTTGAAAATATAGTGCATCATATCTTATGATGAGCTTGTCCCTTAAGCCCTTAACATCGAACAAGCTCTGATCTCACAGGGAAATAATCAAGCTTACAACCACCCATCAACTAGTTCAAATAAAAAACCTTATGTCTGTGCTAAAAACAAAAATGTGACAAATGATGGTGTTGTAGATGCTAAGGTGGTCCTAAATTTTCCTAGGCCTAACAACAATCAAGTTGCTAACATACAACCAACTATGTAGCAAACAATACCCCCTCAAAACAATCAAATCAACAACATTGAGATGCAACAAAGGCGAACTACCAATAGGAACAACTATCCCAAGCACAAGTATACACAGTTATTTGAGCCCATCGAAACTATCATGAAAAGGTTGGTAGAATCAAATTTGATAACATTACCTAGCTTTGAAAATTATCAAGAACCACAAGAAAAACCATCCTGGTACAATGAGAAGGATATCTATGACTTTCACAAAATCAAAGGACACAAAAAGGAAAATTGCACAAGACTCAAGAACATCATCCAAGACCTCATAGATAATGACACCATATTTTTTGAAATACCAGCTAAGAGTCAAGATCTCAAGATATACAAGAACCCTATGCTAGATCATAACAAAGGGAACAACAACAAAAAAAGATAAGGATGAAAAAAACTTGTAGCACATCTATTCAAATGTGGATGCTTCTTGTGATATGTCATTATTGTCATCACTATCAAAGGACCTAGTGCAGAGTGTGGAGTCACCACGTGACATGGAAAGGTCACCATCCAAGGAGTCCCATCTCAATCTAGGTCACAACTTACTTTTCCAACGTCGAATCCCAACAAGTACAATCTTGTAGACCACCTCAAAAAGACCTCGACACAGATATCAATCGTAGAACTATTGAGGATATTTCCCACACATAGAGAAATCTTAGAGAAAGCCTTATTAGAGTCATTTTTCCTTGAGGATATTGATACAGATGAGTTTCAAGCTATTTTAGGACATATTACCAATCATCTTCTCACCTTATCCAAACAAGGCCTACCTTCACAACCATCTCATAATCGTGCTTTACATTCATAAGAACAAGGTTAAAAGAGTCTTAGTAGATGGAGGTGTTGGTCTAAATATTTGTACCCTTAAGTTGATTAAAGACTTGGGCTACTTAGAAGATATCATTGAGAAAGAAAAGAGTACCACCATTAGAGCCTATGACAACCAAGAGTAGATATCACAAGGCATCATTGCCCTACCCATTCAAGTGGGACCTATTATTGCAAAACATACCTACCAAGTGCTAGATTTTGATCTTCCATATAACATCCTGCTTGGTTGACCTTAGATCCATGCCTTTAAATTTGTTGCCTAGACCTACCATCAATGTGTCAAGTTTCCTTTCAGGGGCAGAGAAATTACCATCTATGGAGATCTTGATCATTTTTACTATTGCAAGAATCTTCATCCTAAGTTCTATAAGATACCCCAAGTGCCTAAAAATGATCAAGGGCCTACACCCACATCTACCTCATTTGTTAATCTATCATCTTTGGCATCTACCTTAGCAAAATATACACCAATCATGCAAAAAAATCGTAGCATCAAATTAGTAATCCACGATGATGGTTATTGAAACTATAATCTACTAAAGGGCACCTTTATCTTAGGAGAATTACCTCTTTCTCCTCAATCTCATGGAAAACCCACATCTAGCACCAAAGAGCCCAAAACCATCAGGATGGAAGCCACTACCTTCACCAAGTGGAGGGTTCTAAATCAATAAGATATCAACAAGGAGGATGTCTCTAAACTCCACTATTAAGATGAACGACCTATCCCTATTCTTCCCATGGAAGATGATAATAAAGGCTTGTAGCTCTCATGAAGGGAATGGGTTCTAACAAGATGAGAAACTAGGACATAATGATAATGGCTTGCTAGAACCTATCATTCTTGAGAAACAATTAAAGAATCATGGTTTAGGTTGTACTACTAGCAAGCTTACCCTTATTGGCAAAGGTACTTCCCCTAAACTGGTCGATGCTTCCTCTTGGTTACCTACACCGTGTGATATGACTTTAGATGACTTGCCCCTTGATATTGATCACCTATTTGAAAATAAATCCCTCTTCATGATATCAATTACATCCTTTGTTCCAAACAATTATCCAACTAAACTACGCTTAGTATACCCGCAACTTATTGACATGGACCAACAAGGACCACTGATTTTGGATTTATTCAAAAATGATGAAGCAATCTCAAAATTCGTGGGATGTCACAACGACCTACCATGGGAAGGTCACAAATTAGGTTTTAACATAGAGCTAGACATAGGGGCATAGTATGGTGAGAGGATTGAATACTTCAACTGCAAAATTAAAGAAATGCACCTAACATGCAAATCCTTGAGTGAAAACCACATTGTGCCACTCTATGATCCTAAGATAGTAAGAGAAAGGACATATCCAAGGGTGAAAATCTCTCTAAGATTCCAAATGATGAGGGATTCAATCTTCCCGTTAGTTCAATGCATACCAAAAAGTAAGCAATGCTAGAAAAAAGGTCTATTCCAATCCAATCTAGGAGCAAAAAAAGAACCCAAGATCACTTTCTATGCCAAATCCTTGCAGATGAAGAACATAAGAACCTAGTAGAATTCCTAAAAGAGAGAAGAGATAAATTTGCATGGACATGCATAGATATGCCTAGGCTCAATCCTGAAGTATGTGTGCATCATTTAACAATCTATCTCGAAGCCAAGCCAATCAAGCAGAAGTTAAGAAAGATGCCCCCTTAGATAGCACTCTTGGTAAACTAGAGTTAAAAAAGCTTCTTGACCTAGTACCAGTCTCAAAACCCACTGGGGGCATTAAAATCTGCATTGATTTTAGAGACTTAAACAAAGCATTCCCTAAGGATGATTTTCCTCTTTCTAATATCAACCTCTTTGTGGACTTAATAGCAAGGCATGAAATGATATCACTCATGAACATTTTTTCAAGCTACAATCAAATCATGATCACCAAGGAGGATCAACATAAAACATCATTCACTTGTTCGTGGGGAACATATTGCTGAAATTTGATGTCATTTGGGTTAATGAATGCATGAGCAACCTATCAAAGAGAAATGACCCTCATCTTCCATGAAATGATCCACAAAATAATTGAAGATTATTTGGACGATATTTTGGAAAAATCAAAGAACAAAAGTGAGCACATACTAGTCTTAGGACCCTTCTTTGATAAGCTTGAAGAATGCAAGGTATGACTGAATCCAAAAATCTATGTCTTTGAGGTTACATCAAGGAAAATTCTTGGCTTTATTGTCTCAAAAAGGGGGATAGAAATTGATCCAGCAAAGGTAAAAGCAATATTTGACATGGAACCACCACAAACACTAAAGTAGATGAGAGGATTACAAGGAAGAAATTATAGTCCATTAGAAGGTTCATAGCATAGCTATCAGGTAAAATCCACCCATTTTCACATCTTCTCCATAAAGGGATAACCTACAAATGGGATGACAAGTGTGATAAATCTTTCCAACATATCAAATATTATCTACTAACACCTCCAATACTCATGCCACCAATACCAAATAAACCATCGATCCTATATATCTCAACAACATCAGTAGAACTAGGAGCTCTTCTAGAACAACATGATGAAAATAGAAAGGAAATGGCTATCTACTATATCAGTAGAACGTTGGTGGGCTATGAAATGAAATATTCACCTATTGAGAAAGCATGCCTAGGAATAGTTTTTGCTTCACAAAATTTTAGGAATTACATAATGTCATATCAAATCAAACTTATTGGAAAGTAGACCCATTGAAATACCTATTATCCAAGAAAAGTCTCATAGGGAGAATGGCCAAATGGGTGATGATATTAACTAAATTTGACACAGAGTATGTGGATTGCAAGGCAATAAAAGTACAAGTAATCACATAACAACTAGCATAATCACCCATCTATGCAAAGAAGCCCTTGATATCTGAGTTTCCTAATGAATCAGTATTCCTTATCAACCTCACAAATCAATGAAAGATGTACTCTGAAGGGTCATTCACCCAACATGGATCCGAAGCAGGAATTATTTTCATCACCCCTCAAGGTGATTGCATTCCAAAGAAATATAGGCTATCATTTCCTTGCACTAACAACATTACTTAGTATAAATCCCTAACTATCAATATAAGGATAGTGATTCAGTGGTAGATTCAAGAAATGAAAGTCTATGGAGACTCACAGTTGGTTATCAACCAATTCAATGATGACTATCAACCTAAAGATGACAAGCTCACTCCTTACAAGAAGATGGTAGAGAATCTCAAAGATCTCTTTATAGACATAAATTTTGAGTAGATTCCTCACATGAACAACAAATTTGCAGATGCCATGACAACAATTGGAGCACTATTAGACATGTCGAACAACATCCTCCAATGTGAATTCTTGGTAGAACAACTTTTCATACCAACTTTCAAAATCCTTGAATCTGAATTTGCGTGTGTCATTGTTGGTCTTGGATCCCCATGGTATCATGATATCTTTATCTACCTTAGCAAAGTAATCCTCCCATCTGATATCACCTCAAACTTTAAAAATACTTTCTCGAAAGGGCATCCCAATTTGTGATCCTAGGTGATACCCTTTACTGTCGAAGCATCGAAGGAACATTACTATGATGTCTTAACCAAAAGGAATCATTAACCACTTTAACGGAAGTACATAATGACATATATGGTTCCTATTCTGGTGGTATGATGTTAGCCAATAAAATATTGAGGACAAGGTACTATTGGCCAACCATGGAAAAAGAAGCTCATTAGTATGTGTAGAAGTGTGTCTAGTGTCAGCAACATGGAGATCTAATTCATACACTAGCTCAAGAATTTTAGCCAATAATCACACCTTGGCCCTTTTCACAGTTGGGACTTGACCTCATAGGAAAAATCACCCCAACCTCATCTAATAGCCTTAATTTTATCATAACCACCACGAAGTACTTCACTATGACCTACATAATGGGAAAGAAGATTGCAAAGTTTATCCTAAACTACCTCATCTATCATTATGGTGTTTGACAAACCCTAACCTCAAACAACAAGGCACCCTTTAAGAATCAAGATGTGAAAGAACTATTTCAAAGATTCAATATCCAACATCGATTCTCTACCCCCTATTATCCCCAAGGAAATAGCTAAGCATAGGCTACAAACAAAACTATCCTTAAAATCCTGAAGAAAATAGTCAACGATGCTAGCTGTGATTGGAATTTGAAGTTAAATCCTACTCTCTAGGCCTATTGAGCCAATATTTGCACACCAAAAAGTGCAACCCCTTTCTCCTTGGTCTATGGATAAGAATCTATCCTACCTATTGAGGTTGAGCCCCCACACTGTGAGTGTCACTATAGAACCTGATCATCGATGAAGAATAGAAATTATCTCAACTAAATGAGCTAGAGTTCCTAGATGAATGCCATCTTGACACAATCAATCACTTGCAAGTATATCAAAACCGAATGAAATAGAGCTATAACAAGAAGAATAAATGTTGGTCTTTCCAAGTAGGGGATCTTGTCCTAAAGCAGAATTAGAAGAATCTACCAGATCAGGATAGTAAAGGAAAATTTGAGCCTAATTAGTTGGGTCCCTTTGTTTTCACGACAAGCTATGGCTCAAGAGCATATCAACTATCAACACCTGAAGGTAAACCCTTCTAGGATCCAACTAACAACTTGCATCTCAAAAAAAATTATGCCTAGTCTTGAAGGGTGTAAATTTGAAAATACAAAAAAATCAAAAAATGATCAAAATCCAAAAAACTAAGAAAGAGTATTGAAAAAGTAAAGAAAAAAATCATCTTCTAGTGAAAACCCCTTTAATGGCACTTTGGGCAAGTACCTTGGTGAAAAAATGGCAAACAGGCACCTTGTGTAAATAAAGAACCTCCATCTATTCTTTGGATCTTATGGTCCTATCATTCTTTTCCCTACCATTCATCCATCGCCTATCCACATCCTTATCATAGCTTGATGATGTAAAGTATCGTATCCCTTTAGTACTACTTGACATATTCCAAGGTCAGATTGTCCTACCTATATTGAAGTTGTCTAACCTATCACACTGGGGGCATTTCGTTATTATCTCATCGAAAATACCAAAAAAAATCATAAAATCTTATAAAAATTCCCAAAACACTCGTAAAAAATTCATCAGAAAATGCAAAAATATTTGCAAAATCCTGTACAGCTAAAATCCAAAAACATTCAAAAAAAAAATTAAAGGCAAAATCCAAGACATCCAGAAAACGTCAAAATCCTAAAAATTTTAAAACATCAAAAATCCAAAAAAAATAGTGCCTTGTTATTGAACTATGGGTCTTTGAGCTTGAACGTAGGCAAGGCCATCATTGATGTGCCCCTGAGACATCCTAAGTTAATCCTTTAGGATTATGTCATAATAAATTGACATTCTATCACATGTTCATATCTTCATCCTATAAATAAGTCAAGTTAGTCGAACTATATGGTCTTTGCATGTACAATGTACGAAAGGATTATCTTTGATCAACCCCCAAAGCCCCTAGATAGGTCTTTAGGTTAGGTTCTCAGTGGAAACTCTCAAAAATCTCTAAACATCCAAATTCTCAAAAAACTCTTAAACATTCAAATATTCTAAAAACTGCAAAACATCCAAATATCAAAAAATACCAAAAACATTTGAAAATGGAAAACCCCAAAACATCATAAAACATTCAAAAGACCTAAAAAGTCTCAAATATTTTGGAAAACCCTAAAAATCCTCAAAAAAATGAAAACCAAAACATTCACATAAACTTTTGACAACACCAAAAACAATCTCAAAACACATTTTCAAAATCTTAATGGGAATATTGTCTATATAATTTTGATGGTAATATGATTAATCTATGTCGAGGTTTTATTCCATTTATTGTGGTGTCACATGTTTATAGTTTACATAGATTATTCATAATTATTTTAATAATATTTCCTAACTCTAAATGTCTTAATTCTAATATTTATTATATTGATTCCACTGTTATTATTTAAAATAACCATTGGATAAAAGTAGCATCACAATACCAATATGTATGAGTAGATGAAAATTTTAATGATCTAGTTGTTGTAGGGTTTGACAAGGGTTCTAATGGCCATTAGGGTGAGTACAAAATTTCATGTCATAAATTTAATCTAGTAATTCCTAATTAGATAAATTTTGTTTTGGTAGCTAAAAAGAAAAGGAAAATAAAATTACTTCACCTACAATAGTCACAAATAAATAAATACTATGAAAAATATCTAAAAAGAAAATAAAATTTGGGATGTAGAAGATGAATTACATTAATGGATATTTGTGTTTATTTGCAAAAAGAATTGAGGTTAAAATTTGAGGAAAATCTAGAAATGGAAGGATGATAATGTGTGTAGTCATGCATCACATATATATCATTATCTAGTGGTTGCATACTTTTAGTCCCCCATTATTTTTGATAGCTTATTTTCAATTCCTAAATTGGTGAAACTCCGCCATTAGAGGATAATATTATTATTTATCATTAATGCTTAAATTAATATTTGTATGGGATCTCCCATGTTACTAAACGTTAAGTAATCATCCTTTAAACTACAACAACCAAACCATTATAGGAGAGGATTATGAATTATCCTTTATGATTAATTTAAAATTTACATGAGATAACCTATGCTACTAAATTTAAGTAGCAAATAAAATAAAATAAACTACATGGAACTAAAATAAAATTTAAGCCACAAAATGCCTATTTTTAAGAACTTGAGGAAATATAAATGAAAAGAAGTTAACAAAAAATATGGACTCTAAAAACCAATAATTATGGTATCAATATCCATAATGATATCCATGCATTTTAATGTGCACCAAGATAAAAATATGCTACCATAAAAAAGACGAGAAGAAATTATCCTAAAAAAATGTAGATATGATCATTAAATCACACATGTGTATCCATGCATGTATCTATACCATGCATCTTTACTAAAAAAAGTGTAAATATTATTTACTTTCAAATCAATGCGAGATGTTGCATTCAATAGTATCACTAACCATATAATTTTTTTAATGCCTACACTAGATAAATATAGGTCATCGATTCAAATCAAAACTTAGTTGTACATACTAGTTCATTTTTCTAAAAGAAAATAAATTGGTGGGAAACTATACATATTTATTTTATTGCTATAGGTGCCTCTTTTTGGAGAACAATTATTCCCATAAAGAAGGAGGCTGACTTAATAGGCCTAAAAAAGCTAGTTCAACTAGAAATAAGCCACTAATCTAAAAACTAGTAATGCCAAATGAGACAAAAAAAAAGTGAGTTCTTTTAGTTTGATTAATATTGGTATGAAGTCCTCTCTTTTCCTCAAAAGATTTATTTTTATAAAGTGTAAAATATGGACTTGGAAGGCCCCCAACACTTTATAACTATGAGAGAAAACACATTAATTAATCTTAATAAGAGTCAATTAGATAAAAAGAAGGAACAAGAAACACAAGGATATATACCAGTAGCAACCACCACACCAAAAATTACCTCACCAAAGGGGATAAAAATTCCCACTAGGTAAGACACCCATAGAAACAAGTGAAAAATTGAATCAAGGTAGATTTAAGTCATACCACTCTAAAGACAACTATATATTAGTACCCACAAATTCATTGATCAATAGATTTACTTCTTAGCTACTTTATATTTTCTACTTGCCAAACTTGCTTCAAAGGAATAAAAAAATCTTCTAGAAAATTTCTTATCGAGATCCATCTTCCTTTTTTGTTTAAATGTAGATGATAACATAGGTGATTCTTGAGATAAATGCATTGTGCTACTCATAAATTCTTTCTAATTCATATCAACTAGGCTTTCACTAGTGAATCCATAGCCCCTACATTCCTCCTCGAAAATCCTCACATATGGATGTTTCTAACTAAGGGACTTTGATCTAGAACTATTATTATTATTTTATTTCTACTTAATCCTAATAAATGAGGGAAAAAACTCCTTGCTTCTAATTTTTTTAAGGGCATCTCAATGCCTAAACTCCTTTTTTCTCAATAATTTTTTTTTCCTCTTATTTTTGAAGTAAACAACATGATGACTAGATTTGAGGCACTTTTAGTATATAGTTAAGGAATCCTCATACACAATCTATTGCACCCATTCCCGTAATATAGAAAATAAGGCGTATGAATAAGAAAGCACCTTATCCACATTATCATTCACATTGAACATAGAAAATTATAGGCACTTTCTATATTTTTTCATCACATCATTGCAATAAATGATTTGACCAAATATTTGGAAATATAAATCAAAACATCATCCTACCAATATTTCAATAACAATCCCAAAAGATAACCTACATGGGGACCATGTTAATGCATTCCTTCTTTGGATTAAAATATTGTCTCTATATTATAACTTACTAGGAAAACATGAACCATCCAAGAGAGTGTAGAAAAAATATTCACGATTTGTAAAGGAGATAAGAAACAAACCGTTTATCATTACTAAAATTTCCACATGACAACATAATTTCCATTTTTTTATGATCATTTTATATAAACTTATATATTAGGAAAACCTTTAATGAACCTAAAAATAAGATAATATCCAAGCCTAAAATAAGACCTTTCTAGAAAATAAAGTTAGGAACCTTAAGAATAATTCCTTTGCCATCCCCAACCAATTCCAAGAAAAAATATTTTTTAATAAAAAAATAGCACTTACAATCAAAACCTTCAACCTAGAATGTCCTCAAATGTAACCCACTATCAAATCATACAACATCAACAAGATATAGAGAATATGAAAGACACATGCTAAGATTAATCTTCTCTACCTCCAAATATTGATCATCATAGCTATAAGAACCATACAACCCAACCACCACTTTCCCATTTGACTTGAGCTCATCCAACACACTAAGTTCCCCACATGTCTAGCTTGTGAAGAATCCAACATGGCAATTGTGTCCACTAACATCCTTCAATGCACAGGGGAGAAATGGAGGTTTGGGACAACCTGTAATATAGAGTTTGTGCACCGGGTATGTGCAGGATCATGATGGACCAAAAAGTGGAGATATGTAAGCCATTTGATAGCCCATGTGGCTGACGACTTTTTTTTTACCCAAAATTGATGAAACGAAAAAGGTTTTTAGAGGAGATTCTCAGCTTCCACCAATATAAATTATGCTTTACTTTGAATTTAATAAATAATTATTATTCATTTTCTATTAGAGTTATGAATAAAGTCCTGATTGATAAGTTGATTGAAAAACATCTATAACTTTCAAACGGTATCACATTTTTTGAATCCGAAACATGTGTCACATTCTATGTTTCGCGTACTATAGGATTGAAAAAAATAAAATTTAAATTCATGCATTTTTTACCAAGTTAAGGTGGTTAGACAGACAATCTTTTATATTTTTTAAAATTTGTAATAAAAAATTCATAATTAATTATTTACTTGAAAAAAAATTATAAAAAAATATGCATCACATCGGGACATGAGTCATTTACTTATATCTAAAATATTATAAAAAAGTATTATCTTTTTATTGTGGTTAGGGTGGTCAGACATACACCTACTTCTTATTTTTACCTTGAAATTTAAATACTACTGCATTGAAATTTCAAATTTTCACCAAATAGATTTTATTTTTTTAAATAAAGGTCTAGTAGTTTAGAAACTACATTAAATTTTCTACAAATTCTATTTTTACATTTTTTTCAAATAATATAAATAACTTATTCAAAAATTTACGTCAAGTTGTCTAACTCTGATTTTTTGTCTTTTTATTGCCACTTAAGGGCCTATTCTTTCCATGATGATCCTGCACATACCCCACCACTCCATTAGAAGCATGTATTAACCCACTATTAATGGTGATGAGGGCACCTTGAAACGGATGAGATTCCATTGCACTTGCAAATACAAGGAGAAGGAAGAAACACTTCAATGTCTACTTCAAGCTCACACAAATAGGTTTTCCCTACCTGACCATACCTAGATCTACCATGGAATCCTTCAAAACCAACCCAGATGATTTTTTATCCTAGAGAGAATTGTGCCCTTCCACAACTATTCAAGAGCCCTTGGTAATAGAGGAGCCAATGGCAACCTCCAAACACGCCTCATAATCTCTCTTATCAGCCTCAAACCATATATCAAACAATCTTTCTTCCTCTTTATTGTCTAATGCACCATTTCATTCATCTCCATTCTGTTTGTTTGCATCCTCCAATCCTATCTTGAACTTTATTGATGGTGAAAACCCTATTTAAACCTTTTCCTACTCAAACATTTTAATTTTTTCTTGATATTCTTTATTTTTGCTCCTTTTTAATTTTATAGTTGTACTTGAAAAACTCTATATCACAAATTCCTCCTAAGCTTTATTGATATTCATTCCTTCGACAGTTTCTAAGAAAATCTATATAAAAGTAGTACACTACTTTTTTTAATTGAATGCTATTGCATGAACATCTCTCTTTAAACCGCTTACATAAAATACGAGGTTGCAGCCTTCTACCATTACAAAACTTCAAACCAGGGAAAATTTTTAAGTGAAATTTGGATTTAAAATTTGGATGGCAAGATGATTACTAAAACCATATATGTCTTCTGAAATTCAATTGGTCGTCTTCCATTTGGAAAAACCCTATGGGCCGTCTCCAATTTGTAATTGGCATTATATAAGTATCAGTGAAAATATTTGGACGGATATATATGATCGTCGAACCTTCGAAAATTAATTCTATTTACAAGAACAAACACAAAAACAAAATTTGAAGTACTGTGATTAAACAATTCATGCTGAAATGTTCATCTTACGTTTTATTTAATTCAGGTAAATTCCTGCGCTAAAAGTCAATGGCCAGCACTTGCTGCTTTGGATATTAGGCTGTTTAAGCTCTCCCCACTCTTAAGGTATCTGCTTGATTTGTCATACTTTACACGAGTTTATCTAGTTGTTGACAGTGATGACTCCAAGGCTTTTAAGAATTTCGAAAGGATAAATGGGATTTAACAGTTTCGAATTCCTTTGCCTTCGTATTCCTTTTAACTATAATTCACATTACTCTGGATGAGCATTACCGTCTGTCCTCTAGATCTCTAATCTGCTTTGAATGATGGACACAGTCGTCTCGTTTGGTTTTTGTTTTGCTTCTATTTCGTTGATTGTCAATGCCTTCGTTTTATCACCCCCTCTCTCTGTGCAGTCAATCCCTCTGCCTTCTCCAACTGGAAATGGCGGCACCACATGGGTTAACAATATCCAGTCTTTGGATTCACTGACAACTCAATCGGTTGAAAGCGCACTCACAGTCAGGCCAATTCTCCTCTCCAACAATACCTCCTACGCCGATGAGAACCTGCGGTTTGGATGTGGGTTCTTCTGCTATGCTGTTCCTTGCGACACAGGGTACTCTTTTTCAATCTTCTTTGTTATCTACGGAATTAATTATAGTGACCCAGATGACCTGCAAATGGTGTGGACTGCGAACGGGGAGCGTTTGGTCCAAGAGAACGCCAGCCTTGCTCTCACCTCCAGCGGGGATCTTGTGTTGAAAGACGCAGACGGTACACTAGTCTGGTCTACAAACACATTCACAAATGATTTTCATGGGATGGTGATGGAAAAATCAGGGAACCTGCTGCTCCGCAACAGCTCAAACGGAACCATGTGGCAGTCTTTCGACCATCCCACTGATATGTTGCTGTCGGGTCAGAAGCTGAAGGTGGGACAGAGGCTTACTGCAAAAATTTCTCCAACTAACACAAGCAAAGGTATGTTTTATGGATCTTTGAATCGGGATGGTTTTGCTCTGTTTACGGCTACTACCCACCCTCAAATGTATTTTATGTATCCTAATTGGACGGCTACAGCTGTGAACTTTTCCTTTATACGATTTGACAACAAGTCGCTCTTTTTCTATTCAGAAGGATATCCATCCGATCCAATTGCAGAAGATATTCCCATACCTCATGATTCCCTCTACTTAAAGATGTATTATGATGGGCATATGAAATTTTATTCTTTGCAAGCAAACATTGGGAGATATGATCTTGATTTTTTGTCAGAAGTTAACACTTTGCTGAGTAGGTGCGACTATCCAACAATATGTGGGGAGTATGGTATGTGTACAGCTGATCGGTGCGACTGTCCAGGAAAGCACAATTACTTTTTTCAGACCGACGCCTCAAAACCCAGTTCCGGTTGTACTCCATACAATCAACTCGTTTGTTCAGAGACACCCACAGGCAATATTAGCACGCCAGGTCATTCCTTTCTGGAGCTGGAGCATGTTTCGTATTTTAGTTATATGTGGGAAAAACCCTCTATTGTAGAATTGGTCACAGGAGATTACTGTAAAAATCTTTGCTCTACGAATTGCTCTTGCAAAGCAGCTTTCATCTGGTATGGTGTCAGATCCAATTCTTCTCATGGCTACTGTTATCTGAAGTCCTCGGTCTTGTCCTTGCAACTGAACAATAAAACAAGCGATTTCTTCTACAATTCAACTGTTTATATTAAAGTTCAATCAAAACCCAAGAGGGTTAATTACTCAGTTATAATTATCACTGTTTCTGTTGTTGGTGGTGCGGTAGCCCTGTTTCTCTTATTGTGGGTATGGATATATAAATTGGGAAAGCGTAGACAAGAGGACCAAAAGGACGAGGATTTAGACTTTCCGGCAGGCTTACCTGTGCGGTACTCATTCGAGGAATTGCAAAAGGCTACAAATGACTTCAGTATGAGGCTGGGTGGTGGAGGATTTGGTTCGGTTTATGAAGGCATTTTGTTGGACAACACAAAGATAGCAGTGAAGCGGCTTGACAGAGCAGGGCAAGGCTCCAAAGAGTTCCGAGCAGAAGTGGAAACATTGGGAAGCGTTCATCATCTTAATTTAGTGAGACTGAAGGGCTTCTGTGCAGAAAAGTCCCACCGAATGCTTGTATACGAGTATCTACTAAATGGGTCTCTGGAAAAATGGATATTTCCCAACGGAAGCCGTCAACATGTGCTGGACTGGAAGACTAGATATAAAGTGATTCTTCACATAGCACGGGGGTTATCATACTTGCACGAAGAGTGTCGAGAACGAATCATTCATTTCGACATCAAGCCCCAGAACATTCTTCTTGATGAAAACTTCAATGCCAAGGTCTCGGATTTTGGGCTGGCAAAGCTGATTAACGGAGAACAGAGTGAACTGGTAACCATGCTGAGAGGAACACCAGGTTACATGGCGCCTGAGTTATTGGACATGCAGTTTACTGAGAAAGCAGATATATATAGCTTTGGCGTTATGGTAGTAGAAATTTTGAGCGGAAGGAGAAGCAGAGAGCTTACATCACCTGGATGTGGATTGTTTCCAGCGCTACAGCGTAAGGCAGAGGAAGGGAAATTCGTGGATTTAGTAGATTGCGAAATCAAAGATGAAGGGTTTGATGCAGAACAGGAGGCAGCGAAAGTTTTGGGGCTTGTGATACGTTGTATACAGTATGATTTTACAAGAAGGCCATCAATGTCGACAATAGTAAAGGCATTGGAAAACATCACCGAGGTGGATGAGGTTCCTCCTTTGCTTACAGGCTCGCCTAGTCAGGCTTCTGAATTATCCGGACCCAGATGATATTTTTATCTCTTTCCAATGTCTTTTTACCTCAACTTTCTGACTTTTTCTACTATAAATCAAATCTTGAACATTTCATACGATACAAAATGATCACTCTGTATCCATTTGTTATTTTAGAATAATTGCGAATTCCTGCAAGTGTATTGGATAGGACCCCAAAATTTCGTAATAAAAGTAGTAGAATATTATAATTAATATATATTAGAATCTAGGGCATTCGAAGAAAAGTCTGAAAAGAAAATTTCTAGGCTAACTGGTAAGGAAACCGTCGTACACAAAGAATAATTAATATGTTGGAAGAGAGACATTTGCATTGACTAGTAAGGAACCATTGTACATCAAGAATAAAAAAACCCTTATCGGCCTAATAATTAATGAATAAAATAATACGGAGAGGGTGTGCAAAATGTTGATTAATATTTTTTTCATTTTCTTTACGGTAGGTTAGCTGTCTTATTAGTTTTGGCAAACATTATTATAAGAAGATTTCTTAATTATTTATTTTTCATTTTTATCAATTAAATGTTAGACTTTTTCAATCTATATATAAAAGTAAGGTAGCAAATTTATATTTAAAATTTAAATGAGATAATTTATGTTACTAAAACTTAAGCAACAAATCTAAGTAAACATTAAAAAATCAAAAAATCGTGAAAATCTAAATGAAGTCGGATTAATAAATAAAATAGAGTATGAAAACTAATAACTATGGTATGAATACCTATGAAAACATCCATATATTTCATAATGCGTCATACTAAAATATGCTATAACTAAAAAGAGGGAAAACACTAGTTTGCTAATAAATTATAGATGTGGCCATGAAATTGCACATGTATGACCATCATGCATGCATTCTCTAGTTGGTGTTCTATCACTTTACTTAATAGATCATATAAAATTATTTCAAAAGCTTTGATTATTAGAATATAATGAGTGGTGCAATGAATTGTTAGAATAGAGAAAATTGGTTTTATTGTTGGAAAATATATTCTTGATAATCCTATCTTAGCATGGGAAACTTATGAATAGGTGCAACAAACATGTCAAAATGTTGATAAGGCATATGATAGAATCCAGTGGAGCTTTATTATTAATATGCTTCAATGGTTGGGTTGTAGTCTTAAAATTCATGCACACATTCAAATTTTATTCCAAGATGCTAATGATTAGATTATTATCAATAAAATGGTGACTTATATATTTCCCTTACAAAGATTTGTCTGTCAAGGATGTCCTCTAGCCCCTTACCTCTATGTTCTTATAGTTGATGTGTCGATTTATCATCTTCAAGTGTAATTAACAAGCAACTCATTTCAATATTTTATATTCCTCATATAATGTTATTGTTATTAATTCTCATTATGCAGATGACATTTTATTATTTTTACAAAATTTTAAAAAGATATTTCTAGTATGATGGACATATTGGAGCTATATAATGATATTTCAAGATCTAAATTGGCACATGAAAAAAAAGAATCTTTGATTGTTCAAGCTTCGTAAATATCCCCCAATAGATTCCCAAAGAATGGAAACAAATTAAAAATGGATAGATTATGAGGTATCTTGGAATACTCTTTGGTGTTGGGGTTTCTCTTTGTGATATGTGGAACTAGTATCTTAACAAAGTCAAGAATAAACTCTTTAGCTGGGAGTTTAAATTATTTTCTTTGGCTAGTAAAATTGAAGTTACTAATAAAAAATTTCTTGTCACTCATGTTTATTACTCTTCATGTTGGATGCCTTCTAAAAAGGGGTATGAAGACTTAGTCTAAATTATTTGAATATTTATATGGACTAAATGCGATGGTAATCAAGGATATATATCCACACCATGCTCTCATTATACTTAGACAAAATATAGAGGTGGTTTGGGACTCATAGATCCAAGAACTTAGGGGATTTGTTTAGCTACTAAATAGATTATTATAGCTATTAAAGGGGGTGAACCATGGAAGATCCTTATTCAACATCAAATTAATCTTTCTTTAGAAAAACATAAATGGTAGCCAATTGTGTGATTAGATAAAATCATTCATTCTTCATTTTTCTTAATCAACGCTTCACCCCCTTCAATCTCTCTGGAAGGCTTGGAAATATGTTTGGCATATCTTAAATTGAAGAGGGAACTCACTTAAACATGGTTTCATCTTTTCCTCTTCTTTTATTTGGTGGAACAAACATATTATTTATCATGTAAAACTCCTTTCTTTAAGATTCTTTCAACATTCCTATCTCTTGTTTAAAAATGGGGTCTGTAATGTCAGAGACCTATGATATTCTCAATTAATGTGTTGGTTACCATGGAATATGCTTAAAAAATATTTCAATCCAAGCAATAAATACAAAGAATTATTTATATTTGTGTGGTCCTTAGTTTTGTTGGATGTGTTTATGAAACTATGTACACATATCTAATGCAACTTCTTCAAAGATTGGCTATGGACATCATTCTATCTCTTTTTATTATTCCCTTTAAAAAAGATAGACTTGCATTTACTTCCTAATTTACCCTTGAAGTCTCATTTTAATTCCAAATGGAGCTGCAGGCTCACTAAGAAGTTTTGGTCACTATCCACTCAAATTTGGAGATCTAAAGTCAATTTAGATGTTCAATTAATTTCCTAGAAGATACTAAACTTTATACTACTCATTAGGGATAGGTTAAAGTGTGCTATGATCTAGCCTACTAATTTCCGTCTTTATCACAAACATGAAAATATTTTTAGTTTGTTAAAAAATAGTGGAATATTGTGTTTAATGATTTCTCTACTATCTTTTATCACAAACATAGTTGCAGAGAAGGTATTTTTGGGATTGGACTTTATGCTAATGTTATTGTTAATGGTTTTAGACATGTAATTTTTTTGTATATATGGAGAAACAGATATAAAGTTATTTTTAATCAAAATAATGATCATTAGGAATTTATATTTTTAAGGATTTAATCTAATATATTTTATTATCTTGCTTCCCTCTTTTCTATGTTCTAGAATGAGCCTATGAAGAATCTCAAGTCTAATCTCTAGATTAAAAAATTCGTTGCAAGTTGAGTAGTTGCTAAGCAAAAATGAAATGTGTATAATGTAAGGATTAAGATCATTTTTGCAAAGTTGAGTGTTTCTTTTGTTGGTCACATTTTAGTTTTGTATTATTACTCATGCTATAAAAAAAATTATGTTTGTAAATGTTGCGGGTCCATTTTGTATGGCTTCTCTTTGCAATTTTTAATTGCACCTTTTACTTTGTAATTATATTATTTCAATAATATATAGAGAGAGAAATATCATTTAATTTCAAATAAATACAAGTCACTAAATAGAATAGTATATCTACACATATAATAGAGTTGGTTCATGCATGCACTAATAAAATGTAGGTCATAGGTTCAAATCATTTTTTTTAATTTTTTTTTTTTACTTTTTAAAGGGGTAAATGCTTTTGACCTCGAGCTATTAATCGGTGAGGTCACAAATGGGGGACCTCACCCCAAAAATATAAATTCTTAACACTTCCATCCCAATGGGGTTTGAACCTTGATTGAAATAATAACAACACAACACCTCAACCATCACACCCTATCACTATTGTCTCTAGAGGTTCAAATCGTAATTTAATTACATAATAATTCAAAAATATTTTAGGTATTTTCTAAGTGATAGGATGATCATACATGTTTATTTAATTGCCATATATGCATCCTATATGGAGAATAGCTACTACCAATGAGATATCTTAACAAGCTTATTAGTACCAAGTAAATTTCTAAATTAGTCACTAACCTTGAAAAAAGTGTAATATTCAAGAATATATTTTGGAAGGTATTCAACATTTTTATATATATGAGAGAAGATACTCCAATTAATCTCAACAAAGATCACTCAAAAAATAATATGGAGAAAATAACACAAAGATTGTAAACCACTAATAACCACACTAAACATTACCTTATGAGAGGGGATAAAAATAGAAAAACACTAGGTAAACCGCACAAAAGAACAAGTGACCAATTGAATTGAGGTAACTTCAATTTGTAAGAGGATTGGATGACACTAATAACCATACCCTCAAACACATTACTAAGGAATCCTTAAAAAAACCAATTATTTTCATTCTCAATTTATAAGATAAGGTGATCAAAGAAGGAAGCACCTTGTCCACATTAGCATTCATATACATTAAAGAAAATAATGTGGCATTTTCTAGATTTGGTTACCTCATCAAAATTAATGAGATGAAAAAAATATTTAGAAATATGTATTAAAACCTCATCCACCCAATATTCCAATGGAAATCTTCAAAGCCTATATAGATGGGGATCTTCTTGACATATTCCTTCTATGGATTAAAACCTAAATTCCATCTTTTAAAGAAAAAACCTACATTATCAGGAAACCATGAGCCATCCAAGAGGGTGTAGATGCAATCTTCATGGTTTATAAAGGAGACCAAAATTATTTTATTCATTATGATAAAGATTTGTACATGGCCACATAGTTTTCATATTATTTGAGCTCATTTTCTAAAAAAATTAATGTTAGGATTGTTGGAATTGTGAAACAAGCACAAAACCATGAGCCACAGGATCAAACAACATACAAAGACACCTTCCACACAAGAGTTACACAAACAATATGTGTAATATTCTTCAAAAATAAAAAGCTATAGAAGAGACTTTCAAGAAGGTATGAAAGCTCTAGATAATATCCGAGAGGGATTTACAATGAGGGTTGAGTGCTTATAAGAGCAAAACACTAAATGGGAAATGGATCAAATCATGACAAGTGACAACATCATATGAGATGAGACATAATGATCTAATATTAACTCAATTAATAAAGCATAAAAGAACTCCTAAGTTTAGCTTAGGTGCAAAGAATAAATTAGAATAATAATCAATTAAAGATTAATTAATTATTACCTAATGTATGATAACTCTTACACCCCCTTAAGATGAAATTAGGGAGTAGCTAAAAAGCCTAAAAAAGAATGCATGATGGGTCCCGAAAAACAAGGCCATGTAAGGTACCCAAGTACAAAAAGAAGATATCTATAATGTAGAGAAATAGAGAAAACCTCATGGGAAAAACTCCACTCCAAAAAGAGATGAAAGCCAAGTGAAGGACTGAAGAAGCCTCCAAACAAGACAATTTCCTAAAAAATAGGTTCATGTACTACATCCAAAAGCATGAATTTGTAGACTATTATCGAAGATTATTGATAGAGTGTTGAATGAATAACCTCCAAAAATTGGAATGCAAGAATGTCCATATGGTAAGTGATCCATCTCATTGAAATGCATGTAACTAGCCATTGATGTACACTACATTCGAAAGTACATAGGAAAAAATAATAGATAAGTAGATCACTCCAACATGAAACCAAGGAAGCATTAGTACCAACAGTAGAAACCCACAATAAGACTAAAAAATGAGAGTTATGATAGGAACATTGAAACTGTGTGAAACCAAGAAGTGCATGTAGGAGAAACAACCTACAAATAAAAGGGTGTGTAAACTAATACACACACGCATGAGGCCACAACCACTCTGATTCACTATTGTCATGGAAGGGACACTCACTTGACATAGGTGTGATGGAAAAAAAAGAACATCAACCCCCCCATGACACTTTATATCATAGTGTGAATACAATAGGCACAATAGGATGTGCAAAATCTCTAGAAAGATATACACCAGAATGGCACTTTATGTCAATGTGTCTACAAAAGAGAATGTGAATGAAAAGAATGTCTACAATGCCCAAATAGGATAGAATACTGGAAATACATATCTAGAATAGACAAAAACGAGTCATCTCATGCAAATTAAAAGTTTCCAAGATCTGAAACATCCATGTAATTCACCAGAGTGCAAAAACACAAAAATATGAATTAAACATACCTGGAGAAATTTTTGAAAAAATTGCATGGATGGAATTGAAGACCTCTAAAAGAAGGTTCCAACACCACTAGAATCACAAAACATGGAGAAACTCGTCAAAAGATACAGCTCGGGGCTGAAACAAAACCTTTGACTTCAACATGTTGTAGAATTCACCAACAAAAAAATAAAGCTATGAGACCCACCCCACTACAAATTTGACAAAATCTCTTTTCGGCGATATCTTTTTGAGGAAAAACAATATCATATGCAAAATTATGGCGAAAAGAAAAAATTGCCCCTAGCGGACAGAAAGGGGGTCAACGGGGCCATGCAAAGTGTTTGTACCACTGATGTCATGTTGATGTTAGCAGAATATTCCCTGTTGACAGAAAAAAAAAAATTGCCCCCCTGAGAAAAAAATTCACCAAAATATTTCGATTACCAACAACCGAAAAATGCCAAAAACTTTGCCACTTGCTGGAAAAAGGACGCTTGGGAAATACAAAAAGCATTCTAGAAAATCCACTACCTCTGAAAAAGTGAGATGATGTCATCGACTTGGGGTAATGCACATATTGACAGAAAACTACGCCATTTGTTGGAAAAAGAAGGAAACTAGTGGAATAGGAGCCAATGGTGGTGGAATAAAATCCATCAACGGTTAAAGGATGCACCCCAAAATTTGGGACCTACACTTGGTACAGCCTGTGTAGTGCATTAAATCCAATATGGGCTTTAAATAATTGCTCCTCCTTTTTTGATAAAAAACATTTTGTTTTCAGAAAAATCTTTTTTGATTTGTTTTTTTTTTTAAGAAACTAAACCAAATTTGACGATCTAGCAAGCCATCTTAAGGTTTTTGGGCCTTTTGAGTGTGATGGTGATGATTGTTTCACACCAAAATGCACCAAAAATATAGCCACCCTCCGGATCCAAAAAAAGAGCAACAGCTTCAAAACCAGGTAGATTTGGCATCAGGAATCGAAATCAGGTGAAAAAAAGGCAAATTTAACTTTCTCAATAACTTTGGATGCAATGATGAGGTCCTTTTCACAAAAAATCCTTTTAAAAATTCCCACCACCAAAATTTGTAGAAAAAGGCAAAGGGGATTCAGATTTGAAGCCTATAACCCTCGTTGAAGAAAGAAAATATCATCAATCAAGAATGGGTTTGCTAAATCCATGCTCTAATACCATGTTAGAATTGTGAAACAAGGATAAAACCATGAGCCACAGGATCAAACAACAAACAAAGAAACCTTCCACACAAGAGAGATCTGCAAACAATATGTGTAATATTCTTCAACAAGAAAAGGCTACAGAAGAGACTTTCAAGAAGATATGAAAGCTCCAAATAATATCCAAGAGGAATTTATAATGAGGGTTGAGTGCTTATAAGAGAAAATCCCTAAATGAGAAAGGGATCAGATCATGACAAGTGTCAACATCACATGAGATGAGACATAATGATCTAATATTAACTCAATTAATAAAGCATAAAAGCAATCCTAAGTTTAACTTAAGTGCAAAGAATAAACTACACTAATAATCAATTAAAGATTAATTAATTAATAGGTAATGTATGATAACTCTAACAAGGATTAACTCCTATAAAGTTTTGAATACTGAGAACTTTCTAGCCTAGAACAAGGAATTTTTACAATAGAGTTAAGAATTGTAAACGTAATTCCCTTGCCATACCTATTTATTTCCAAGTAAATTAATTGCTCTACAAAAGTGGAGTAATAATTTATTTTGATAACTTCAACTTAGAAATACCTCCAAGGTAGCCCACTATTAGATTCTACAATATCAAAAATATATAAAGAATCTATAGGAAACATGACAAGACTATTCTTCTCTACCCCCAAACATTGACTATTAGAGTTTCAAGATCACGAAAACCCATCCATCACATGTGTCCATTTGACTTGAGGTCATCTAATGCACTAATTTCCCCGAAATGCTAAAATTGCAAGAAATCCAACATAATAAGTTCTCACACTAGAACCCTTCAATGCAAAAATCAATAAGGTCTAGCATAACGTCAAATTTAGAGATTGTGTCCCACTACATCAAACACATTTGTCAACCAATTTCTAATGTTGATGAAGGCATTTTCAAGAGGACTAGAATCCATCACCCTTGTAAATATATGGGGAGGAGATACATTTCAATCCTTACTACAAGCCAACCTAGATAGGTTTTTTCCACCCAACCATAGCTAGATATTCCATGGAATTCTTCATAAATAGCATGGAAAATAATTACTTTTTCAATCATAGGAGTAGTAATTTTCCCTTCTACAACCCTTAAACAAACCTTATCAATAATAGACCCAACCATAACCTTCAAATGCATACACTATGATTTTAGAAGAAGGCCATCAATGTCAACCATAGTAAAGGCACTGGAAAGACATGATTAAAATGGATCAAAGTCCTTATATGTTTTCAAGCTCACTAATGAGATTCTCCTCTAGGCCTTTAGCTTCTAAATTATTTGGGCCTAGATGATATTTTATCTTTCTAGTGCCTTTTATTGTCATCTCAATTTCTCTAATTTTTTCTCTTGAAAAACAATAAATGCTTGCACATTTTATATCATACAAAATAGTCATGTTTGAAAGGAAAGAAACATCATGAAACAACTTTCCTAATGCTATTTTAGATAGGATCTAATGTAAAAAAGGCTTTCAAATTCATTTGTAGGACATTAAGATGCACTTTTAATAGGAAATTACATGATAGACAAATACATAGGCACATAATAGACACCAAATTTAACATGGGAAAACCCTTAATGGAGAAAAAGCCACCACCAAGAAAAAAAAACTTTATTATAAGTAAACAATGGTTCACAATAAAGTTACTAATCAATTCTCACTTTCACACAACAACATCAACCTCATCACCTCACACACACATTACAATGCAGAAAACACATACAATATATAGAACCACACAACCACCGTTCAACATGCATCAAGCCACCCAACAATTAATTCAATTATAGGGAATATTACCATATTTTCTCTTTGTCAATCCCGAGATAGATCATGCATTTAATGCAAATATATCGCTATTAGGAAATACAATTTTCGGTCGAATGATTGTTGATTCACAATAATTATGTACAAGAAACAAATGAATTCATCTCACGTGTTGACACATCACTCGTCCACCCATTTTGACTATCGTACAATTCAGGTTCACCAATTCAACCATCACCATATCGGAGGGACACCAATTCATTTCCCACCAATAAAAGAAGATCCCACATGCACCGAGTAGATAAACCAGTTTAGGTTTAAATACAGCCACCCACGGAAGACTATGTGTCGACATGTTGACCTTTTTTCTTCAAGCTAACACCACTACAAATTCACGTTAACCCTTCATTGTTATCGGCTTGAATCAGAGTGTCGGAGCTATTGGAGCATCAAAGTATTGGGCGCGAAGAAAACATTGCCAAAATTTCCACTCAAACCCCTGACGTCTTCAATATGTTGATACCTGACTGTTAGACCAAGGCACCATCATAGCTATCGAAGTTCAGGGATATCATAGACTACAACATTTAATAACTTTCAATGATCGAACTCCAATCGTTGATCCATCCGACTACCAATCGTCGATACTCCAACGCAGAATAAGTAACAAGTCTAAAGCTTAACTAACTTAACACGTGACTTCCAACATGTCGATGCCCAATCATGGATACAAGCTAGTAATTTGAGGCACTACTTCTCAACAATGTTGTATCCAATTGTTATTTTAGAATAATTCTGATTTTTTGCAAATTTAATGGGTAAAATCTAAAATTTTCATGATAAAAGTAGTAGAATAGTATAATTAATATATATTAGAATGTACACCATGTGATAAAATTCTAAAGAGATAATTTTTATGCTAATTAGTGAGGAAACCATCATACACAAAGAATAAAAAATCCTAACTAATAAATTGGAAGAGGGATATTTTTATTGACTAGTAAGTAAACATTGTACAATAGCATATATAATTTATTAATAATATAAATAAAATACGCCAAGAGATATCCTTCTTGAGGTACCTATTTTTTATCAATTTGTCACATAAAAGTTCAATAGGGACCTCAAGAAGGATATCTCTCGATGTATTTTATATTTTTTATTAATAAATATATATGCTAGTGTACAATGCTTCCTTACTAGTCAATGTAAATATTTTTCTTCCAACATATTATTTAGGATTTTTTATTCTTTGTGTATGATAGTTTCCTTGCTAATTAGAGAAGAAATTATCTCTTTAGAATTTTTATCACATACCCTACATTATAATATATATTAATTATAATATTCTACTACTTTTATCATGATTTTTTTAGATTTTACCCAATACATTTGTAAAAATTTAGAATTATTCTAAAATAAATGATTATTTTGTATCATATAAAATTTGCAAGCATTTACTGATTTTCAAGAGAAAAATTTAGAGAAATGGAGATGACAGTAAAAGACATTAGAAAGAGAATATATCATCTATGCCCAAATAATTCAATAGTTGAAGGCTCAAAGGAGAATCTCATTGGTGAGATTGTAAACATAGAAGGACTCTGATCCATCTTGATGATGGCTTCCAATACCTTTACTATGGTTGATATTGATGTTATTCTCGAGCCACTTATTATGCTTTTAGCCCTATCAAATCTATTAGTATATTAAGAATAAAAACCCTTATCGGCCTAATAATTAATGAATAAAATAGTATGGAGAGGATCTGTAAAATGTTGATTAATATTTTTGTTTATATTTGTGTAAGGTTACTTTTCTAATTGGTATTTTTTTCTAGTAAACACTACTATAATTGAGATTTATTAATTATTTATTTATTCATATTTGATCAATTAAATGTTAGAATTTTTTTATTCAAAATTACATATTTATCTTTTCAAAAGTCAACATGCATATATTTAACAAAAATTATTTAAGTAGTAAACTTAAATAAACAACTACATGGAACTAAAATAAAATTTAAGTCGTAATATACATACTTTTAAAAACCTTGGAAATCTAAATGAAAGCGGGTTAATAAATAAAATAGATTTTAGAAACTAATAACTATCAAATAGATTATAGAAACTAATAACTATCCAATAGATTATAGAAACTAATAACTATGGGATGGATACCTATGAAAAGATCTATGTATTTGATAATGCACCATACTAAAAATATGCTATAATTAAGAAGGAAAAACACTATTTTGCTAGGAAAATATAGATGTGGACATGAAATTGCACATGTGTGTTCATCATGCATGCATCCATACCATGCAAGTTTATTAAAAAATAGTGAAATATCATTTAATTTTAAATAAATACAAGAAACTATATAGAGTAGCATGGCTATAGATATAATAGAGCCTGTTGGTGCATACACTAATAGAATGTAGGTCATAGGTTCAAAACACAGTTTAATTACATAATAGTTCATAATTATTTTTAACATTTTCTAAGTGGTTGGATGATAACACATGTTTATTTGATAGCCATATGTGCATTCTATATGAAGAATAGCCACTCGAATAAAGAATGAGGTTAGCCTAAAAATCCCACTTGTGCTAGGTAAATTGCTAAATTAGTGACCAACCTTGAATCTAGTGTAACTTTAAAGAAGATATTTTGTAAGCGTTCCAAACCTTATATATATGAGAGTAGATAATCCAATTAATCTCAACAAACATCACTTTGAAAATAAGAGGGAAAAAATAACACAAAGGTTGTAAACCACTACCAACAACACTATACATCACCTTACGAGAGGGTAAAAAACATTTAAAAACTAGATAAATCACAAAAAAATAAGTGACCAATTGAATGGAGGCAACTTCATGTTCTATCACTCTAGAGAGCATCGGATACTACTAATAACCCTACCCACAAACACAATACTTAGGAATCCTTATACACAATATATTAATTCCATCCTCTTAATTTATAAGACAAGGTGATCAAAGAAGGAAGTTTCTTATCCACATAAACATTCACATATAATCAAGAAAGCAATGGAAATTTTCTAGATTTGGCTACCTCATCAAAAGTCATGAGATGACCAAAATATTTTAAAATATACATTAGAACAAGTCATCCTCCCAATATTCCAATGGTTGAGTTTGAAAGCGTAATATAGATGGAGATCTTATTAGTACATTCTCTCTCTAAATTAAAACCCAATATTCCTCTTTTAAAGAATAACCTTGCATTACTAGGAAACAATGAGCCATCCAAGAAGGTGTAGATACAATCTTCATGGTTTATAAATGAGATTAAAAAGAATAATTCATTATGGGTAAGATTTGTACATGGAGGCATAGTTCTCATTTTTTAGCTCATTTTCTAAAAACATCAATGTTAGGAATAACTCCTATAAAATTCCCAATAAGAGAACTCCCTAGCCTAGAACAAGGAATTTCTACAATAGAGTCAAGAACTATAAGTATCATGCCTTTTCCATACCCATCTAGTTCCAAGAAAACAAATTTCTCAACAAAAATGGAGTGGGACTTGATTTTGATAACTTCAACCTAGAAATTCCTCAAAGGTATCCCACTATTAGATTCTACAACATCAAAAACATCTAGAGAAGTCATAGAACACATTCCAATACCATTATTATCTACCTCCAAACATCAATTTTTAGAGTTGCAAGGTGACTACAACCTAGCCACCACATGTTCATTTGATTTGATTTCAGCCAACATACCCACTCTCTCGCACAATAAACTTTTAATGACTCTAATATGATAATTTCTCCCACTAGAACCCTTTGGTGCACAAGGGAGTATGGAAGGTCTAACATAATCTAAACTTTAGAGATTTTGTGCCACTTCATCAAACACATCTATCAACCCATTTCTAAGGTGATGAAGGAATCTTCATGAGGACAAGAGTCCCCCACCCTTGCAAATATAGGGGAAGTGAAACTACACTTCAATCCCTAGACTACCAGCCAACCCAAATAGGTTTTCCCCACCCAACCATAGCTAGATCTATCATGAAATTCTTCATGTCTAACACAATATATTTTATAAATCTTAGGAATACTTTACCCTTCTACAACCCTTTAAAAACCCTTAGCAATTTAGTGGACCCAAGCATAATCTTCGAATACACATCAAAATCTTGTGGACATCAAACCATATATTAAACAATATTTCTTCCTCTTTTTCCTTTGGTGTGTGAGTGTCAATAGAGACATTATCTAGCTAGCTTTTATCGTACCTCAAAGAGTCCTATTCATAATACTTATGTTTTCACTTAGATAATTTTTATTTTTCATCCCATTTCATGTGGTTGAGACACATGTACACACATTTTGAGACACCTTGTTCATGTACACTTGACACATGCTCAAACACTTGTTATTTGAGCTTACATATGCTGCACATTTGGAGGGGTAATCAGCCTTTCATTCCTATTTTCCTACCTCATCAAGCTTGTCTATATATGGAAGGCTCTCATTGTACATTCACAAACTCCTCATACTATATGATAAACATCCTATTGACCATTATTGTGTTCATTGGTTGAAGGTTATTTTGTGCTTTCAAATTTTGGATTTTCCAACATGATATCAAAGTCATGATTGTATGTCTCTTCCCACGTTAATTTGACATTGTCAATTAGCCCTACCAATGAAGTTTCATAGAACTGAAAAATATCAACATTAATTATAAAAGACTCAAAAAATGAAAATGTTCCTTGTTTCATCAATTTTGATTTTTAATTTAGTCAAATTTCAATTGTTTTCATACTTCTATTCCCTTCTCTAGAAAATCTACACAAATTTGAACAAACATAAAAGTTGTAAAAAAGCAGTACTTGTTCGATATTGCACTCGTTTGTCTCAATGAATTTTTGTAGTGCCCCTAAGGGTTTCGTGGTTTTTTATTTATGCATTGAAGGCACCACATTGAGGTCATCGAAGAAAGGTTTGGTCTTTTGGCAATAGCAACAAAAAATATCTCTTCTCCATGTAAACGTCGCTTCCCACTCACAGAGAAAGTTTTTTTATTGAATAGAGCAACCTTGTCTTTAGCACCCTATGCACGATGCATATGACCCTTTTAAAGGCATCTTATCTTTAGGTTTTCATGATTGTTTCACTTGCTTTGGGCCTATGTTTTTTGCCTAATCATCATTCCAAAAATCTCTAGATCCAATCAAAATCACTTCCACACAGCCTAAAGAAAATTGTATTATTGTTTGCTGTAAACATATTTTTGTAGCAATAACATTTGTTGTCACTAGTAGCATCTATTGGCAGCCCTTGATTGCCAAACTGATTGTCAAGTCATCTCCAAAGTGTGTAAAGGGGTTTATTTTTATTTTTATGTAATATATTGCAAATGGGGAGGTCTTTTTTCAAGTTTGAAATAGTTGATGGAAAGCTCTTTTACATATTGATGTGATCTATTTTTTAAATTTATGATGTTTTAATTGATTTTTTAATTTTTGAAGTCACTAGTTTGTATGTAATTTATTTTTTCAAGGAATAATTTTCATCTCGATTATCAAAGTTTTATAAAATTATATTTATTTTTATTAAAATTTTGTAAAGAATCCATCATCAATATAAATTTAAAATTTGGATAAACTTATTTTATCACAAATTGTAAAAATCACCATGCATTATAAATAGTTGATTTGGTATCCACCCTTAACGCAAGTTGTAATATCTCTTCCATATCCTTCTAAGGGGCATATGTTTCAACATTAATCATTTGGGGGTGGATGGGGAGGGGAAGGGGTGAGGGGAGTGGAGGGGAAGGGTGAGGACTTGCATTTCTACATTGATTTTACTCATAGCTAAACCATGCCTAGAAATTGTAAAATAAAATATACATGTTGTTGGAGTGATCAACATGGAGATGAATTTTATCCTCATATCTCACATCATCTCCTTCAAATTTTCTTAAGGATCACAAAACCCATATCACGTATTTCTACATTTGAATCTAGTGTTGATATCTCCATGGATTTTAGTGATTTGATGTACTAGGACATTGATCTTAGTTTTCTAGATTTATCTTATTGGGATGCATTTATACTAGAAATATCATCCTTATTTGTAGAATCTCACATTATAGACTTGGAAGACACAATTGAGGACAATGGTCTTCTATTTGATGATAGTCACATTAACGTTGTTATCACTCCTTATCCATCTTTGGATGGGTAAACCCACAAAACCGGTTTACAATTCCAATGAGTTAGGAAAAGTTGCAAAAAATGCCCCCATGCAAAAAAATTGGTTTTTGGGGGTTCGAACAAACATCTGGTTCAAGCGAATCCAAAGGGGGTTCACTAGAATCCCCCTTCAAGCAAACCCATTAAATGTTGGGTTCCATATTTCATGGGGAAAAAAGCAAAGGAAGGGGTTGTGGAATGGGGGTTTGCTCGAAGCCCCCTTTTCCCCTTCTAGCACCAAAAAAATCCAAATTTTTTCCCTTCGAAACTCGAGTTGAGGATGAAAATGGAAGAGACTTCACAGACCCAACAAGAAGATTGTAGTCCTTGGAACGAGCTATCCAATGAATATAATTTTAATATGTTTTTTTTTTATTATATATTTATTTTTTCAGTTTGATTAAACATAGGTTTTTCACCAAAAATCAAGCTCTTTGTTTTGCACATGTGGAAAAATAGCAGATTATCAGAAACAATTGAAAAATATTAATGCACTAGATATTGAAGTTCGTGATCCAACAAAAATAAAATTGAAATTTGATACATACAAAAAAAATTATGTTGTATAGGGTCTGCCTATGTTTGAATTGTAATTGGTTTGACTTTGAAACTGTATTAAGGAAAAAATATTCAATAAAACACTATGCAACCAATTGGAAGTAGTAGATATCGTAGTTACAAATCTAAATTCGAAAAAAAAAATGAATTTAATCCTTCATGGAAATTTTTTTATGTTGTATAAGGTGAGCATCACTCCTTCAAAATGGTGTTTACTGAAAAAACTAGTTTTTGAAGGAGATGGAAAAATAAGTGGAATCTGATTCCAAAATTTAAAAAAAATATATATTTAGAATCTATAGACAAAATTTCACAAATCACTAATTTTTACCATCTTCAAATTCCTCATGGTTTAGCCGCTATAGGTGCTCGAAAGTGAAGATTTAGCTAGAAAAAAATAGTTCAGTGTCTAGTTTGGCCAAAATTTGTAAACTAGTATTATGGGATCACCCAAATCTTTCTCTTGCATCACGTATATCAAATTCTATAGTGATTGATTATATAGATATTCAAGAGTTCACATCTCCAACTCAATCATCATCCATTTTCACATCCCCTATCATTGTACATCTATGGTTCTATACTTGAATCTTATGAAATACGTTATTCATCCTATCATCATTTGGCATAATTCAACATTGGCTTGGAGATCATTAAGCATCATTCAAAAAACATTATCATGGGCATAATTATTTTCAGGTCATGTGCATGATTTAGAGACATTCATTCTTCTTTGTAAATTTTCCTATCTAGAATGGGAAGTCATATTGCACACACTTGTGGTGTTATTTCTTCCCAAGTGGAGAAATTTTGTTTAATGATCATGGATCTTCATCATCCAATGTCAAGAATCTATGAACACTATAGGAGTTGTTTTGAGAGGAGTTTGCATGGTTTCTCTTCTCATCTCAATTTTTCAGAAAAGAGCATTTCTTCACATGGACTTATTTTCTTCTCACCTTTTGTGGAGGTCACACAGACCTTCTCTCTTTTCTCTCATATGGAGGGAACATTCATTTTAATTATTGTTATAATTATTCCTTTGGGATCATCATGATTCCTCCTTCTATCTTTCTATCTTATTCACATGCACATTTTTATTCTGTCATTTCTCTTTCAAGGATAGGAGTTTTATTTTCCATTATGATTTCTCTCTTACTTTTTTTATGATTTTCCTAATCACAAGCATTTTTAAAAATTCTTGATATTCTTAGTTTTTTCCCTAATTTTAACTCTATAATTAAACTTGAAAACTCTACTTGTCAAATTGATCATGAGCTTTACTGCTATTGCTTTGACAATTTAAAATTATATATTAAAGTAAGCTATTTTTTTAATTTTATTTCATTATGTGAACCATTTACATACAATGGGAGGTATAAGAATTAAGAGAATATAGGATATTTTTTTTAAAAAAAAGCACAATGAAGAATATGCAATATTGTATTTAGTCGACCCATGTATTAGATCAAGAAGGTGTACATAAATTGGAATGAGGAAGGCATCCAACCTCCAATAATTGAGGATATGAGTCATCACACATGGAGTGGTGGCAAGTTATCTACCAAAAATGAAGAGGTGTCAAAAGTAAGTTGACACCTCTCAAGAAACCTATCAACATTGACACCTCAATGAGAAATAGTCAATGGGATGACACCTCAATGAGAATGAGACAATGGGACACCTAAGTAGGCTAAAAGCCAAGTGTATTCATACAGTGCAATATATTATACACTAACACCCCCATTAAGCATAGCTTAGGTGTGTATGAAATAAATGGGTGTCGTCCATGAAGCCTAATGAGTTACTTGTGTACAATGCAAAAGAAATGGATCTTGTCCATGAATCTCAATATGGTACACAAGTATAATGTGATCTCTCAAAAGTGGAGTAAAGGAGGAAAAACTAGTAGGAAATAGAACTCTCTCTAAAAAAGAGAATGAGAAGGTGTTAGGTCTCAAAATGGTAGGTTTGAATCACAAGAGGTTTCCAAGGTCTTGACACATATTTGGCTAATGTACAAGGCCAATTAATCTAATTGAACATTCTACTGTTTAGGCTCTGCTAAACCTAGGTGGGTGTACCTATGTAAATGATGTAGACTTGAACTGTATGATTCCTAATTTTGCAATCTATCCCAAATGGAAAATAGTGAGGGATAGATGAAAGCTTAATAACTACTTCTGCCCCTAATGAAATTTAAAGTATGAATGTATGGATAAGATTTTATGAAATTCCAAAATGGATTTAGTATGACTAGTGCCTACTTATGTTGGGTAAATGGAGTCAAGATGTAAATGATATGTGACTTACTGACTGGATAGATTTCTAATTTTTTGACACTTATACTTGTTTATACCTGGTATAAACGTGCAAGGAGGTGACTAAAAAACTATTCCTATTTATCCAATCAAGACCTATTAGATTATTGTGATATATCTAACAGGATTTTAATCCTTCCTGGAAGGAACCAGTTAAAAGGGATCACACTGTGACAACAAATGTGTATTGACAAAATAAAAAATATACTTGATATATTCAATTTTGAATAGATTAATAGGATTATTTGGAGACAGTATGGAAGACTTCAATTATAGGCTCTTCTTATTGATCCAATTGATATTTCCAAAAACTGTAATCTTTTTAAAATGATTTTTCAGTTCCTACTTGAATAAATCAATTAAGAAAATTACACAAGAATAGAAAATGCGTCTGATAGATTTAGTATTCTTCTTGGAATAAATTCAGATACTAAGGAATGCCAACTTGGAGATATCTAGATAATTGTTTAAATTAACAAATAATTGACACAAATATTTGATTCACCAGATTAAATCTTCTTGTCCATTATATTATTCTAAAAGATTTTGCAATACATAACATAAAATTTTATTTCACCCACTGATCACCCTAGATCCAAATATTGGAAATTTCCTAACCTACTCCTACTCTCTCCCCTCCTCTTTTTTTGGTCTTGGTCTCTCTTATTTATATGAGAGGAAACAGGCTTCAGAAAAAAGGACATGTCTTTTGATAACAACAACAGTTAACAACATTTAAACAAGTAATAATTTCCCAATGTCAAAGCAATCTGGACCTTTAGAACTTCTTTTAACCATCACTCGATGTCACCCTAATGAATAGTGATCTGCTCTAGTTCCTATCAGCGTGACCAGGACCATCACTGAGAGAATAAAGTGTTATTTTGATGTCTTTATTCTCCTGATGCACATTCAGTTACCATTGTGTTCACTAGGGTAGGTCAGTGAGACTCTTCCCAAAAATATTCTCATTGGTGTGATTATCATCATCGGAAAGACCTGAGGGTTTCAATCTGATCATATATGTCCCCTCGATAAGTTTCTTTCATTGATTTGTCCATTATGATGAATCGACAAGACTCTCCTCGAAACTTCTTTCATCAGTGTAGCCTAATAGATCAGTGGGAACAAAGTGATTCATTCTGACTATACAAGTCTCTCTGATAGCTATTCTCCTTCTTCATCAATGAAAGAAGACATTTTTCTCACCCATGATATTTCCATTGGTGTGACCTCCATAGTTGGAGAGATCTATTGGACTCATTTTGATTCTAGATGTCCCTCCAATGTATCTTTTCCACCACTTCGCCCATTCAGATAGATCAGCAAGACTCTCCCCGAAACCTCCATCGATGTGATCCATAAGATCGGTGGAATTTGATGGATTCCAACCGATAATAGATGTTTCCCCAATATAACAGTCCATCAATCTTATCAATAGGGGTTTGTGTGTTTTTCACCGATGAAGTATCCATCGGTGTAACTTTCACGCTCGGTATGACTTTGAAATTTTTATTTGATTGATTTTCTTATGCCAATGGACTTACATTTTTGGAACCATAGGATTTTTCCTATTGATTATGTTGCCTTGTTACTTTTTGGGCCTTTTGATCACTATGACTTAGTTGATGTCTCATCGATATTGTAGTAAATGTTCAAATGAAGGATTGGAGACTTATTGATCAGAAAGACATATTTATTATCTTGCTGACCAAGATCAATTAATCATCATATGAGTAGAAACTCTACTATATTTTGGCTATGTGTGACATGATAATGGTGTTGAATAATGAAATGACAAATGGCAATGAAGAAATAGGAATAATGCTTGAGAAGGAACTCAAAAGCACATAGCTCAATTATCTTTTGTGTTTTGCTTTGTTGTGACTAGGGGAATATTTGTATCCATGAGGCCATCTTCATGGTACTATGGAATGGATTTTTTCATACTAATTTCACATATTTTTAATTTATCACAACATTAATGAGAAGCAAATTCCTATGGGGTTGGGAAAAAATCAATTGGAGGCTGGTGAGAATATGAGAAATTTTATGGTCCCAACAATGGCTCCATCTGGGGATGTATGCCCCCTATGGGCATAGCAAGAATCAAGGTCTCTAGGAGAGCAGACCAAATGTTTTATCTATTGAGCATCTGATTCAAACCCTTTTCTATCATGAAATGATAAGATTTTTTGAAAGAACCACACCATAGTTGATGGCACAAGGCCACCCAAAAATAAATGCCACTATATTCCCCTATCATACACCTTGTTTTGCTTTGAGTTCATCAAATTCCTCTTGAAAACATTCATGCAACATGCCCTCCTACATGTACTACCATTGGAAACTTTCAAAATAACACTACCTTCAGCACTACCCATATTTCCTTTTCTATTCTATGATTCACAGGTATATTTTGAAAATTGTTACTATCATGTGACAAAATCGTGCCCCATTCATTGCACCAAGAAATTTTATTCTCAATGAAAAATTTTCCACCATTTTGGTCACTATTATGCATTATGAAATGGTCTCCTAACTGAAATGAAAACCAAAAATCTTCACAACTGAACTGATTGGGTCTCGCTTCATCATAAGTTTGCATAGATGATATAAACTTATCATATGGCCTTTGATGCAAAATAGGAAAAGAACTTCTAGGTGTAGGGTATGTGCAAGATCATCATGGAAAAAATAGGCCCTTAAGTGGCAATAAAAAGATAAAAAATCAGAGTTAGACAACTTGACGTGAAAATTTGAATAAGTTATCTATATTATTTCAAAAAAATGTAAAAATAGAATTTGTGGAAAATTGAATGTAGTTTCTAAACTACTAGACCTTTATTTTATTTTTTTTAATCTATTTGGTGAAAATTTGAAATTTCAATGCAGTAGTATTTTAATTTCAGGGTAAAAATAAGAATTAGGTGTCTGTCTGACCACCCTAACCACACTAAAATGATAATATTTTATATATAAGTAGAGGACTCATGTCTCGATGTGATGCATATTTTTTTATAATTTTTTTTCCAAGTAAATAATTAATTATGAATTTTTTACTACAACTTAAAAAAAATATAAAATCTCGTCTATCTAACCACCTTAACTTGGTCAAAAATTCATGAAATTCAAATTTATTTTTTTAAATCCTATAGTATGTGAAGCATAGAATGTGACACATATTTTGGATTCAAAAAATGTGATACCGTTTGAAAGTTATAGATGTTTTTCAATCAGCCTATCAATTAGGACTTTATTCGTAATTCTAATAGAAAATAATTATTTATTAAATTCAAATTAAAAAATAATTTATATTGGTGGAAAGTTGAGAATATCCTCTAAAACCCTTTTTGTTTCATCAATTTTGGGTAAAAACAAAATCGTCAGCCATATGCGGCATCATATGGCCTACATATCGCCACTTTTTGGCCCATCATGATCCTGCACATACCCTGTATGGGAAAAAATATAATTGAGCTCATTCTTGGTACTTAATCCATATTCTGCATGCTTTTCACATGGGTCTGGAAATTCTGTCATATCAACATCTTCTGAGATGGGCTGGTCTGAAACCTCCTCAACATCTTCCACATCAAAAAATTGTATTGATACCAATTTCTGATATATAGAGTCATCATTATGTATTTTTGAATCAAACAATGTTGAATCAATGTCCTTCCCATATGAGCAAAAAAATTCAGTTTTGATTTGTATATCTTCTTTTGATAAATTTCAAGAATTCCTTCATCATGCTTGTGATCATATGATTTGTTCTTATCTCCACTAGGACCAAAATCATAAGAATACTCAAAATCATTGGATGTGGAAACTTCATCAACATATTTATTTCCTTTAGAGGTTGATGTAACATTATCTTGTAAAATCTTATGTGAGTGGGGCATAGAGGCTCATGACCATTTTCATATCCACACCTCTGATATTTTGTGGTTAACAAACCAAAAAAATTCTCACTATTGAGTGAACATACTTCCTATTCCACATCTTCTATTTCTTCTTCCTCTTGATCTCCAAAAGAGTTGCAAGAATCCTTTCATTGAAAATCAAAATCCAAAAAATTGTCTTCACAATCTGAGTATTCAATGGATCCCTCATAACATGAACTGTCACAATTTGTTATGCAAGAGAGACCTTCTATATCTTAATCATCCTCATGTAGGTTGTCATAACAATCATTTTCACTTGCACACCCATCCTTTATAGATTGATCACAGTAACTTCCCTCCTTATTGTAGGGCACACTATCTCCTTTTGTTTCAGTTTCTAGTTCATTATTTTCAATGCTATGACAATTCCTACATGGTTGAACCTCCATATCTTTTGAATCATGGCTTATATATTCCTCAGGTAGTGTATTTCCAGTAGCATCTTCAATAATGCAAACATCTTCCAAAGTAGAGAATTTGTCTTCAGCAAATTCATCTTTATTCAACTCTGAAATTATATCATTGAAATCTTTACTTGTGTATGTTTCCTCTTCTAGTTGTATTGCTTGATCTTTTTCTCCATGTTCATCACCATTAGTTTCAACTTTGATAGCATCCTCACGCTTGATTTTCTCTACAAATCCAATCATTTCATACACCTGATTGAAACTGACTAGCTTCCATGACTCGGGTCATTTGTCTGAATGAGGCACATATATATTCATGAATATTTCAATGCACATGGATTTATCAAGTCTAACATTAATAGGTATTTTCATATAGATATCCAAGGTTCTTTTGAACAAGGAAAATCTAGATTCCAATGTTCCTTGACTTCCCTTTTGAAAATACTCATCATTTTCCTTTTTAAACTAATAGATGAATCTATTTTCCAAATCATTCCATGAAGTTATACAAAGCATAGGAAGGCCGCAAAACCAATCTCTAGCATCTTTTTCTAATGTTCTCACAAAAAGCTTCATGATAACATCTTATCCATTGATTTTCCAATTCACCACTAAATCAGTGAATTGATGCAGGTGCATATCTGTTGATTCTAAATTGTATCCACTAAATTTTGGCAAATGATTTTAATATTCAAGGGACGAGGAAGATTTGGATAACCCTTAATATTTCTGAAATCAAGTGGTTTGTGCACTGCAAGATCTACTAGTATTGATAGTGCCCAACATACTAATTATATTCATGATCTTGGTAGCTCACTAATCTCTGACCAGGAGGGACAGGATAAGCATTTATTTGTTTTGATGGTTGTGGTGCATATTTGTCTTGTTGTGCATGATATGCATTACCTCCACTACAACAACTCTCAATTGCACCATAATGTGTATGGAGCAAAGAATAATTACTATACATACTTCATCCTCTGATATTTATTTCTAAATGGCAATGTTGTAGTTTCAAACTATTTTTTATATTCTTCATGAAAAAAATTATCAGAGTCACCACCTACTTTCCCAAAAGTAGGAAAATAAAATAGATCTTGAAATTGTTATTGTTTTACCCTAGTGGAACCACTTTTTCTCAAACTTCTCACCTATTTATCTCTCTTCAATGACTCTATATGGTATTCTTCAAGCGGATATTCTAAAATAGTCCCTAGTAGAGTCACCAAACTGCTAGGTGCGTGACATGGATGGGGAGTGCAAATGACACAATTATGAACCTTTGATTGAAGAGAAATTATGAAACTTTGTTGACTCTATAAATGGATATGTCAGAACCAAATTTATTTATGATTTTGTCTCCTATAGAGTCACCAAACTGTTAGATCTCAAAAACATAGGTTTGAACCACAAGAGGTTGCCAAGCTCTTGACATGTTTTTTGCTAACGTACAAGGACAATTAATGTAATTGAACCTTCTACTCATTAGGCTCTACTAAACCTAGGTGGGTGTACCTATGTAAATCATGCAGACTTGAACTGTAGGATTCCTATTTGTGCAATTTATCCCCAATGGCAAATAGTGAGGGATGGTTATGTGCAGGATCATGATGGTCCAAAAAGCGGCGATATGTAAGTGAAATGATGGCCCATGTACATAATGACTTTTTTTTACCCAAAATTGATGAAATGAAAAGGATTTTTAAAGGAGATTCTCAGCTTTTCACCAATATAAATTATGTTTTCCTTTGAATTTAATAAATAATTATTATTCATTTTCTATTTGAATTACAACTAAATTCTTGATTGATAGGTTGATTGAAAAACATCTATAGCTTTCAAATAGTATCATATTTTTTGAATCCAAAAAATGTGTCACATTCTATGCTTCACATAATATAGGATTAAAAAAGAAAAAAATGAATTTCATGAAGTTTTGACCAAGTTAAGATGGTCAGACATATGAGTTTTTATATTTTTAAAAATTTGTAATAAAAAATTCATAATTAATTATTCGTACTTGGAAAAAAATTACAAAAAAATATGCATCAAATTGGGACATGATTCCTCTACTTATATCTAAAATATTATAAAAAATAAATATCATTTTATTGTGGTTAGGCTGGTCAGACAGACACCTACTTATTTTTTCCCTAAAATTTAAGTACTACTCAATTGTAATTTCAAATTTTCACCAAATAGATTTTTATTTTTTAAAATAAACCTAGTAGTTTAGAAACTAAATTAAATTTTCTACAAACTCTTTTCTTACATATTTTTGAAATAATATACATAAATTATTCAAATTTTTATGTCAACTTGTCTAAGTCTGATTTTCTGAATTTCCATTGCCACTTAAGGGCCTATTTTTTCCATGATGATCCAGCACATACCTAGATAGATGAAAGCTTAATAACTACTTCTAATCCTAATGAAATTTTAAATATGAATGTATGGATAACATTTTATGAAATTGTAAAATGGAATTGGTATGACCAGTTCCTACTTTTGTTGGGTAAATGGAGTGAAGATGTAAATGATATATGACTTACTGATTGGCTACAATTCTAATTGTTTGGGACTTATACTTGTTTATACCTAGTATAAATGTGCAAGGATGTGACTAATAGACTCTTCTTATTCATCCAATCAAGACCTATTAGGTTACTATGATTTATCTAAGAGGATGTTAATCCTTCCTTGAAGGAACTAGTTTAAAGGGATCACACAGTGACAACAAATGTGTACTAACAAAATGAAAACTATACTTGATACATTCAGATCTAAATAACTTAATAGGATTTTTTGGAGACAGTATGACAACCTTCAATTATAGACTCTTCTTATTGATCCAATTGATATTTCCAAATTACTATAATCTGTTTAAAAGGATTTTTAATTCCTACTTGAAGAAACCAATTAAGAAAATTACACAAGAACAATAAATGTGTATGATGAATTTAGTATTCTACTTGAAATAAATTCAAATAATAAGGAACACCAACTTGGATACAACCAAACAATTATTTAACTTAATAGGCAATTGACACCAATATTCGTGTCACCAAATTAAATCTTCTTGTCCATTATATTATTCCAAAATATTTTGCAATATATAACATTTTGTTTCAGCAACTAATCACCCTATCCAACTACTGGAAATTTCCTAGCCTACTCCTACTCTCCCCCCTCCTCTTTCTTTTGGTCTTGGTTTCTCTTATTTATACAAGAGGCAACAAGCTTCAGACCAAACGACATGTCTTTTGATAACAACAACAGTTAACAACATTTAAACAAGTAATAATTTTTTGATGTCAAAGCAATTTGGACCTTTATAACTTCTTTTAACCATCACCCGATGTCGCTCTAGTGAATAGTGATCCACTCTAGTTCTTATCCATGTGACTAGAACCATTGTTGAGAGAACAGAGTGTTATTTCAATGTCTTTAGTCTCCTGATGCACATTTGGTTACCACTATGTTAACTAGGGTAGGTTGGTGAGAATCTTCCCAAAAATATTCTCATCAGCATGATTATCATCATTGGAAACACCTGAGGGTTTCAATCCAATCATATATGTCCCCCTGACAAGTTTATTTCATTGCTTTGTCCATTCTGTTGAATTTGCAAGACTCTCCCTGAAAATTCTCTCGTCGGTGTAACCCAATAGATCGATGGGAACTGAGTGATTCATTTCGAATATACAAGTCTCTCTAATAGTTTTTTTCCTTATTCATCGGTGAAAGAAGACATTTTTCTCACTGATGATATTTCCATCGATGTGACCTCCATAGTCGAAGAGATCTATTGGAGTCATTCTAATACTAGATGTCCCTCTGATGTATCTTTTCCACCACTTTTCCCATTCAGACAGATCAGCTTGACTCTCCCTGAAACCTCCATCAGTGTGACCCATAAGATTGGTGGAATCTGAGGGATTCGTACTGATAATAGATGTTTCCCCAATATAACAATCCATCAATCTTATCGATAGGGGTTTGTGTGTTTTTTCGTCGATGAATTCTTCGTTGGTGTAACTATCACACTTGGTATGACTTCAAAAATTTTCTCTAACTTATTTTCTCATGTTGATGGACTTACAATGATGGAATGATAGGATTTTTCCTATCGATTATGCCACCTTGTTACTTTTTGGGCCTTTTGATCGCTACGACCTAGTCGATGTCTCGCCGATACTACAGAAAATGTTCAAATGAAGGATTGGTGACTTATTGATCAAAAATACATATGTATGATCTTGTCTTGACCAAGAGAAATTAATCATGATATCAGTAGCAACTCTGCTATATTTTGGCTATGCATGAGATGATAATGGTGTTGAATGATGAAATATAAAATGACAATGAAGAAATATAAATAAATCTTGAGAAGGAACTAAAAAGCACATAGCTCAATTGCCTTTTTTTTATTTGCTTTGTTGTGACTAGGGGAATATTTGTATGCATGAGGCCATCTTCATGGGACTATGGAATGGATTTTTTCATACTAATCTCACTGATTTTTTATTTATCATAGCATTGATGAGAAGAAAATTATTGTGGGGTTGGGAGAAAATAAATTAGAGGCTAGTGAAAATGTGAGAAATTTTATGGTCCCAATAGAAGGATTTAAGACCTAAAAATATTTCCCTTGATGAGAGGAACGTGATGATGAATAACTCTTGAAGCATGTACAATTTGTAAACTTTGCTAATGATGAACTGGTGCCTACTAGAATCAACAAATCCCCAATAAATATGGATCAACATAAAAGATACAAAATATTGCATGAGTGGACATATGAACACTACTCAACCAATGTATATAAAGTCAATTAATCTTTGTGAATTTGATAATATAGATAGTATTGTGATTAGGAGTACTAGAATCTCAAAATGTGATCTGCTAAAATAATTTCTTGAAATGTAGAAAATGGGACCCTAAGTTTAATAGCTAAATCCCTAAGGTTAGTAGATTGAGTCAATAGATTGAATTTCAACCCCAAGGGTGAGTCAATCTAGCCTATGTTTGATCCTTTTTGAGTCTTGAAAAAGGATTTGAATTGAATTTCCCAAAATGACACCATTAAACTATATGCTTTTGGATGAAAATGAAAGATCATGGTGACTATTATATTGTAACAAAAAACTTGACTGTAAAATTGGTAAAAGAAAAGATTTATTCACCTTTCATGCAAATTTGGGGCAAAAAATGAGGGACACTCACATCTAGGGTGTGAGTGCCTTGGTTGAACTTTTATGAATTTCAAAAGTGGATCCTATAGGTGTATTCTTTCTCTCTGATTTCCTGCTCTACAACCACAATCTTCAAATATTTCGTTTAATAAATCTATAAAATAAATGTTGGGGGTGGTTATATAGGGGCTTTCCTCAATAAATCCATGGTTTTGGTAATTAAACCTCCACCAATAGCCAAATATCTAATAAAAGACAGTGTGTGAGACCTAACCTTAAGTGTGTCTAATATTTTTATGAGCTAAAATGCAAAGAAACCCTACTCAAGTGCATTAGAGAGAGATTCCTATATGAAAATTACAAGATCCAGCTAAGAGATAAGTGAAAACACAACAAACCTTAAACACAATGATACCTTGCTTGAGGCTGAAAATACGATGAATAGTGAAGATCAAAACACTAGGAAACAAGTCATTAGGTTGAATGAAATTGCCAAATGCATCTCCCTAACCTAGAATCCATCATTCTCTTCTATTGGAATCAACCTTTATTCTTGCTATGTAACTTGATCAAATTTGCAATTATTCTTGAAGATCTAAAAATTAGGATGTACTTGATGATCTCTTTCTTTTATTTCTTGTTACATTCATGCTATTTTTTATACTAGTTTGAAATGGTGACAAGACTAGGTATTTATAGGATTCTAATATGATTTCCCATAAATTATATCCTTTTAGTCGACTTTGGAGAATTGAAATTCAAATAAAAAATTGTCACCTTCAACATATTTTAAATTTGATCCAAAATAGGGGGACACTCACACCTAGGGCATAAGTTTTTCAATGTTTTTTTTTTATTTTTAGGAGTTGGGGATGATGTATTAGATGAATGCATTTGATTTCCAGTTGGAATTCTTTGGGAATTGTCAAAAATAGGGCATTAGAATGCATAATTTAGGAGATTATGACCTAATTAAGGGTTGTTAAAAATGCAATAATGAAAGAGGCACTAAAGTAGGTCCAAACTAAGCATGACATTGCTCTATCTCCTAAAAGGAGTAAAATTTATGATGCTACATTTAGCCACCACTTTAGTGGTCATATGGCACTACGTGCATATGCAAGCTCTAAAGTATTGAAACTAAATCATGTTGTATAAAAATGATACTCATATGAATGTTATGATTCATTCAATCACAAGAGAATGAAGCCCCCAATATAGTCATCTGCAAAACCACAATGTTAGGAATTGCATCTTGCAAAACTAATTTGTTAGGTATTCAAAATTCATCTTCAACAAATATATCACCTTCTATGAAAAACCAAATTTGAGGGTAGATGTATGCCCCCCTAATTTTGCTTGCTTTACAAAGGTGGAATTAGGTTAGTAATCTTACCGCATCAGATTGTTAAGCTTGGTGATGAAATTTTATTGTGATAGGATCATGATATCATAACAACAATTTTCAACAAACAATTTGGTATGACTAGGGCCAAAACTAAGAATTCAATGCAATAGATGCTATCAAAATTAGAGCTCACTAGCCACCATTAGAAGGTTTTAAATGAGATACTCTAGTACTAGGTATTAACTATATGTTAAGAAAAAATTACCTTTTTGATGATCATTTTCATATTATTGTTTAAAGGTTTAGAGAAGGTTACCATTGCACCATGGAGCAGGGATGCCAACATGACGAGTGTATGAGCCCTCAACAATTTATGTTCTTAGGGGAGATGACCATTACACTTTACGATATATGAAATATCTTTAGGTTGCTCATGGGAGGTTAAACTATATAGTATGATGTCTGCTAGACCCCTCAAGAGATAAGGAGAGATCTTTTTTTTACTATACCATTCATCCTAGGAATATTTGTAGTCATGTTGAGTTTAAATGGTTACTCTATACAAGTCCTTCTATACCATTGATTTGAAAAATCCTTATTGTTTTTGTTTCCTTGGCCCTAACACCCAGTGGATGAGGCACACACCTTGAGGTGGGCCTAGTTCACATTATCTGAGAGATGGAGCATAATCACATAGTATATGTCTAGAGGTGCAACATGCTTGTGCATGTGTACCAAGAGCTTGGGAAATTTGTATGTTAAGATGACCAGAACATTCTTCATTGTACCCTTCTACATGTATGGAAATTTGAGCACATCACATGTACTAGACTAGAGGAATTTCCCATGGCAACACCAAATGGCTATCCATGAGTTTGAACTACTATACACTCAGGTGACCCTAGCAGTGTGGATACCTATTAGACTAGAGAGTTACTTTTTATCATCTAGGAGATGATGGAATTTTATGGAGACCATATCATACTATACAACAATGGATAGGTCAGACACATTAGATATCCAAAATGTAGTGAGATAAGTTGTAAGTTGGGAGACATGATTACATCGTCAAGCCATTTATTATGATCGTGTGATGAGATAATTTGGTTAGCTATAGAGAAAAATAGATTGAGGCCTACATATCTAAGATCAACATGTAGTGGGGCCTGACTACATGATGTCCACTCTCCCAAATTCAAAGATATCACTCTTAGTGATCTAGAGGATGAGGAGAAAAACATGCCCCAAACATCCGATTAGGATGATGTAGGCACATGGATTGCATATGATAAGTGGTGGAGAAGTGCACATCCCAAACACATCTTCCATTAAGTCATTCTATAGGAAATCCAAGGCCTTGGCCCCATCACCATGGGGGTGAAAGAGAGAGAGAGAGAGAGAGAGAGAGAGAGAGGATGATATTGTAGATGGGGACATGACTAAGGAGGATGATTGTGTCGATGAGGAGGAGGATGAGGATGAGGAGGAAGATGAGGATCAACAACTAGCGGGAGGTGTCCCCAAGGAGCGAGTGGAGGCTGAGAATGCCCTTGAGGAGACACTTACATCTTGTCTTATAATTTCACAAGCACATTCTACTAGTTCATAGAGGACCTAGTCCTATGGGTGTGGAGAGATCAACAATTTCATTCCCTCCCCACCATCAACCTCTCAGGGAAGTCTTGACACAAAACCTATAGTGTCATTTTGAGATCTCGATTGGCAAGCTAGTAATCTAGGTGATGAAATGTTAGGTATTTATGTGATATTTTATTATCATTATTATGCTTTTATATGTTACATTGGGTTCTAACTTATTCTATTCTTTCATTTCTTGTAGTTGGGACACAAGACTGGATCAACTTCTTCAATCAAGTTACTACATGTGTTATACCATTGATGGCCCCACAATAGTTGATATGGTCTAAGTATAGGCCACCTCCTAGTGTAAGGTGTCATTCTGACTTGTTTGAGCATCTATCTTGGTGGAGGAATTCCTATGATGATGCTATACAGAACATTGATTTGATGAGAGCTGAGAATGAGAGTTGCACATGAGGAGCTTATGTTAGCCCATGAGAAGCTAAGAGCTTGAGATAAATAGGCAAGATCTACACATGAGGATATTAGGTTGGCACATGAGGATATTCAAGTTTCATATTATGATCTTATAACCACCCGAGTTCCCTTTGGGAGCATGGCACATATGCCTACCTATAGGGGGAACCCAACGAGCTAGAGACAAATCTCAAAAATGTTTAGGCAAACATGGATTAGATCAATTAGGAGCATGTTGTGCACCCGTATGCAAGGGAATGTCCATAGGCTAGGCATAGGTTCTACGAGAGTGACTAATTTCCATGATTTTATCCCTAACCACCATCTCACAATGAGCACCACCATAATTCCTAGAGGATTCTAGTAGCCATAGACCTACTTAGATATATTTTTTCTATTATACATCACATTTTGTTATGGTGGTGACCATGATGTATATGAACTCTTATGAGCTTATATATATATAAGCGTGTCTTATTTTTTTTATGCATTAGATGTCGATGTGATCTTTTAAATAATCTTAATTATATTATTTAATATTTATGTCTCCATGATCTAACTTTTTGTATGATTAGTGTTTATCTAAGTGTATTCCTATTAAATTAGATACCGTTATGATCTAATTTATGAAATTAAATGCATGTAATTATCTAATTTAGAATAACTCACACATTATTGAATAGGATGCAAAAATAAAGTAACCACTCAAGAAAAAAAAACCACCTTCAAGACAAAATTACTTGTCAAGAATGAAGCATTGTGAGATAAAATAGAAAGATATGTACTTAATCTACTGTCATGCTTTAACATACATACTATTCAAAGGATTTTTGTGCTACAATATCTATGCAGATGTGCAACATCAATAGACTCTTTTAAAGGTGTACCATCCATTTCTTTAATTTTGTATGCCCCAAACCCATAAACTTCGTCAAAGATATAGTGCCCTAACCAATTTGAACTAAATTTTCCTTTCTCATGAGGAGCAACATTCACATTATGTTGGTTTTCATACAACACCCAAACTCCTTTATTGAAAGACTAAGTAATAACAATATCATTATACTTTCATTGCATGTTTTTAGAGTAAGCTTGAAGATGCTCAAGAGAATTTATGATTCTTTCATCAATAATTTCAAGTTGTTGCAATATTTTTTCTCTATAAGTATTATCATCAGTAAGGTCTCTAAGAGAGATTGTCAACAAGGGAATTTATGACTTTAAAGGCATTATTGCATCAACTCCATAAACAAAATTATAAGGAGTGTTTCTTGTAGCTATGTAAATAGTTGTACGATAAGCCCTGTATATGACAATTGAGTGTCCCAATCCTTGGTATGTTTACTTACTATTTTTTGCAAGATTTTCTCAATGGTTTTATTTGTTTCTTCATCTTGACCATTATAATGTGGATAATACAATGTTGAAAAATGATTTTGGATGTGAAATTTACTTAGGCATGAGTCTTTGTACATAAGGCAGGGTGATCTCGCATAAGTGGGTTACAATTGCATTCATTGAAAAAAAAATGCTTGGACGCTCAAAAAAATTGGGTTTCAAGGGGTTTGCTTGAAGGGGAGTGTTCAAGCGAACCCAAAAAAGGGTTCGCTTGAACACCCCCTTCGAGCGAACAACTTTTAATGGCATGTTCACTCGAACCCCTTTTTAGCGGCATTTACTTGATCAAATCAAGGGGAGAAGGGCAAAAAGGGGGGTTCGAGTGACCCCCCTTCTAAAAACCCCCCTTCACTCGAAGGGGTCCAAAGGGTTCGCTAGAAAGGGGTTTTCTTGAACCCCCTTTTCTTCCCTTCTCCCCCTCCATGTTCCATTTTCTACAATATTTTTCCTTTCGAAGCTTAGTTCTGAAGATGAAAATGGAATCAACTTCATAGAACCAACTGGAGGATTATAGTCCTCGAAACAAGCTATCCATCAAATACAATTTTAATGTTTTTTGGTTTTATTATGTTTTTTTTTGTTTAAATAAACATAGGTTTTTCACCAAAAATCAAGCTCTCTATTCTGCACATGTAGAAAAATAGTAGATTATCAAAAAATAATTATAAAAACTCTCTAATTTTTGGGTATTGATGTCTTTGATCCAACAAAAAAAATATGAATTTTGATTCAAACAAAAAAAATTATGTGTTATACGGTCCGTATATGTCTAAATTGTGATTGGTTTGACTTCAAAACTTAATTAAGAAAAAATAATTCAATAAAACACTAAGAAACCAAATGAACATGCTAAATATTGTATTTACAAATCTAAATTTGAAAAAATTATAATTTTTTCATTCATAGAAAAAAATTGTGTTATATGATGAACATCACTATTTAAAAATGGTGTTTACTATTAAAAACTAGTTTTCAAAGGAGATGGAAAAAGAAATGCAATTTGATTCCAAAAATATTTGAAAATATTTATTTAGAATCTACAGACAAAATGTCACAAGTCACTTGTTTGCATCATGTTTAAATTCCTCATGGTTTAGTAGCTATAGGTGCCCGAAAGTGAAGATTTAGTTAAAAAAGTTCAGTTCAATGTCAAGTTTGGCCAAAAAAATGTAAAACACTATTGTGGAATCACCCAACATGGTTCTTAGTGCATATCACATGGGTCATATGTTTTCTCATACCCACAAGATACTTGAAGTTACCCATTTACTCCTATGCATCCACTCCTCTTAAGGAATCCTAGACCATTGATTTCTCCTAAATTGTAGACCCCTTCATGTGCACCAGTCACATGGAGACACTTTTTCTCTCCTCATCCTCCCAAGCCTCTTAATCAATGGGATCCCTTAATCCTTTAAATCAATCCTATCCATACAATGCCTCACTAAAAAATCTATAAAATTGTCTCAACCCCATTCATTATTAATATAGGATGCTCATGCAATGTTATATTGTTTATAGGAAAACCTCATATATTATCTTGAAGCACAACCACCATAGCTTGGTGTAACAAGGGTTGATATTTGTGACAATTTTGTATGTTTTCACCAATATTTTAACTAATCCTTATGCTTAATTAGAGTGTTCCAAATAAGTGTAAATAAATGGATAGACTTAGTATAGCTTTTTTATAGGTGTTACATCAACATGTGCATAATTATAACATTCAAAGATAATAAATAAGGGGTGAGGCCAAGTTTGTACATTATATGCGACTTTGGAAAAATAGATATCCTTTAGTTCTTGACTCTTAGTTTAAGGTCTATGAGATTAGACACATGCTCTTGATTTAGGAATTATCTAAATTTGTGAGTCTCCCTTCCTCTACCTTACATTGGAATATTGGAAACAATCCACATTCCAGTAGTGTACGATCTCTACTTCTCCTAGTGCTCACAATTTCTACCACCATAACACTGAAACTATATATCTCTACTTTCTCACTAGTCAGTAAATTTCATCTCCAATAGCTCATGCACCATATAACCTAGCATTCCTCATCATAGTTATTGTTTCACTTTGCTCTTTGTTAATCATTTTTTTTGACCCAAAATATGAAACCTTTGCATTGAAGTTTTCTTCTAGAAGAATGCTTTGGGGCTTGATAGTGAAATGAGTAGCTTCTAGATTTCTTCACTAAGCCTTTGAGTAGAGATATGTTTATATTTTTTTGACAAGGTATTAGTGTTAAATTTTCATCATTTTGTACATAGATAACTAATAAGCCTATTTGCTCTAGAGATTCGTCATCACCTAATTGCTTAGTGTGAAAATAAATTTTATAAAAAGTGTTAAAAATATAAACTCTATTTAATCACTCCCTAGACATCTTTCAACATAAAGATAACCCTCTTGTAGAAAAATATATTCATATATTTTTCCTATTTAAATTATCTTTAACTCCATAAATTTTATGAAACAAATCTATTCAAAGATTGTGCACTGCTACAACTATTGAAAATTATATTTTTCCTATTATTGTCAATTATAGTCTAGATGTATAAATACAATTGAGTCTAGCCTCCCAACACCACATTCAATTATTGTAGTTGGAAAGCTATATTTGATATCACAAAAATATTACTTCACAACAATTTCATTGTTATTGGTTGGTACAATTCAAATCTTATGTCCTCATACAGCTATTTAAGTGTGGTTTCTGCTTAAATTTGAACAATTGAAGTGTTCCCAAATCTTTCTCTATTTTAATAGAGCAACTACTTTTTAAGAATTGAAAATAAGCTGTGAAAAAAAAAAGAGTTCAAAAGACGACAAGACTTCACAAATTTCTTTCCTGTTTTTTAAACATTCTCTCCACATTTTCTTTCAAATTTTAACTCCACGCATTATTATCAATACTTTTTTATATAAATTTAAGATAATTGCTTAATATAGAATAATTCCTTGAAATTGAACAATGTCAATGTCTACTAACCACATGAAGACATGCCCTTAGCTACACAAACTGACGATAAGAAGAAAGAGGAATCAAACTCAAATCTCTTGAAATCAAGACGCGGTGATGTACTATGTTAGATGCAGCCAATGAATAATATTGTCCCCTGAAATTCACCAAATACACATCACTTCAGTTGCGGGTAAATGGAAAAGAAGCAATTGAAAGCTATGGAGTATATAGCAAGCTTGAGCATGAGGGGATATAGCTCAGATGGTAGAGCGCTCGCTTAGCATGCGAGAGGTACGGGGATCGATACCCCGCATCTCCAATCATCAGAGAATGAGAGAATTTTATTTTATTCTTAAACAGATAAATGTTGTTTAACAGGTGACCTCGCTGAAGACGTGAGGATGTCCACTGGTTTATATGACAATATGTTTTGTGCTAATATCACTGTTAAAGATAAATGTACCAAAAAAGAAAAGCTAAAATGTCGTTCAAGCATTACGAATCTCTAGCAACCCACCACAATTAATATCTTGAATTCTAAGAAGTAATCATTATTCCGCATGCATTTTGAGGTGGAGATTCTGTATTTTAGCAGTTCTACAAAGCAATGAAACTATATGGGAGCAGTACTTGCATGCAAGAATAGAAGCAGCCCCTTCTGTGGACTTCACTCTAAGCACACTTTTTGTATAGTTGGCTTCTTCTGGAAGTAGACTTGTTTGATTTGGAGATGAAAGAAAACTTGCATGTTCTTACCAGTAGGGAGTGGCAAACAATTTGAAGAGTGATTCTCACAATGTAAGAGGCTTCTATGTTGAATATTATCTCTTATTGTGTGTTCACCTTCAGTTTTCTTAACCAATGACTTTGTTGGGTTGTGCCTATAAGCATTCCTTCTATGAAAAAATAATTGTTAGATGTTACCAAATTTTTATCATTTTATAAGAGAAAGGAAATGAAATGAAATGTATATTGCAATGGCCTTGCTTTTGAGTTGATTCGCTTTTCTTTACACACATTTGTATCAGATTTAAGTTGGGCTTAGGGAATTTTTCTAAAGAATTCAATAGATCTTGCACTGATCCTTTCGATCATAGTTTATGATCATGATAGTTTTTGCTCTCCTGAAACCTCACGTGAACCAACTTTGTGAAATGCTCTTTTCAACAAGGAAATAAGAAAAGGATGCATTTTTCATACCATATTAAAAAGCATTATGTTACAAAGGTTTCTGTTTTTTATAAGGAATAAAATCTTAAACCAAGACATTCTTAGAAAAAACAGATAACCATAAAATTGAAGAGTGCCATCTTCAGATGTTACTATGGAAGAATGCTGCCACCCACCCTTCTATCTGCTTTCTTTTAGCAGTGCTCAAAGAACACTAGCAATTTATCAGTGTGTCATATACTAGAATTACAATATGAGGGTAATGGGAAGAGCTTAAACAGCCCAATTATCCAAACTCCATAATAACAAACTAGTGAGCTGCCTGTTGATTTTTAGCACGAGGAATGTGGCTGAATTAAATATTAGGTGAGAGGAACATTTTAGCATGAATTGTATACTCACAATTCTACTTTTTGTTGTCTTTGTTCTTGTAAATAGAACTAATTTACCAAGGTTTGACAATCATTTATTTTACTGAGCTTTGCTCATATCTGTTGAGATATTTTCATTGCTATTTTAGTCCAGCACTGATCCACTTAAGAGTCAATTCCAGATGGGAGACGGACCATAGGATTTCCCGGAATGGAAAACTTTAGGAAAAATGACTGATTTTAGAAATCAATTCTGCCATCCTGAATTCAAATCCAGTCTTCATTTTCAAATTCGCCCTGACTTAAAATGTTGTAATATTTTGATACCGGTGGAGTGTTCGAGCCTCGGATAATATGTAACCGGTTTGTAGAGATAGGTTCACAATAACATTAACTAAAAAAAGAGTGTACTACTTTTATATACAAAATTTTAAAAATTTGTCAAAGCAATAGCAACAATAAAGCTTATGAGGAACTTGACAAGTAGAGTTTTCAAAATATAACCGTAAAATTAAAAGAAGAGCAGAATTTCTTGAAATGCTTATGAGTGGCCAAACGGTTGCGAGAGGGTCTAAAGTACTATCGAAGATGTACATGTGGAGGATGAAGACGAATGGATTGGTGAACTGAATGACAAAGAGGAAGAGAGATTGCCTAATTTATGCTTTGAGGCCAACAAGGAAGATTTTGAGGTGCATTTGGAGATTATTGTTTGTTCCACTAATGCCAAGGGTTCTAAAAGGGTTGTGGATGAGTAAAGTAATCCTCTTAAGATTCTATGTTAAATCTAGTTATGGTTGGACACGAAAACCCATTTGAGTTGGTTCCTAGTATATCTGGAAGAATGGTGGGCTTTAGTCCTCATGAAGGTATCCTCATTGACATTAGCGAATGGATGATAGATACCTCGAATGGATAGACACACAATCACTGCATTTGAGATTGTCTTAGACCCCCCTACTCCCCTAGACGCCAAAGGATATTGATGGAAGCAATTATCATCTTAAAGTCATTGTGTAAGTTGAAAATGTGGGGGAATCGGTGCATTGGATGAGCTCAAGTCAAATAGTAATGTGGTGGCTAGGTTGTAGGTTATGACATTTAATGTTTCGAGGTAGAGAAGAATGGTCTTGGCACATGTCTTTTGGCTTCTCTAGATCTTGTTTTTGATAGAGGAAAAAATTGGTTTTACAGGGACCTGAAACCACAAAGTTTGCAAGCCATATAAAAATAAACCATTAGAGCACCTAGAGAAAGAAAGGCTACAAAACAAAAAGAGGCAAAAAAGGACAGCAGCCAATGACCAAGAGCCAACAAAAAACCAACACGAAACCAACAACAAGCACAACAAAAACTAACCAAGAGACTTAAGGGTCTCAGCAACCACAATTTTCAGGTTGCACATATCCTGAGTCACTTTCTTCAAGTCCTGATTCTCCAGAGGCAAAGAATCCTCTTTACTCTTTAGATTGGCTCTTGGTCTCATCAAAGGGCCAGAATCCTCATGCTTACCTTTGTTCTTGTCAACATCTAGATCCATAATTAGCGACCTCTGTTGGGTGTTTTCCATTTTCTCCACCATAGCACTTAGGATTGTAGCGTTATGTTTGACAATTCTTTGGTTATGTTTGACAATTCATTGTATCCTTCATCTTGCCAATTTCCTTTTCCATGTGCCTAACCTTGTTCTCATTGTCCTTCATTTTATGCGTGAGATCAACTATTCTTTGGAAGCAATCAACCATCGCCATCTTCTCCTCCACAGTCCATAAAGCCTTAGCAGAGTTTTGAGAAGCCAATTTAGCTTCCATCACCTCCAGCTTCCTAGTGACCGCCCAATTTTTTAAGTTGATGTCCTTTATCCTATGGAAATCCCATTTCATGATTCTGAAGTAGTCAATTGCACCATTTCTAGCTATAGCCAGGATTTCATCAAGAAATTCCACGTCCAGCTTGAAGTCATGGTCATCAGGGTTGAGGTCATTGGGGAACCTTGGTCTATTCTCTTTTTCAGTAGCTGGATAAGAGGTAAAATAATCCTTTGTGGCTTTATGAGCAGCAGAGTTCTCATCCAGAGATTCCCCAAAATAAGAAACCATTTTTTTAGCAGGGGGCTCCTATGTAATTACATTATCCTCCCGATGAGTACAAATAGGGGTTTTCACAGGGCAATCTTTTTTGTTCAAGGGTTTTTCCTGAGGGGTTTTCTTCTTTTTCTTATTGGGAGGGAGAGTGTATTCCTCAATCCACTTAGTATCTGAATCATATTTTCCTTCAGACGAGCTAGACTTGGTTTCATAACCTTCCGAGGTTGAGGCCGATAAAGGGATAGACTAGTTCGACATGTTTTGAAAATGCTCATGGATAAGCCGAATTAGGCCAGAATGCAGGACCAGATTCTTCTTAGGGTTTTTCCTATGTTCTTCAATACTATTATTCAAGGAATGGAGCATGTAATGAGGAAAAAAAACCCTTACCTTGTGACGAAAATGATTGAAGAGGACAAAGTGGTAGCTGTAGACTCTGGTAAATCTACCATCCAACATTATGTATTCCATTAAAATTCTAAGAACCTCCTGCCAAATCTTCTTAATCATCCTAGCATCAAAGTAACTATTGGAGACTTTAACCACCTCCTTTCTTTCCTCCTCAGACTTGGGGAAACTAATGACAAATTCATTCGATAACTTTCTATCTCGATAGAACTTCACTCCACCAGTCGGAAGACCCGTTATTTCCTCAATAAGCATCACATCCACCTTGGCCTTCCTCCCAAAGAGTATAATCTCACCATTCTTCCAATATTTAGCAAAATAATCAGCAATCTTGGGGTCAGGACCATGGAGCTTATCAATAAAAGGTTGCAGCCCTCCCTATTCAATTTGCTTCTAGACCTTCGAGTTTTTCTTGTTCTTCACATAGTCTTTCGGCTCCACTCTTTTCCTTTTTCTCCCATGGTCACAAAGCTTCTATTCCTATTTTGGTAGCAAACACCACGATAAAACAAACCATTGAGCTCGTAGTAGAACCAAAGCACCCAAAAAATGTGTCAATTCCTACCATCTATCATAGTAATTACGGCTTCGCCATAACATCGAATGATATCACAGTACTTGTCTTCGTTCTTTTTAATCATCATTGAATGCGACAACTTTCCCATGGGTGATATCATAGTCAATCAAGGCTCTGACGTCAAAACCCAAATCATTGCAATTCTGCCATGTCACTTGCCTGTTTAGTTTAACCCCCTCATTAGCAAAAACATTGGCTACACTATTGGCTTCCCTATAGAGATGGGAAATTCTCACTTTATCGAATCTAGATAAAATAGTGATAGCTTCTTCAATCCAACATTTAATAGTCCATGAGGGAGGGGACTTGCCTAGGAGACACTAAATGATGTTTTTAGAGTCACCCTCAATCCATATCTTCTTAAAACTTTCATTCTATGGGCTATGTCAATAACCTGAAAAAAACCAATGGCTTCGGCTAAATGATTAGTCTTTGTTCCCAAGGGAAAAGCCACCACCGCAATGAACATACCATTATGATCTCTAGTCACACCCCCACTCCCTGCCTTCCCTGGATTTCCCTTAGTCACCCCATCAAAATTGGCTTTTATCCAACCCCTAGGAGGATGAAACCAAGTGACTCATTCAAGGTTCTTTTTTGCTGGTTTTGAGGCCTTAAAAACATCTCTTTTGATTTCCCAATCTTTAAAAACCTTAAGGTCATAATTAGAGAGACCACAGCCTCCATTTTAATCTCTTGATTAGGGAAAATAATGAAGTTCTCCACAATAAGCCTATGAATTTTCTCAAACACAATATTCTTTGGACTTTCCTTGTCCCTAAATTTTCTATTATTTCTCTCCTTCCACACACCATAGGCTATATAAGGGAAAGTGAGTGACCATAATCTATTGATTGAAGGATTATTAGAGGAAGTAATCCACTCATTACATTGGTCTTGGATGGAGCCAGGACACTCCCATGAAAGGTTCCAGAGCGAGTAGAACCTGCCCCAAATAGAAGTCACATACTGGCAGTGGAGGAACAAATGGTTAGCAGTTTCCGCATCTCCCTTACACAGGTAGCAACGGTTCAGAATATGAAACCCATGCTTACAGAGGTTATCTATCGTGAGCACCTTATTCTAGAGAAGAATCCAAAATAAAATATTTATCTTAGGGGTGAGGTGATTAATCCAAGCTTTAGCCCAAAAGGGAGGAGGGGCGGGTAAAAGAGATACGAAAGAGACATCAGAGGATACCGAGTAGCTTCCCAAAGGATTGTCCATCCAAACTAAAAGATACTCCTACTGGTACGATCCCATTCTCACAGCCATCAGAGAGGATTGGATTGATGCAAGGTCCAAGCTGACTTGACACAGATTCACCCAATCCCCATTTCTCCAGTAGTCTTTAACAAAGATCCCATAGTTCACCTTGCAGATGTCAGCCCATGCTTTGAAACAGTCATATTAAATTAAAGGCTCCTTCATAACCCATCTGTCTTCCCAAAACCTAGCAAGGTTCTCATTTCTAATGCTCCATCCCACACCCATTTCAAAAATATTTCTCCCTCTAATCATATCATTCTAGAGGATCGAGCCACGGGGCAGGAAAGAAGAATCAAGCAAGGTCTTAAGAGAGAGAATATTCGCCATATACTTACTCTTGAAGATACTATTCCATTCTCCATTTGACGAGAAAATCCTCCATATTTGCTTAGCAAGGAGAGCTTTATTCATATTTTTTATCTTTCGAAGACCCAGAGCTCCCAACTTTTTTGGACTACAAACAAAATCCCAATCAATGAGGGGCATTCTTTTTCTTTCTTCAACACTAGACCAAAGAAAGCGTTTTTGAAATTTTTCAATAGCCTCTACATATTTGGAAGGGCTCCTAAAAAGACTTAAGGCATAGATAGGTAGGTTCTGAAGAGTAGCTTTGAGAAGCTGAATCTTACTTGCTTGAATGAGAAGAGTTCCTTTCCATCTGGCAAGCTTTTTGCTAAATCTATCAACCAAAGAGTTCCAAAAGCAATTTGTAGGCTTTAGGCCCAAAGGCAGCCCAAGGTAAATTGACGCTAAAGTATCCACTCTACATCTGAAAATTCTAGCAATCTTATTTTTCCTTGGCTCCAGAGTGTTGAAAAAGAATAAGGAAATTTTCTATTTATTAACCATTTGACCAGATGCTTCCTCATAGTCATCCAAAAAGAAAATTAAGACTCCTAGCTAAAGCCAATGTGGATCTCCCCATCAAGATGGTGTCATCCACAAATTGTTGGTGGGAGCAAACCAAGTTACTGGATGAAGGTCTTGGCCCCACTAAGGATCCCTAATCAATCATTTTTTTCAAGTTCCTCCCAAGGCATTCTGCCATGATAGTAAATAGAATAGGAGAAATGGGATCTCCTTGCCTTAACCCTCTTGAGTTCTTAAAGAAATGTGAAGGAGACCCATTAACTAAGATGGCTATAGAAGCATAAGAAATGAGTTGACTAACCAATTGAAGGACTCTATTGTTGAAACCAAACACTCTTATGATTTTGAGTAAAAAGTCCCAATCAACACGATCATAGGCTTTTGAAATATCTGACTTTAGAAGAAAACCTTCAATCTTAGATTCAGAGAGAGAATGGAAATTTTCATGGATACTTATAATAGAATCAAGGATCTGCCTACCAGGAACGAAGCCATTATGCTAAGGTAAAATCAGGGATAGCGGAGTTGCAAATGCTTATAGGCCTAAAGGCTTCAAAATCCACAACACCAAGACGCTTAGGGATGAGGACCAGGAAGGTAGCATTTAGCTCTTTTAAGATGCTCCTAGAACCAAAGAATTCTTTAACAACATTCACCACATCCTCTTCACCAATCTCCCAGAACCACTGAAACAAAAACATGGGGAATCCGTCAGGTCCCGGGGCCTTATTTCCTTCAAAGGAGAACAAAGCCCTCTTTATTTCTTCTCTCGACAGAATGGTAGTTAGAATTTTATTATCTTGATCCTTAACAAGATTAGGGATGGCCTCAGAAAGATTATCTTTCATTTCTTGATTAACTCCATCACTAGCTGAAAGAATATTACTAAAGAAAAGGACAACTTGTCTTCTTATATCATCATCCTTCTCAAAACAGACTCCATTATACTCAATATGAGTAATCCTATTAGAAGCCTTGTGTTTCAAAGCAGATATGTGAAAATATCTAGTATTTTTATCACCAGCTAAGAGCCACATCGCCCTAGATCTCTATCTCCAAAAACCCTCCTCTCTGGCTATTATATCATGCATCTTCACAAGTAGCTCATTTTCTTTCATCCTATTTTCGGCATTGCATCCCTCCAATTGGATTTTCTCTTGAATGTCTTTCAAATCAACTTGTAACTCATACTTTTTCCTAAAGATGTTCCCAAAGGATTCTTTGTTCCAAGTTCTGATCTTATTTTTGACTTCTCTCAGTTTTTTGGAAATCCTAAACATAGCAGTCACTAAGACAGAGATGCTCCACCAATTCATTAACTTCGTCACCACCAATTTCTCATCTCCTGATGGAGCAAAGGGTGGAATAGCTACATGCATTCAAATCTAATGGGGAAATTCCTCTTTGCCAAGATAGTTTCTGCCACAAAACTAATAGGATAGTGATCAGAGCCCACCCTAAAAAGGGCTTTTAAAGAACATAAATATTTTAGAAACCATTGATCAAAAATTAGAGTCCTATCTAACCTGACTTGAATCGACTCCTTACCCACTCTTCGATTTGACCAAGTAAAAGAAGCCCCTTGCAACTCAAGATCAATCAATGCTTGATTATTAATGAAGTCCAAAAGGTCCATTCTGCTTTCCAAATTCACCTGGGATCCTCCAAATTTCTCATTTTCCTGAAGAGGGCTGTTGTAATCCCCCATAACAACCCATATTTCATTGATAAAATTCTTACGAAAGGTCATTAACTCTTGCCAACAGGTCTTTCTAGCCCCTTTCCCATTAGGGGAATAGATGTTAGATATGATCCAACTAAAATTATCTCTAATGTGAGTAAATTTGGTGGCCACATGATTCAAACTTTCAAACAACGAAACCCCTATAATTAAATTCAAATTCCAAAAAGTAACAATTTCCCCTAAGGCACCATCAGAACTATTTCCCTGTACCCCACAAAACTTAAACATTTTTATCTTTTCCACTCTCTCTTTAGGCATTTTAGATTCCTAGACAAGTAAAATATCAATTTTGTGATCTCCCTAACAAAATTATGCAACATATCCCGCTTATGGAGGCTATTCAACCTCCTTATATTCCATGACATAATCTTCATCTCTTACCAGGGGAAAATTTGTAAATTTTGGGAATGGTTTTCTAAACACCATCCACTATATCTTGAAAGATTCCATGATCCCTATTCCATTGAGCAGATCTTCTTCCTTGACTATTATTTATGGCTTCGCAATCTACCTTTGCTCTAGTTCTGGAAGAGACTCCTTTTGGTGTACTCTGTTGTTGGTTTTTCATGTTCTTCTTCTTAGTATACGAGTTGAAATCTTCTTTGTTAGTTTCTTCCTGACTTTCATACTCCTTTCCTAACTCCCATTCTTTATCAAAATTCCCTTTTTGATCCAGAGGAAGAGCATCCATCATACCATTGCTTTTTTCGATTAGGTTCACGCTTGATTTTGCTAGATTCTAACTTGAGTCCACTAAGGACTCCTTTACCATTTCCAAAGAATCAACTGACTCTGAATTCTGAACTGACACTTGGCTAGAAATGTCTTTGCCTCCAAAATGTGATGATATGATGGGAATCCCAATCTCCAACATCAAATTACCCTCCTTAATCAGAACATTAAAACCCTAGGAAGGAATATCATCCAAGCCAATCTCACCATCCTCCTTCCCAAGAGTTCCATTCTCAGGATTATTGTCATGAGGCTCCTGAATCTCTAGACCACCTTCTTCATTCTCCCAGTCACCCTCATTATTCTCCTTCCCTCTAGCTATCATCTCTAGCTGATTGTTAACAGCCTCTTGGCACTCCAAATCAACTTGAATCCCCACATCATCCTTGTTTTGGGGGACTTCCACTGGATCCACTGGCTTCCTACTATCTTTCTCTTCAACATGTTTTTCTTTATTCTCTTTGCCCTCCCCATCAACCTTATTTTTCCAGACTGGCATCTATTTAGTTTGGGGCTTCTCCTTTGTATTGTTGGCATTGAGCCAACATTTCTTAGCCCAGTGCCTTGACTTTTTGCATTTAAAGCACACAAAAGGGATAGTTTAAAACTCAATAGCTTGAATCCATGTTCCCAACTTCAATTTTATTTCAATAGATGACGGGAGGTCAGCATTCTAAGACACACCCACATAGATTCTAGCAAACACTAATCTTCTCCTTGCCTCCGTCATTAGCTCTATAGACAGGAGCTCACCAAAAGAGTTAGTCAGGCCACTGAAGACATCCTCATTCCATTATTCCAATGGAAGTCTAGGAACTCTAGCCCATATTGGAAAATTCTCAAAAATAGAGTATGAAAGATCAAGGTTTTTGGTCCATTTCTTGAGAGATAAGGAGGACTTGCCTATGACCCAAGGACCACCACTCCTCATAGCTAGAATATCCACCTTGTAAGAGAATTCAAAAGAAAAATAACCCTTATGAATAGCAAAACAAGAACTTGGTCATTAGTTCTCCACTTCTTTTTGACAAAAGCCTTGACAATTTTAATATTTGGTCTAGGGCCCATAAATTTTCAAACCAGCACTTTGTCCATTAGAGAGATATTATGATCAATGACCGGATCAGGGATAGAAATGGAAAACTTACCTTTTGTTGGCTCAGAGATGTTGCAAACTAGGGGGAAAATTGATTTACCATTTGGTTTGACTCCAAACAGAGACAACCATGGTTTAAGCTTAGCACCTTCCCCACCAATGGCCCCCACCATGTTTTTGGTTTTTTCAACCTCATGTCCTTTAGTACCTTGAGCAGGAATCTCAATCGGGACAGCGTTCCCCCTTGGGTCCACCAAAATGTTTATACCAGGGTCAGCCTCTTCAGTGTCATCCTTACCTTGCTTTTCGCTAGAATCTTGCATTTATTCCTCCTATGAATCTTCAGCTCCAGCTTTTCCATGGCCTGCACCATTATTTGAAGATTCAAAATTCTTCTTCTCCTGCTTGTTCTCCTGCCTGCTCATTGTGGCATAATAATGTAATGAATGCCTTCTCCCTATATCTTGTTAACATTGTAGGATCTTGTTAATATTGTAGGATTCTCTTAGTATTACATTAAAGATGCATTCACTTCATGCATTTTCTACATCATTCATCAGAGAGCAAGAATTGTAGATTTTGAACAAACTAAGTAAGAAAAAAAAAACTAACTACATAATATAAATATTCCTCATTTGGGCATTCTCTCATTTGTGTAATATGGAGATTATAAGCTTGGGAATATAACAATCTTCATTACTATTTATGAATCCTAAACAAGATCTTTCCAAGGTGAACAACATGATGTTTTATTTAACATGTGGACTTTCCAAGAATGAAGTGATGAATTAGTGATTATAAAATATTAAAACATAACAAATCATCTTTATATATAATTTGGAAACATAAAAAAAAAAATTATGAAAAAATAACTAGTAGTTCCTATTCAATAGAACATTGTATTTCTCAACTTACTTTTGTATAAATTGAATAATCAATTGAAAAAAAATTAATAAGATAAAAAATTGTATGTCTATCTACCTTAGTTTTTAATAAATTATCAACTAATCATTATGTATTTATCAACATTTTTGTGACAACTCAAGGATTTTAAATAAATTTTGACTAATTTGAAACACATAGTGTGTTTTTGAACTTCATTTCTTGATAAATAATCAATTAAAAAAGGAAACATTAACTAAACATAATAATTATCTTTTTTATATTTTAAGAATCCTAAATAATAATTCTTCAACCCATATTTAAAAATAATGAAGAGAGGTGAGTTTAAAAGTGATTGTCTTTTTCAACTCAATTCTTTTATAAACTTGGGATGGTTGTGTATTTTTATTTTAGATGAACAATAAACTAAGCAATAAAATAAATCTTTTTTTTTTTTTTTGTCTACTTCCTTAGTTTTTATTTATAGATTGCATTTATTTACTTGTTTTATTTATTTTTTTCCTAACCCCTATTTTTGTGAATATTTGTGTATTGTGTTTTATTTATTCTTATTTATTCTTATTTTTCTTTAAGCTATTTTTTTCATCCTCATTCATGCATTTATTTTTTAGGATTGATGATTTTGTTTACTTTTTTTCCATCTCTTTTTTCCTTTTTCTCATCATCCTTTCCTTTTCTCCTTTTGTTTAATTAATTCCTTGAATCTTTTGTATCTCCAACTCCCTCCCCATCTTTTTTTAACCAGTCTTGGTTTGTAATTCATCATTTCTCTCCTACAACTCTTTTCTCATCTTGATGATGGATCAGAGAGTGTGATCTGAAATGTTGATGCAAATAAATTATACATAGTCAAATCCAAAAATACAACACTCTCATTGATTATCGATTGTGGAAATCTAATGTCTCTAATCAATATTAATGTTTTTAGATTCAATTATGTTTATCTTTTTTTTTATTATAATAATACAAATTAACACATCAATTTTAATTTTAATCCTTATTGTATGATAAATTATTAAATAAAATCTAAAATATGAAGAAAAAACATAATTAAACATAAAAATTGTAATCATCTTCATAAACATTAGAAAACTCATACCTACTACAATAAGAAAGGGTAACTAACCACAAAGTAAATAAAAAAACTATGTCAATATTTGTCAACATCCTCACCACTATTTCACTTATTAATTATCAAGCCAATAAGGTTTTTATTTTTCAAGTACAATGGTTTCCTTATCTCTTCAAACATTGCATCACATGTTGAAAATTATACTATATAATAGTTATAATATTATACTATATTATGATAAATGTTTGGGATTGTATCTAGTGCACTTGTAAAAATTCATTATTACTCTAATGCTTGTTTGGAAAGAGAATTTTTTATATTCTCATCATAATAAAAATATTTGTTTGGTATTTAAAGACTTTTATCTATGCAATTATTTATAGGTACAATAGGGAATAAGGAATATTTGAATAATAAAGAATAATCACTATAGGAAAATTTTGATTTGGATCATACAAAAAAAGTGTCATGTCAAAATATGCAAATAGGCCACTTTCCTTGCTTTCTTTCATCCTCCAACATTCAACCAAGGGTTTAGAGCTAGTCCAACAAAGGGGCTAGATGAGGAAATATCAACCCTCACAAATTTAAATATTTTCCTAAGGTATTTCTAAATAATGCTTCTCCTTACTTAAATTTAGATAACAAATATGTAAGTCAAGTCAATTTTGAAAATCCATACTCTACCAAATTGGTTCCAAAATTATATGTTTCTTGGGATTAACCTTAAGCCATTCTATACAAATTTATTGGATATTTCTAATCTATTCAATTTTTGAGATAGTGAACTTGTTAGGACTCTATTTGACATTACCATATTTCCTTTGAGTTTGACCTTATATGTTTGTATCTTGACTCTCTTTCACTTATAGTTAATAATCAATCCAAGGTAAATTTAGTTGGATCCCCATGTGTGTGTATTTTCCTTCATTAGTTTTTGGATTTTGTGGGAGGTACATTTTGTACAGGGTCTTAGGGTTCCAAGATGCTCCTGAACTTCCCAATCCCCACCCTTATGCTTTGTATTGGATGTGCATCCTATTTCAAAATTATTTATTAATTGTAAAGTTGTGGCCAAATGTTCATATATTTTTTATTACCATAGGTGCATTTCGAGTGGAGAATGACTATTTCCATAGAGAAGGATGCTAACTTAATAGGCCCAACAATGCTAAGTCAACTAGTAAAAAATCCATTAAACTCAAAACAAGTAATGTTAAATCAAAGAAAAGCAAAGTGATAACTCTTTTAGTTTAATTAATATTGGTATGAAGTTCTCTATTTTTCTCACAAGATTTACTTTTTTTAATGTAAAAGAGGGATTTGGAAGGGCCCAAACCCTTTTACAAACATGAGATAAAATACATTAATTCAGCTTAATAAGCATCAATCAAACAAAACTAACGAACAATAAACACAAAGACTATAAACCACTAGCAACCACACCAACAATTACCTTACCAAAGGGGGAAAACATACTGAACACTGGGTAAACCACCTATACAAAAAAGTGAATAATTGACTCAAGTTCAATTGAAATCATGAATACCATTCTAAAGAGAAATATATGCTACTAATAGTCATAACCACAAATTCCCTATTCCATAGATTTATTTCCTAGCTATTTTCCATTTTCTACTTGCTAAACTTGAACCAAAGGAAGAAAAGGGGCTTCTATAAAATATCTTATATAGATCCATCTTCTATTTTTGTTTAAATGTAGTTGAAAACCTAGGTGAATCTTGATATGTATGCATTGGACTTCTAATGTATTCTTTCTATATGACATCAACTAGGCTTTCACTATTGAATCCTCACCCCTACACTCTTCCTCTAAAATCCCCATAGTTGAATGTTTCCAACTGAGGAACTTTGAGCTAGAACTATTAATATTTTAATTTTGGCCAATCTTAATAAAAAAACCGACAAAGCTCCCTGTTTCTATTTTGTACAAGTATCTCGATACCTAAATTCCTTTTTCTCAGTATAATTTTCTTCCTCTTATTTTTGAAGTAAACAAAAACATCACGACTAGATTTGAGGCACTTTTGGCACATAATTAAGGAATCCTCATACACAATATATTGCACCCATTCCACTAATATAGAAGATAAGGTGATTGAATAAGGAAGCACCTTATCCACATTAGCATTCACATAGAACCAAGAAAATAATAGGCACTTTCTAGATTTTCTCATCACAACATTGAGACCAATGAGTTGACCAAAAGAGTTGGAAATATACATTGAAACCTCATCCTCCCAATATTATAATGGAAATCCCAAAATCCTACTTTAGATAAGCACCTTGTTAATGCATTCCTTCTTTGGATTATAACCTTGTCTCTATATTTTAATAAAAAACACTTCTTTACCAAGAAACCATGAACCATCCAAGAGGGTGTAGAAAAATTATTTGTGGTTTGTAAAGGAGATAAGAAATAATTTTTTGTGATCATTTTCTAAAAACATCAATGTTAGGGAAAGCTCCAATGAACTTCCAATAAGATAGTTTCAAGCCTAGAATAAGAACTTTATATAATAGAGTTAGGAACCTTAAAAGAAATGCCTTTGTCATCCCCAACCAATTCCAAACAAATTGATTTCATATAAAAAATGGAGTAGGACTTACTATCAACAACTTCAACCTAGAATATCTTGAAAGGTAACTTGCTATCATATCTTACAACGAAAACAAGATCTAGAGAAGACAAAATACACATGCTAAGATTAATCTTCTCTACCTTCAAATGTTAAAAATCATAGCTACAAGAAGCTTACATCCCAACCACCACGTGCCTATTTGGCTTGAGCTCATCCAAAACACTAAGTCCCCCACATGTTGAGCTTGTGAAGACCCCAAAATGACAATTGTTTTCACTAGAATCCTTCAATGCATAGGGGAGCAGGGGAAGTCTAGCACAAGCTCAAATATAGAGATCAAGCAACAATCCAATAGATGCACATATTATCACAAGTTGCTAATGTCCATGATGGCACCTTGAAGTGAATGATAATCCATTACACTTGGAAATACAAGGAGAAGGAAGCCACACTTCAATCTCTACTACAAGCCAACACAAATAGGTTTGCCCTACCCAACCATACCTAGATACCATGGAATCATTCAAAGCCACCCCAATTTTTTTTGTTATCCTAGGAGTATTGTGCCCTTCCACAACCATTCAAGAGCCCTTCGTAATAGAGGAGTCAACAAGAACCTCCAAACACATCTCAAAATATTTGTTGTGGACCACAAACCATATATCAACAATCTTTCTTCCTCTTTATTATCTAACACACCATTTTAATAATCTTCATTCTCTTTATTTACATTCTACAATCCTATTTCAAACCTTATTGATTATGAAAACCCTCTTTAAACCTATTTTTACTTACAAACATTCTAAAAAGAATTTGATATTCTTATTTTTGCTCCCCTTTTAATTTTTTAATTTTATAGTTATACTTGAAAAACTCTACTTATCTTCTAAGCTTTATTGCAATTGCTTTGACAGTTTAAAATAAAATTATATATAAAAGTAGTAGACTATTTTTTAATTTTTTCTTAATTTAATATTATTGTCTGAACCTCTCTCTATAAACCGCTTACATAAAATCCGAGGCTGCATCCTTCTGTTTTGCTTCTGTTTCGTTGATTGTCCATGTTTTCGTTTTATTATCCCCTCTCTGTGCAGTCATTCCCTCTGCCTTCTCCAACTGGAAATGGCGGCACCACGTGGATCAACAATATCCAGTGTCTGGATTCATGGACACCTCAATCACTTGACAGCGTGCTCACAGTCAGGCCAACTCTCCTCTCCAACAATATCTCCTACGCCGGTCACAACCTGCCGTATGGATGTGGATTCTTCTGCTATGATGTCGCTTGCGACACAGGCCACTCTTTTGCTGGACTGGAAGAGTAGATCGAAAGTGATTCTTCAGATAGCAAGGGGATTATCATACGTGCACGAAGACTGTCGAGAACGAATCATTCATTTCGACATAAAGCCCCAGAATATTCTTCTCAATGAAAACTTCAATGCCAAGGTCTCAGATTTTGAGCTGGCAAAGCTGATTAACAGAGAACAGAGTTCAAGTAATAACAATATGGAGAGGAACGCCGGGTTATATGGCCCCTGAGTTATTGGACATGAAGTTTACTGAGAAGGCAGATATATATAGCTTTGGCGTTATGGTTGTAGAAATTGTGAGCGGAAGGAGAAGCAGAGAGCTTACATCCCCGGGATGTGGATTGCTTCCAATGTTACAGCGTAAGGAAGAGGAAGGGAAATTCGAGGATTTAGTAGATTGCGAAATCAAAGATGAAGGGATTGATGCAGAGCAGGAAGCAGCGAAAGTGTTGGGAGTTGTGATATGTTGTATACAGTATCATTTTCTGCGAGTGTATCGGATTCCGAAACTTTCGTGATAAAAGTAGTAGAATATTATAATTAATATATATTAGAATGTAGGACATGTGAAGAAAAGTCTGAAGAGAGAATTTATTACGCCGAAGGCGTTACCTATTTGAAAAGAGTGGCCTGACAAAGTAAATCAACGACGCATATTGCTGCAGAAGGGATGGGATACGATCGAAAGAAGGCTGACAGTTTGTCTTTTTTACTGCCATTTTATCCGCTTTCACGTTCACCGAACATAAAAATGGGCAACGAAAACCACCGCTTTACCGTGGATTTTTCCTTCTCGCTAGTCATTTTTTTTTCCCATTCGCCGTATTCGGGAGTTGTGTCTGCCAGCACACTGTAACATAGCCAGGTTTTTTGTCTCATGTTTTGCGCTCAGATCAGAAAGCCGTCATTCTGGAAAAGGGTCTCCAAAGCTGGAATTGACGTCACTTACCTAAGACTCCGGTTCAGCCCAAGTTCACTGTAACGTCGTTGCTTTGTTTATTTCTCATCATTTAAATATTAAATACTAATTCATCTTCCTTGCTGAACATCACACCAGAAATATCAGATACTTTACTTAGGGTGCTTATCCAGATGTCCACTTGTTTGATGGGAACCCTGCCTACGTTTCCTTCTTTCATCAAACCCTAGACGAGCGACAGGCATGTCTTCAGGCGACAACAATCACAGTAAGGAAGTTGCAACTATTCTTTATGCTTTGATGGATGTCCATGCACTATTCCAAAGCTCTCGTTCTGGTGCAAAAAGATAGGATGCTGATAAAAGGCTGTGGAAATAGCGTTACACCTGCACAACTCAAATTCGTGCTAAATTTTGTGGTAAGTTATTGAATACCTTTGCAGCTGTATGTTTTTTTCTTGTTGTGTATTATTTTATTATAAAACATTTTGTTTCGTTTGATAAATGAAAGTAATAATCAGTAGGGGAAAAAAGCATCTTTCCTTTAAACATATATTCGCTGGAATATTCATACCTTTTGTTGTCCTACCATGGATTCGCCCTGTCACGGGCAAAGGAAACTACAGAAGCATCGAGTGTGGTCCCACACCGTCCTCCTAAGCGAAAGAGGAGAAAAATTGCCATTTTAGTGGCATACTATGGAGTTGGGTATCAGGGGATGCTGAGGCCAAAACAATCAAGGGTGATTTGGAGGAAGCCCTATTCAAGGCCGGTGCAATCTCAGAAGACCACTATTGGAATCCAAGGATTTTAATTTACAACTAATATTTGATCTCGTAAAAATCTTGTGTCGAGCTCAAGAATCAAGAAGCTTTAAAACCCTGATATTTGTAGAGTTACTTTCATTTTTATAAGTAGATTGCAGTAGCAGATGCACGAAGACTGGTTTTGGTTCGTCTCATTTTCAGTTTTTTTTCTTTTTGGGGTTCTGTAAAACTTTGCTGCTTCACTTGCCATGGTTTCAGTGAGATTTTTTTTTAGAATCTGTATGTGGGGATTAAGAAAAAATAAATTATTGTCAAGAGATGATCGTTTTTGTAGGGTTTTATTTCGCAGTTTTGCCCTATATTTTATGAAGCTAATTTTTCCTAGGGTTTCTGTGTGATTTTTTTAGGCTGAGGTTTTTAAAAGGCAGAATTTATTATAGCAATTGGAAATCAGGGAAACCGCAGAGACTAGTTTTGGTTCGTCTTATTTAAAAAAAATCCTGTTGTGGTAAGGTTTGGAGAGCCCATGGTTGCGGCTGCTAAGAGTGCCCAGGCTACTCATGTGGGTGCCATCTTACCCTCTGCTCAAGACTTATCCTTGGTTTGTTTGGGGTTTAAAAATATGAAAACCCTCTTGAATTCCACACTTGGGATCTAGGACAAACCCTTGATGCCATCTGAGAATCACAATTGTGTTGATTTGGGGTGGAATTTGATTTTGCTACAATGCTGCTATAGTGTTTTTGGCAAGCAAATATCATCTTTTCATCACTGACACATATTTGAGGGTTCATATATTAAATTTCAGATTTTTCGTGAATTATGGATATCCTTTGGAGCTGATCCCTGTTACTTTCCAGGCAGGACTTCACGTCATTGTGGCTGCAATTTTGCACAAGTCTTTCACCATATCAGGGCACTCCTCTTGGCAAACTATCCACCACCGTGTTGCAGAATTGAGGGCAGAAAATACACATGAGTTGTGGAGATCTATTGACAAGTCGTTGACGGTCTTTCACTGCTGTGCGAAGTACTTTCAGATCATATACCAGCAACCTATCTCTTGTGGCCAGCTAGGTTATCATCCCTATAAGGGTGTTGAGCTGATCACTCAATACTGCATCAGATCGTATATCAGCAATTTATCTCCTTGTGGTCAGCAATGCTCATGAGTTTGTGAGTAGAATTTTTATTGTAATTCTGAAATTTAGCTTGTGTTGGATAGTAGAACTATATTCAGATCATAGTCCTCTTGAAAGACATGTAATCAAATTGATGAATTCAACACACACACATATGTCTATAGATCTATTTGGCTGTCCAAACAACTTATTGTTAGTCTCAGTTTTCTGTTTGTTTGAGTATTCTTGTTCCAATAAATGTATTCCATAATTGAAGGTGTGATTCTTACTTTTGCTAAAATATATAGCGAGTTGTATAGGAAATTCCTTGAGACTTTGCACTCGTTTATAAAGAAAGTGGAAATTTCTATGAAACTGTTTAAATTCTTCATAGAATTTTAGTGTCATTCTTACGTCCGATATGAATGGTATCCATTGTGCCCCAGATATTAAAGGTTGTGGTCAACAGTGCTGATACACAGGAGTAAAAGATAAGTTAATGATGGCACTAAGGAATGCATACTTAATAGTTTGAGAGAAGGCACTGGAGTCTTGATGGTGCATAATTAGTGTTTTTAACTTTTCTTAGTGGCACTTAGATGGTGTTATACAAGTACCTTGAAACTGCATAATCATATAAATTGCAAATTAATTATGATCTACAAGAACACAAAACCCAGAAAACAAGTTCGATTGCAGGAAAGGAGCTAACAAACAAAGTCACTCCACATAATGCAACATAAATAAAATTACACATAAAAGAACTTCAAGAAAATATGGGTTTCCACACAAAGTGATGCTATGGACTTTGATGCCTTGAGTGACAAACATAAGCAAATGCAAGTGTATGAATTGATTCCTTTAATCAACATAAGCACCTGCACGGGTATGGATTGAAAGAATCATGATTTGGGGTGTGAACATAAAAATAGACAATGTTCATTATAGTTCTTGGAAATTCACCGTCAGCAATTCATCATCGAAAAATTCACCACTAACAATTCACTGTGGACAAATTCACCGCCATGACCAATTCACCTCATGGAAAATACATCTGACTCTCCTTTGAAATGTATTGGTACTTGTTTGTAATGCAGCACAAGTGCATTTTGTAGCTTTTGTGCAGAATGCCTTGCAATGCAATTTGCTATTTGGAAGCATGGGAGCATTGTGTTCAATTGGAGATTCGTTCGTCATGTCATTTCTGGTGTTCAATTGGAGGTTTGTGTGTCATGGCTTATGAAGTGCCCTATAGCTTTTCCAAATTGTCAATGCATTTGGAATCTTCTGGTTTACAAGTCAATTGATAATTTTAATTATCCACAATCTCACTTCATTGCATTGTGGATATGAAAGCTCTTGAGTATCTAATTTTTATCTTTTGCATTGAATACTTTGTAAAGAATGCTTTTAGGTGTTCATGAGGGCAATCTAGCTCTTTAGGCATAGCAGACCCAATTGAACATGAAGTCGTAGTTGGCTGAGGCTCAAAAACATTGGCAAACATTAGCAAGACTTAGAAAATTCATTGGATCAAAAAATATGAAAATAACCCCAAAAATATTCAAAATCACCAAATTCACTTTCTCCAAATCATGTTAGTCTTTGGAGATCATGGAGAGGACTACAAAGTGGTAGTTTTGGGCTCCAATTGGATGGGTGTACAGATTATGCAAATCTATGATTCTTGTGAGAAGAAGATAATAATAATTTTGATTTGGACATATTTGATTCTGAAAAATTTGTCGTAAGATCTCTCGTTACAAGAGAAAAGTGAAAAAAAGATATCTTATGGCGATACTTATATAGATTTTCTTTAAAAATAGATAAACTAGTTATATGTACTTTCTTAATCTCAGAGTGAACATGAAAGTAGAAATTAAATTGGAGAGATTGAGAATAGAGGGCCTCTCAGCTGCATTGTGAGAATAGTTTAATGTCAACGGCAATTTCTCTATGCAAAGTGTTCTTAAGTATGTTCTCGAAAATTTCAAGTTCCAAACATCAAACTCCAAAAGCTTTAGCCTTGCTCAATTAAATGCTGAAAATAGTGATGCCAAAATGTTGGTTTAAGTGTGTCCTCTGTTCCATTGAGGAGGGAAGTGAATTGAGTATTTGTATTTTGATAGTCATTTATAAATACTGTTGCTCATCTATAATTTTTCCATAAAACATGATATGCTTTTTCTATCTTCTAAATGTTACTGTTTATCATTTACAATAGGTGTCTGCAATATGGTTCCTTGATAGTTCTCTTTTTTTGATTGGTTTGAAATCACTGTGATTTTAATTGATAATTTTTCATAGTGAGGCATGTCATTTACTTGATTGTTTCTCTAAACGGAAGCAAAGCATGGGGGCATCATGAATTATAGTGTAGTTTCTTATACTGCATGGTAAGGGCTCTATGATAATTCTTAATAGGTTATAACTTGAATGGGAAAAAATTAGGTTGGCTGGAAGTAGCTCTAAATGAAATAAATTGGATGGTGTTTCAGTGAGGCAAAAATTAATTCAGTTGGTTTCTAGTCTCTCTAACATGATTTATGGCAAAGTAGTTATTTATGAATGTTAAATTCTGATGTTCTTTACTCTTTGATGATGGGTTGGTGGGCCCTCTTATTATCCTTCCAGCTTTGAGCATTTAGGAAGTTCTTTACTAATATAAGTAGAGTTTTTTTTAGGTTTCCTTCTATGTAAATAAAGCCCTGGTGAACATTTCTTTTATAAGAAAACTGCATGAAAATGTGGGCACGTCTATTGGGTTGGAAATTTATTTTTAAAACTGTGCACAAATTACTTTTTTTGATACCCATATGTGCAATAAAACTAAAATAATATGCAAATATGTAGCACTTCTCATCTCTAGACACCCATCACATTGAACAACTAAAAGAAATCCTCTACATACTGTTAAATATATTGTATAGAAATGCAAACCTTTTTTCTCTTAAACTTTTGGGTTTGCAATGTAATTAAGTGCTCTTAAGTTTTCCAATATTTAGGTATGAGGGTCTACCCAACCGGAAATTTAAACTGGGAACTCTCACTCACATAAACAATGTGTCTCCCTGGTACTCAAGCCAAACCAATAATATATATTTCTATTAACAATTTAGTATAGGTTATGCTCACAGAGGTGAAGTACTGGGCCTTCATGATAGGTCACCCATCCCAGTACTACTCTAGCTCCTTTTTTATGTGGAGGTTACTAGAAGTCACTACAACCTATAATATATTCAATGGGAGTCTCATTTCTTTTCAATGGAAGAGTTATAATTTAATAAGGGAGACTAGTTAGAAAGTAAATTTGTTTTAAGAATTTGTCTGAAAGGACTGTCCAATACTCCCTGAAACATTTTGACTTCAAATTTGATTTTAAAATTTAGTTTGATTCATAAATTGTATGCCTTATGTTTGTTGTATTCAGTTCATTTCAAACTTAATATTGTTTGATCTTTGTTAATAATTATTTTTATTGAATGAACTTCAAGAATTTATTTTTACTTCATAAAAACTAGACCTTTTTAAAAAACCTTATTTTTATCTCTTATAAAAAAATATTAAAAATAAAAACTATTATCATTATTATGAGTATCCTTAAGATACTTAAATTAATCATATCTTTCATGTGGTGCATTTTTGTATTAGAGAAGATCCATCATATAGTAGAAAGTTTTAAACCTCTACCCCACCAAAAAAATAAATCACTTTTACTATCATAAGCAGTCATTAGGACTGGTTAGATACATTATAATATATATATATGTATATGTTTTAAACGTCAGGTCCATACCAAAATTTCAGTGAAACGTTTTAGAGCATTATGATATATTTGTTTATGTTTTTGACTGTCAAATAGTAACAAACTTTCAGTGCAATGTTGAGCTTTAATGGAAGATCCTTAAGGAGCATAGGTACTTTAGTTTCCCCTAAACCAAGCATGCTACATAATCATACATCAAACTAGGATTTTGACTGAAATGTCTTGGAAAGAATCTATTCTAATAATTTGTTTATGAAGTTAATCTAGATTTCTTTGGTACAAAACAATATTTTTCTTCAAATTGCAACAAAATAATTTATTATAAATTTTCATAATTGCCTATAGAATCTTAATGGATTTTCTGTTATGGTGGTATTGAAGGTTCATACATTTTATAACATAAACAACACATGGGGAAAGTACAAGAGTAGAAACAAATTTTATTAACAAAAGTGAAATAATCGTGACAGATTGAATTTTTTAAGGATTTTTAAGTTCAAACATTTTTTAATGTGTAAGGCATCATGTTTGAAAAAGTCTTGCATCCAAGCACTTCTACACAAAATTCATACAATTTGAGTGTTGGGAATTTAATCTTTAACATGGTTAATTTGCCTAATCTTTATTTACTATTAAAGATTTTAGGATTTTCCATTTTTAGGGTGTTTTTTCTTTTAATAGCATTCAGACCCTTTTTTTTCCTTTTCTCCTTGGATAAAGGATTTTTTTCTATAATTCATAAAAAAAAAACTATTAATTGACCTTCCACACATCTTCGGTGTACCCATTGCACACCAAAGTGTGATTGCTAGTATGCTAACTTGTGAGGAAACTGTCGTACACAAAAAATTAAGAACACCTAACTTATATGTTGGAAGTTTGCATTGACTAAATGGCTAGAACCCTAGCAAATTATAGTTATGTTCGGTGGGCAACTATAATTCCCAAGGCCCCAACCCCACCGACCAAACGAGAGCATGGATGGTGGGGTCAAGGTAGACCCCACCGACCATATCCGTTTTTGGTGGGGATAATGGCAAATCCCCTCTCACCCGTTATTCCTATATTCGTCCTAAGTTCAGGACACCTCATTGATGCATTTTGCATTAAGAATAAAAAAACCTTATGGAACTAATAATTAAAGAATAAGATAGTAAGAAGAGGGTGCGCAAAATGTTGATTAATAATTTTTCCATTTATTTTACATGTTAGGTTAGTTGTCTTATTTGGTTTTGGCATGTAATGTAGATTTTTTAGTTATTTATTTATTCGTATTTGATCAATGAGATGTTAGACTTTTTCAATTTAAATTAAATATTTATTTTTTCAAAATTCAATATGTAAATGTTTTATCAAAAAGTATTTAAGTAGCAAATCTAATTTAAAAATTTAAATGAGATAATTTATGTTACTAAAATTTAAGTAGCAAACCTAAATAAACAACTACACGAAACTAAAATAAAATTTAAGTCACAATATACATACTTTTAAAAACCTTGAAAATCTAAATGAAATCAAGTCAATAAATAAAATAGTTTATAAAAACTAATAACTATGGTATGGATACCTATGAAACCATCTATGTATTTCATAATGTACCATACTAAAAATATGCTATATAATAAAAAAAGAAGGGAAAAGGGTACTTTGCTAAGAAAATGTAGTTGTGGCCATGAAATTGCATATTTATGTCCATCATGCATGCTTCCATACCATGCATGTTTATTAATAATAATGAAATATCATTTAATTTCAAATAAATGAAAGACACCATATAGAATAGGATGGCTAAACATATAATGGAGTTGGTTGATGCATGCACTAACAAAAATTTAATTCAATGGTTCAAATCACAATTTAATTACACAATAGTTCAAAATTATTTTTAGTATTTTCTAAGTGGTAGGATGATCATACATGTTTATTTGATGGTCATCTGTGCATTCTAAATGGAGAATAGCTACTGCAAAAAAAATCCTAGCTTAACAAGCCCACTGGTGCTAGGTAAACTGTTAAATTAGTCACTAACCTTGAAACTAGTGTAATATTAAAGAAAGGATTCAACCTTTTTATATAGATGAGAGAAGATACTCCAATGAATCTTAACAAACATCACTTAGAAAACAATAGGGAAAAACAACACAAAGATTGTAAAGTAATAACAACCACATTGAACATTACCTTATTAAAGGGGATAAAATAAAAAAATACTAGGTAAACCACATAAAATATCAAGTGACCAATTGAATCGAGGTAGCTTCAAGTTGTATAACTCTAGAGAGAATTGGATGCTACTAATAGCCCTATCAACAAACACATTACTAAGGAATTCTTATACACAATCAATTATGTTCATTCTTAATTTATAAGATAAGATTGTCAAAGAAGGAAGCACCTTCTCCACATTAACATTCACAAAAAATAAAGAAGAAAATGGGACATATTCTAGATTTCATTACCTCATCAAAATTAACGAGATGAATAAAAGATAGGATGTTGTCATAAAGGAATTTACAAGTAATTTGGATCCTATTTTCCTTGTCCAATAATTGGCTTATAATAGGGTTAAAGAATTGGATGGTAGATGTTTTCTTTCATCCACATATGATGTTATTGACTTGGATTTATTTATTTTTATATATAACCTACTACTGTGGACATGAATGATGCATCATGAAATAAGTCTAGAACCTATTATTTGTGGTTGCCCTATAGTAGTAAAGTTTTTGATAGAGGAAAAAACGGGTTTTACAAGGACCCGAAAGCACAGAGTTTAAAAGCCATATAAAAATAAACCATCAAAGTACCCATAAAAAGGAAGGCTGCAAAACAAAAAGAAGCAAAACAGGATAGCATCCAACGACCAAAAGCCAGCAAAAAAATAGTGTGAAACCAACAACAAGCACAACCAAAACTAACCGAGAGACTTTAGAGTCTCAGCTACCTCAGCTTCAAGGTTGCACATATCCTGGGTCACCTTCATTAGGTCTTGAATCTCCTAAGGCAAAGAATCCAATTTTCTCTTCAAATTGGCTCTTGTTCTTTTCAAAGGGCCAGAATCCTCCTGCTTACCTTTGTTCTTTTCAACTTACCTATTATTTGTGGTTGCCCTATAGTAGTAAAGTTGATAGTGAAATGCCTCTTCAATTTTGGGGTAATGTATAAAATTTAATGCAAGTAGATAAAATTAATCAGTTGTTGCAACTAGGTGGAAGACATGATTTTAGTTGGAGGGAAACCAACTCCTACAATAGGATTTTCTTTGATGGATGAAAATTATTGGAGTGGTTTGTCCATGGTATTGTACCATGGGTCCTCGTGCAAGGTCTAACCTATAATAATTTTTTAAGTTTTTTTAACACAAGGTAAACCCACAAAAGTGGTTTACAATTCAAGTGAGGAAGGAAAAGTTGCAAAAATCGACCCCATGCCAAAAAAATTAGATTTTGGGGTTCGAACGAACTCATTGGTTCGAGCAAACCAAAAGAGGGTTCGAGTGACCCACTAAATGCCTCGAGCCCACCATTCCCACAAAAACACAAAGGAAAAACCTTTTTGAAAGAGGGTTCGTTTGAACCCCCCTAGCTTGCCTGAACCCCCCTTCTCCCACCTTCTCACCCTCTGGCCCAAAAAAACTCCAAAATTTTTCCTTTCAAAGCTTGGGTTGAGAATGAAAATGGAGGAGACTTCACAAACCCAACTAGATGATGGTAGTCCTCAAAATGAGCTATCCAACAAATATAATTTTAATATGTTTTGGTTTAATTATGTATTTTCTTTTTTAGTTTTATTAAACATAGGTTTTTCACCAAAAATGGAGCTCTTTGTTCTATACATGTGGAAAAATGGTAGATTATCAAAAAAAATGAAAAATATGAGTGCAGTAGATATTGAAGTCCTTGATCCAACAAAAAAAATAAAAAATTCAATACATACAAATAACGTTACGTTGTATACAGTATGCCTATGTCTGAATTGTATTTGGTTTGACTTTGAAACTTAATTAAGGAAAAAATATTCAATAAAACACTATGAGACCAATTGGAAGCACTAGATATTATAGTTACAAATCTGAATTCAAAAGAATTAGAACTTTTAATCCTTCATGAAAAAAAAATTATGTTGTATACGGTGAGCATCACTCCTTAAAAATGTTGTTTGCTGAAAAAAACTAGGTTTTGAAGGAGATGGAAAAAGAAGTGCAATCTGATTCCAAAATTTTTGAAAAATACATATTTCTAATCTATAGAAAAAATTTCACAAATCACTAGTTTGCATCATCTACAAATTCCTCACGATTTAGCCGATATAGGTGCTCGAAAGTGAAGATTTAGTTAGAAAAAATTATTTCAGTGTCAAGTTTGGCCAAAAATTGCAAACTGGTATTATGGGATCACCCCACACACCTTGTCATTATGCTTTCATGTCATTATATTCAAGTTGTTTTGCTACATTTTTTATATATATAATATGTCCATTCTTTTGTTGTCCTATCTTGTGAATACCATGTTGTTCATGTCTCTCTGTAGTCATTGTTCTTTCTTATCATGATCAAGTTTGTAGCCTCATGTACTCCTTTTTTTCCCCCCTTGTGATATCCTCCACAATTTTTTATTCTTAGTTTACCTTCAAGATACATACATTCCCAACCAAATCCATTCTTAGGACTCAATTTGGATTTCCAACTTTGTCTTAAATCCCACCTCATTTGGGTGTGCCTTGACTCTATTTAACCCATAGTTAATAACCATTATGAGGAATATTTAGTTGGATCTCTCATGCTTATTTTTTCCAAAGGAAGCTTAGTTAATGTGCCTTATCAAAAATTCTTATTGAATTCTATGTTGGGGGTGTTCTTTTGGTCTTCATTATATTTATATGTTAGGGTGTTTGTGTGTATGTTTTACTTTGGTAATTTTCTAGTCTTTTGTGGGACTTGTATAATTTACACTAGGTCCTAAGGTTTCAACTTCCTCTAGAACCTTGATCCCCACCCTTGATATTTGTGTCAATTATGCATCCCATTTATTTTTGACATATTATCCTTACACTTTTTTCCTTCCCATGGTGCCAAGTTTACATAGCTTTTCATTCTTACTCTTTATTATATATCCTAGATTTTAAAGCTATGAGATCCTCATCATCCTTTACTCCTTCCTCTAAGATCCTAAAAATTTAGGAAGATATTAGACCTTAGCACCAAGTACACAATTCCACATCTATCACACATCCTAGATCCTGTGACTCATTTTCTCCACTCATCCCTTGTTCATAATCATTCTTCCTTTTAGAAACATTCCCCTTGTAAGCATCTAAAATCTGAAAAATAGCTTAAACTTCAACAAAAATTAGCAAGGATTAGTTTAAACCAAGCAAATAAAAATGCTCCTATGAGATATTGAAACATGTTAAATAATGCAACCAAAGCAATAAAATACCAAAGAGATTAATTGAAAGCATGTAGAGCATGTGAAAACCTATCCCATAGTGGGAGTGGTGCTCCTCATGATGTGGAAAGGATTCCATTTCCCACCCCCTAATAAGCAAGAATGCCAAGATGAAAGATGATGGTAGTGTAAATACTCAAATTATGGATCAAGTTGTGGAGGATTAAATCAATAGAGAGGGTCTCTATTTATAGAATAGAATGATATAAGAATGCAAGATAGGAGGAATGTGGGATAAAATATGATTCAATGGCATTGTGCCACTTGTCAGCATTCCAATGGAGGGAGGTTGAGGGTTGTGTACATTTTGGTCAATGTGCCAAAGAGGGGGAGATTCGGAATTCAAAAGATGGCTTGTTGGAGGGAGAAGCAAGAGTCTCAAATGCCAAGTGGGAGACATGTAAGAGAAAATGTAAGAGGAATTAATGTCATGTTGGAGGACAAGACATGTGGGAGGGAAAATTCAAATTTGAAGAATATTCCATCTTGATGCCCTTTTTGAATGAAAATGAGGAATTAATAAATCAACTAAATTGATTTATGTGCATGAGTTGCAAAATCTAGAGAAAAGAGGATTAGGATTAAATTAATTAGGATTCGATTAATTTAATAGGAGATTCGGTGATTTTGACTTTTGACTTAGATTTTAGGATTAAAATAAATCAAAATGAGAAGAAAATGATTTTAGATTTCATTAAATAAAGATATATTTTATTTAATCAAAGAGGATGATGTTAGGATTAAATCAAATAAAGATGAATTTATTTAATTTAAATGGATGACTTTAGGAGGTTAATTAAATAAATTAAAGAGATAACTTAGGAGATTAATCAAATACACTTGATTTATTTAATTGATGGGTGAATATGAAAATATGAGGAATGCATGATGTCAATTTTGCATGTCTACATTTTCCTCCTCTTTGAAGCAATGTACTTGTTGCATTGGTTCAAAGAATGATTCCACCGAGATCGAAATTTAAAAAAAAAATCTGATTTTTTCGGATGCCCTAGTGGAAAGAAGTGTGTTGGTACATTGCCCCCTCGAAAGATCGAGTGAAAATTTCAATTGGAGGTCGATCTCATGACAAAGAGGTTCAAATTGGATGTATGGATGGTTAAACTAATAGATCTATATGATAATGATGATGCAAATGAGATGTTTTTAAGATGCTTAGAATAAAAAATATATATTATCCTAATCAAATTAAATGATTATGCAATGCATGTGAGATGGATGAGATGCATGATGTTGTCCTATGATGATATGACGTGATTATGTAGGATGGGAGTGCGGATGCAGGATGGATGCATTGATGAAATGATACCATGTTAGTGTGAAAAGAGGATAGAAGAATGAGAGGGATCAACCTTTGAATCCAAGAAGATGCAGAAGTCCAACAAGTCCATTAGTCGTCAAGTCTTTATTAGATATGATGATGATGTATTGCTTATTCAAGGATGGGAGAGATAAAGAGCATAACCTTCTTTATGTTTGATAACACACATAGGTACGATGCATCAAGGTATAAAGAACCAGGATGTCGTTGCACCTAGTGTGATGGAATTTGACTCAACAATCAAATAGGAGTACTCTTGTTAACACCTGACATACGAAACCTTATTCAGAATGTAGTTCAGATATTCTAAACATCTCAGACCAAAACATAGAAAAGAAAAACTTTCCTATGTGGTCAACAAGACATCTAGAACACCATCCCTACAAACCAAACAAAGCACACATGACAGTGTTATTTTACAAGAATATCCAACAAGCACAATAGATAAAAATATAATGATCGTTGCCCCATTCCTTTCTCCCTAAATCTTTCTATTTAGACATCATCGAGAGGTCCTTGGAATGGGCACAAAATACGATAAGTCAAAAAGACCAAGATAAAGTAAACAAACAAGCTAATGTTCTTCGTACCACTAGCCAAGACTAAACTATGGTGATGTCTGATGCTGATGTCCATTATATGAAGGATTCATCCTAGGACATGTTGTGATCAGGTGATAATGGGATTGATTAGGTGATAAGGTATTGATATTTCGAGTTGACCAACTTGTTTACTTACTAACCTAGACTTGAGACTTTGGCGATTTGAGCTTTCAATTTAAAACCTGCTAGACTTTCTTCTGACTAACTTGCCAAAGGATGAAGGTGGTGATAATTTATTATGAGCGGATGATTATTGCAGGTGAAAGAGAGATGAGATAGATGCACCATTTTGGGTTTTTTCGAATATTTGGATGGTTTTTGTGTTTTGAAATGTTTTGAGGTTGTTTTTGGGATTTTGAGAATTTTCAATGTTTTTGGTATTTTCAAGATTTATGACCAAGAGACTAACTTAAAGAACTATCCTAGGGGTCTCGAGAGTTGATCAACAAATTAGCCTTGCCTATTTTATAAATGCAAAGACCAAGTAGTTCGACTGATGATTGACTTAATTACCAATGAGATTGATGGGAAAACAAATTTCCATTGCAATAGACACCTAAAGGACTGACCTAAAATGTCTCCGGGGATGATCATAGATCAACCTTGCCTACGTTCAAGCTAAGAGACACCGTAGTTCGGTTGGATGACTCTATTTTTTATCTTTCAGGATTTTGACATGTTTTTGGATTTTGATATGATTTTTTGAATGTTTTTGGATTTTGATTGATTTTCTGAATGTTTTTGGATTTTGATTGACTTTCTCAATTTTTTGGATTTTGATTGATTTTTTGAATGTTTTTGGATTTTGATTTTTTGAATGTTTTTGGATTTTGATTTTCTGAATGAATTTGGATTTTGATTTTCTAAATGTTTTGGATTTTGATTTTAAGGAATATCACAAGAATATACACGAACCTGATCTGATGTCAGTACAAACATGCCCCTAGTGTGATGTGATAGATTACTTTGATACATGCAAGACAAACTGACCTTGGGAATATGCCAAGTAGTACTAGGGTGGAACATGATATCAAGCTACGGTACGGACGTGAACGGATGGTGGAAGGATAAATGGAATGTAATGGATAAGTGAGTTGTGAAGATCTTGGTGGATGAGGAGTGCTTTATTTACGCTTGGCGCCTATTTTCCAAGTTTTCACCAAGGTACTTGTCCAAAGTGCCACCAAAGTGGTTTTCACTAGAGCATGATATTTTTTCTTTACTGTTTGTTATCCTTTTTATGATTTTCTTGGATTTTTGTATTTTTTGACTTTTTTATTGTCACCAAGACACCTGTTTGCCAAGTTTTCATCAGGGTGACCATTTTTTTAGGACATTTTCTAATTTTTTGTATTTTTTGGTTTTATGCTTTGAAATATTTTAGGCATAAAACTTTTTAAGATGGGAATTGCTCATGAGCTCCTACAGAGGCTCCCCTTCCGATGTTGATAACTGATATGCCCCTGATTTATAGCTTGCTATGATGATAAAAGGTCCCAACCAATTAGGCTCAATTTTGCCTTTTCTTTCTAGGTTTGGCACGTTCTTTTGGTTCTCCTTTAGCACAAGTTCACCGACTTGGAAGGTCTGCCTCCTGATTTTCTTGTTATAACTCCTCTTAAGTTGGTTTTGATATACCTGTAGATGGTTTAGGGCATCCATACACTGTTCATCCAGTGACTTCAGCTCATTCAGTCGCGAGACCTGGTATTCTTCATCTATGATGAGATTTTGTAGTATCCTCAGGGATGGGAACTCAATCTTAATCGGGAGGATGGTTTATGATCTATAGACCAGGGAGAATGGGGTGGCACCTATTGGTGTGTGAATGCTGGTGTGATAGGCCCATAAGGTGAGATTTAGCTGTAGATGTCAATCATGACCAGCATCATTGATTGTTTTCTTAAGGATTTTCAAGATGGTTTTATTGGTGGATTTTTCTTGGCCATCACCTTAGGGATAGTACAGAGTGGAAAAGAAATTTTGAATTTTAAAGTTTTCACATAAGTCACGAACGTCCTAATTTTTGAAAGGTGTCCCATTATCGGAGATAATAGCTTGGGGGACACCGTACCAGAAAATGAGGTAGTTTAGAATGAACTTAGATATCTGCTTTCTAGTTATGTAGGTCATGGGAATGGCTTCAACCCATTTTTTAAATTACTCTATGACAGTAATGATGAATTTATGGCCATTGGATGAGGTGGGGGTGATTTTTCTAATGACATCAAGCCCCCACTATAAAAAGGGACAAGGTGTAACAATGGGATGAAGCTCCTGAGTTGGTGCATGGATGCGGTCCCCATGTTGCTGACACTACAAACATATTTTGACAAAGTCATGTGTGTCTCTCTCCATTGTATGGCCAATAGTATTTGGTCCTCAGTAACTTCTTAGCCAAAGGCATACCACTCAAGTGCAATCCACAAATGCCATTGTGTACCTTAGTTAAAGCAATCAGGGCTTCCTCATTATTTAGGCAATGCAATAGGGTTCCTCTGATGCTCCTACGGTAGAGGGTTTCTCCTAGGATGACAAAGTGGATTGACTTCTTGATAAAGGATCATTTAAGATTCAGGGCTATGTCAATGGGCAAGACTCATATTCTCAAGTAGGTGTAAACGTCATGATACCAGGGATCACCGAGAATAATGAGTTCACACACGAATTTGGACTCTGGTACCTCAAATGTTGGTACGAGAAGCTTCTCTACAAGGAATTATTGCTTTGGGATGTTGTGCGGGATTTCCAAGAGTGATCCAATTGTAGCCATTACATTCGTTGCTCTGTTGTTTTCTCTAGGTAGTTGTTCAAATGTGATATCAATGAATGACTCTTTGAGGCTCTCGACCAACTTCTTGTATGGATTCAGTTTATCATCCTTTGTTTGATATTCATTGTTTACTTGATTAATTAATTATGAGCTGAGAGTCCCCATATACCATTAGAGCCATAATCTTGCATTGTACTTCAAACCTTAAGCCTATGAAAAGAGCCTCATACTCTGCTATGTTATTTGTGCATGGGAATGACAGCTTATAAGATTTGGGTATGTAGTCTCCTTGGGGAGTTATGAATAAAATCCTTGATCCTACCCCATGTTGCATGTAATATACATCAAAGTACATCTTCCAGTGGTATGCAACGCTTAGGCTGAAAATTGATTCATCAAGGAATTCTGAAATGAGTGGGTTTTTTGCATATATAGGAGCCTTTATTAGTTGATCTGCAATTGCTTGTCCCTTGATGGCCTTGTGCTCCACTATTCAATGTAGTGTTCTATCAGTATCATGGCCCACTTGGTTTTTTTCCCTATGAGAGTGGCTTTAGAAAGCAGGTACTTGAGTGGATCTATCTTCACAATTAGCTTGATTTGATGAGCCAACATGTAGTGTCTAAATTTTTGGGCTACAAACACAACTGCCAGACAAGCTTTTTCAATAGGAGTATATTTTAGCTTGTGTCCCACCATAGTTTTGCTGATATAATATATTGCTCTTTCCCTTCCATTTTCATTGTGTTGGCTAAGAGAGCACTGAGAGCTGTCATTGTTGCTGAAATGTACAAGATTAGTGGTTTTCCTAGGATTGGCGATATCAAAACTGGTGGCATGAGTAAGTATTCTTTTATTTTGTTAAATTTGTGGTCGTATTTTTCATCCCATTTGTATGCTACCCCCTTGTGGATTAGATAAGAATATGGGATATGTTTATCTGCCAGTTGTGTTATGAATTTGTGGATGGACTAGAGCCTACCTTGTAGACCTCTCAGCTGCTTTAGTGTCCTGGGTGCTTCCATTTTGAGGATTGCCTTGACTTTGGCGGGATCAACCTCGATTCCTCTCATTGACTTGATGTACCCCAAAAGATTTCCTAATTGCACCCCGAAGACATACTTCTTGGGGTTGAGGCTGACCTTATACTTTTCAAACCTATCAAAAATGGTGCCCAAAGCTAATATATGGTTAGAGAGTGCCACAGTGTGGTTTTCACTCAATGACCTTGAGATTATTCTCAATTTCTCACTTTTGTGACTAAAAGATTCAATTATCTCCCCGTAATAGGCTTGAGTGTCCATAGTGATTTCAAATTTGGCCTTATGATCTTTGTATGGTACAATATCCCTTAGTCCCATGAATTTTGAGAGTGCCTCATCATTTTTTAACATGTCCAGAATTGGCGGTCCTCGTTGGTCGTAGTTGATGAGTTGTGGGTAGACCAAGTTTATTTTGTGAGTTTGGTGGTCTGACTCAAAGGATAAGGTACTAATCATTAGTAGGGAGGATTCTTTGAAAAGCATGCGTAGGCCAGTTATGGTATCCTCGTCATCACTACTACTACACACATCGATTATGTCAGAGGTAAAGTTATCTATGACTACCTGTGGAAATGGGTAACTAGAGGGCAGTTGCCGATAGCTGAGGGGGAGTCTTGATTGCATTAACTGGGGGACCTTGACCATGTGTGGTTATACTCAGAGGGGTACACCCAAGGCCAATATTGTTCATTCATCTCTAAAAGATGATGGATTCCAGTCAGCCATTGTTTTTCCTTCCAAGGCTTTCATTTCTATTGTAGCCCATACCAAGCATCATTTTTAGCCCCTTGCTTCATTTTTCCATGGGAAGATTAGGCACATGCCTTTTATCTTGGTATAGTGAGCTTGAAATTTCTCTTTCATCCATGGCTTCCCGAATTAGATCCCCCTAACATCGAAATCTAGAAGGGTCTGCCCTGAAAGTGTGAGAGGGTGTTTCAGCTGGTTGGGGTTGCCCATGTGACCTAGGAGATTGAGGTAATTCTCCTACAACAAAAGAATTCTTCTTCGTTTTGTATTCCCCACACCCATTGTATTGGATCATGAGCTTGATTTCAGAAATGTCAGGAATGGAAGGTGTCTTTGTCCCAGAAGTGGAGGCGATGTTGAATGGGTCAACATATGAAGTTGAGGGGCCCTCATCATTCTTTGAGACTTGGGGAACTTTATAGAACTTGGCTTCTAGATTATTGGAATAGGCGAAGGGTTCAGGATCACCATGAATTGTGACCTCTTCATTTTGGTATGAAAATTTGATGCATTTGTGGAATGTCGAGGTGACAGCCTTCATCCCATGGATTCATGGGCATCCCAGGAGGATATTGTAGGGAAAATCAAGGTCAAGGACCTGACATGTGGTTTCCATAGTGGTTGGTCGTACTTGGATTGGGAGTTTGATAGTGCCTTGAGATACTCTTTCCTGGTCATCATATGCTCTGATTGTAATGCCTTTGTCTTTCTCAATGGAATCTTCAGATATTCCCAGATTCTTTATGAGCTTTAGTGAAAAAATGTTGAGGCATGTACCTCCATCCACCAACACCCTTTTGACCTTACTTTTGTGAACCAAGACTTCAAGGTGTAATGCACGGTTGTGAGATGGTTGGGTGAGAAGTCCTGATTGGAAAAAATGAGGAGATTTGGAATGGTAATGTTACCGACCATAGCTTGGAAATGCTTCGTATCAAGGCTGGCAAAGACAATGGATGAAGCCAATGCTTCCTCAAGTATTTCTCTGTGGGTAGTTGAAATCTCTAGTAACTCCATGATGGAGATCTGACCAAGGATTCTTTTTAACTAGTCAAGGACGTCGTAACCATTAGGGATGGATTTTGAGGTGGGGGTCTTAGATGGCTATAATGCCCCAACAATAGTGACCTTGTCACCACGTGTGGTGACTCCACAATCAGCGTTGGCTCCCTTAATGCTAACAATAGTGACCAATTCATCAAGGCATGTGACAAGACCCTTGTATACATGGTTTACTTTGCCAGACTTTTTCTTACCTTTATTGTTTCCTTGATTGTATTTGGGCATTAGATTCCTGTATATTTTCAGATCTTGATTTCCAATCGATTACTCAACATTTATGATTTTATCATCAATGAGATCTTGGATGATGTTCTTCAATTTCATGTAGTTGGAAGTCGTATGGCCCTTGAGCTTACGATAATCACAAAGGAGATTTTCATTGTACTAGGGTGGCTTCACTAGGGTTCTTAGTAATTATCATACGTGGGGATCTTTATGAGGCTCTCATTAACCAAATTTTTCATGATGGATTCAATTGACTCCCCAAGGGCTGTCAATTTCCACTTGGGGGGATATTTGTTTCATGGAGGTGGTCCTCCTTGATTATTCAAGTTTTTGACATGATTATGGGGTGGTTGTTGGTTTACTGCATTGGCTTGTGTGTTATTGTGACTATTGTTCTATGGTTGAGGATGTGTTTGGGTATTTTTCTTTGGACCATTGATGATGACCATTGCATCAACCACTCCATCATTGGTGATATTACTTTTCTTCGCCCATGTGCAAGGTTTCTCATTGTAACAGGTAGATGGGAAACTATCTTGATATTCAGGATAAGTAGGCGTACCCCCTTGCATAATAAGGGCCCTCTTGATGTTAATCACTTTAGGGATCAAATGGTCATATGTGGTGATGCATTGCATTTTTAGGTAGAATGCCAAGGTCTTGTCTAGATTCATAATGATGGTGCAGATTAGTTGTTCCTCTGGCATGGCCCGTTTTCTCTAATTGGCCCTCGATTGCCATCGTTGTAGGAAGGAGGAAAATGATTACCCCTTTCCTTTTCTGAGTGCTCATAATTCCTCTAGACTAACATCTATGGTAATGTTGAATGCATAATTCTGGAGGAATGCATCTTTTATTTCTTCAAATGTTCTAATGCTAGTAAGCAAACGAGAGAACCATTCCATGGAGGCACTGGCCAGGCTTTGAGGGAACAACTACATTAGATATGTTTTGTTGTATGCGACATCCATACAATGTTCCTAGAACTCCCTGATGAGGCACCGGTCAGGCTTCGAGGGAACAACCGCATTAGATATGTGTCGTTGTATGTGACTTCCATACAATGTACCTAGAACTCCCTGATGTGATCTTCAGGGTTCCCTATCCCATGTTATTTGTCAAATTTGGGGATTTTGAATCCCTTTAGAAATGGTACCATTTCTAAGCTCCTGTCGAATGGATAGGGACACAAATTGTTGGGTGTCATTGTTGTTTTTCCTGATTGAAGATCAAGCACTTGCTGTGAGAGCAGTTTGATTTTTGTTGTCACATCATCTTGTAGATCAAGAGGTGGGGTGAACATGTTTTGAGGTGTTTGGTTGATGGGGGGGATGTTGGTGGGAGTTTTTTGCAAGCTTTGCCTATCCAAGAAACCCCAACAACTAACACATCCAGAATTCATCAATCTCCCAAGGCATCGTTTCCCAAGGACCAAGCATCTCAATCGCACCATCCACAACTCAAACCTTGATCATCAATATGAGCATTCCACTCATCACAACAGTCCACACCCTTCCCAATCCACTGCCACCACTGCCAAAACACAACATGAAAAATTCATTCACCATCACTTTACAAGCTTCTTGACAAGCCACTCATCAAAAGGCACTTCAAAACCAACAGGCTACACAACTAGCTGCTCAACAAGCTCACAAGCACAATTAGTAGCACAACAAGCACAATAGGCACATCAGGCTGCTCAAAGCGAGGAATGCCTATGTTTGCTACTGAGCCAACAACGCTTGTTGTTGGTTGTCTTGTTGTTGTCCCAACAACGCTTGTTGTTGGTTGTGTTGTTGTAGTCCCAACAACGCTTATTGTTGGGCTTGTTGTTGTTGTGCCAATAATGCTTGTTGTTGGGCTTGTTGTTGGGTCGCTTCTTGTTGTACTTGATAATCATGCAAGGATTGTTGATATGCTTCTTGTTGGGCTACTTGTCATTTTTCTTCGTATTGTACTTGTGCTTGCGCTTGCTAGGCTTGATACTAGGCTCGGGCTTGAGCATGCGCTTGTTGTATTTCTAGTGCGATTTGAGCAGCTTGTCCGGCTTGCGAGGCTTGCGAGTCTTTATCTTCTTGTGAAGCTTGGGCAGATTTTTGTTGTTGTATTAAGGCTTGGGCTTGAGCAGCCTGATGTGCCTATTATGCTTGTTGTGCTACTAATTGTGCTTGTGAGCTTGTTGAGCAGCTAGTTGTGTAGCCTGTTGGTTTTGAAGTGCCTTTTGATGAGCGGCTTGTCGAGAAGCTTGTAAAGTGATGGTGAATGAATTTGTCATGTTGTGTTTTGGAAGTGGTGGCAGTGGATTGGGAAGGGTGTGGACTATTGTGATGAGTGGAATGCTCATATTGATGATCAAGGTTTGAGTTGTGGATGGTGCGATTGAGATGCTTGGTCCTTGGGAAATGATGCCTTCGGAGATTGATGAATTCTGGATGTGTTAGTTGTTGGGGTTGCTTGGATGGTCACCATCTATTTTTTTGATATCGATGGCAAGACATGAGGATTTGATATGGTGTTCTGATTTGATTGATTGATGGCAGGTAGAGGAGGAAGACCTAACCCAAGGGGTGATGTGGATGTAAGTGGTAGGGGTGGAAACGGCAGAAAGATAGGCGACATATTCGCTTGAAGTGATGATGATGGATCAAAGCTTCCCCCTGCTCCAAAAATTCACCTTCTCCTTGTGAGGTAGGGAGAGAGGTTTGTGTGTCTAGAGGATAAATTGGTGCTGCATAATAAGAGGTTGGATCGACGGAATCATGGAATGTGAGAGGGACGTATGGGTGTAATAGATTTACTAGGATGGATGGAGCTGGTGTGGTGCTTGTATCCAACTCTATGTTGCTCACAAGGTGATGTTCTTGGTGTTTGTAAAGAATGGTGCTTCCCTTGTTAACAATCGACGGGGTTGAAGTGATAGATGATATGATTTTGAGGATGTCTTGAGTGATTCTTTGGAATGGAAGTGTGGATGATGTTGAGGGCATGATCCCAAGAGGTCTTTCCATAATAGTACTTATGTCATAGTCAAAAGGGAGTTTTGCCCCTTCATTTTCCAACTCAAGTATGTATTGGGAGGGATATAACCTCATCATGGCATAGAAAATTCGAGGATTTTTAGTATTTCACACCATCTTAAAGATTTCCTCTTGTGTCATTCCTAAGATGTTATTAGTGATGTCCTCTACTTGACCTTCCTCTTGAGGATTTGGAGGAGGATTTATTGGGAGGTCGATGGATATCGTAGGATTGAACTCTGTCTTAGTTTGACTTAGATCACTCGAAGTGGATGTTTCTTTGTTTTGCTCAATATTCTTCTTGTATTGAGATCGGTTTTGAACCATAAAATAGAGATCAATTGATATAATCTTTAGGCTCAAAAAGAGAAGAACTTGGATGAATTAAGGATCAAAGTGATGATGGGGATGAGATAAATGAAATACGGATGATGCGGATGAATGAAAACCTTGAGAAACTCAAAGGGGGAGGCTAAACTTTAGGACTTGATTTGATTGGATTTTGATTGATTGATTTGGATAATGAACTTGTAAACTCTAGGAGAGTGTGTTGGCCTAGAATGAACTTGTTCACAAGAGGATAATTTGTCTAAGTGTGCTAAGTCAAACAAAGTGATTTTGGATAGTGAAATCCTAAACCCCAAGATGTTGGTTTTTATCAACAGGGAAATTCGCTCACAAGGATAGTTTGACTAAGTGTGTTAAGTCAAACAAGATGATTTTGTTTTTGCCTAGAAGTTTAGCATGATGATGTTTTCAAAGTTTCCAAGAGTTTTTTGGTGAAATGATGTTTGATTTTGATGGTTGATGGATGAATGAGAGTGATTAATTTTTATCCTAGAATTGACCTAGATAAAAATCGGTCTTACAAGACCTCGGTTTTGAAGAACACACTTGATACTTCCTATGTGATAAAAGAAAACCTTTAAGAAAGAGTTGGATTTTTTTTATAATAAAACTCATACAAGTTAGAGTTTATTGAATATTTCTTGTAGAATTTTTAAACCAATCTTTCTCTAACTTCAAAAAGTCTTTCAAGACGCTCCTCACGAGCTTTTGGACTAAGACTTTTGAACCTGGGTTTCCGGATTTTGATTTTGCAGGAAATAATTTGAATGAACACATGTGTGGGGTTCAATTATCTCTTTACTTTGTTTAATGAGCTCTTTTTACCACCAAAAATTATTTGATTTAAGTTTCTAACTAAATATCTATGTCTCAATTCCTTTTCATTCCACAAGGTCCATTATGTGAAAATCAAGGTTTAAAGAGCATAGTTTCGTAGGTTGACTTTAGTATGATAAAATTATGATGTAAATCCAAATGCTTAGAAACCTCTAAGGGTAAAATCCTTAGGGAAAGCAAAAACACTTAGATTTAGTCAAAGGTATTTGCCTCCCCTAAGGGTTTGAAATTTGAATATTTTGTGAATGTTTGTTTTCAAATGTTTTCGATCAAAGCAATGTGTTTTCGATTCCAAGAACAAGTAAAATCTTAGGATGAAGAGACAATATTTGTTGGGATCCCACCTGGATAAATCCAGTTGTGCATATTCAATGCAGATGATTAGATGCTTGACCACACAGGCTCCCCCTTATATTGCACTCACTTCTTCGATCGGCCAAGCATCAGTACCCATGAATTTCCCATGGCATACTTTTCATCTCTACAATAGAATCACATGTATATGTGGGGCAGCTTCAAAGGATATGGACTTTTGCACCAAAAAATAGATTAGGATTTTGGCCTCTAAAACAATTCATTCGTAATCAGGGTACCCGTTCAGAAGGCCACACAAGAGGCAAGATCAACCCATATAGAGAGTATCAACTGCTTGTCCATAGGAGCTCCTGTAATGATGAACTTTCCTCACCATTTGAATTTGTATACCGATTGGGAATAGCTTGGTGTTTAGCTCGTTATCAGTTTGAGTCATTCCCTTGGGGTGAGTACTTTTTCCCACCAAGGCAAGCTCTCTAAAGATGAATAATAGTGAAGGAGTATATTTTTAGTTCGACCACCTAACACATTTAGGCGGGAGCACACACAATGCCTTTTCTTCACACTCGCATGTTTTGTTCAAATTTTAGGTACCCAAATTGAAATGTGGAGGCAATATTTTATGCAACTTAATATCACCAAAAAGACTTTTGATTCTCAAGATTGTCGTGAAGGGCAAGAGAAGTGCATACACCTTTTTAAATGAGATTGCTTCGCAAAAATATTACAAGATACAAAATCACATGTTCATTTTAATTTCTAAAGGAAAAATTGAGTTCTTATTAGAGCACCAAAAATGAAATATGAAAGTTTCCTTGTTCAATTGTTAACCTTAAACCAAATCTAGTAAGTTTTTCTAAAGTTTCTTTTCAGCCCTTTGTAGCAAAATATTGAAATGTTCTTTTTAGATCCCCAAAAGATGTGAGTTGATCTAAAACAGAAAACTAAAACATAGAATGGAAGCCCTAAGCATTCAAAAATGCTTTATCAACTTCAAATTTAATGCTCAATTATTCAACTCCAATCTAGTTGTGTTCTTTGATTCCAATGTGAGAGCAAAAACTGTAGTTGTCTCCCGATGCCCACCTATAAAACATTACAAATGTAACATCTTAGAAATGAGATTTATTTCAAGAAATTAATGATAAGTTAATGCATTCAAGGGTTATAATAAATGCATTCTCATGTAAGAGTTTCTTATGCATTCAATGGTCACAATAAATGCATTTTCCTGCAAGAGTCAAATCAAAAATTGTAAGTGTATGTCAATCCAAAATGAATCTTGATTGACGGTTTTAAGAGAATCTGACCCCTCAAACTTGTAAACTTAAAACTAGAACATGCATTGATGGCTCAAGTGACTTTGTAGGGATGCCAATAGTACTGTGTATAGTTTGGGTATGATAATTGCATAAATACCAATTAATGATGAATACCATTTGGAATGGAAGCTTTAAATCCAAATTATTGCTATTTACACAACTATAACATTGATTGGTGAGGTTATTACAGGCCTATACGTTATCATGGGTAGAAGTTGAGTTTATTCAATGTCATTAATTAGTAGCTGAGAACTTAAATCGACATGACTCTAACTCTGCAGGAGCTCGACAAACTCAACTTGGCCTAGATGAGAGAAGACAGATAATCAAAGCAATGTACACTGAACGCAAATCCCTACATATCTGAAATCAATTCATACAACCGTAATAATCAATGATCACATTTGCTTGTAGAATCGATGATCACCTTTCCTGCAAAATCATCAAGAAGTCTTTTCAATGGACATCACTCATCAACCACCATTTCAACTATAACTTCCTCCTGGCTATCAATAGCAAAGTTGGCAACTGAATTTGCCTCCACATTTATCTCATGATACACATCATTCATTGTATATTCTTCCAACGAACTGAGTAAAGGGAGGGCCATGGCTACGATGGAAACAAAGGATTGATGTTCCCCTCTGGTACATGGAAAAATGACATGATGTTGTCTTCCTAATTCCCATAATACTTTTTTGAATTACTAGGGGGGAAAGCTCTCAATTATTTATGTACCCAACATCTCAAGATTTAAGCTATATACAAGGAAGAGAATGATATGACAATTGTATTGCCAAAACAAATTTAAACCAACAGAGCTAAGTCTTAGGAGAGAATACTTCTGGAGTTGTAAATGACCAGCAAAATGGGTGAGAACTTGCAAAGAAACCTAGAGGTAATAATTCATCAACAACTTCCCCTTTGAAATTAGCCTAAAAAATGAGAAAATGGTAATCACGGAGGATTTGAATCTCAGAATTCGAAACTAAAATACTCCACCAAGGCAGCAGAACAATTTTGAATCTGGCAAGCCATGTATATGAGGCATAATTCATAGAGACCAAAAAAAATGGTTGTGGTACCACATTTGAGGACGAAATCGGTGATGGTGATTGAGTGTGGTAAAATTAGAATGAATTGCAAAAGAATTGGAGATTTTTTCAGATGGTGGTGAGGAACAGGTGGGGACACTGAAAGGGTTGGGAATGTGAGGGGGCACTTTCAATGTCACAAATCGATGTGGATTTCATGGATACAATGTAAATCACACCCTCACAGGTCAATAAAAAGAAAAATGCAACATTGATTCTATCATTGGGGATGTTTAAAATCAGCCATATTTAATGAAAAATCAGAATATGTGATCCAACAAATAAATCTATTATAGGAATTCAACATATCAATACTTCAAATTTTGAATGGCATATCAAACCTCTATATGAAACTTCAAATTTAAAATCTACCATTGATGAAATAATTTCTACATCTGTGGATATGTCACAAGAAACAAAGAATTTACAAAAGAAAATAATCTACAGCCCTATCTAAACCATGAATCGATATGATTGTCACAACTAAAAAACTTTTATATTCAGCTGGATTAATGCAAAAAACTATGATTAAAAGAGAATTCATGCCCTCCTTCTAGCGCCACATGTAAGCACCACAAATCTGCAAACAACTATAAACCCCAACACTCATTAGCATGGTTAGTTCAAACTATTGCAAACATAATAGTGCTCCTATAAAATAATTCATCATGCTTGATAAACAAAATAACAAACTAAACTAATTGAAAGCACAAAAAGCATGGTGGATACCTATTCCATATTGCATTGGTGCACCCTTGATATGTACAGGATCCCTTTCCCAATCCTTGCTAAGCCTTAAGATGATGATAGACAAAGAGATGCAAGATGAACTCAAATTCCTATAGTAAGAATGCTCAAATTGTAGATGGAAATGAAGGAGAAAAGCCTTGAATTTATAGATGAGATTGAGAGAAGAAGAGGCAAACTCGAGGAATGTGAGACTAACCCTCAACCAATAGATTCATGCCACTTGTCAAGATGTGAGAGGATGAAGGGTGAGCACATTTTGGTCTTTGTGCAAGATAAATGCAATTAGGTGAGTTTGAAATTTGAAAAAATGGCATTAAATGCATATGGTTGAAAGATTTGGGGGGAAATTTGTCTGGACAAAAAATTCAAACAAATGGAGTTAATGAAGGAATATGTTTTGTGAGGAAAATAGAGATTTAATAAATCAAAATAAGTAATTTATTGTGCAAGTGGGAAAAGCTAGAGGATGGGACATGGGTTAGACTTAGTTTTAATCATGGATTTTATTAATTAAGTTGATGTTAAGTGTTTGTGGCATTCAACTTAAATATTTGGATGAGAAGATAAAGAACATTTAGAGAAATCAAATATTTGGATTTATTTAATTAAATGGAGGAACTTAGGAGATTAATTAAATAATTTGATTTATTTAATTAAGGAGATAACCATAGGAGATTAATCAAATAAACTTGATTTATTTAATTGATGGGCGAATATGATTTAATTAAATTTGAGGAATGCATTATGTCAATTTTGCATGTCTACACCCCTAGTCTCCTAAGGACCTATAGACCCCAAGTTTCCTCTTAAACCTTGCACCTTTGATATGTCCCTTGATCTATGGTTCATCTATATTCTCAATCCATTGTGGGTTATCCAACCCTTAGCTTCTTTTTCCTCAAGTCCTTCCTAAAATCAAACCCTTTCTTACCACTAAAATTTCAAATTTCAAACTAAAATATAGTTTCAGCCTAGGAACCCTGATGCAATACACTATTTCACCTACCCTCTTGTTATGGTTAGATGTTTCAATAACTAGAATCAATTTGTATGATCCCCAAGTGATGGGTCCCACCATATTGTGAGCTTGACCCATGCCCTAATGCACCATTAGTGAGGAGGAAAATTTATAAATCAAATTAGGGTCTCCCTTCATGCCCTACAAGCACAATCAATTATCGTGGGTCATGATTGCAAGTGTAATTCAAGGAAAAAGCATGCTTTAATAATTTGGGTATTCATTGAAATGTAATAATCAAAAGATTTCATATGTTCAGTGTTAATCTTATCACCCTCTTGCCTTGGTTATAGACATTTCAAATTTCCTAGCACCCTTCCAACTCTTTCCCTTCAATTATGACACATGTGAGAAATATATATGCAACTCTATTCCATATTGCAAGTGTTGGTCATTCATTATTTTTAGTCACTACAATGCCAAAAAATTCTTTGGTTTCAACTCTCTCCAATCCAACTTATCTTAGGAGCAACATAATTGTAATTTTTAAGGAATGCTTCCCCAATTTCCTCGAATGTTTTAATGCCTGTGGGTAGGCGAGAAAACCATTCCATGGCTGGACTAGTCAGATTTTGAGGGAAGAGTCACATTAGGTATGTGTCATCATATGCAACCTCCATGCAATGTACCTGAAATTCCCTGATGTGGTTTTCAGGGTTACCCATCCCATTATACTTGTCGAATTTGGGGATTTCAAATCCCTTTCGGAACGGTACCATTGTGAGATCTCTATTGAACAGATAGGGACACAAGTTGCCCGGTGTTCTAGTTGTTTTCCCTTATTGGAGGTCCAACACTTGCTACAAGAGTAGTTTGATTTGTGTTGCGACATCGTTGCTTGGATCGGGAGGCGGAATGAATGTGTTGTGAGGTGCTTGATTGGTGGGAGGGGTACTGGTGGGAGTTTTCTAAAAACTCTACTATGTGTTCAAGGCCTATTGATATGCCTGCATATGCATCAATAATGCTTGTTGTTGATCTTGCTGCTATTGTGCCAACGAGGCTTGTTGTTGGGTCGAGCTGCTATAGCGCCAACAAGGCTTGTTATTGTTCGAGTTCCTACTATGCCAACGAGGCTTGTTATTGCTTGAGCTGCTACTGCACCAACGAGGATTGTTATTGGTCGAGATTCTACTATGCCAACGAGGCTTGTTATTGGTTGAGCTGCTACTGCACCAACGAGGCTTGCTATTGGTCGAGTTGTTGTTGCGCCAACAAAGCTTGTTGTTGGGCGAGCTGTTGTTGAACCAACGAAGTCTGTTATTGGGCAAGCTGTTGTTGAGCCAACAAAATATGTTATTGGGCAAGCTGTTGTTGAGCCAATGAAGTTTGTTATTGGGCGAGCTGCTATTGAGCCAATGAAGTCTATTATTGGGCGAGTTGCTATTGAGCCAATGAAGTCTGTTGTCGGCTGAGCTACTATTGAGCCAATGAAGTTTGTTATTGGGTGAGCTCCTGTTGAGCCAAGAAAATCTATTATCTAGCGTGCTGCTGTGCTTGAAAATCTTATCGAGCTTGTTGGTATGCTTGTTGATGGATTGCTTGTAGTTGCGCTTGGTATTGTGCTTGCGCCTATTGGGCCTGGCGCTGGGCCTAGGCTTGAGCTTGTGCTTGCTGGGCTACTTGAGCCGCTTGTTGGGCTTGTGCGGCTTGTTGGATAGCTAGTTGTGCTTGTGCTTGTTGTGCAACTTGTTGGGCTTGTTTTAGTACCCTCTAATGATTGGATTTTTTGGATGGTTTGGATCAGGGTGGTGAATCAAGTCGTCACCATTAGGTTTTGGTGGGATTGATGGTAGATTGGGAATGATGCCATCTATGGTGATAGGCAAAACGGTTGTGGTGGTGGTCAAGATTTGGGTTGTTGGAGGTGTGGTTGAAATGCTTGGTCTTTGAGAAGGTATGCTTTAAGGGATTTAAGGACCGGCCGAAGTGTTGACCATGGTGACTTGGGTGGTTGCCACTTGTTGTTGATCTTGATATCTAATTTCTTGATATTGGAGATATTGTTCCTTATGTGGTTTTGGAGATAGCTCAATGCTTTGATGACATGGCTCAACCAATGGAAGAATGTATTGATTTTGGGGTGGAGATGTCTCTTGGCACAATGGATCAACTAATTTGGCAAGTGAAGCAATTTGATCCTACAAAAATTTGATCTTAACACCTTTGATATGGTTGACTTGGTTGTTGAGCAAGCAGATTTGGAATGCACCCTTCTGGTGCTTGTCGGGGATCATGGATAAGTTGATTCTGGATAATGTTTTGATTTGGTGTGATGTTTAGATTTGATATGATAGATTGAAATTGAACATTGTTGTGGTTGGGAATCATATCAAGCCTTGATTTAGGTAGCTTTGATTTTGCATGGAGTTACCTTGACTAGGATCAATACATGGAGTCATCAACATATTGCTTGGATTTCGAACAACATTGATGGGATTTGCAAACATGTCTACCCCAAAGTTTACCAAGTGTGGATTTGAAATGGTCATGTTTGACAAACTTGTATTTGACATGTATGGATTTGGTGGGATAGTGTTGTTTGGAATAAGACTCATGCATTGAGTGTTTGGTTGATAGATTTGTAGATTTGGACTTGGATTTAAATCTATCATTGGAAAAGGTGTTCCAAACTTTAGATTGGTCATAATCACATTCGTATCATTGAAGTTTAGAGGAGATAATGATGCCATGCATAAATGTGAGTTTCGATGATTAACTGGCATTACGAGACTTGGATAGTTTGGTTGACTCATATTATGATGGATAGATCAAGTTTATATTCCATGTCCCTCTTCTTTTTGAGATCAAGTTTGAACCATAAAATGCAGATCAATTTGCAAGTATGTAAGAGATGAACCTCTAATCCTTTAGATCGGTCTAAACCTTAGGTTCAAAGAAGCGAAGAACTAGGATTATTGAAGGATCAAAGTGATGATGAGGATGAGATAAATGGAAGATGAGTGATACGGATGAATGAAACTCTTAAAGAAACTTTGAAGGAAATGCTAAATTTTTTGAGGACTTTGATTGATCGTGATTGGATTGATAGTTTGACTAAATGTGTTAAGTCAAACAAAATGCGATAAATGCACTTGTAAAACCCTAGGAAGCTGTGTTATCCTAGAGTGGACTTGTACATAAGAGGACAGTTTGACTAAGTGTGTTAAGTCAAACAAGAAGATGATTTGATAATTTGGCTAAGTGTGTTGAGCCAAACAAGATGAACTCGTAAACCCTAGGAAGTTGTGTTATCCTAGAGAATTTACTCATGTATAATATGATGGTTTGACTAAGTGTGTTAAGTCAAACAAAGTGGTTTTGATTTCGCTTAAAAGTTTAGCAAAAAAGATGTTTACAAAGTTTCCAAGAGTTGTTGGTGAGGTAATATTTTTGACTGATTTCGATGGTTGAGAGATGGATGAAAGTGATTGAATTTGATCCTAGACTTGACCTAGAATAACACTTCCTCTTACAAGACCTCAGTGTTGAAGAAAACGCTATATTTCCTATGGGAGGAAACAAAACCTTTCAAAAAGTTTAAGATTTTGTTAATAATAGAATGAATAAAACTCAGGATTGTTTCTTGAAGCTTTTTTGTAAACGTATTAAACCAATCTTTCTCTTACTTCAAGGAGCATCTCAAGGCGTTGCTCACGAGCTTTCAGACTAAGCTTCTTGAACTTTGGTTTTGGGATTTTGATCTTGCGGGAAATCATGTTAGAAAACACATGTGTAATCCAATTTTTCTTTTTATCTTGGCTTAGTGAATTATTTTTACAAAAATCACATGCTTGATTATCTTTCAAACTATATGTCTAATGTCCTACTTTCTTTCTCATCGCACAAGGTCCATTGTGTGGAAATCAAGGAAAATAAGGAAAAAGTTTCCTATGTTTAACCTTGTTGAAAACAAATGATGATAGAATCCAAGCACTTAGAAACCTCTAAGGATATGATCCCTAGGGAAAGAAAGAGTGCTTAAATTCGTCAACGGTATTTGTTTCCTAAAGAGTTTTGAAATTTGGGAGGTCTTGTGAATATTCATTTTACAAATATTTGTAGGACCAAGCAATGTATTTTTCACTTCCAAGCACTTTTTACAACCCTAGGATGATCAGACAATATTTTGTTGGGTTCCCACCTGGATGAATCCAGCTGTGCATATTTTGTGTGGAGGGTTAAATGCTTGACCACACTGGCTCCCCTCCACGGCACACACTTCTCGGGTCAACCAAGCATTACTACCCATGAATCTCCCATGGCATACTTTCCATCTCTACAACAAAACCGCATGTATAATGTGGGGCGGCTTTAGAGGACATGACCTCTTGCACCAACAAAATAGATAAGGTTTTGGCCTTTTCTAAACAAAGGGTTTTAATTCAGGCATTCCATTCATGGGGGATTATCCAACATCGGCAAGAGTCCATTTATGTCCGTCTCGTCAGAATAATCCTCGTGATTCTTAAACTTTCCTCAAGAATCCAGACTTATATACCAGTTGGAAGTCGCTTGGCTTTAGCGTGTTCCCGGTTGGGTCGTTCCCTTGGGTGAGTACTTTTTCCCACAAGGAAGGCCCTCTAAAGGTGCACAATAGCGAGTAAGTGCATTCGTAGTTCGATCATCTTTGTTTGCATGCACAAAGAGAGAACACTTGCAATGCCTTTTTCTCACACTAGACAAGTTTTGTTCAATTTTAAAATGCCCAAATTGAAGTGTGTAGGTAACCTTTTAGATAATCAATGTCACTAAACTGCTTTTAGTTCTCAAGATCACCGTGAAGTGCAAGAGAAGTGCATACATATTTGAATGACACAAATCAAAGAAAAGATTACAAAGAAATGAAAGCACAAATTCATTTTAAGCTTCAAACCAGTGATGTGTTCTTTTTAAGCACCAAAATCAAAGTGTGAAGTTGATTGTTCAGTTTTACACCAAATTGAATTCTAGTGTGTTTCTAATGCTTAGTTTTTTAATCTAACTTTGAAAAAGAAAATCAATCACTAATTAATTTTAAATCCAAATTGTTCTAGTTGGTTTAAAACAGAAAACAAAAGCAAGAAATGGATGCTTCAAAATTTTACAATAGCATTAAAAAATGTTTTTGTCAATTTTAATGCAAGGAGCTCGAAAAATAAGGTCTTTGCTTGTTATTGCTTAACTCCAATGTCATTTAATTCTTTATGCCATCTTGCAATCAATACAAAGTTATCACAAATTAGAAGTATGATGTTTCAAGAAATCAATGAAATAATGGATAGATTTTCAAACATAATGAACACATTCACAAGGAATCCATAATAACCTAATGAATACATTCACAACAAGAGAGACAAAAAAATAAAAATAAAAATACTTTATTGAGAATCTCTTCAATGTATCTTTTTCATTAGTTTTGACATTGTTTATCTAAGTTTTGAATGTTGGAATGTTTGTTTCAAAACAATTTATATTAACCATTTGCTAAATTTCTTCACAAAACATCAAAAATCCACCTAACCAATAGAATTCCTAATGTTGATCATAATGAACATTCTTAAGAATTTGAAAACTTCTATCTTAGGTGATATTGTTTCAACTTTATCAGGAAATTTCTAAAGCACAACTATCCACATATTTCCATTCACTCTTATTGCCCATGAAAAAAGAAAACCCGAATTCGAGAGGTTTGATTAAAGGCATCAAATGAGAGATACTTCCCTAAACGGTAGAGTGTGTTTAATTGCGCTTGTGGTGAAGTCAATGTTGTTTGTCAGTAGATCGCATTTTGATGTGATTCCAAAGTTCTTGTCTTGATGATACATTCAATGCAATGGCCAACTGAAATGTGTGAACAGATGGAATTAGGCGAGAACCCCCGCATTTATACTTTTATTGACCTTTCACTTCTCGAGTTTTGGCGCGCGGCTTCAAGGTGCATGAACAACATTACTTTAGACATGACTTCATTGTAGCTGGAAAAGATTATCAACACCAATAAAGTGCAACGTTTTCACTTTAATCAGTCTGTATTTCGCCTCCCTCTTTTCAAGATTGCTCGCCGATTCTTGTGAGGCATATTAAAGGTGAAATCAACAACATAGTGCCATTTTTTTTTGGTCTGAATACCTAACATGTCAATCACATTAAATCAAGAACATGATTGCGTGTTAGAATAGAAACCTAATGCCAATAAGGGATCTCAGTTCAATCTTTCGAAAGATTAATGTATTATTCATAAAACATGCAAAAAAAAGGCTTGAGTCAAACAATTTCTTCAATGATTCATTAGCTCCATGAGAAGCAGGTTCAATACTATCATGTAAAGGATTATACTGATATCCAGGAGCAGAGAAATCTCTATCAGACTGACGAAGTGTTAGTGAACCTAATACAAAAGATGCAGATGGCTCTTAAATCTTGGAAGGTGTGAAGCAGCGCTTGGGTAAGGAGATCGAAACTGCCAAGATATGGTCAAAGATATCCTTGAAAAGACCAAAGAGACCAAGGTGTAAATTAAAGATCTTGGTGGTGTAGCTGCAGAGGTTCTTGATATCTTCGGTTTTGCAAGCTCCTACTGACAGAGCCACAAAATGTGCCTTTAGAAAACTTCAGGCTATTGTAACCAGCCGGCATACAGATGGCATGTCCTTTCAACAATAAGTGACAAGATTTGCACCTCATAAAATCATGCATGATGTTCACGTCAGAAGTACACTGATCTGGTAGTGAAGACTAGGGAGCTAGAGGGTGTGAAGGCATTGTTGAATGTTCGTGATGATGAGGTGAGCCTGGTGACTGAGGTGAATGAGCTGGGGGAGATGCCACTGTATGTTCAGGAACTGTTATCCGTTGATCGTCAGTTGAATCCTAGCCATCAAGAATTTTGATTATCCAAATGTACCTCCGCCCATAGAAAATTGTAACTGTGTGAACAAGAGCAGACACACGCATGGTAAATGATGGGCACAAATATTGACAAAAAAATAAAATGAAAAGAAATAGCTTGTGGCCTAGAGCTTATTATAAATGTGTGGTTTCTTCATATCCAGTTAAGAAACAAGAGGTGCAACGCAGGTCTAGCGCATTGTGAGCACAACCTATGTGGGAGTTAAGAATAGCATTGACAATATTCTTGATCATCAAATCTACGGAAATAGATTTAAAGAGGTATTGAAAAAGGCATTGTAAATTTAAAGGTTGCACACCATTGGTCATAAGAAATAGCCAAAAATTGACCACTCTATTAATCATTTATAGAGAAACTCAGTTTTGATCTTGGCAAGAAAACGAAATGCCTATATGAGTTGAACCGCTATAAAGAAACAATAGGAGCATATCAGAGCCATATGTCAAAGCACAAACTTGATAGATGTAAGAGAAGTGTGGGAACTATTGCTCAAAAAAAGGGTCAAACAGAAACATAAATCAAAATACATATGTGGAAGCATAGATAAGGCTTTCAAAAAAATTTACAAGGGGTTGGAAGACATGCGGTTATGTGTCAGACACTGATTGGGAGATGGATGCCTGATTTCCTTAATGTGGATTTCACACCCTTTTCGCTTCCTTCCTACACATGTTGCACCTAGTTGTAAGATGCGCGTGGGTGGATGAAGAGGCCCAAGCTTCATATGGATTCTAAGAATTATGTCTAAGCCCGATGTGAGCCAGCTAAACTCCCTCTATCATGGGCTCCAGGTAAACAACTTACCATGGGTATCTATGCAAAGTTCCCAACTGATGGCACGATTGCACAACTGAAAATTTTCCCAACGCTAAATGATCACGTGGCTGCAAATGCCAAACGTTGCTAGATGAAGGATATGAGAAAAGGGATATGGATTATGTCAAAGAGGTGACAGAGAAAGGGATCTGCTAGGAATTATTTTACTTTCAATCTGTATGAATGAATGAAATCACTACCATTTTACTTCATAATTAGAGTCAGTAACAGTCAAATCTTTAAAAGCCAGAACTATTACAATAAATTCAGTAACAGAATATTGTGCGGTTCATTTAAAATATACTGCCTCTTTCATTAAATCTTTCAAAAAAAGGTGAACTAATGCATGAAGAGAATAGTCAGAGCCAAAGACCAAAAAATAAGAAAAATGCAGCTGCAACAAACTTCACTATTTTGACGTAACAAGATGAATTGAACGAACTTTATTCCATGGTTAGAAAGCAAGCTCTAAATCTTTTTAAAATTTCAAATGACTGTAATCTAACATGAAATATGAATAATGCAAATTTAGTAGATGTTGCATGAACAAATATTAGAACAATCATTCGTTAGATTAATACCACGAAAGACTCCACTAAATTTTATTTAATCCAACATATTATTCAAGTCATCGCCCTCCTTCTAGCACCATAATGTGAGAGGAAAATTTGCAATTCTTAACAATAGATGGATTAGCTATTGTCAGTAAACTAAAATAAACCTCTCCCTATGAAATTATTGATCAAACATAGAAGAGAAAAACATTAAGTAAAGCATGTGCAACTTAAAATATGAAAATCTAATCTAAGTTAACCAACCACCATCCCATAGGGGGATTGGTGCCCCTTGATGTGAGAAGAGAGCCCTTTCCCAATCCCTGATAAGCAAATGATGTGATAATGGGAAAAATTTATTCTCAAATTAAGAGAATAACTTTGCATGAGCTTTTGTGTTGTCTGTTTGAAGGATAGGAGCCTTGAATTTATAGTTGAGCTTGAAGAGAGGAGAGGCCAAATTGAAGAATGTGGAACTAATCCCCAACAAATAGGAGAGAGCCACTTTTCACAATGTGATTGGCCCATGATTGTGCAAGTTTTGGCCAATGTTCCCATTTCAAATTTGAAAATGGCATTGAATGCATATGGTTGAGGGATTTGGGGCGAATTTTGTTTGAACAAAAAAGTCAAAGAAGGGGAGTTAATGAGGGCATATTCCTTGGGAATATGCCTTGTGAGGAAAATAGGTGTTTTAATAAATCAAATTAAATGATTTATTGTGCAAGTGGATGGGACATGGGTTAGTCTTAGCATTAATTAGAGATTTTGACTAATTAAGCTAGTGATTAGGTGGTGTGACATTTGATTTGCATTTGTTTTAAATCAAATGAGAGGAAAATGAATGTTAATCATTTAATTAAATGCATGTGATTTAATTAAATCAAGAGACCTTAGGAGATAAAAAGTGATTTATTTAATTAAACCTGATTTGTTTAATTGATGGAACAAATATGATAAATCAATAGTGTTAATTTTTCATGTCTACAGTTGATTGCTCATGTAGATGTACCTATTTTTCTAGGCTTTTCTCCTCTTACACCTTTTCACATTCATATTCCCTATACCTTAGATTTCATCATATATATTAGTGTAGAGTTGAAAAAAGGGACCTTTGGCTTTTTCGCACTCGTTTGGGTCCTCCTTGTGGATTTTTGCTTAATTTTGCCTTGAATTAGTGTTGTAATGTGGATAACACATTCACATTAGGTCTTGGGCCCTTGCGAACTAATGTATTTTAATGGTACCTTGTAAAGGTGTTGTAAAGTGTTATAACACAGTTTCACACTTTTCTAGGATTTTATCAATTAACTAAACATAATTTTAATCATAATTAATCTTAATCTTGCCTTATTTGGAGTGTTGTAAAGTGTTGTAACACATTCATATTACTCTAGGATTGTAATTAATAATTGGGTTTTCTTTTGCTTTAATTGGCCTTATTTTGCATCCACAAGCCTCATTTATTGCATATTTTTAAGGATAATACCAACACCAATCATTGACCAATCATAATTTTGGTGTTTCTAGCTTGTGTGGCCCAGATTTAGTGATCTGGGATTCATTCACCACCTTGGGTGAATGAGTCTCATCTAAATTTTTGGGTTCTAAGCCTGTTTTTACACCTTTCTAAGCACTTTTGGTTTTCGATCCCATACATTATGTCAAATGGGACTCATTCACCATCTTGGGTGAATGAGTCCCATGTGACTAAAATTCAAATTTAAATCATATTTTTGATGAGATATTATTCTCCTAGATCTGATGTCATCTTTTAGTGTTGTAATTTTGGGAATTCTTGCATAATTAAGTATAAATACAAGTTTTTCTCACTCATTTTTACCTAAGACTTTTGTGAGAGCATCCTTATAGCATATTGAGTTCACAAGAGCATTCAAGTGTCTTTAAGGGCAGATTCTTCATCAATTGTTGCAACAGTTCAAGATACATCAAGCATATGAAGCATCAAGCATCAAGCATGTTTGTTAGCTAATTTTGTGATGTAGCATGAACCTTAGTATAACTCATCTAATGCAGGATCATGTCCTCTAGAATTTTACCCCATCCTATCGACAATCCCTTTGACTTGCGGTCGGGACATAACAAGCCACCAATAAATCTAGCCAATACTGAAGGGAGTGATACATAACTCTCAACCATATCTCTCCAAGGGATCTCATATTTACAAATGTGTAGATCCTGGAATACTCTCTGCAAAGCATGGGTCCCACCAACCTCCTTGTGGTCATAGACACAATCTCACAAACCACTGGGATCCCTAGTATCCTATAAACATCCTCGAGAGTCACAATAATCTCACTAGTGGGAAAATGGAAGGTATTATTATCACTATACCATCACTCAACTAAGGTTATCAATAACATCCTATTGATCCTATACTATGGGATCCTTAGAAATGAACCCAACCCACATCTAGAAATCAATGCAGCCTCAAGATGTGATAGTCTGGGGATCATCTCCCAGGTCCTGGGAAATCTCTCTCTCATCTGGAGGATCTTGAAATCCTCCTATACATCAAATTGATATAAATCAATCAGATCACATTATCAAGGAAAAACAATCAATCTATCAAAAAATCAAGCAATCATGTGAAATCATATCATGCAAAAATCAAATGCAATTACATCATCAATATAAGCTTATCTTTACTATTTGTTTTTCATTTATGAATTTTTTTATCAAGTTCATACATCATCAATATCAGCTCATCATACTATTTGTTTCTCATTCTTGAAGATAAATTTATCAACAAAATATCATCATTTTACTATTTATTTTTTATCGAGCATGAAGACAAATTTATCTACAAATTAGCAACAAATCAATCATTTTACTATTTGTTTTTCATTTCAACCTGAGGAAAATTTTATCAAATCATCATCACAATTTGATCAATTATTCTTGATGAAACTCAATATCATAAAATTGGTTGTATAATATAGCAAAAAACATCAAGCAATTATATTTATTCTCGAAATGATCCTCAAACAAATCAAAAACATGAACATTTTATGGATGCACTAAAACAGACAATCTATGCGCCAAATCAGCAAATGCACTAAGAGATCCATGGATGCACTAAAACAAATGGTCAATGCACTATTTCAGCAAATACGCTAATCTATCCAGTCAATGTGCTACTCTTTTTTTCCTATGCGCTAATTTTGTAAATGCACTAAATCTCCAAATGTATGCGATAATCTATCATCCTATGCACAATATCTATCAAATGCGCTACTTTATCATGCCTATGCACTACATTAACCTATACGCTAGTCTATCAATCATATGCACTAACATGTGGCCTAAATGTGCTATTCTGGATGTGCTAAATGACCTAGCCTATGCGCTACAATAAAGATCGCATGCACTAATGCTCTATTCTATGTACTAAAACAGTGGAGCAGAATTCAAAAAAAATCAAAAAAGCATGCAAAATTTTCAAAAAAAATCACAAAAGTGGTTTCAAAATATTACCGGAGTTCCATATGCAGGTGGTCTCTGATGTCATTGCACCCTCTTGAATCTGTGTCGCTCATAGTAGATCGCCATCTCATCTGCAATCTCTTAGAGCTCTATTTTCACCCAAATGCAACACTAACAGATGATGACTTTTACCTTTTTCCACCTTTTAAGGGGGTAATTAAGGTGATGTTATTTTTATTTTTCACCATGCTAAGTGCTATTTTAGGAGAAAAATCAGCAAAAATGCATCAAATCATTCAAAATATTTAAACATCATGAAAATCTTCAAACCACACGATTTATCTCCCGATAGGGGCATATAGCATCATCAATCAATTTTTCAAGGTCAAGGGAAATTTTCTTTATCTGAATTTTATTTGAAGCAATGTGTAAAATGCATCACTTCAAAGAGCGAAAAAATGTATACATCTAAAAAAGGTCACATCAAGTCGAGTCTAGTAATTAATTAAATATTCTAAATATTTAATTAATCTTCTAATTCCATATACATGTAAATAAATTTAATTATTTATTTATATTTTTCATTTTCTAATTCTTCTATTTTGACTAAATAAATAATTTTATTTAATTATTATCATTTTTTATCTTCTTCTTAATTAATTAAACAAATTTTATAATTTATTTAAATTAATTATTCTATTGGTTAAAGTTTGAATTTTTAAATTCAAATAAAATATTTTCTTCTAAATTCATCATCATTTCTCCACTACACATATAATTATTTAATTATGGAAGCTTTTAAATCCACATGTCACATATAATTAAATTATTTAATTATTTAATTATGGAATTATCTTCAACTACCAACTAACTCCTCATAACTAAAAATGACAAATGACTACTTTCCTTCATTTTTTAATGGAGAAGGTTTTGTAGGAGGAAACATTTTCCCTGTTTCTCTCTAGCTTCCATATTTCTCTGCAACTTCTCAATCTTCCACCGTTCATCTTACTAGGCTCGATTTCAACCGTCGATCTTTGCAAACTAAGCTCTTTCCTCCAAAAGTCTATAAATACGACCTCTTTGTGCTTTGAAAATAATTTAATCTAGTTGCATAGGGTGAGAATTATAGTTGCATTATCCAACATTTAGCAAATCTTAATATCCTAGATTTCTTGAGCATAGCATAGCATTTTAGCATAAAAAAATCATGGTAGGATATCTTGCATAATTTGTTTTAGTTTCATATCTTAACATAGCTTTGTATCATATCATTTAGCATAGGAATGCATGTTACATATTATCTCATTCTCTAGGTTGTCATTCTATTGAGCTTTTGCTTACACAATATGAGAGCAAGCAGCTTAAAATGAATCTTGGAGATAGAGTACAATGGAATGTCTTTGAAGAAATTTGTTGAGTTTGGAGTTTGTTTATCTTTAAATTACATTTCTTTGAAACAATGTTGCATTGGTGTGTTTGTTTAACTTGTTAGTTGATTCCACATATTCACACACACAATACCCTTTTTTTTAAGAGGTGTACATCACTTAGTTTTATTTATTATGATATGGTCCACCCTCTTTCAAACACGGTATCTCATTAATTATGTGCTATATATATATATATGATTATTTTTTTGTGGAGTAACTTTGATACTTACATTATGTGAAAAATAAAATCATGTTATCTTTTGAGAGTAAATTTGAATCATATGTTACAATGCAAAAATTAGCTTGCATCATGGAAATTCAAAGTATTATACCAAGAGTGTTATAATTCAAACTTGGCTATTTTTCATAAGGGTAACATTGATAATTCACTCACATAACTCCAACAAATAGATATTCGACGAAGCTCTAGAATCAATTTATACAACATAAGATCTCAAATAAAGTTGAGAATAGATTTAACAAATCAATCTTCTATTTAGTTAGCATCCTCTTATACTAGGAAATTGTCTTTATAATAAAGATAGTAATATATCAAATAATTTTTGTTTGGCATTTTATCTATTTTCAGAAAATAGTTTTACCATGCTTGATATTTCTTCAAAATTGACATATATCTATTTTAAAAATATTATGGACCCATATGTCCTAAAATCAATTTCACATCATAAAATTTGGAAAATATCAACTTGTATTAGTTAAAATAACACAATATTTGGTATGACATAAAACATATTTGGTTCTCTTAGCCTTCGACATGGGGACATATCATTTTTTTACAATGGGAGAAGCAACCTCTATTTTTTTAAAATACTCATTGTTCTTTCATGGTTGGAAAAAGGTTATGTATAGTTATGTAATATAGGTGGGGTTAGATTGATGAAATATTTTAAAAAAATAAAATTATGATGTTCATTTGAAGAGTCTATACTTTCAACAATATGTGAAGCCCTTGACTTGTCCTCAAAAGTTAGCATTCAATTATTGAGATCTCAACTTGTCCTCAAAAGTTAGCATTCAATTATTGAGATCTCAAGCCTAATCACATTTAAGATAATGGTGTCATAGGATTTTTTTTTAGATTTATCATGCATTAGCTAATAATTAATTAATACTTAATTGATTATTAGTCTAATTTATTCTCACGCACTTAAGCTAAACTTAGGAACGTTTTAATGCTTCTATTAGTTGAGCTAATATTAGATCATTATGTCTCATCTCATGTGATGTTGACACTTGTCCTAATCTAATCCCTTTCTCATTCAAGTTTTTTCTCTTATAAGCACTCAACCCTCATTGTAAATATCTGGAGCTTTCATATATTCTTGAGAGTCTCTTGCTTCTATAGTTGTTTTAGAATTTAGTTTTCTCAATGTTGTTGTTTAGTTCTCATTTTGGAGACTTCGAAGGGACATATCTTCTACATTCGAACACATTTTTATGTGCCATTTTTTTTAAAGTACATGTTTTTTTGTGTACTTCATCATGATTCTACCAATTTCCTATTTTTCTATAAGATAATTTTATTCTCAGCATGTCCTTTTTGGACATTATGGGATCCCATTGTATTCACTTCTTATTATGTAGATGCATTAAGATAAAATACCATTTTGGTGTATAATTTTTTGGGGATTTTGCACATCATGTCATGCCTTTTGTATTTGCACTATGATATAAAGTGTCATGGGGGGTTGATGTTTTCCTTTGGTTTTCCATCACACCTTTGTCAAGTGAGTTTCACATCCATGATAGAATCTCAATGATTTTTTCCTCATGCGTGTGTGCTTTAGTTTGCATGCCCTTTTATTTGTAGGTTGTTTCTCCTACATGCTTTTCTTGGTTTCACACAATTTTAGTGTTCCTATCATGGCTCTCCCTTTTTTAGAATTATGGTGATGGTTTCTATTGTTGTTTCTAATTCTTCCTTGGTTTTGCATTGGAGTGAGTTAGATGTATACAATATTTGTTCCTATGTACTTTTGGATGCAGTACACATCAGTGGTTGGTTACATGAACTTTGAAGAGATGGATCACTTACCATATGGACACTCTTGCATTCCTATTTTTGGAGGTTCTTCATTCAACACTCTATCAATCATCTTTTCCACCAGTCTACAACTTTTTGCTTCTGTATATTCTACATGTTCCTATTTTTCAAGATATTGTCTTATTTGGAGGTTTTTTTAGTCCTTCACTTGGATTTCATCTCTTTTTGGGGGTGAGTTTTTCCCATGAGGTTTTCTCTATTTCTCCATATTAGAGAGATATTTTTTTTGTACATGGGTACCTTACATGGCATTTTTTTGTTGGGGTTCATCATGCATTCTATTTTTAGCGTTTCTAGCTACTCCCTAAGTTCATTTTAAGGGGCGGTGTTAGAGTTATCATGCATTAGCTCTAATAATTAATTAATCTTTAATTGATTATTAGTCTAATATATTCTCATGCACTTAAGCTAAATTTAGGAGTGTTTTAATTATTTTATTAGTTGAGCTAATGTTAGATCATTATGTCTCATCTCATTTGATGTTGATACTTCTCCTAATCTAATCCCTTTCTCATTTAGGTTTTTTCTATTATAAGCACCCAACCGTCATTGTAAATATCTAGAGCTTTCATATCTTCTTGAGAGTCTCTTGCTTCTATATTTTTTTCTTATTGAAGAATATTGCATAAATTTTTTGTAGATCTCTTGTGTGGAAGGTGTATTTATTTGTTGTTTGATCATGTGGCTTGTGGTTTTGTGCTTGTTTTGTAATTCTAATAAAATTGACAAATATGGGACTACCTTTGTGGATAAAAATGGGAAGTACAACAAAATAATTCTATATGGTTTCTTAGGATCACTACTATTGAGTTTTCTTCTAACGAGCCTCCTTACATGAAGAAAAATATAATGGTATAATTTTTTGAATTCATTTTGTTTCTTTCTTGTAAAATAACAATGCCTATATTTGGAGGTCCCAATGGCCTTATTGAGTCTCATATCATAGGACATGATTCCATGCAAATTATCATTTTAATTAAACTAATCTTAGATCTTTTATTAACATGAAGGAAATATCATTTCACATTGGTGGTTGTCAAATATGCACCAAAAGATCGACCTGTTAATACCTTATAAAACTGCCAAATTTATTAAAAGGTCCATAGGATGCAGTTAATCCATGTCATGAACCCAAGCACTGGGTTGCACAAGAAAGACCAAGGGAAACACCATCTTACAACAATCCCCCCCAATGCAAGCGAGGGGTTCAAACCTATGACCTTGGCTTTGATACCAATTATTACATTGGTGGTTGTTGTTGCACCAAAAGATCAACCTATTAATGCCTAATAAAAACTCCATATTTATACAAGATCCACAAAAGGTGGTTAATCCATGTCATGAACCCAAGCACTACAATCCACAAGGAATACCAAGGGACATACCATCTTGCAAGTATCCCCCCTAGCACAAGCAAGGGTTTCAAACCTATGACCTTGGCTCTGATACCAATTATTACATTGGTGGTTGTCGTTGCACCAAAAGATCGACCTGTTAATGCTTGATACAGCTACCAAATTTATACAATATCCATAAGAGGCATTTAATCCATGTCATGAACCCAAGTACTATTTTACACAAGGAATATCAAGGGACACACCATCTTGCAACATATCAAACCTACTATTTTTCTATAAAAGTACTCAATACATGATAATAGTTTACTATCATTGTTAAGATACCTAGAAAGATTACCATGTTTTATTCTATTGTACCTTGTTATTGGACTTGATCAATCCAATAACTTCATGCATATGTTGAAACATATGAACTATATTTAGGGGTTCATGTTTTACTTGATTTCCATTCAATTATACTTGACATATAGGAAAAGAGGATACTCATGTAGTTCAAAATGCATCATTATCATCTTAGAATATTTTCTGAAAATATAGATTATATATAGTTCAATAATGAGTGGTTACATAGTATAGGATATGCATGTCATCCACTAGGTAATTGATATGTCAACACATGATAATAATTTTATAAATTTAATGTTGAAGTTACATGTAAATGTTAAAACATCTATGTTAAAGAAAATTGGTTATATGAGAGAAAATTGATAAATTTTAAATATATGTACAGAATTAAATTCCTTTCGTCGATTGTACATTTTTGATATGTATGTATGTACATGTATAGTTCTTATCATTGAAAAACTAATTTTATTGTAATTAATTTTTAACTTAAAATACAATTGATAAAAAATGAGAGATAATTAAAATAAGAAAAGATGTAGATGAAGTATATATATATATATATATATAAACATTATAAGGAATAGATATATTCAATATTAGTTTTTTTAATTATTGATTGTGTTTTTCGAGTTGTGATGTAGATCTATTTCATGCTATTGAGGACAATGTAAATAATTTACAAGGGAAGAATTGTTATGTGATTTTTTCCCCAAGAGAAGAGAAATATATGAATAAACCTTTGGAATTAAAAGGGATATAGAAAATAAAGGATATTATGACCCTTTGGTTTAAAGATATGAGTAAATAATATGTATAAACACTCTTAAAAGAAAGAATAATTATGTATTTAAATCATTGTTAAAACAAAAAAATTGTGAAAGGGTGTGATGGTTTGGAAATCACCCCTTAAAAGGATATATAAATCATTTATGTGAGACTTTGGAAAGATATACAATAAGAAAATTCAAGAAGAGAAGAGAAAATTGAAAGATATTAGAGAGAGAAAAACAAAGGCACAAAAGAGTGAAGGTTAAGGTCATGGGTGGGTATTTAAAAATTTGAAGAAGGGGAACACATCATGTGTCCAACTAAGAGTACAATGTGCACCCGAGAGTGTCATGGTCGGGTTCATATTTATGTCATAAAGGCGGGTTGGTTCTATGTGAGAATCGGATCCTCCAAGGGTGTTTTTGTTGAGAAAATCCTAGACCTATAACCATTCCTATGAGTGTCGGATAGTGTCCTTTCAAAATATATTTACAAATAAGTATTAAAAACCATTTATTCAACAATATTGGGAATATTGTCTATATAATTTTGATGGTAATATGATTAATCTATGTCGAATTTTTATTCCATTTATTGTGGTGTCACATGTTTATAGTTTACATAGATTATTCATAATTATTTTAATAATATTTCCTAACTCTAAATGTCTTAATTCTAATATTTATTATATTGATTCCACTGGTATTATTTAAAATAACCATTGGATAAAAGTAGCATCACAATACCAATATGTATGAGTAGATGAAAATTTTAATGATCTAGTTGTTGTAGGGTTTGACAAGGGTTCTAATGGCCATTAGGGTGAGTACAAAATTTCATGTCATAAATTTAATCTAGTAATTCCTAATTAGATAAATTTTGTTTTGGTAGCTAAAAAGAAAAGGAAAATAAAATTACTTCACCTACAATAGTCACAAATAAATAAATACTATGAAAAATATCTAAAAAGAAAATAAAATCTGGGATGTAGAAGATGAATTACATGAATGGATATTTGTGTTTATTTGCAAAAAGAATTGAGGTTAAAATTTGAGGAAAATCTAGAAATGGAAGGATGATAATGTGTGTAGTCATGCATCACATATATATCATTATCTAGTGGTTGCATACTTTTAGTCCCCCATTATTTTTGATAGCTTATTTTCAATTCCTAAATTGGTGAAACTCCGCCATTAGAGGATAATATTATTATTTATCATTAATGCTTAAATTAATATTTGTATGGGATCTCCCATGTTACTAAACGTTAAGTAATCATCCTTTAAACTACAACAACCAAACCATTATAGGAGAGGATTATGAATTATCCTTTATGATTAATTTAAAATTTACATGAGATAACCTATGCTACTAAATTTAAATAGAAAATAAAATAAAATAAACTACATGGAACTAAAATAAAATTTAAGCCACAAAATGCCTATTTTTAAGAACTTGAGGAAATATAAATGAAAACAAGTTAACAAAAAATATGGACTCTAAAAACCAATAATTATGGTATCAATATCCATAATGATATCCATGCATTTTAATGTGCACCAAGATAAAAATATGCTACCGTAAAAAAAATGAGAAGAAATTATCCTAAAAAAATGTAGATATGATCATTAAATCACACATGTGTATCCATGCATGTATCTATACCATGCATCTTTAGTAAAAAAAGTGTAAATATTATTTACTTTCAAATCAATGTGAGATGTTGCATTCAATAGTATCACTAACCATATAATTTTTTCAATGCCTACACTAGATAAATATAGGTCATCGATTCAAATCAAAACTTAGTTGTACATACTAGTTCATTTTTCTAAAAGAAAATAAATTGGTGGGAAACTATACATATTTATTTTATTGCTATAGGTGCCTTTTTTTGGAGAACAATTATTCCCATAAAGAAGGAGGCTGACTTAATAGGCCTAAAAAAGCTAGTTCAACTAGAAATAAGCCACTAATCTAGAAACTAGTAATGTCAAATGAGACAAAAACAAAGTGAGTTCTTTTAGTTTGATTAATATTGGTATGAAGTCCTCTCTTTTCCTCAAAAGATTTATTTTTATAAAGTGTAAAATATGGACTTGGAAGGCCCCCAACACTTTATAACTATGAGAGAAAACACATTAATTAATCTTAATAAGAGTCAATTAGATAAAAAGAAGGAACAAGAAACACAAGGATATATACCAGTAGCAACCACCACACCAAAAATTACCTCACCAAAGGGGATAAAAATTCCCACTAGGTAAGACACCCATAGAAACAAGTGAAAAATTGAATCAAGGTAGATTTAAGTCATACCACTCTAAAGACAACTATATATTAGTACCCACAAATTCATTGCTCAATAGATTTACTTCTTAGCTACTTTATATTTTCTACTTGCCAAACTTGCTTCAAAGGAATAAAAAATTCTTCTAGAAAATTTCTTATCGAGATCCATCTTCCTTTTTTGTTTAAATGTAGATGATTACATAGGTGATTCTTGAGATAAATGCATTGTGCTACTCATAAATTCTTTCTAATTCATATCAACTAGGCTTTCACTAGTGAATTCACACCCCCTACATTCCTCCTCGAAAATCCTCACATATGGATGTTTCTAACTAAGGGACTTTGATCTAGAACTATTATTATTATTTTATTTCTACTTAATCCTAATAAATGAGGGAAAAAACTCCTTGCTTCTAATTTTTTTAAGGGCATCTCAATGCATAAACTCCTTTTTTCTCAATAATTTTTTTTTCCTCTTATTTTTGAAGTAAACAACATGATGACTAGATTTGAGGCACTTTTAGTATATAGTTAAGGAATCCTCATACACAATCTATTGCACCCATTCCCCTAATATAGAAAATAAGGTGTATGAATAAGAAAGCACCTTATCCACATTATCATTCACATTGAACATAGAAAATTATAGGCACTTTCTAGATTTTTTCATCACATCATTGGAATAAATGATTTGACCAAAGATTTGGAAATATAAATCAAAACATCCTACCAATATTTCAATAACAATCCCAAACGATAACCTACATGGGAACCATGTTAATGCATTCCTTCTTTGGATTAAAATATTGTCTCTATATTATAACTTACTAGAAAAACATGAACCATCCAAGAGAGTGTAGACAAAATATTCATGATTTGTAAAGGAGATAAGAAACAAACCGTTTATCATTACTAAAATCTCCACATGACAACATAATTTCCATTTTTTTGTGATCATTTTATATAAACATATATATTAGGAAAACCTTTAATGAACCTAAAAATAAGATAATATCCAAGCCTAAAATAAGACCTTTCTAGAAAATAAAGTTAGGAACCTTAAGAATAATTCCTTTGCCATCCCCAACCAATTCCAAGAAAAAATATTTTTTAATAAAAAAATAGCACTTACAATCAAAACCTTCAACCTAGAATGTCCTCAAATGTAACCCACTATCAAATCATACAACATCAACAAGATATAGAGAATATGAAAGACACATGCTAAGATTAATCTTCTCTACCTCCAAATATTGATCATCATAGCTATAAGAACCATACAACCCAACCACCACTTTCCCATTTGACTTGAGCTCATCCAACACACTAAGTTCCCCACATGTCTAGCTTGTGAAGAATCCAACATGGCAATTGTGTCCACTAACATCCTTCAATGCACAGGGGAGAAATGGAGGTTTGGGACAACCTGTAATATAGAGTTTGTGCACCGGGTATGTGCAGGATCATGATGGACCAAAAAGTGGAGATATGTAAGCCATTTGATAGCCCATGTGGCTGACGACTTTTTTTTTACCCAAAATTGATGAAACGAAAAAGGTTTTTAGAGGAGATTCTCAGCTTCCACCAATATAAATTATGCTTTACTTTGAATTTAATAAATAATTATTATTCATTTTCTATTAGAGTTATGAATAAAGTCCTGATTGATAAGTTGATTGAAAAACATCTATAACTTTCAAACGGTATCACATTTTTTGAATCCGAAACATGTGTCACATTCTATGTTTCGCATACTATAGGATTGAAAAAAATAAAATTTAAATTCATGCATTTTTTACCAAGTTAAGGTGGTTAGACAGACAATCTTTTATATTTTTTAAAATTTGTAATAAAAAATTCATAATTAATTATTTACTTGAAAAAAAATTATAAAAAAATATGCATCACATCGGGACATGAGTCATTTACTTATATCTAAAATATTATAAAAAAGTATTATCTTTTTATTGTGGTTAGGGTGGTCAGACATACACCTACTTCTTATTTTTACCTTGAAATTTAAATACTACTGCATTGAAATTTCAAATTTTCACCAAATAGATTTTATTTTTTTAAATAAAGGTCTAGTAGTTTAGAAACTACATTAAATTTTCTACAAATTCTATTTTTACATTTTTTTCAAATAATATAAATAACTTATTCAAAAATTTACGTCAAGTTGTCTAACTCTGATTTTTTGTCTTTTTATTGCCACTTAAGGGCCTATTCTTTCCATGATGATCCTGCACATACCCCACCACTCCATTAGAAGCATGTATTAACCCACTATTAATGGTGATGAGGGCACCTTGAAACGGATGAGATTCCATTGCACTTGCAAATACAAGGAGAAGGAAGAAACACTTCAATGTCTACTTCAAGCTCACACAAATAGGTTTTCCCTACCTGACCATACCTAGATCTACCATGGAATCCTTCAAAACCAACCCAGATGATTTTTTATCCTAGAGAGAATTGTGCCCTTCCACAACTATTCAAGAGCCCTTGGTAATAGAGGAGCCAATGGCAACCTCCAAACACGCCTCATAATCTCTCTTATCAGCCTCAAACCATATATCAAACAATCTTTCTTCCTCTTTATTGTCTAATGCACCATTTCATTCATCTCCATTCTGTTTGTTTGCATCCTCCAATCCTATCTTGAACTTTATTGATGGTGAAAACCCTATTTAAACCTTTTCCTACTCAAACATTTTAATTTTTTCTTGATATTCTTTATTTTTGCTCCTTTTTAATTTTATAGTTGTACTTGAAAAACTCTATATCACAAATTCCTCCTAAGCTTTATTGATATTCATTCCTTCGACAGTTTCTAAGAAAATCTATATAAAAGTAGTACACTACTTTTTTTAATTGAATGCTATTGCATGAACATCTCTCTTTAAACCGCTTACATAAAATACGAGGTTGCAGCCTTCTACCATTACAAAACTTCAAACCAGGGAAAATTTTTAAGTGAAATTTGGATTTAAAATTTGGATGGCAAGATGATTACTAAAACCATATATGTCTTCTGAAATTCAATTGGTCGTCTTCCATTTGGAAAAACCCTATGGGCCGTCTCCAATTTGTAATTGGCATTATATAAGTATCAGTGAAAATATTTGGACGGATATATATGATCGTCGAACCTTCGAAAATTAATTCTATTTACAAGAACAAACACAAAAACAAAATTTGAAGTACTGTGATTAAACAATTCATGCTGAAATGTTCATCTTACGTTTTATTTAATTCAGGTAAATTCCTGCGCTAAAAGTCAATGGCCAGCACTTGCTGCTTTGGATATTAGGCTGTTTAAGCTCTCCCCACTCTTAAGGTATCTGCTTGATTTGTCATACTTTACACGAGTTTATCTAGTTGTTGACAGTGATGACTCCAAGGCTTTTAAGAATTTCGAAAGGATAAATGGGATTTAACAGTTTCGAATTCCTTTGCCTTCGTATTCCTTTTAACTATAATTCACATTACTCTGGATGAGCATTACCGTCTGTCCTCTAGATCTCTAATCTGCTTTGAATGATGGACACAGTCGTCTCGTTTGGTTTTTGTTTTGCTTCTATTTCGTTGATTGTCAATGCCTTCGTTTTATCACCCCCTCTCTCTGTGCAGTCAATCCCTCTGCCTTCTCCAACTGGAAATGGCGGCACCACATGGGTTAACAATATCCAGTCTTTGGATTCACTGACAACTCAATCGGTTGAAAGCGCACTCACAGTCAGGCCAATTCTCCTCTCCAACAATACCTCCTACGCCGATGAGAACCTGCGGTTTGGATGTGGGTTCTTCTGCTATGCTGTTCCTTGCGACACAGGGTACTCTTTTTCAATCTTCTTTGTTATCTACGGAATTAATTATAGTGACCCAGATGACCTGCAAATGGTGTGGACTGCGAACGGGGAGCGTTTGGTCCAAGAGAACGCCAGCCTTGCTCTCACCTCCAGCGGGGATCTTGTGTTGAAAGACGCAGACGGTACACTAGTCTGGTCTACAAACACATTCACAAATGATTTTCATGGGATGGTGATGGAAAAATCAGGGAACCTGCTGCTCCGCAACAGCTCAAACGGAACCATGTGGCAGTCTTTCGACCATCCCACTGATATGTTGCTGTCGGGTCAGAAGCTGAAGGTGGGACAGAGGCTTACTGCAAAAATTTCTCCAACTAACACAAGCAAAGGTATGTTTTATGGATCTTTGAATCGGGATGGTTTTGCTCTGTTTACGGCTACTACCCACCCTCAAATGTATTTTATGTATCCTAATTGGACGGCTACAGCTGTGAACTTTTCCTTTATACGATTTGACAACAAGTCGCTCTTTTTCTATTCAGAAGGATATCCATCCGATCCAATTGCAGAAGATATTCCCATACCTCATGATTCCCTCTACTTAAAGATGTATTATGATGGGCATATGAAATTTTATTCTTTGCAAGCAAACATTGGGAGATATGATCTTGATTTTTTGTCAGAAGTTAACACTTTGCTGAGTAGGTGCGACTATCCAACAATATGTGGGGAGTATGGTATGTGTACAGCTGATCGGTGCGACTGTCCAGGAAAGCACAATTACTTTTTTCAGACCGACGCCTCAAAACCCAGTTCCGGTTGTACTCCATACAATCAACTCGTTTGTTCAGAGACACCCACAGGCAATATTAGCACGCCAGGTCATTCCTTTCTGGAGCTGGAGCATGTTTCGTATTTTAGTTATATGTGGGAAAAACCCTCTATTGTAGAATTGGTCACAGGAGATTACTGTAAAAATCTTTGCTCTACGAATTGCTCTTGCAAAGCAGCTTTCATCTGGTATGGTGTCAGATCCAATTCTTCTCATGGCTACTGTTATCTGAAGTCCTCGGTCTTGTCCTTGCAACTGAACAATAAAACAAGCGATTTCTTCTACAATTCAACTGTTTATATTAAAGTTCAATCAAAACCCAAGAGGGTTAATTACTCAGTTATAATTATCACTGTTTCTGTTGTTGGTGGTGCGGTAGCCCTGTTTCTCTTATTGTGGGTATGGATATATAAATTGGGAAAGCGTAGACAAGAGGACCAAAAGGACGAGGATTTAGACTTTCCGGCAGGCTTACCTGTGCGGTACTCATTCGAGGAATTGCAAAAGGCTACAAATGACTTCAGTATGAGGCTGGGTGGTGGAGGATTTGGTTCGGTTTATGAAGGCATTTTGTTGGACAACACAAAGATAGCAGTGAAGCGGCTTGACAGAGCAGGGCAAGGCTCCAAAGAGTTCCGAGCAGAAGTGGAAACATTGGGAAGCGTTCATCATCTTAATTTAGTGAGACTGAAGGGCTTCTGTGCAGAAAAGTCCCACCGAATGCTTGTATACGAGTATCTACTAAATGGGTCTCTGGAAAAATGGATATTTCCCAACGGAAGCCGTCAACATGTGCTGGACTGGAAGACTAGATATAAAGTGATTCTTCACATAGCACGGGGGTTATCATACTTGCACGAAGAGTGTCGAGAACGAATCATTCATTTCGACATCAAGCCCCAGAACATTCTTCTTGATGAAAACTTCAATGCCAAGGTCTCGGATTTTGGGCTGGCAAAGCTGATTAACGGAGAACAGAGTGAACTGGTAACCATGCTGAGAGGAACACCAGGTTACATGGCGCCTGAGTTATTGGACATGCAGTTTACTGAGAAAGCAGATATATATAGCTTTGGCGTTATGGTAGTAGAAATTTTGAGCGGAAGGAGAAGCAGAGAGCTTACATCACCTGGATGTGGATTGTTTCCAGCGCTACAGCGTAAGGCAGAGGAAGGGAAATTCGTGGATTTAGTAGATTGCGAAATCAAAGATGAAGGGTTTGATGCAGAACAGGAGGCAGCGAAAGTTTTGGGGCTTGTGATACGTTGTATACAGTATGATTTTACAAGAAGGCCATCAATGTCGACCATAGTAAAGGCATTGGAAAACATCACAGAGGTGGATGAGGTTCCTCGTTTGCTTACAGGCTCGCCTAGTCAGCCGTTGCTCTTATCTGAAGATTTTGGTGACAGAGGATTATCCTCTGGGCCTTCGGCTTCTGAATTATCCGGACCCAGATGATATTTTTATCTCTTTCCAATGTCTTTTTACCTCAACTTTCTGACTTTTTCTACTATAAATCAAATCTTGAACATTTCATACGATACAAAATGATCACTCTCTATCCATTTGTTATTTTAGAATAATTGCGAATTCCTGCAAGTGTATTGGATAGGACCCGAAAATTTCGTAATAAAAGTAGTAGAATATTATAATTAATATATATTAGAATCTAGGGCATTCGAAGAAAAGTCTGAAAAGAAAATTTCTAGGCTAACTGGTAAGGAAACCGTCGTACACAAAGAATAATTAATATGTTGGAAGAGAGACATTTGCATTGACTAGTAAGGAACCATTGTACATCAAGAATAAAAAAACCCTTATCGGCCTAATAATTAATGAATAAAATAATACGGAGAGGGTGTGCAAAATGTTGATTAATATTTTTTTCATTTTCTTTACGGTAGGTTAGCTGTCTTATTAGTTTTGGCAAACATTATTATAAGAAGATTTCTTAATTATTTATTTTTCATTTTTATCAATTAAATGTTAGACTTTTTCAATCTATATATAAAAGTAAGGTAGCAAATTTATATTTAAAATTTAAATGAGATAATTTATGTTACTAAAACTTAAGCAACAAATCTAAGTAAACATTAAAAAATCAAAAAATCGTGAAAATCTAAATGAAGTCGGATTAATAAATAAAATAGAGTATGAAAACTAATAACTATGGTATGAATACCTATGAAAACATCCATATATTTCATAATGCGTCATACTAAAATATGCTATAACTAAAAAGAGGGAAAACACTAGTTTGCTAATAAATTATAGATGTGGCCATGAAATTGCACATGTATGACCATCATGCATGCATTCTCTAGTTGGTGTTCTATCACTTTACTTAATAGATCATATAAAATTATTTCAAAAGCTTTGATTATTAGAATATAATGAGTGGTGCAATGAATTGTTAGAATAGAGAAAATTGGTTTTATTGTTGGAAAATATATTCTTGATAATCCTATCTTAGCATGGGAAACTTATGAATAGGTGCAACAAACATGTCAAAATGTTGATAAGGCATATGATAGAATCCAGTGGAGCTTTATTATTAATATGCTTCAATGGTTGGGTTGTAGTCTTAAAATTCATGCACACATTCAAATTTTATTCCAAGATGCTAATGATTAGATTATTATCAATAAAATGGTGACTTATATATTTCCCTTACAAAGATTTGTCTGTCAAGGATGTCCTCTAGCCCCTTACCTCTATGTTCTTATAGTTGATGTGTCGATTTATCATCTTCAAGTGTAATTAACAAGCAACTCATTTCAATATTTTATATTCCTCATATAATGTTATTGTTATTAATTCTCATTATGCAGATGACATTTTATTATTTTTACAAAATTTTAAAAAGATATTTCTAGTATGATGGACATATTGGAGCTATATAATGATATTTCAAGATCTAAATTGGCACATGAAAAAAAAGAATCTTTGATTGTTCAAGCTTCGTAAATATCCCCCAATAGATTCCCAAAGAATGGAAACAAATTAAAAATGGATAGATTATGAGGTATCTTGGAATACTCTTTGGTGTTGGGGTTTCTCTTTGTGATATGTGGAACTAGTATCTTAACAAAGTCAAGAATAAACTCTTTAGCTGGGAGTTTAAATTATTTTCTTTGGCTAGTAAAATTGAAGTTACTAATAAAAAATTTCTTGTCACTCATGTTTATTACTCTTCATGTTGGATGCCTTCTAAAAAGGGGTATGAAGACTTAGTCTAAATTATTTGAATATTTATATGGACTAAATGGGATGGTAATCAAGGATATATATCCACACCATGCTCTCATTATACTTAGACAAAATATAGAGGTGGTTTGGGACTCATAGATCCAAGAACTTAGGGGATTTGTTTAGCTACTAAATAGATTATTATAGCTATTAAAGGGGGTGAACCATGGAAGATCCTTATTCAACATCAAATTAATCTTTCTTTAGAAAAACATAAATGGTAGCCAATTGTGTGATTAGATAAAATCATTCATTCTTCATTTTTCTTAATCAACGCTTCACCCCCTTCAATCTCTCTGGAAGGCTTGGAAATATGTTTGGCATATCTTAAAATGAAGAGGGAACTCACTTCAACATGGTTTCATCTTTTCCTCTTATTTTATTTTGGTGGAACAAACATATTATTTATCATGTAAAACTCCTTTCTTTAAGATTCTTTCAACATTCCTATCTCTTGTTTAAAAATGGGGTCTGTAATGTCAGAGACCTATGATATTCTCAATTAATGTGTTGGTTACCATGGAATATGCTTAAAAAATATTTCAATCCAAGCAATAAATACAAAGAATTATTTATATTTGTGTGGTCCTTAGTTTTGTTGGAGGTGTTTATGAAACTATGTACACATATCTAATGCAACTTCTTCAAAGATTGGCTATGGACATCATTCTATCTCTTTTTATTATTCCCTTTAAAAAATATAGACTTGCATTTACTTCCTAATTTACCCTTGAAGTCTCATTTTAATTCCAAATGGAGCTGCACGCTCACTAAGAAGTTTTGGTCACTATCCACTCAAATTTGGAGATCTAAAGTCAATTTAGATGTTCAATTAATTTCCTAGAAGATACTAAACTTTATACTACTCATTAGGGATAGGTTAAAGTGTGCTATGATCTAGCCTACTAATTTCCGTCTTTATCACAAACATGAAAATATTTTTAGTTTGTTAAAAAATAGTGGAATATTGTGTTTAATGATTTCTCTACTATCTTTTATCACAAACATAGTTGCAGAGAAGGTATTTTTGGGATTGGACTTTATGCTAATGTTATTGTTAATGGTTTTAGACATGTAATTTTTTTGTATATATGGAGAAATAGATATAAAGTTATTTTTAATTTAAATAATGATCATTAGGAATTTATATTTTTAAGGATTTAATCTAATATATTTTATTATCTTGCTTCCCTCTTTTCTATGTTCTAGAATGAGCCTATGAAGAATCTCAAGTCTAATCTCAAGATTAAAAAATTCAAGTTGTAAGTTGAGTAGTTGCTAAGCAAAAAGGAAATGTGTATAATGTAAGGATTAAGATCATTTTTGCAAAGTTGAGTGTTTCTTTTGTTGGCCACATTTTAGTTTTGTATTATTACTCATGCTATAAAAAAAATTATGTTTGTAAATGTTGCGGGTCCATTTTGTATGGCTTCTCTTTGCAATTTTTAATTGCACCTTTTACTTTGTAATTATATTATTTCAATAATATATAGAGAGAGAAATATCATTTAATTTCAAATAAATACATGTCACTAAATAGAATAGTATGTCTACACATATAATAGAGTTGGTTCATGCATGCACTAATAAAATGTAGGTCATAGGTTCAAATCATTTTTTTAAATTTTGTTTTTTTACTTTTCAAAGGGGTAAATGCTTTTGACCTCGAGCTATTAATCGGTGAGGTCACAAATGGGGGACCTCACCCCCAAAATATAAATTCTTAACACTTCCACCCCAATGGGGTTTGAACCTTGATTGAAATAATAACAACACAACACCTCAACCATCACACCCTATCACTATTGTCTCTAGAGGTTCAAATCGTAATTTAATTACATAATAATTCAAAAATATTTTAGGTATTTTCTAAGTGGTAGGATGATCATACATGTTTATTTAATTGCCATATATGCATCCTATATGGAGAATAGCTACTACCAATGAGATATCTTAACAAGCTTATTAGTACCAAGTAAATTTCTAAATTAGTCACTAACCTTGAAAAAAGTGTAATATTCAAGAATATATTTTGGAAGGTATTCAACATTTTTATATATATGAGAGAAGATACTCCAATTAATCTCAACAAAGATCACTCAAAAAATAATATGGAGAAAATAACACAAAGATTGTAAACCACTAATAACCACACTAAACATTACCTTATGAGAGGGGATAAAAATAGAAAAACACTAGGTAAACCGCACAAAAGAACAAGTGACCAATTGAATTGAGGTAACTTCAATTTGTAAGAGGATTGGATGACACTAATAACCATACCCTCAAACACATTACTAAGGAATCCTTAAAAAAACCAATTATTTTCATTCTCAATTTATAAGATAAGGTGATCAAAGAAGGAAGCACCTTGTCCACATTAGCATTCATATACATTAAAGAAAATAATGTGGCATTTTCTAGATTTGGTTACCTCATCAAAATTAATGAGATGAAAAAAATATTTAGAAATATGTATTAAAACCTCATCCACCCAATATTCCAATGGAAATCTTCAAAGCCTATATAGATGGGGATCTTCTTGACATATTCCTTCTATGGATTAAAACCTAAATTCCATCTTTTAAAGAAAAAACCTACATTATCAGGAAACCATGAGCCATCCAAGAGGGTGTAGATGCAATCTTCATGGTTTATAAAGGAGACCAAAATTATTTTATTCATTATGATAAAGATTTGTACATGGCCACATAGTTTTCATATTATTTGAGCTCATTTTCTAAAAAAATTAATGTTAGGATTGTTGGAATTGTGAAACAAGCACAAAACCATGAGCCACAGGATCAAACAACATACAAAGACACCTTCCACACAAGAGTTACACAAACAATATGTGTAATATTCTTCAAAAATAAAAAGCTACAGAAGAGACTTTCAAGAAGGTATGAAAGCTCTAGATAATATCCGAGACGGATTTACAATGAGGGTTGAGTGCTTATAAGAGCAAAACACTAAATGGGAAATGGATCAAATAATGACAAGTGACAACATCATATGAGATGAGACATAATGATCTAATATTAACTCAATTAATAAAGCATAAAAGAACTCCTAAGTTTAGCTTAGGTGCAAAGAATAAATTAGAATAATAATCAATTAAAGATTAATTAATTATTAGCTAAAGTATGATAACTCTTAAACCCCCTTAAGATGAAATTAGGGAGTAGCTAAAAAACCTAAAAAAGAATGCATGATGGGTCCCGAAAAACAAGGCCATGTAAGGTACCCAAGTACAAAAAGAAGATATCTATAATGCAGAGAAATAGAGAAAACCTCATGGGGAAAACTCCACTCCAAAAAGGGATGAAAGCCAAGTGAAGGACTGAAGAAGCCTCCAAACAAGACAATTTCCTAAAAAATAGGTTCATGTACTACATCCAAAAGCATGAAGTTGTAGACTATTATCGAAGATTATTGATAGAGTGTTGAATGAATAACCTCCAAAAATTGGAATGCAAGAATGTCCATATGGTAAGTGATCCATCTCATTGAAATGCATGTAACTAGCCATTGATGTACACTACATCTGAAAGTACATAGGAACAAATAATAGATAAGTAGATCACTCCAACATGAAACCAAGGAAGCATTAGTACCAATAGTAGAAACCCACCATAAGACTAAAAAATGAGAGTTATGATAGGAACATTGAAACTGTGTGAAACCAAGAAGTGCATGTAGGAGAAACAACCTACAAATAAAAGGGTGTGTAAACTAATACACACACGCATGAGGCCACAACCACTCTGATTCACTATTGTCATGGAAGGGACACTCACTTGACATAGGTGTGATGGAAAAAAAAGAACATCAACCCCCCCATGACACTTTATATCATAGTGTGAATACAATAGGCACAATAGGATGTGCAAAATCTCTAGAAAGATATACACCAGAATGGCACTTTATGTCAATGTGTCTACAAAAGAGAATGTGAATGAAAAGAATGTCTACAATGCCCAAATAGGATAGAATACTGGAAATACATATCTAGAATAGACAAAAACGAGTCATCTCATGCAAATTAAAAGTTTCCAAGATCTGAAACATCCATGTAATTCACCAGAGTGCAAAAACACAAAAATATGAATTAAACATACCTGGAGAAATTTTTGAAAAAATTGCATGGATGGAATTGAAGACCTCTAAAAGAAGGTTCCAACACCACTAGAATCACAAAACATGGAGAAACTCGTCAAAAGATACAGCTCGGGGCTGAAACAAAACCTTTGACTTCAACATGTTGTAGAATTCACCAACAAAAAAATAAAGCTATGAGACCCACCCCACTACAAATTTGACAAAATCTCTTTTCGGCGATATCTTTTTGAGGAAAAACAATATCATATGCAAAATTATGGCGAAAAGAAAAAATTGCCCCTAGCGGACAGAAAGGGGGTCAACGGGGCCATGCAAAGTGTTTGTACCACTGATGTCATGTTGATGTTAGCAGAATATTCCCTGTTGACAGAAGAAAAAAAAATTGCCCCCCTGAGAAAAAAATTCACCAAAATATTTCGATTACCAACAACCGAAAAATGCCAAAAACTTTGCCACTTGCTGGAAAAAGGATGCTTGGGAAATATAAAAAGCATTCTAGAAAATCCGCTACCTCTGAAAAAGTGAGATGATGTCATCGACTTGGGGTAATGCACATATTGACAGAAAACTACGCCATTTGTTGGAAAAAGAAGGAAACTAGTGGAATAGGAGCCAATGGTGGTGGAATAAAATCCATCAACGGTTAAAGGATGCACCCCAAAATGTGGGACCTACACTTGGTACAGCCTGTGTAGTGCATTAAATCCAATATGGGCTTTAAATAATTGCTCCTCCTTTTTTGATAAAAAACATTTTGTTTTCAGAAAAATCTTTTTTGATTTGTTTTTTTTCTTTAAGAAACTAAACCAAATTTGACGATCTAGCAAGCCATCTTAAGGTTTTTGGGCCTTTTGAGTGTGATGGTGATGATTGTTTCACACCAAAATGCACCAAAAATATAGCCACCCTTCGGATCCAAAAAAATAGCAACAGCTTCAAAACCAGGTAGATTTGGGATCAGGAATCGAAATCAAGTGAAAAAAAGGAAAATTTAACTTTCTCGATAACTTTGGATGCAATGATGAGGTCCTTTTCACAAAAAATGCTTTTAAAAATTCCCACCACCAAAATTTGTAGAAAAAGGCAAAGGGGATTCAGATTTGAAGCCTATAACCCTCGTTGAAGAAAGAAAATATCATCAATCAAGAATGGGTTTGCTAAATCCATGCTCTAATACCATGTTAGAATTGTGAAACAAGCATAAAACCATGAGCCACGGGATCAAACAACAAACAAAGAAACCTTCCACACAAGAGAGATCTGCAAACAATATGTGTAATATTCTTCAACAAGAAAAGGCTACAGAAGAGACTTTCAAGAAGATATGAAAGCTCCAAATAATATCCAAGAGGAATTTATAATGAGGGTTGAGTGCTTATAAGAGAAAATCCCTAAATGAGAAAGGGATCAGATCATGACAAGTGTCAACATCAAATGAGATGAGACATAATGATCTAATATTAACTCAATTAATAAAGCATAAAAGCAATCCTAAGTTTAGCTTAAGTGCAAAGAATAAACTACACTAATAATCAATTAAAGATTAATTAATTAATAGGTAATGTATGATAAATCTAACAAGGATTAACTCCTATAAAGTTTTGAATACTGAGAACTTTCTAGCCTAGAACAAGGAATTTTTACAATAGAGTTAAGAATTGTAAACGTAATTCCTTTGCCATACCTATTTATTTCCAAGTAAATTAATTGCTCTACAAAAGTGGAGTAATAATTTATTTTGATAACTTCAACTTAGAAATACCTCCAAGATAGCCCACTATTAGATTCTACAATATCAAAAATATATAAAGAATCTATAGGAAACATGACAAGACTATTCTTCTCTACCCCCAAACATTGACTATTAGAGTTTCAAGATCACGAAAACCCATCCATCACATGTGTCCATTTGACTTGAGGTAATCTAATGCACCAATTTCCCTCAAATGCTAAAATTGCAAGAAATCCAACATAATAAGTTCTCACACTAGAACCCTTCAATGCAAAAATCAATAAGGTCTAGCATAACGTCAAATTTAGAGATTGAATCCCACTACATCAAACACATTTGTCAACCAATTTCTAATGTTGATGAAGGCATTTTCAGGAGGACTAGAATCCATCACCCTTGTAAATATATGGGGAGGAGATACATTTCAATCCTTACTACAAGCCAACCTAGATAGGTTTTTTCCACCCAACCATAGCTAGATATTCCATGGAATTCTTCATAAATAGCATGGAAAAAAATTACTTTTTCAATCATAGGAGTAGTAATTCTCCCTTCTAGAACCCTTAAACAAACCTTATCAATAATAGACCCAACCATAACCTTCAAATGCATACACTATGATTTTAGAAGAAGGCCATCAATGTCAACCATAGTAAAGGCACTGGAAAGACATGATTGAAAAGGATCAGAGTCCTTCTATGTTTTCAAGCTCACTAATGAGATTCTCCTCTAGGCCTTTAGCTTCTAAATTATTTGGGCCTAGATGATATTTTATCTTTCTAGTGCCTTTTATTGTCATCTCAATTTCTCTAATTTTTTCTCTTGAAAAACAATGAATGCTTGCACATTTTATATCATACAAAATAGTCATGTTTGAAAGGAAAGAAACATCACGAAACAACTTTCCTAATGCTATTTTAGATAGGATTTAATGTAAAAAAGGCTTTCAAATTCATTTTTAGGACATTAAGATGCACTTTTAATAGGAAATTACATGATAGACAAATACGTAGGCACATAATAGACACCAAATTTAACATGGGAAAACCCTTATCGGAGAGAAAGCCACCACCAAGAAAAAAAAAAATTATTATAAGTAAACAATGGTTCACAATAAAGTTACTAATCAATTCTCACTTTCACACAACAACATCAACCCGATCACCTCACACACACATTACAATGCAGAAAACACCTACAATATATAGAACCACACAACCACCATTCAACATGCATCAAGCCACCCAACAATTA
>CM021100.1:503044883-503096894 GCA_007115665.2 Sequoiadendron giganteum
AAATCATATTTTCCCTCAGATGAGCTAGACTCAGTTTCATAACCCTTTGAGGTTGAGGCCGATAAAGGGATAGACAAGTTCGACATGTTTTTAAAATGCTCAATACTATTATTCAAGGAATGGAGCAGGTAATGAGGAAAAGAAACCCTTACCTTGTGACGAAAATGATTGAGGAGGACAAAGTGGTAGCCGTAGACTCTAGTAAATCTACCATCCAGCGTTATGTATTCCATTAAAATTCTAAGAACCTCCCGCCAAATCTTCTTAATCATCCCAGCATCAAAGTAACTATTGGAGACTTTAACCAGCTCCTTTCTTTCCTCCTCAGACTTGGGGAAACTAATGACAAATTCATTCGAGAACTTTCTATCTCGATAGAACTTCACTCCACCAATCGGAAGGCCTGTTATTTCCCCAATAAGCGTCACATCCACCTTAGCCTTCCTCCCAAAGAATATAATCTCCCCATTCTTCCAATATTTAGCAAAATAATCAGTAATCTTGGGGTTAGGAGCATGGAGCTTATCAATAAAAGGTTGCAGCCCTCCCTGTTCAATTTGCTTCTAGACCTTTGAGTTTTTCTTGTTCTTCACATAGTCTTTCGGCTCCACTCTTTTCCTTTTTCTCCCATGGTCACAAAGCTTTTGTTCCCGTTTTGGTAGCAAACACCATGATAAAACAAACCATTGAGCTCATAGCAGAACCAAAGCACCCACAAAACCTATCAATTCCTACCATCTGTCATAGTAATTACGGCTTCACCATAACATCGAATGATATCACAGTACTTGTCTTCATTCTTTTTAATCATCATTGAATGCGGCGTCTTTCCCATGGGTGATATCATAGTCAATCAAGGCTCTGACATCAACACCCAAATCATTGCAATTTTTCCATGTCACTTGCCTGTTTAGTTTAACCCCCTCATTAGCAAAAATGTTGGCTACACTATTAGCTTCCATATAGAGATGGGAAATTCTCACTTTGTCGAATCTAGATAAAATAGTGATAGCTTCTTCAATCCAGCATTTAATAGTCCATGAGGGGGGGGACTTGCTTAGGAGACAGTCAATGATGTTTTTAGAGTCACCCTCAATCCATATCTTCTTAAAACTTTCATTCTATGGGCCATGTCAATAACCTGAAAAGTACCAATGGCTTCGACTAAATTATTAGTCTTTGTTCCCAAGGGAAAAGCCACTGCCACAATGAACATACCATTATGATCTCTAGTCAAACCCCCACTCCCTGTCTTCCCCGGATTTCCCTTAGTCACCCCATCAAAATTGGCTTTTATCCAACCCCTAGGAGGATGAAACCAAGTGACTCATTCAAGGTTCTTTTTTGCTGGTTTTGAGGCCTTAGAAACATCTCTTTTGATTTCCCAATCTTTAAAAACCTTAAGGTCATAATTAGAGAAGACCACAGCCTCCATTTTAATCTCTTGATTGGGGAAAATAATGAAGTTCTCCACAATAAGCCTATGAATTTTCTCAAACACAATATTCTTTGGACTTTCCTTGTCCCTAAAGATTCTATTATTTCTCTCCTTCCACACACCATAGACTATATAAGGGAAAGTGAGTGACCATTATCTGTTGATTGAAGGATTATTAGAGCGAGTAATCCACTCATTACATTGGTCTTGGATGGAACCAGGATACTCCCATGAAAGGTTCCAGAGCGAGTAGAACCTGCCCCAGATAGAAGTCACATACAGGCAGTGGAGGAACAAATGGTTAGCAGTTTTTTCATCTCCCTTACACAGGTAGCAATGGTTCAGAATCTGAAACCCACGCTTATAGAGGTTATCCATCATGAGCACCTTATTCTAGAGAAGAATCCAAAATAAAATATTTACCTTAGGGGTGAGGTGATTAATCCAAGCTTTAGCCCAAAAGGGAGGAGGGACGGGTAAAACAGATAGCAAAGAGACAGCAGAGGATACCGAGTAGCTTCCCAAAGGATTGTCCATCCAAACTAAAAGATCCTCCTGTTGGTACGATCCCATTCTCACAGCCATTAGAGAAGATTAGATCGATGCAAGGTCCAAGCTGATTTGACACAGATTCACCCAATCCCCATTTCTCCAATAGTCTTTAACAAAGATCCCATACTTCACCTTGAAAATGTCATCCCACGCTTTGAAACAGTCATAGTAAATTAAAGGCTCCTTCATAACTCATTTGTCTTCCCAAAACCTAGCAAGGTTCTCATTTCTGATGCTCCATCCCACACCCATTTCAAAAATATTTCTCCCTCTAATCATATCATTCAAGAGGATCGAGCCACGGGGCAGGAAAGGAGAATCAAGCAAGGTCTTGAGAGAGAGAATATTCGCCATATATTTACTCTTGAAGATACTATTCCATTCTCCATTTGACGAGAAAATCCTCCATATTTTCTTAGCAAGGAGAGCTTTATTCATATTTTTTATCTTTCGAAGACCCAAACCTCCCAACTTTTTTGGGCTACAGACAAAATCCCAATCAATGAGGGGCATTCTTTTTCTTTCTTCAACACTAGACCAAAGAAAGCATTTTTGAATTTTTTCAATAGCATCCGCATATTTGGAAGGGCTCTTAAAAAGACTTAAGGCATAGATAGGTAGGTTCTGAAGAGTAGCTTTGAGAAGATGAATCTTACCTACTTGAATGAGAAGAGCTCCTTTCCATCTAGCAAGATTTTTGCTAAATCTATCAACCAAAGAGTTCCAAAAGGAATTTGTAGGCTTTAGGCCCAAAGGTAGCCCAAGGAAAATTGATGGTAAAGTATCCACTCTGCATCCGAAAATTCTAGCAGTCTTATTTTTCCTTGGCTCTGGAGTGTTGAAAAAGAATAAGGAAATTTTCTATTTATTAACCATTTGACTAGATGCTTCCTCATAGTCATCCAAAAAAAATTAGGACTCCTAGCTACAGCCAATGTGGATCTCCCCATCAAGATGGTGTCATCCACAAACTGTTGGTGGGAGCAAACCAAGTTACTAGATGAAGGTCTTGGCCCCACTAAGGATCCCTGATCAATCATTGTTTTCAAGTTCCTCCCAAGGCAATCTGCCATGATAGTAAATAGAATAGGAGAAATGGGATCTCCCTACCTTAACCCTCTTGAGTTCTTAAAGAAATGTGAAGGAGACCCATTAACTAATATGGCTATAGAAGCATAAGAAATGAGTTGACTAACCAATTGAAGGACTCTATTGCTAAAACCAAACACTCTCATGATTTTGAGTAAAAAGTCCCAATCAACACGGTCATAGGCTTTTGAAATATCTGACTTTAGAAGAAAACCTTAAATCTTAGATTCAGAGAGAGAATGAAAATTTTAATGGATAGTTATAATAGAATCAAGGATCTGCCTACCAGGAACGAAGCCATTATGCTAAGGTGAAATCAGGGACAGTGGAGTTGCAAATGCTTATAGGCCTGAAGGCTTCAAAATCCACAGCACCAAGATGCTTAGGGATGAGGACTAGGAAGGCAGCATTTAGCTCCTTTAAGATGCTCCTAGAACCAAAGAATTCTTTAAAAACATTCACCACATCCTCTTCACCAATCTCCCAGAACCATTGAAAGAAAAACATGAGGAATCTGTCAGGTCCCGGGGCCTTATTGCCTTCAAAGGAGAACAAATCCCTCTTTATTTCTTCTCTCGACAGAATGGAAGTTAGCATTTTATTATCTTGATCCTTAACAAGATCAGGGATGGCCTCTGAAAGATTATCTTTCATTTCTTGATTAACTCCATTACTAGCTAAAAGAATATTACTAAAGAAAAGGACAACTTGTCTTCTTATATCATCATCCTTCTCAAAATGGACTCCATTATACTCAATATGAGTAATCCTATTAGCAGCCTTGTGTTTCGAAGCAGATATGTGAAAATATCTAGTATTTTTATCACCAGCTGAGAGCCACATCGCCCTAGATCTCTACCTCCAAAAACCCTCCTCTTTGGCTATTATATCATGCATCTTCACAAGTAGCTCATTTTCTTTCATCCTATTTTCAACATTGCATCCCTCCAATTGGATTTTCTCTTGAATGTCTTTCAAATCAACTTGTAACTCATACTTTTTGCTAAAGATGTTCCCAAAGGATTCTTTGTTCCAAGTTTTGATCTTATTTTTGACTTCTCTCAATTTTTTGGCAATCCTAAACATAGAACTCGCTAACACAGAGATGCTCCACCAATTCATTAAATATGTCACCACCAATTTCTCATCTCCTGACGGAGCTAACGGTGGAACAGCTACATGCATTCAAATCTAATGGGGAAATTCCTCTTTGCCAAGATAGGTTCCGCCACAAAACTAATAGGATAGTGATCAGAGCCCACCCTAAAGAGGGCTTTTAAAGAACAATTTTTTTTAGAAACCATTGATTAGAAATTAGAATCCTATCTAACTTGACTTGAATCAACTCCTTACCCACTCTTCGATTTGACCAAGTAAAAGAAGCCCCTTGCAACTCCAGATCAATCAATGCTTGATTATTAATGAAGTCCAAAAGGTCCATTATGCTTTCCAAATTCACCTAGGATCCTCCAATTTTCTCATTTTCCTGAAGAGGGGTGTTGCAATCCCCCATAACAACCCATATTTCATTTACAAACTTCTTACGAAAGGCCATTAACTCTTGCCAACAGGTCTTTCTAGCCCCTTTCCCATTAGGGGCATAGATGTTAGACATGATCCAACTAAAATTATCTCTAATGTGAGTAAATTTGGTGGCCACATGATTCAAAATTTCAAACAATGAAACCCCTATAATTAAATTCAAATTCCAAAAAGTAACAATTCCCCCTAAGGCATCATTAGAACTATTTCCCTGTACCCCACAAAACTTAAACATTTTTATCTTTTCCACTCTCTCTTTAGGCATTTTAGATTCCTAGACAAGTAAAATATCAATTTTGTGATCTCCCTAACAAAATTATGCAACATATCCTACTTATGGAAGCTATTCAACCTCCTTATATTCCATGACATATTCTTCATATCTTACCAGTGGAAAATTTGCAAATTTTGGGAATGGTTTTCTAAACACCATCCACTATATCCTGACAGCTTCCATGCTCCCTGTGCCATTGAGTACATCTTCTTCCTTGACTATTATTTATGGCTCCGCAATCTACCTTTGCTCTAGTTCTAGTAGAGACTCCTTTTGGTGTACTCTATTGTTGGTATTTCGTGTTCTTCTTTTTAGTATACGAGTTGACATCTTCTCTGTTAGTTTCTTCCTGACTTTCATACTCCTTTCTTGACTCCCATTCTTTATCAAAAATCCATTTTTGATCCAGAGGAAGAGTATCCATCATACCATTGCTTTTTTCGATCAGGTTCACACTTGATTTCGCTAGATTCTGACTTGAGTCCACTAAGGACTCCTTTACCATTTCCAAAGAATCAACTGACTCTGAATTCTGAACTGACACCTAGCTAGAAATGTCTTTGCCACCAAAATGTGATGATATGATGGGAATCCGAATCTCTAGCATTAGATTACCTTCCTTAATCGGAACATTAAAACCTTAGGAAGGAATATCATCTAGGCCAATCTCACCATCCTCCTTCCCAAGAGTTCCATTCTCAGGATTATTGTCATGAGGCTCCTGAATCTCTAGACCACCTTCTTCATTCTCCCAATCACCCTCATTATTCTCCTTCCCTCTAGCTATGATCTCTAGCTGATTGTTAATAGCCTCTTGGCACTCCAAATCAACTTGAATCCCCACATCATCCTTGTTTTTGGGGACTTCCACTGGATCCACTGGCTTCCTACTATCTTTCTCTTCAACATGTTTTTCTTCATTCTCTTTGCCCTCCCCATCAACCTTATTTTTCCAAACTGGCATCTATTTAGGTTGGGGCTTCTCCTTTGTATTGTTGGCATTGAGCAGACATTTCTTAGCCCAGTGCCCTAATTTTTTGCATTTAAAGCACACAAAAGGGATAGTCTAAAACTCAATATTTTGAATTCAAGTTCCCAACTTCAATTTTATTTCAATAGATGATGGGAGGTCAGCATTCTAGGACACACCCACACAGATTCTAGCAAACACTAATCTTCTCCTTGTCGTCGTCATAAGTTCTATAGACAGGAGCTCACCAAAAGAGTTATTCAGGCCACTAAAGACATCCTCATTCCATTATTCCAATGGAAGTCTAGGGACTCTAGCCCATATTGGAACGTTCTCAAAAGTAGAGTCTGAAAGATCAAGGTTTTTGGTCCATTTGTTGAGAGATAAGGAGGACTTGCCTATGACCCAAGGACCACCACTCCTCACAGCCAGAATATCCTCCTTGAAAGAGAATTCAAAAGAAAAATAACCCTTAGGAAGAGCAGAAACAAGAACTTGGTCATTAGTTCTCCACTTCTTTTTGACAAAAGCCTTGACAATTTCAATATTTGGTCTAGGGCCCATAAATTTTCAAACCAGCACTTTGTCCATTAGAGAGATATTATGATCAATCACCGGATCAGGGATAGAAATGGAAAAATTACCCTTCATTGGCTCAAAGATGTTACAAACTGGGGGGAAAATTGATTTACCATTTGGTTTGATACCAAACAGAGACGACCATGGTTTAAGCTTAGCACCTTCCCCACCAGCGGCCCCCACCACGTTTTTGGTTTTTTCAACCTCATGTCCTTTAGTACCTCGAGCAAGAATATCAATCGGGACAACGTTCCCCCCAAGGTCCACCAAAATGTTTCTACTAGGGTCAGCCTCTTCAGTGTCATCCTTACCTTTTTTTTCGCTAGAATCTTGCATTGATTCCTCCTATGAATCTTTAGCTCCAGATTTTCCATGGCCTACACCATTATTCGAAGATTCAAAATTCTTCTTCTCTTGCTCGTTCTCTTGCCCACTCATTGTGGCATAATAATGTAATGACCGCCTTCTCTCTATATCTTGTTAACATTGTAGGATCTTGTTAATATTGTAGGATTCTCTTAGTATTACATTAAAGATGCATTCACTTCATGCATTTTCTACATCACTCATCAGAGGGCAAGAATTGTAGATTTTGAACAAACTAAATAAGAAAAAAACTAACTACATAATATAAATATTCCTCATTTGGGCATCCTCTCATTTGTGTAATATGGAGATTATAAGCTTGGGAATATAACAATCTTCATTACTATTTATGAATCCTAAACAAGATCTTTCCAAGGTGAACAACATGATGTTTTATTTAACATGTAGACTTTCCAACAATGAAATGATGAATTAGTGATTATAAAAATATTATAACATAACAAATCATATTTATATATAATTTGGAAACATAAAAAAAAAATTATGAAAAAATAACTAGTAGTTCCTATTCAATAGAACATTGTATTTCTCAACTTACTTTTTTATAAGTTGAATAATCAATTAAAAAAAAATTAATAAGATAAAAAATTCTATGTCTGTCAACCTTATTTTTTAATAAACTATCAACTAATCATTATGGTTTTATTAGCATTTTTGTGACAACTCAAGGATTGTAAATAAATGTTGATTAATTTGAAACTGTAGACATGCAAAACTAACATCGCGCATCGAATTCTCCTATTAATCAATTAAGACAATTTATTGATTAATTTCCTAAGGTTCATTAAATAAATCAAATTATTTAATCAAATCCTTAAAGTTCTTCTCATTTGATTTATCAAATATCAAATCCCTAAAATCCCCCAAGTTAATTAATCTAAACTAATTAACTTCTAATTATAATTACCATTCTCTAACTTTTGACTCAACTAGAGTCAAATCCAAACTCTTAACTAACCCACCCATTTGCACCAATAAATCATTTATTTGATTTATTATTTCTTCTAATTACATTCAAAATGGCATCAAAATGGAATATTCTTCCAATTTGAATCTTCCCCCCAAAAAGGACTTGTCCCTTCCAACAAGGTATTAAATGCTATTTGCACAAGTCAAACATGGCATTTATTTCACCTTTCATCCCCCCTAAACATGTCTTTTCTTCAAAATTCAAATTTGAAATTGGCGCATTGGCCAAGACTTGCACATTCCTCACCCTCTCACAACTTGACAAGTGGTACCTTGTCATTGGTTTGTGAATTATCCCACATTCATCAAATTCACTCAATCTCCTACCCTTGAATCTATAAATGCAAAGCAAAACAACTCAATTTGAACAACACTTTTTCATGCAAGGTTACTCTCTTCATTTGAGAATCAATCTTGCTCTTCATCATCTACAATCCACATTTGAAAGCATCTACACTATAGGCAACTTGAGTTCATAGCATCTCATTGTCTATCTCATCATCTTGGCAATCTTGCTTATCAAGGATTGGGAAAGGGTAGCTTCCTACACAACTAAGTTGCACCAATCCAATATGGGATAGATATATTTCATGTTTTACATGCTTTGCTTATCTTTTTTATTTGGTTGCATTTGAATCATGGAGTATTATTTCATAAGGTTTGTTTGATTTTTCCATGTTAGTTTGATTTCCATGATATACTAACATGTTGCAAGATTTAGCTACCACAAAATGGTGCTAGAAGGAGGGCACAAGCTCATGTTTGTTAAAAAAAACAAAAAAAGAGCTCACCATCTAACATGCCGCTTGTGTTTCTAGATTTTGAATGCATTGAATAGAAATATACAATCTTTACTTCTGCTCAAGCATTGATTAACACGTCTTTTGTTTCTCTTAAAGGAATTAAAATAGGAGAGTATTTCTTGATGCCTACTATCAAAATATAAGTCTGTTGTTTCTGTAAGTGTAAACAATCTGAAGTCTAATATAATTGGTAGATCTTTTAGTCTTCCAGGTTTTGTCAATAACTCCATTTATGACCAGGCAAATGCATTTTGGTGAGATATTCTGCACAAAATGATATTGAGTTCATGACTAATTCTTATGTTGCTCAAGACTTATCCAACGTGTTTATTAGCATTGAGCTTTTCATTTGCAGATGGTGTTTGAATTTTTCATACCATCTCTCTCCCTACTTTTCAGCAGTGGTCATAGTGTTACCAAAAGCGACACCCATGGGTAAACATACACGCATAAGGACTGTTAGATTTGACAAATCATCATCGCTAAGCTCAACTCTATCTCTATGTAAACACCCAATCTGTGTTGATCTTCCTTTCCAAAGTACTCTGCATTGATCCACTCTCTTAGCCCATCTTCCTTAGCTGGCGATGCTTCTGTTGAGCAATGTGTGGGTAAAGGCTTGTTGTCAATCAGAGCGAATCCATTGAGCCTGGAGCCTAATCTATTGGGACTGGATCTGTCACTGTAAGTAGTTGTTATTTTACGAGTAGGGGAGGGGGTATTCGGACCCACACCTGAAGAAGAATACCCACCTGTACTGCCTGTTTGTAAATACAGGGAGTTTCTGCCCATTCCAGGTGGGAGATTCAGCCCCGATTTACTTCTATTGTTTGGTGAATCCATTTTACCGTATGATGATCAGAAAAAGTAAAAACCAAGCAAGAACGTTGTGTTGTCCTCTGTGACCTTTCCAGCTGCTCATTTTTTTTCCCTCTTCTAGAGCAAAAGAGGAGGTAGAAGCAAGTTTAAGTACACTAGAAAATGGTTGAAGGTTACAGAGTTACCATATACTCGTACTGTGCTTAAGTTGTGCAAAACTGTGTCTGTTGCCTTTGTTTGCCCTTGCCCTGAGATACAGTCTATAGTAGCTCGACCAGTCTACACCACCGCACCGTAGAGATATGGTTCTGCTTCGCCAAGGAAATTTATAATGACTCGAGAAATACAAGCTGGTGGCCGCGTTGGGAGAAATCTAATGAAGAGATCTGATTTTTGAAGGCACGCAACTGAATGCCTCATGATGCATCATCTTTGATATATCGATGGGATGGTAAGGAAGTGGGGAGATCTTAGTATGGTTCTGGTTTTGCCTTGCTATGGTTCGCATTCCCATATCAGCAGCTCTGGTTCGCATTCTCATACCAGGAATAGAGGTTGGTCTCCACTCCGCACTTGTCCACTTCATATAGAGTAGAGTGATACTCCACTCCGCAATAGTCCACTCCACTCCATATGGAATAGAGGTAAGTCTCCACTCTGTAGGGAACAAACTCATTCATATCTAATCCGCTGCTAAAGTGGCCACCGCAATACAATATATAGTTGATGTTTATCAGATTTGCGCATCATTTGGGTATGATTATAGATGGCCCCATCAATTATATCAAGAACTGCTTCCATTTCATAGAGCCCGCGACCATTTCTAGTACCGCTTCTGTCTAATAGTTTGAGATTGCCTACATGCTTCTTGGGTCGCCCATGTGAAAGCTTTGTATAATCAGGGATGTTTGCCTCTGTGAAAATATGTGATGCCTTTAATTAAGAGAATCAATGGTCATAAAGGCTATCTCACAGCCTTACTACACTCCCATATAATAGTTTACACTTGACTGATCTCTATCATGGCACTATCTACAATGTAGGCTTATGCTTCGAGCAGCACATATTGAGCCTTGAGAACCGCACGCAGAAGGGAAAGATGAGAAGTTCAATGTCGAATGGTACTTGATTTGACAAGGGTGTGGCATGAAGCAACCTTCAAAGACTTTCTCACCATGCAGCTGCTCATTAAATGGGAGAAGTGAAAGGTCAATACGAATGTACATAGTCCATTATACCAGGCGTAAGCGCTTCCTTTGTCTCTTTGCCAAGCGATCTTAAGTATCTAAAACCTTTTTTAATGAATCCATTCTATGCTTGGCTGCCAATGGCACTTCCAAAATGGATGTTTTGATGCATATTTTTAATATTGATAACGTATTTTGCTAGTCTGATCACTGTGGTTTGACAGGGAATATTGATCATTATCAGCCGCAAGAAGCACTCTCGTATGGAGAGAAGCCCAAGTTTGAATAAACATGTGTCACCTAATACGTTTTATGCATTTATATTGTGCAGATTCCTGTGAAAGCAATAATATTTTCTTCATCACTTATTTCAGCTTATACAGGTTTAGCACTCTTCATTGCACATATTTGATATGACGCCTCAAGCCACATGCATGACAGGGAATTGAAAGCAAAGGATTTTTCTTTTATCTTGATCGATCTCTGTGCAAAATTGAATTTATCATATCTGCAACTAAGTTGTTTTTTGTCAAGCCTCAACATTAATGCTAAAGTGAAATCGAGCTAGTCACAATTTGAAGAAAATCTACAGAAATCTAAACACTGGTCAAATCAATGTGATATGAGTGAAGCAATTAATGAACAAGTTGCTATTGTTTAAAAAGCTTGCAAGCTATCCATGTCTTCTTCATTATTAGTGCGAGCCCAAGTCATGCAAGTCATTTAAGAGTCTCTGGTTGGTGTGACCACACAATAAATTACCTTTCTTTTTAAGCTTAATCGCTGCCATTTTTAAGCTTTGTCATGCATTTATATGAAATCTGCTACAAAAGGTAATATCAGGGAATATGCAAGTGCCTGTTGGTGTGGAAATAAATTTGGTTATTAGTAATAATGTCATTATCAAAATATTTTTGAAGCTCCAATTTTGTATCGCTAATCTTTATAAGGGCTATGGTGTGGTGGATACAAGAAGCAACATAAAGGTTATCTACATCAACTATCATTTATTTGGGCGCAACTTATGTTTCATGTTTATTCATGACTATTAACTATTGTGTATTTCCTTCAAATATCATACTTCTTTTTTTTTTATAACTTTGTACTATTTGCAGAATAGGTTGACATTGGAGGTTGACTTTAGAATCAAGCGAAAATGAAGGTGAATGGAGTGAAGATGGAGTTCCTTTTGAAATCAAAATCTGGAAAAAACATTTTTTAATGCTTGTGATTACAATCTTAGAGCTTCCATTTTCTACTCTCGTTTTTTGTTTTAAACCAGCTCACATTTCCTTTTGGGTTTAAAATTAACCACTTGACTTGATCTTTTCAAAGTTGGTTAAAAAGAACCTTAGACATTTACTAGATTTCAATTTTGACTTAAAATTGAACAAGGCAAACTTCACATTTCAATTGGTGCTTTTAAAACGAACTCATCATTGCTTTTGGGACTTAAATGAACAAGTGTCTCCATGTTTTGCAATCTTTTTCACAAACTAACATCATTTAAAATGCGTATGCGCTTCTCTCGTGCTTCATAGTGATCTTGAAAATCAAAAGCATTTTGGTGATGTTAAGTTGTCAAAAATATTGCCTCCACACTTCGATTTGGGATCTAAAATTGAACAAAACATGTGAGTGTGAGCACTATATATTGCGGAGGTTCTCCCCTTTGTTTTTCAAAAAAGGTTGTGTGAACAATGGGATATGTTAGCTCGCTTTTGTTTATCTTATAGGGCCTACCTTGTGGGAAAAAGTACTCACCCAAGGGAACGACCCAACCGGGAACACGCTAAAGCCAAGCGACTTCCACCCAGGATATAAGTGTGGATATTGGAACAAAGGCCAATATCACGAGGATTATTCCGATGAGATGGACAGCAATGGACTCTCGCTAATGTTGGATAATCCCCCACGAATGGAATGCCCGCATTAGAACCCATTGTTTAGAAAAAGGCCAAAACCTTTTCTATCTTGTTGGTGCAAAAGGTCATGTCATTTGAAGCCGCCCCACATTATACATGCGGTCTTGTGGAAATGGAAAGTATGCCATGGGAGATTCATGGGTACTAGTGCTTGGTTGACCCGAATAAGTGAGTGTCGTGGAGGGGAGCCAGTGTGGTCAAACATTTAGCCATTCGCACAAGATATGCACAGCTGGATTTATCCAAGTGGGAACCCAACAAGATATTTCCTCATCATTCTAGGGTTGTAAAAAGTGTTTGGAAGTAAAAGATACATTGCTTGGTTCTCAAAACGATTGAAAACCAGAGATTCGCAAGAGCCTCAAATTTCAAACACCTTGGAGGAAAAAAATACCTTTGAAGAATTTAAGCACTCTTGCTTTCCCTAGGGATCATATCCTTAGAGGTTTCTAAGTGCTTGAATTCTATCATCATTTGTTTTCAATAAGGTTAAACATAGGAGACTTTTGCCCTATTTTCTTTTATTTCTACATAATGGACTTTGTAGGATGAAAAAGAAAGCAAAACATTAGACATTCAGTTTGAAAACATAATCAACCAAGTGCTTTTGGTAAAAGGAATTCACTAAGAAAAGATAAAAGAATAATTGGATTACACATGCATTTTCTAACATGATTTCCCGCAAGATCAAAATCCCAAAACCAAAGTTCAAGAAGCTTAGTCTGAAAGCTCGTGAGGAGCGTTTTGAGATCCTGAGTTGTATGAGTTTTACTATCAGTAGAATCCCAAACTCTTTTGAAAGGTTTGCTTTCCTCCCATAGGAAATATAGCATGTCCTTCAACATCGAGGTCTTGTAAGAAGAAGTGTTATCTAGGTCAAGTTTGGTATCAAATTCAATCACTTTCATCCATATCTCAACCATCAAAATCAGTCAAAAATCACCTCACCAACAACTCTTGGAAACTTTGTAAACATCTGTTATGCTAAACTTCTAGGCGAAATCAAAACCACTTTGTTTGACTTAACACAACTAGTCAAACCATCATCCTATACACGAGTTCTCTCTTGGATAATACAACTTCCTAGGGTTTACGAGTTCATCGTTTGGCTTAACACACCTAGCCAAATTATCAAATCATCACCTTGTTTGACTTGATGCACTTAGTCAAACTACCATCTTGTAGGAGTTCACTCTTGGATAAGACAACTTCCTAGAGTTTTACGATTACATTTATCACTCTTGTTTGACTTAACACATCTAGTCAAACTATCAATCCAATCATGATTAATCAAAGTTCTAAAAGGTTTAGCATTTCCTTTCAAAGTTTTCTTTAAGATTTCCATTCATCCATATCACTCATCTTTCATTTATCTCATTCTCATCATCGCTTTGATCCTTCAATTATCCTAGTTCTTCGCTTCTTTGAACCTAAGGTTTAGACTGATCTAAAGGATTAGAGGTTCATCTCTTACATTCTTGAAAATTGATCTTCATTTTATGGTTCAAACTCAATCTCAACACAAGAGGGACATGGAATATAAACTTGATCCATCCATCATGAGAAATTCAAGTCAACCAAACTATCCAAGTCTCTTAATTCCAATTGATTATCGAAACTCACATTTAGACATGGCATCATTATCTCCTCCAAACTTCAATGATACGAATGTGAGTATGCCCAATCTAAAGTTTGGAACACCTTTCCCAATGATAGATTTAAATCCAAGTCCAAATCTATAATTCTATCAGCCAAACAATCAATGCATGAATCTTCAAGCAAACAACATTATCCCACCAAATCCATACATGCCAAATACAAGTTTGTTGAACATGAACATTTCCAGTCCAAACATAGTAAACTTTGGGATAGATATGCTTGCAAATCCCCCTAATGTTGTTCAAAATCCTAGTAGTATATTGGCAACTCCATATGTTGATTCAAGTCAAGGTAACACCATGCAAAATCAAATTTACCTAAATCAAGGCAATATGATTCTCAACCACAAAAATGTTCAAAGTCAACCTATAATGCTGAATCAAAACATCACACCAAATCATCCCATTTTGTCATTGATATCACAACAATAGGTGGCAACCATCCAAGCAATCCCAACAATCAACACCATCCCCAACCCCCCACCACCACTGCCAAAATACAACATGAAAAATTCATTCTCCATCATGTTGCAAGCCGCTCAAGAAGCTTCCCGCAAAAAGGCGCTCCAAAAATAGCAAGCCGCACAAGTTGTACAAGCCGCACATGCCACTCAGATGGCACAAGCAATCCAACAAGCACACGCTCAAGCACAAGCACAATTCCAAACTCAGCAAGTGCACACACAAGCACAATACCAAGCTCAATTGCAATCACAACAAGAAGCATATCAACAAACCTTGCAAGACTACCAACTACAACAACAATATGACCAACAACAAGTGTTGTTGGCACAACAACAACAGGACCAAAAACAAGCGTTGTTGGCTCAGCAACAAACACAGGCATTACTTGCCCAACAAAACTTGCAACAGATTCCCACTATAATTGTTGAAATCAAAAATCAAGATCAATCTATCAATGAGCACTTTGAAGATGTTTCTACCCCATTTGATGATCAACTCACCATACATCAAGAGCCATTTTTTAGTCATAATCAAGACCCCTCCTACAAAGATCTATTTCAAGGAGTGTTGATGTTATTTGATCCTATTGATATAAGCTACGATCCATCCACCAATGATCATATCAAAAATGTCTCTACATCGCCTTATGAGTTAGAGGACATATCTCAAGAATGTATTCCAAAGCATGATCAAAATCTTCCATCAAGGTCTAGCAATGGCTCTTCCAATGACATATTGACATCCTTTGACCTCATGGTTGCAGATATTGAAGGAATCCCTAGCTTAGCACTTGATCCAAATCCACTCAAAGAACAAGTGGATATTATGCCACTTCGCAATGATGATGTCCAAGAACCCACTATAAGCAATCCATCCTGTGAAATGGACCCATGTCAAGAACTTGAGCCAAAGCATGTCGAAAGCGATTTTGAAATCACTCGGGATCGAGAATTTGTATTTCCAAAATACTAAAATAATCTAATGGGCACTCTCCTATCTATACAAGATGTCGTAAATGATGATCATATTCATATAGAACATATTCCTCCATCTACCCACAAGATGCTTTCGTTGGATGGACACATAGATGATCGTCATTCAAAACAAGAGTCTCATACTCTTGAAATCATTACCAAGATACAAGAGTCTCCTAGTCTTAACATTTGTACACCTGATCAAGATATAGACAAATGCAGAGACATATCAGAAATGGGTCATGAAGAAGGCTACTACAGAAGTCGTGAATCAGAAACATGATGTGAAAGCATACCAAGAATGAATCATGAGGAAGACTTTTACGCGGACAGTGAAGCATCAACACTTTTTGAAGAAGTAATACAATATGATACCTCACAAGATCAAGACAAAGCTATCAATCAGGCATTCATCCCACATGTGGAGGATCCTATCACTTATAAAGTTGGATCACTTACATTTCTTAGAGCAAGTTATCTCATCAATAAAGAAGCTGACACTTTTGAAGATCCACCACGGAGCAGAGAAAGATTAGCACCTTGTTTCCAAGGAAAATCATATCTTTTTGTAAATAAAATGTTTCAACAGATGAATTATCAGGGCAGAGGATTAGGTTTGCATGAACAAGGTATCCTAGAACCAATGCAGATTATCGGCAATCCTAAGCATCAAGGCCTTGGTTATTCGACAATCAAGGGATCTCAACATATCAATAATACTTCCACAATATTGGGGGCAATTTCGTCTCGAGCAACCATCAACATAGGGAGCACGAAGGATCCTTATGATGAAACCAATGCCAATACTACAACTCGCCACGTCATGAATCTTCATCCACCCATCACCCCATCCACAAATTGGGACCAACAACAAAAGAAAGACTTGAATCGAAGCATGAAGAACGTTATCAAAGAAAAAGAAGCAGAGAAGCATAATGGACAAATCAAATACAGGTGGATACCAAAACGAGCAAAGAAATATTATCCCTATCAAACTCCATCAGTCAAAGAAACTGTGGGGCAAAATCAAAAAGGGAAAAGTATCCATCAAATATGTCCACAACGGAAAAAGCAGGCTTCTCAAGCAACGTACAAAGTGTATCAAGCAGGTGGTCCTAATTCCATGCATACTTCTGTATCCACCCATCATTGTTCATCTTCCCAAGTTTGGAGAGTCAAAGGTTCCAAACTATCGACCAATCCATATATTATTCCTAAAATCACTACATCCACACTGCCACACAGGATATCCAATTCTCACATTGACCATGTATTGGCAGTAACCCTTCATCACAAGGATTCAGAAGGCACTCTATTGCGATGTGCACACAAAGATAGAGTTAACTCCGGTTTCAGCAAAGCAAAACAAATTTCTCCAAAGTTGCTTTCGAGTGCACGTATATTGGCAAAACAACTTCTTCAAGCAGGATATCGATGGCACATTATAACAGGAGCATCAATGTCAATAGTACCAGGTGGTTCAGCATTAGCTTAACATCCCTCAAAAAATACAAAAAAAAAAAATTAGAAAAATGTCCTGAAAAAATGGTCACCTTGATGAAAACCTAACAAACAGGGATCTTGGCGACAACAAAACAAAAAAAAAAAAAAAAAAAATCAGAAAAAGGATTGAAAATAGTAAAGAAAAAAATTGTCCTCTAGCGAAAACCATTTCGATGGCGCTTTGGACAGGTACCATGATGAAAACCTGGCAAATAGGCATCATGTGTAGAATCGAGCATCTACGTGCGTCAGTTCAGGAGAAAGCAACTTATCACATCCATAACAAAGCCAACATTCCAGCCATATCACCCGTTCATCCATGAATCAATTATCCAACCCATTGCCATCTCTCTACCTTATCTTGATCTTGACCAAGTTTGGTACATTCTTTACACTTTCTTATGGCAAGCATCTTGACATGGATCATTTTCATTGATCCCATCCTACCCAACATTATCTGAGCCTTAAAGCATTATCCAAATGAGAATCCTTAAATTGAACACCCTTATCCATTCATCCAAGAATCCACCCATGGCATTCCAAACATTGCTAGACACTGGGGGCAGATATTTGCATCTTGCTTTGAGAATAAATCTTGATATATATCTTCACACTTATGTGGTGATCCGAGCATTGGCGAACATGAAATCAAACTGGTCAAGGCACTTGTGATCCAAATCCAAATCACTAGCCCATGGCATATTTTGACAAGAAGACATTCCCTATCATGCTCTATCTTTTCTCGAACATCAATCCAATAATCAATATCAGTCGCGTCTAATGCACACATCAGCGTCACATCAAATCATCAAAACAATTTTATTCCAAATCAAGCTTCATCAATCTTGATCAATCGAATCCAATCAATCATCACCTTGTTTGACTTAACACACTTAGTCAAACTATCATCTTGTGCACGAGTTTACTCTAGGATAACACAACTTCCTTGGGTTTACAAGTTCATTATCATCTTTGTTTGGCTTAAAACACTTAGCCAAATTATCAAATCCATAATCACCTTGTTTGGCTTAACACACCTAGCCAAATTATCCTTTGTGTACGAGTTTACTCTGGGATAACACAACTTCCTAGAACTTACAAGTGCATTATCACTTTTGTTTGACTTAACACACTTAGTCAAACTATCAATTCATCAATCCAATTGATCAAAATTAAGCTTGGTTTTCAGCAAAATCTCAAAATAGAGCACTGATATCATCACATATTCATATTCTAATTGTCAAAATCCTGTGAAAAATCCAAAAACATTCAAAAACCCATCAAAATTTCAAAAACATTCAAAAAATCAAAAATCCAAAACATTTTAAAAATCATTCAAAATCAAAAATGGAGTCACCTTGTCGAACTACGTCGTCTCTAAGCTTGAACGTAGGCAAGGTTGATCTTTGATCATCCCTTGAGATAGCTAGGGTCAGTCCTTAGGCGTTTGTCACATTGGCAATCTGTTCGCCCATCTATTTTTTAAAGTTAGGGTCAATCCTTAGGCGTCCGTCACATTGGCAATCCGTTTGCCCATTTATTTTTTATAGTTAGGGTCAGTCCTTAGGCATCTGTCGCATTGGCAATCCGTTTGCCCATTTATTTTTTATAGTTAAGGTCAGTCCTTAGGCATCTGTCACATTGGCAATCTGTTTGCCCATCTATTTTACAGTTAGGGTCAGTCCTTAGGCATCTGTCGCATTGGCAATCCATTTGCCCATTTATTTTTACATCTAGGTCAGTCCTTTAGGCGTCTGTCGTAATGGCATCCATTTGCCCATCTAATTAGGCATCCATCGCAGAGGCATTCGTTTGTCCATCTTTTTAGGATTTTAGGCATCCGTCGCAATGACATCGGTCTGCCCATCTAGTTAGGCGTCTATCGCAGAGGCATTCATTTGTCCATCTTTTTAGGATTTTAGGCGTCCATCGCAATGACATCCGTCTACCCATCTAGTTAGGCATCTGTCGTAGAGGCACCCGTTTGTCCATCTTTTTCACATTTTAGGATTTTAGGCGTCTGTCGCAATGGCAATCCATTTGCCCATCTATCTCATTAGCAGTCAAGTCAATTAGAGTCTGAACTATGTCGTCTCTAAGTTTAAACATAGGCAAGGCCATCCTTGATCGCCCCTGAGACACAAAATTTGAAAACATTCATAAATCTTGAAAATATCAAAAACATTTGTAAAACATCTCAAAAATTCCAAAAACAGCCTCAAAACATTTGAAAAAACCAAAATGGTGCATCCATTTCATCTCATTTTCACCCGTGATTGTCGCTGCTCATAATAAAACAATCGTCACTTTCACCCTTTGGTGAGTCAATCAGAATCAAGTCTAGCAGGTTCCAAAGTGAACACCTAATCGTCAAAGTCTCAAGCCTAAGTCAGTAAGCAAGAAAGTTGGTCAACTCGGAGTATCAATAGCTTATCACCCAATCAGTCAAACAAAAACCCTGATCACTACATGTCCTAGGATGAAGCTTTCCCATGATGGACATAAGCATCAGGTACCTCGCAGTAGTTTAGCCTTGGCTAGCGATACGAAGAACATTAGCTTGTTTATTTACTTTATCTGGTCTTTATCTTATTTTGCGCTCATTCCGAGGACCTCTCAATGATGCCTAAACAAAATAGGTTTAGAGAGAAAGGAATGGGGCAATGATCATTATCTTTTTATCTGTTGTGCTTGTTGGATGTTCTTGTAAAATAACTTGGCAAATACTTTCTTTGTTGGGTCCGTCCTAGCAAGGTTTTCGTATGTCAAGTGTGAACAAGATCACTCCTATCTGATTGTCAAGTCAGATTCCATCACACTAGGCGCAACGCCATCTTGGTTCTTTATACCTTGATGCATCGCCCCTATGTGTGTTATCAAACATAAGGAAAGTTATGATCTTTATATCTCCCATCCCTGGATAAGCAATACATCATCATCAATCATCATCATAGCTAATAAAGTTGGACTTGTTGAAATTCTGCATCTTCTTGGATTCAAGGGTTGATCCCTCTCATTCTTCTATCCTTCTTTCATGCTAACAATGCATTCATCCTACATTTTTCATAATCATGTCATATCATCATAGGGAAAACATCATCCATCTCATCTATTTCACATGCATTACATAATCATTTAAGTTGTTTAGAATAATATAAATTTGTTATTCTAAGCATCTTCCAAACATCTCATTTTCATCATCATTATCATATAGATCATATAGTCTGATCGTCCATACATCCATTTTGAACCTCTTTGTCGTGAGATCGACATCAAATCGAATCTTCTCGCTCGATCTCTCGAGGGGGCAATGTACTAACGTACTTATTTCGCTGGGGCATCTAAAAAAAGCAAAAAAATTTAATTTTGATGTCAGCGGCATCATTCTTTGAATCAATGCAATGAGTACATTGCTTCAAAGAGGGGCAAAATGTAGACATGCAAAACTAACATTGTGCATCGAATTCTCCTATTAGTCAATTAAGACAATTTATTGATTAATTTCCTAAGGTTCATTAAATAAATCAAATTATTTAATCAAATCCTTAAAGTTCTTCTCATTTGATTTCTCAAATATCAAATCCCTAAAGTCCCCCAAGTTAATTAATCTAAATTAATTAACTTCTAATTATAATTACCATTCTCTAGCTTTCGACTCAACTAGAGTCAAATCCAAACTCTTAACTAACCCACCCACTTGCACCAATAAATCATTTATTTGATTTATTATTTCTTCTAATTACATTCAAAATGGCATCAAAATGGAATATTCTTCCAATTTGAATCTTCCCCCCAAAAAGGACTTGTCCCTTCCAACAAGATATTAAATTCTATTTGCACAAGTCAAACACGGTATTTATTTCACCTTTCATCCCCCCTAAACATGTCTTTTCTTCAAAATTCAAATTTGAAATTGGCACATTGGCCAAGACTTGCACATTCCTCACCCTCTCACAACTTGACAAGTGGCACCTTGTCATTGGTTTGTGAATTATCCCACATTCATCAAAATCACTCAATCTCCTACCCTTGAATCTATAAATGCAATGCAAAACAACTCAATTTGAACAACACTTTTTCACACAAGGTTACTCTCTTCATTTTTGAATCAATCTTGCTCTTCATCATCTACAATATACAATCTACAATCCATATTTGAAAGCATCTACACTATAGGCAACTTGAGCTCATAGCATCTCATTGTCTATCTCATCATCTTGGCAATCTTGCTTATCAAGGATTGGGAAAGGGCAGCTTCCTACACAACTAAGTTGCACCAATCCAATATGGGATAGATATATTTCATGTTTTACATGCTTTGCTTATCTTTGTTATTTGGTTGCATTTGAATCATGGAGTATTATTTCATAAGGTTTGCTTGATTTTTCCATGTTAGTTTGATTTCCATGATATACTAACATGTTGCAGGATTTAGCTACCACAGAAACACATAATGTGTTTTTGAACGCCATTTCTTGATAAATAATCAATTAAAAAAGGAAACATTAACTAAACACAGTAATTATCTTTTTTATATTTTAAGAATCCTAAATAATAATTCTTCAACCCATATTTAAAAATAATCAAGAGAGGTGAGTTTAAAAGTGATTGTCTTTTTCAACTCAATTCTTTTATAAACTTGGGATGGTTGTGTATTTTTATTTTAGATGAACAATAAACTAAGCAATAAAACAAAGCTTATTTTATTTTTTTGTCTACTTCCTTAGTTTTTATTTATAGATTGCATTTATTTACTTGTTTTTTTTTAATTTTTTCCTAACCCCTATTTTTGTGAATATTTGTGTATTGTGTTTTATTTATTCTTATTTTTCTTTAAGCTATTTTTTCACCCTCATTCATGCATTTATTTTTTAGGCTTGATGATTTTGTTTACTTTTTTTCCATCTCTTTTTTTCTTTTTCTCATCATCCTTTCCTTTTCTCCTTTTGTTTAATTAATTCCTTGAATCTTGTGTATCTCCAACTCCCTCCCCATCTCTTTTTAACCAGTCTTGGTCTGCAATTCATCATTTTTCTCCTACAACTCTTTTCTCATCTTGATGATGGATCAGAGAGTGTGATCTGAAATGTTGATGCAAATAAATTATACACAGTCAAATCCAGAAATACAACTATCATTGATTATTGATTGTGGAAATCTAATGTCTCTAATCAATATTAATGTTTTTAGATTCAATTATGTTTATCTTTTTTATGATTATAATAATACAAATTAACACATCAATTTTAGTTTTAATCCTTATTGTATGATAAATTATTAAATAAAATCTAAAATATGAAGAAAAAACATAATTAAACATAAAAATTGTAATCATCTTCATAAACATTAGAAAACTCATACCTACTACAATAAGAAAGGGTAACCAATGACAAAGTAAATAAAAAAACTATGTCAATATTTGTCAACATCCTCACCACTATTTTACTTATTAATTATCAAGCCAATAAGGTTTTTATTTTTCAAGTACAATGGTTTCCTTATCTCTTCAAACATTGCATCACATGTTGAAAATTATACTATATCATAGTTATAATATTATACTATATTATGATAAATGTTTGGGATTGTATCTAGTGCACTTGTAAAAAATCATTATTAATCTAATGCTTGTTTGGAAAGAGAATTTCTTATATTCTCATCATAATAAAAATATTTGTTTGGTATTTAAAGACTTTTATGTATGCAATTATTTATAGGCCCAATAGGGAATAAGGAATATTTGAATAATAAAGAATAATCACAATAGGAAAATTTTGATTTGGATCATACAAAAAAAGTGACATGTGAAAATATACAAATAGGCCACTTTCCTTGCTTTCTTTCATCCTCCAACATTCAACCAAGGGTTTAGAGCTAGTCCAACAAAGCGGTTAAATGAGGAAATATCAACCCTCACAAATTTAAATATTTTCCTAAGGTATTTATAAATAAAGTTTATCCTTGCATAAATTTAGATATCAAATATGTAAGTCAAGTCAATTTTGAAAATCCATACTCTACCAAATTTGTTCTAAAATTATATGTTTCTTGGGATTAACCTTAAGCCATTCTATACAAATTTATTGGATATTTCTAATCTATTCAATTTTTGAGATAGTGAACTTGTTAGGACTCTATTTGACATTACCAGATTTCCTTTGAGTTTGACCTTATATGTTTGTATCTTGACTCTCTTTCACTTATATTTAATAATCAATCCAAGGGAAATTTAGTTGGATCCCCATGTGTGTGTATTTTCCTTTGGTAGTTTTTGGATTTTGTGGGAGGTACATTTTGTACATGGTCTTAGGGTTCCAAGATGCTTCTGAACTTCCCAATCCCCACCCTTATGCTTTGTATTGGATGTGCATCCTAATTCAAAATTATTTATTAATTGTAAAGTTGTGGCCAAATGTTCATATATTTTTTATTACCACAGATGCATTTTGAGTGGAGAATGACTATTTCCATAGAGATGGATGCTAACTTAATAGACCCAACAATGCTAAGTCAACTAGTAAAAAATCCATTAAACTCAAAACAAGTAATGTTAAATCAAAGAAAAGCAAAGTGAGAACTCTTTTAGTTTAATTAATATTGGTAAGAAGTCCTCTATTTTTCTCATAAGATTTACTTTTTTTAGTGTAAAAGAGGGATTTGGAAGGGCCGAAACCCTTTTAAAAACATGAGATAAAATACATTAATTAAGCTTAATAAGCATCAATTGAACAAAACTAAGGAACAATAAACAGAAAGACTATAAACCACTAGCAACCACACCAACAATTAGCTTACCAAAGGGGGAAAACATACTGAACACTGGGTAAACCACCTATACAAAAAAGTGAATAATTGACTCAATTTCAATTGAAATCATGAATACCATTCTAAAGAGAAATATATGCTACTAATAGTCATAACCACAAATTCACTATTCCATAGATTTATTTCCTAGCTATTTTCCATTTTCTACTTGCTAAACTTGAACCAAAGGAAGAAAAGGGGCTTCTATAAAATATCTTATATAGATCCATCTTCTATTTTTGTTTAAATGCAGTTGAAAACCTAGGTGAATATTGAGATGTATGCATTGGACTTCTAATGTATTCTTTCTATATCACATCAATTGGGCTTTCACTATTGAATCCTCACTCCTACACTCTTCCTCTAGAATTCCCAATGTTGAATGTTTCCAACTAAGGCACTTTGAGCTAGAACTATTAATATTTTAATTTTGGTCAATCTTAATAAAAAAACCGACAAACCTCCCTGTTTCTATTTTGTACGGGTATCTCGATACCTAAATTCCTTCTTCTCGGTATAATTTTCTTCCTCTTGTTTTTTAAGTTAAACAAAAACATCATGACTAGATTTGAGGCACTTTTGGCACATAATTAAGGAATCCTCATACACAATATATTGCACCCATTCCACTAATATAGAAGATAAGGTGATTGAATAAGGAAGCACCTTATCCACATTAGCATTCACATAGAACCAAGAAAATAATAGGCACTTTCTAGATTTTCTCATCACAACATTGAGACCAATGAGTTGACCAAAAGAGTTAGAAATATACATCGAAACCTCATCCTCCCAATATTATAATGGAAATCCCAAAATCCTACTTTAGATAAGCACCTTGTTAATGCATTCCTTCTTTGGATTATAACCTTGTCTCTATATTTTAATAAAAAACACTTCTTTACCAAGAAACCATGAACCATCCAAGAGGGTGTAGAAAAAATATTTGTGGTTTGTAAAGGAGATAAGAAACAATTTTTTGTGATCATTTTCTAAAAACATCAATGTTAGGGAAAGCTCCAATGAACTTCCAATAAGATAATTTCAAGCCTAGAATAAGAACTTTATATAATAGAGTTAGGAACCTTAAAAGAAATGCCTTTGTCATCCCCAACCAATTCCAAACAAATTGATTTCATATAAAAAATGGAGTAGGACTTACTATCAACAACTTCAACCTAGAATATCTTGAAAGGTAACTTGCTATCATATCTTACAACAAAAACAAGATCTAGAGAAGACAAAATACACATGCTAAGATTAATCTTCTCTACCTTCAAATGTTAAAAATCATAGCTACAAGAAGCTTACATCCCAACCACCACATGCCTATTTGGCTTGAGCTCATCCAAAACACTAAGTCTCCCACATGTTGAACTTGTGATGACCCCAAAATGACAATTGTTTTCACTAGAATCCTTCAATGCATAGGGGAGCAGGGGAAGTCTAGCACAAGCTCAAAGATAGAGATCAAGCAACAGTCCAACAGATGCACATATTATCACAAGTTGCTAATGTCGATGACGACACCTTGAAGTGAATGATAATCCATTACACTTGGAAATACAAGGAGAAGGAAGCCACACTTCAATCTCTACTACAAGCCAGCACAAATAGGTTTGCCCTACCCAACCATACCAAGATACCATGGAATCCTTCAAAGCCACCACAATTCTTTTTGTAATCCTAGGAGTATTGTGCCCTTCCACAACCATTCAAGAGCCCTTCGTAATAGAGGAGTCAACAACAACCTCCAAACACATCTCAAAATATTTGTTGTGGACCACAAACCATATATCAACAATCTTTCTTCCTCTTTATTATCTAACACACCATTTTAATAATCTTCATTCTCTTTATTTGCATTCTACAATCCTATTTCAAAGCTTATTGATTATGAAAGCCCTCTTTAGACCTATTTTTACTTACCAACATTCTAAAAATAATTTGATATTCTAATTTTTCTCCCCTTTTAATTTTTTAATTTTATAGTTATACTTGAAAAACTCTACTTATCTTCTAAGCTTTATTGCAATTGCTTTGACAATTTAAAATAAAATTATATACAAAAGTAGTAGACTATTTTTTAATTTTTTCTTAATTTAATATTATTGTCTGAACCTCTCTCTATAAACCGCTTACATAAAATCCGAGGCTGCATCCTTCTGTTTTGCTTCTGTTTCGTTGATTGTCCATGTTTTCGTTTTATTATCCCCTCTCTGTGCAGTCATTCCCTCTGCCTTCTCCAACTGGAAATGGCGGCACCACGAGGATCAACAATATCCAGAGTCTGGATTCATGGACACCTCAATCACTTGACAGTGTGCTCACAGTCAGGCCAACTCTCCTCTCCAACAATATCTCCTACGCCGGTCACAACCTGCGTTATGGATGTGGATTCTTCTGCTATGATGTCGCTTGCGACACAGGCTACTCTTTTGCTGGACTGGAAGAATAGATCGAAAGTGATTCTTCAGATAGCAAGGGGATTATCATACGTGCACGAAGACTGTCGAGAACGAATCATTCATTTCGACATAAAGCCCCAGAATATTCTTCTCAATGAAAACTTCAATGCCAAGGTCTCAGATTTTGAGCTGGCAAAGCTGATTAACAGAGAACAGAGTTCAAGTAATAACAATATGGAGAGGAACGCCGGGTTATATGGCGCCTGACTTATTGGACATGAAGTTTACTGAGAAGGCAGATATATATAGCTTTGGCGTTATGGTTGTAGAAATTGTGAGCGGAAGGAGAAGCAGAGAGCTTACATCCCCGGGATGTGGATTGCTTCCAATGTTACAGCGTAAGGAAGAGGAAGGGAAATTCGAGGATTTAGTAGATTGCGAAATCAAAGATGAAGGGATTGATGCAGAGCAGGAAGCAGCGAAAGTGTTGGGAGTTGTGATATGTTGTATACAGTTTGATTTTACAAGAAGACCATCAATGTCGACCGAAGTAAAGGCATTGGAAGACATGACCGAGATGGATCAGGGTCCTCCTGTGTTTACAGCCTCGCCAAGTCAGCCGTTGCTCTTCTCTGAAGATTTTAGTGACACGGATTCTCCTCTGGGCCTTCGCTTCTGAATTATCCGGCCCCAGATGTTTTTTTCCTCTTTCTAATCTCTTTTTACCGTCACCGCAACTTCTCTGACTTTTTCTTCTGAAAAACATTTTATACGATACAAAATGATCACGCTGTATCCAGTTGTTATTCTAGAACAATGGCGAATTTCTGCGAGTGTATTGGATTCCGAAATTTTCGTGATAAAAGTAGTAGAATATTATAATTAATATATATTAGAATGTAGGACATGTGAAGAAAAGTCTGAAGAGAGAATTTATACGCTAACTTGTGAGGAAACCGTCGTACACAAAAAATTAAGAACACCCAACTTATATGTTGGAAGTTTGCATTGACTAAATGGCTAGAACCCTAGCGAATTATAGTTATGTTCGGTGGGCAACTATAATTCCCAAGGCCCCAACCTCACCGACCAAACGAGAGCATGGATGGTGGGGTCAGGGTGGACCCCACCGACCATATCCGTTTTTGGTGGGGATAATGGCAAATCCCCTCACTTGTTATTCTTATATTCGTCCTAAGTTCAAGAATGCATTTTGCATTAAGAATAAAAAAACCTTATGGAACTAATAATTAAAGAATAAGATAGTAAGAAGAGGGTGTGCAAAATGTTGATTAATAATTTTTTCATTTATTTTACATGTTAGGTTAGTTGTCTTATTTGGTTTTGGCATGTAATGTAGATTTTTTAGTTATTTATTTATTCGTATTTGATCAATGAGATGTTAGACTTTTTCAATTTAAATTAAATATTTATTTTTTCAAAAGTCAATATGTAAATGTTTTATCAAAAAGTATTTAAGTAGCAAATCTAATTTAAAAATTTAAATGAGATAATCTATGTTACTAAAATTTAAGTAGCAAACCTAAATAAACAACTACATGAAACTAAAATAAAATTTAAGTCACAATATACATACTTTTAAAAACCTTGAAAATCTAAATGAAATCAAGTCAATAAATAAAATAGATTATAAATTAAATATTTATTTTTTCAAAAGTCAATATGTAAATGTTTTATCAAAAAATATTTAAGTAGCAAATCTAATTTAAAAATTTAAATGAGATAATCTATGTTACTAAAATTTAAGTAGCAAACCTAAATAAACAACTACATGAAACTAAAATAAAATTTAAGTCACAATATACATACTTTTAAAAACCTTGAAAATCTAAATGAAATCAAGTCAATAAATAAAATAGATTATAAAAACTAATAACTATGGTATGGATACCTATGAAACCATCTATGTATTTCATAATGTACCATACTAAAAATATGCTATATAGTAAAAAAAGAAGGGAAAAGGGTACTTTGCTAAGAAAATGTAGTTGTGGCCATGAAATTGCACATTTATGTCCATCATGCATGCTTCCATACCATGCATGTTTATTAATAATAATGAAATATCATTTAATTTCAAATAAATGAAAGACACTATATAGAGTAGGATGGCTAAACATATAATGGAGTTGGTTGATGCATGCACTAACAAAAATTTAATTCAATGGTTCAAATCACAATTTAATTACATAATAGTTCAAAATTATTTTTAGTATTTTCTAAGTGGTAGGATGATCATACATGTTTATTTGATGGTCATCTGTGCATTCTAAATGGAGAATAACTACTGCCAAAAAAAATCATAGCTTAACAAGCCCATTGGTGCTAGGTAAACTGTTAAATTAGTCACTAACCTTGAAACTAGTGTAATATTAAAGAAAGGATTCAACCTTTTTATATAGATGAGAGAAGATACTCCAATGAATCTCAACAAACATCACTTAGAAAACAATAGGGAAAAACAACACAAAGATTGTAAACTAATAACAACCACACTGAACATTACCTTATTAGAGGGGATAAAATAAAAAAATACTAGGTAAACCACATAAAATATCAAGTCACCAATTGAATCGAGGTAGCTTCAAGTTGTATAACTCTAGAGAGTATTGGATGCTACTAATAGCCCTATCAACAAACACATTACTAAGGAATTCTTATACACAATCAATTATGTTCATTCTCAATTTATAAGATAAGATTATCAAAGAAGGAAGCACCTTCTCCACATTAACATTCACATAAAATCAAGAAAAAAATGGGGCATATTCTAGATTTCATTATCTCATCAAAATTAACGAGATGAAGAAAAGATAGGATGTTGTCAAAAAGGAATTTACAAGTAATTTGGATCCTATTGTCCTTGTCCAATAACTGGCTTATAATAGGTTTAAAGAATTGGATGGTAGATGTTTTCTTTCATCCACATATGATGTTATTGACTTGGATTTATTTATTTTTATATATAACCTACTACTGTGGACATGAATGATGCATCATGAAATAATTCTAGAACCTATTATTTGTGGTTGCACTATAGTTGTAAAGTTTTTGATAGAGGAAAAAACGGGTTTTACAGGGACCCAAAAGCACAGAGTTTACAAGCCATATAAAAATAAACCATCAAAGTACCCATAAAAAGGAAGGCTGCAAAACAAAAAGAAGCAAAAGAGGATAGCATCCAATGACCAAAAGCCAGCAAAAAAATAGTGAGAAACCAGCAACAAGCACAACCAAAACTAACCAAGAGACTTTAGAGTCTCAGCTACCTCAACTTCAAGGTTGCACATATCCTAGGTCACCTCCATTAGGTCTTGAATCTCCTAAGGCAAAGAATCCAATTTTCTCTTCAGATTGGCTCTTGTTCTTTTCAAAGGGCCAGAATCCTCCTGCTTACCTTTGTTCTTTTCAGCTTACCTATTATTTGTGGTTTCCCTATAGTACTAAAGTTGATAGTGAAATGCCTCTTCAATTCTGGGGTAATGTATAAAATTTAATGCAAGTAGATAAAATTAATCAGTTGTTGCAACTAGGTGGAAGACATGATTTTAGTTGGAGGGAAACCAACTCCTTCAATAGGATTTTCTTTGATGGATGAAAATTATTGGAGTGGTTTTTCCATGGTATTGTACCATGGGTCCTCGTTCAAGGTCTAACCTAAAATAATTTTTTAAGTTTTTTTAACACAAGGTAAACCCACAAAAGTGGTTTACAATTCAAGTGAGGAAGGAAAAGTTGCAAAAATCGACCCCATGCCAAAAAAAATGGATTTTGGGGTTCGAACGAACTCATTGGTTCGAGCGATCCAAAAGAGGGTTCGTAAGAGCTCGAGTTCGAGTGACCCACTAAATTCTCTAAGCCCACCATTCCCACAAAAACACAAAGGAAAAACCTTTTTGAAAGAGGGTTCATTTGAACCCCCCTAGTTCACCTAAACCCCCCTTCTCCCACCTTCTCACCCTCTAGCCCAAAAAAACTCTAGAATTTTTCCCTTCGAAGCTTGGGTTGAGAATGAAAATGCAGGAGACTTCACAAACCCAACTAGATGATGGTAGTCCTCAAAATGAGCTATCCAACAAATATAATTTTAATATGTTTCGATTTAATTATGTATTTTCTTTTTTAGTTTTATTAAACATAGGTTTTTCATCAAAAATGAAGCTCTTTGTTCTGCACATGTGGAAAAATAGCAGATTATCAAAAAAAATTGAAAAATATGAGTGCAGTAGATATTGAAGTCCTTGATCCAACAAAAAAAAATTAAATTTCAATACATACAAATAATGTTACGTTGTATACAGTCTGCCTATGTCTGAATTGTATTTGGTTTGACTTCGAAACTTAATTAAGGAAAAAATATTCAATAAAACACTTTGAGACCAATTGGAAGCACTAGATATTATTGTTACAAATCTGAATTCGAAAGAATTAGAACTTTTAATCCTTCATGAAAAAAAAATTATGTTGTATACGGTGAGCATCACTCCTTAAAAATGTTGTTTGCTGAAAAAAACTAGTTTTCGAAGGAGATGGAAAAATAAGTGCAATCTAATTCCAAAAATTTTGAAAAATATATATTTAGAATCTATAGAAAAAATTTCACAAATCACTAGTTTGCATCATCTTCAAATTCCTCACGGTTTAGCCGCTATAGGTGCTCGAAAGTGAAGATTTAGTTAGAAAAAATTATTTCAGTGTAAAGTTTGGCCAAAAATTGTAAACCGGTATTGTGGGATCACCCCACACACCTTGTCATTATGATTTCATGTCATTGTCTTCAAGTTTTTTTCCTACATTTTTTATATATATATTATGTCCATTCTTTTGTTGTCCTATCTTGTGAATACCATGTTGTTCATGTCTCTCTGTAGTCATCGTTCTTTCTTATCATGATCAAGTTTGTAGCCTCATGTACTCCTTTTTTTCCCCTTTGTGATATCCTCCACAATTTTTTATTCTTAGTTTACCTTCAAGATACATACATTCCCATACAAATCCATTGTTAGGACTCAATTTGGATTTCCAACTTTCTCTTAAATCCCACCTCATTTGGGTGTGTCTTGACTCTATTTAACCCATAGTTAATAACCATTATGAGGAATATTTAGTTGGATCTCTCATGCTTATTTTTTCCAAAGGAAGCTTAGTTAATGTGCCTTATCAAAAATTCTTATTGAATTTTATGTTGGGGGTGTTCTTTTGGTGTTCATTATATCTATATGTTAGGGTGTTTGTGTGTATGTTTTACTTTGCTAATTTTCTAGTCTTTTTGTGGGACTTGTATATTTTACACTAGGTCCTAAGGTTCCAACTTCCTCTAGAACCTTGATCCCCACCCTTGATATTTGTGTCAATTATGCATCCCATTTATTTTTGACATATTATCCTTACACTTTTTTCCTTCCCATAGTGCCAATTTTACATAGCTTTTCATTCTTACTCTTTATTATATATCCTAGATTTTAAAGCTATGAGATCCTCATCATCCTTTACTCCTTCCTCTAAGATCCTAAAAATTTAGGAAGATATTAGACCTTAGCACCAAGTACACAATTCCACATCTATCACACACCCTAGTTCCTGTGACTCATTTTCTCCACTCATCCCTTGTTCATAATCATTCTTCCTTTTAGAAACATTCCCCTTGTAAGCATCTAAAATCTGAAAAATAGCTTAAACTTCAACAAAAATTAAGGATTAGTTTAAATCAAGCAAATAAAAATGCTCCTATGAGATATTGAAACATGTTAAATAATGCAACCAAATCAATAAAATACCAAAGAGATTAATTTAAAGCATGTAGAGCATGTGAAAACCTATCCCATAGTGGGAGTGGTGCTCCTCATGATGTGGAAAGGATTCCATTTCCCACCCCCTGATAAGCAAGAATGCCAAGATGAAAGATGATGATAGTGTAAATACTCAAATTATGGATCAAGTTGTGGAGGATTAAATCAATAGAGAGGGTCTCTATTTACAGAATAGAATGATATAAGAATGCAAGATAGGAGGAATGTGGGATAAAAAATGATCCAATGGCATTGTGCCACTTGTCAGCATTCCAATGGAGGGAGGTTGAGGGTTGTGCACATTTTGGTCAATGTGCCAAAGAGGGGGAGATTTGGAATTCAAAAGATGGCTTGTTGGAGGGAGAAGCAAGAGTCTCAAATGCCAAGTAGGAGACATGTAAGAGACAATGTAAGAGGAATTAATGCCATGTTGGAGGACAAGACATGTGGGAGGGAAAATTCAAATTTGAAGAATATTCCACCTTGATGCCCTTTCTAAATGAAAATGAGGAATTAATAAATCAATTAACACGAGTTGCAAAATCTAGAGAAAAGAGGATTAGGATTAAATTAATTAGGATTCGATTAATTTAATAGGAGATTCGGTGATTTTGACTTTTGACTTGGATTTTAGGATTAAAATAAATCAAAATGAGAAGAAAATGATTTTAGATTTAATTAAATAAAGATATATTTTATTTAATCAAAGAGGATGATGTTAGTATTAAATCAAATAAAGATGAATTTATTTAATTTAAATGGATGACTTTAGGAGGTTAATTAAATAAATTGATTTATTTAATTAAAGAGATATCTTAGGAGATTAATCAAATACACTTGATTTATTTAATTGATGGGTGAATATGAAAATATGAGGAATGCATGATGTCAATTTCGCATGTCTACATTTTCCCCCTCTTTGAAGCAATGTACTTGTTGCATCGGTTCAAAGAATGATTTCGCCGAGATCAAAATTTTAAAAAAAATCTGATTTTTTCGGATGCCCTAGTGGAAAGAAGTACGTTGGTACATTACCCCCTCGAGAGATCGAGTGAAAATGTCAATTGGAGGTCGATCTCATGACAAAGAGGTTCAAAGTGGATGTATGGATGGTTAGACTAGCAGATCTATATGATAATGATGATGCAAATGAGAGGTTTTTAAGATACTTAGAATAAATAATCTATATTATTCTAAACAACTTAAATGATTATGCAATGCATGTGAGATGGATGAGATGCATGATGTTGTCCTATGATGATATGACGTGATTATGCAAGATGGGAGTGCAGATGCAGGATGGATGCATTGATGAAATGATACTATGTTAGCGTGAAAAGAGGATAGAAGAATGAGAGGGATCAACCTTTGAATCCAAGAAGATGCAAAAGTCCAACAAGTCCATTAGTCATCGAGTCTTTACTAGATATGATGATGAATGATGATGATGTATTTCTTATTCAAGGATGGGAGAGATAAAGAGCATAACCTTCTTTATGTTTGATAACACACATAGGTACGATGCATCAAAGTATAAAGAGCCAGGATGTCGTTGCACCTAGTGTGATTGAATTTGACTCAACAATCAGATAGGAGTACTCTTCTTCACACGTAACATACGAAACCTTATTCAAAATGCAGTTCAGATATTCTAAACATCTCAGACCAAAACATAGAAAAGAAAAACTTTCCTATGTGGTCAACAAGACATCTAAAACACCATCCCTACAAACCAAACAAAGCACACATGACAAAGTTATTTTACAAGAATATCCAACAAGCACAATAGATAAAAAGATAATGATCGTTCTCCCATTCCTTTCTCCCTAAATCTTTCTATTTAGACATCATCGAGAGGTCCTTGGAATGGGCGCAAAATAAGATAAGTCAAAAAGACCAAGATAAAGTAAAAAACAAGCTAACGTTCTTCGTACCACTAGCCAAGACTAAACTACGGTGATGTCTGATGTTGATGTCCATTATATGAAGGATTCATCCTAGGACATGTTGTGATCAGGTGATAATGGGATTGATTGGGTGATAAGCTATTGATATTCTGAGATGACCAACTTGTTTACTTACTGACCTAGACTTGAGACTTTGACAATTTGAGCTTTCAATTTAAAACCTGCTAGACTTGCTTCTGACTAACTTGCCAAAGGATGAAGGCAGTGATGATTTATTATGAGTGGATGATTATTGCAGGTGAAAGTGAGATGAGACAGATGCACCATTCTGGGTTTTTTCGAATATTTGGATGGTTTTGGTGTTTTGAAATGTTTTGAGGTTGTTTTTGGGATTTTGATATTTTTAAATGTTTTTGGTATTTTCAAGATTTATGACCAAGAGAATAACTTAAAGAACTATCCTAGGGGTCTCGGGAGCTGATCAACAGATTAGCCTTGCCTATTTTATACACATAGGGACCACGTAGTTCGACTAACGATTGACTTAATTACCAATGAGATCAATGGGGAAACAAATTTCCATTGCAACAGACGCCTAAAGGACTGACCTAAAATGTCTCGGGGGATGATCATAGATCAACCTTGCCTACATTCAAGCTAAGAGACAATGTAGTTTGGTTGGATGACTCTATTTTTTATCTTTTAGGATTTTGACATGTTTTTAGATTTTGATATGATTTTCTAAATGTTTTTGGATTTTGATTGACTTTCTCAATGTTTTTGGATTTTGATTGATTTTTTGAATGTTTTTGGATTTTGATTTTTTGAATGTTTTTGGATTTTGATTGACTTTCTGAATGTTTTTGGATTTTGACTGCTTTCTTAATGTTTTTGAATTTTGATTTTCTGAATGTTTTTGGATTTGGATTGATTTTCTGAATGTTTTTGGATTTTGATTTTCTAAATGTTTTTGGATTTTGATTTTAAGGAATATCACAAGAATATACACGAACTTGATGTGATGTCAGTACAAACATGCCCCTAGTGTGATGTGATAGATCACTTCAATACATGCAAGACAAACTGACCTTGGGAATATGCCAAGTGGTACTAGGGTGGAACATGATATGAACACGATATCAAGCTACAGTATGGACATGAACAGATGGTGGAAGGATAAATGGAATGTAATGGATAAGTGAGTTGTGAAGATCCTGGTGGATGAAGATTGCTTTATTTACACTTCGTGCCTGTTGTCTAGGTTTTCACCAAGGTACTTGTCCAAAGTGCCACCGAAGTGGTTTTCACTAAAGCATGATATTTTTTCTTTACTATTTATTATCCTTTTTATGATTTTTTTGGATTTTTGCATTTTTTGACTTTTTTGTTGTCACCAAGACGCCTGTTTACCAAGTTTTCATCAGGGTGACCATTTTTTTAGGATATTTTTTGTTTTTTCCTATTTTTTGGTTTTATACCTTGAAATATTTTAGGCATAAAACTTTTTAAGATGGGAATTGCTAATGGGCTCCTATAGAGGCTCGCCTTCTGGTGTAGATAACTGATATGCCCCTAATTTATAGCTTGCTATGATGATAAAAGGTCCCAACCAATTGGGTTCAATTTTTCCTTTTCTTTTTAGGTTTGGCACATTCTTCTGGTTCTCCTTTAGCACAAGTTCACCGACTTGGAAGGTCTGCCTCCTAATTTTCTTGTTATAACTCCTCTTAGGTTGGTTTTGATATACTTGTAGATGGTTTAGGGCATCCATACACTGTTCATCTAGTAACTCTAGCTCATTCAGTCGCGAGACCTACTATTCTTCATCTGTGATGAGATTTTGTTGTATCCTCAGGGATGGGAGCTTGATCTCAATGGGGAGGATGGCTTATGATCTCAATGGCACCTGTTGGTGTGTGAATGCTGGTGCGATAGGCCCATAAGGTGGGATTTAGCTGTCGATGTCAATCACAACCAACATCATTGATTATTTTCTTAAGGATTTTCAAGATAGTTTTATTGGTGACTTTTTCTTGGCCATTGCCTTGGGGATAGTACGGAGTGGAAAAGAAATGTTGAATTTTGAAGTTTTCACATAAGTCACGAACGTCCTAATTTTTGAAAGGTGTCCCATTATTGGAGATAATAGCTTGGGGGACACCGTATCGGAAAATGAGGTAGTTTAGAATGAACTTAGATATCTACTTTCCAGTTATGTAGGTCATGGGAATGGCTTCGACCCATTTTTTAAAGTACTCTATGACGGTAATGATGAATTTATGGCCATTGGATGAGGTGGGGGTGATTTTTCTAATGAGATCAAGCCCCCATTGTAAAAAGGGACAAGGTGTAACAATGGGATAAAGCTCCTGAGCTGGTGCATAGATGAGGTCCCCATGTTGCTGACACTAATAACATCTTTTGACAAAGTCATGTGTGTCTCTCTCTATTGTATGGCCAGTAGTATTCGGTCATCAGTAACTTCTTAGCCAAATTCATACCACTCAAGTGCAATCCACAAATGCCATTGTGTACCTCAGTTAAAGCAATCAAGGCTTCCTCAGTATTTAGGAAATGCAACAGGGTTCCTCTGATGCTCCTAGGATGACAAAGTGGATTGACTTCTTGATAAAGGCTCGTTTAAGATTCAGGGCTATGTCAATGGGCAAGACTCATATTCTCAAGTAGGTGTAAACGTCATGATACCAAGGATCACCAAGAACAATGAATTCACACACGAATTTGGACTCTAGTACCTCAAATACTAGTATGAGAAGCTTCTCTACAAGGAATTATTGCTTTGGGATGTTGTGCGGGATTTCCAAGAGTGATCCAATTGTAGCCATTACGTTTGTTGCTCTGTTGTTTTCTCTAGGTAGTTGTTCAAATGTGATATCAATGAATGACTCTTTGAGGCTCTCGACCAACTTCTTGTATGGAGTCAGTTTATCATCCTTTGTTTGATATTCATTGTTTACTTGATTAATTATGAGCTAAGAGTCCCCATATACCATTAGAGCCATAATCTTCCATTGCACTACAATCCTTAAGCCTATGAAAAGAGCCTCATACTCTGCTATGTTATTTGTGCATGGGAATGACAGCTTATAAGATTTGGGTATGTAGTCTCCTTGGGGAGTTATGAATAAAATCCTTGATCCTACCCCATGTTGCATGTAAGATACATCAAAGTACATCTTCCAGTGGTATGCAACACTTAGGCTGAAAATTGATTCATCAAGGAATTTTGAAATGAGTGGGTTTTTTGCATATATAGGAGCCTCTACTAGTTGATCTGCAATTGCTTATCCCTTGATGGCCTTGCGCTCCACTATTCAATGTAATGTTTTTTTAGTACCATGACCCACTTGGTTTTCTGCCCTGTGAGAGTGGCTTTAGAAAGCAGGTACTTGAGTGGATCTATCTTCACAATTAGCTTGATTTGATGAGCCAACATGTAGTGTCTAAATTTCTGGGCTACAAACACTGCCAGACAAGCTTTTTCAATAGGAGTATAGTTTAGCTCGTGTCCCACCATAGTTCTACTAATATAATATATTTCTCTTTCCCTTCCATTTTCATCATGTTGGGCTAAGAGAGCACTGAGAGCTGTCGTTGTTGCTCAAATGTACAAGATTAGTGGTTTTCCTAGGATTGGCGACATCAAAACTGGTGGTTTGAGTAAGTATTCTTTGATTTTGTTAAATTCATGATCGCATTTTTCATCCCATTTGTATGCTACCCCCTTGTGGAGTAGATCAGAATATGGGATCTGTTTATCTGCCAGTTGCGCTATGAATCTACGGATGGACTAGAGCCTACCTTGTAGACCTCTCAGCTGCTTTAGTGTCCTGGGTGCTTCCATTTTGAGGATCGCCTTGACTTTGGCGAGATCAACCTTGATTCCTCTCATTGACATGATGTACCCCAAGATATTTCCTGATTGCACCCCGAAGACGTACTTCTTGGGGTTGAGGCTGACCTTATACTTTTCAAACCTATCAAAAATGGTGTCCAAAGCTGATATGTGGTCCCGTCTTTTCCTAGATTTACCCAATATGTCATCTACATATTCTTCCACTATCTTATGAATCATGTTGTGAAATATTAGTGTCATAGCTCTTTGATAAGTTGCACCTGCATTCTTTAGCCCAAATGCCATCATGTTTCAGCAATAGGTGCCCCACAGACATGTAAACGTTGTCTTGTGTTGGTCTTCCTTTGCTATCATAATTTGGTTGTAGCTTGAGAAACCATCCATCAATGATAGCATCTCGTGTCCGACCATCATATCCACTATCATGTCGATGTTGGGTAGTGGAAATCCATCCTTAGCACACGCTTTGTTTAAGTCTCTGAAACTGGTGCAGATGTGGATGCCCCCATTTGGTTTCAAAACAAGTACTAGGTTTGATACCCATTCTGGATAATCAATCGGCCTTATGAATCCCACATCCAAATGCTTCTGCAATTCCATTTTGACTAACAAGGCTATTTGAGGAAGCATCTTTCTCAACTTTTGTCTTACTGGCTTTGCCCCTGGATAGACACCTAAGTGATGAACCACGACTTTTGAATCGAGACCTGTCAATTTCCACTTGGGGGGATATTTGTTTCATGGAGGTGGTCCTCCTTGATTATTCAAGTTGTTGACATGATTATGGGGTGGTTGTTGGTTTACCACATTGGCTTGTGTGTTATTGCGACTATTGTTTTATGGTTGAGGATGTGTTTGGGTATTTTTCTTTGGACCACTGATGATGACCTTTGCATTGACCACTCCATCATTGGTGATATTACTATTCTTCGCCCATGTGCAAGGTTTCTCATTGTAACTGGTAGATGGAAACTGTCTTGATATTCAGAATAGGTAGGCATGCCCCCTTGCATAATAAGGGCCCTCTTGATGTTAAGTGCTTTAGGGATCAATTGGCCATATGTGGTGATGCATTGCATTTTTAGGTAGAATGCCAAGGTCTTGTCCAGATTCGTAATAATGGTGCAGATTTTTTGTTCCTCTAGCATGGCCCATTTGCTCTGATTGGCCCTCGATCGCCATCATTGTAGGAAAGAGGAAAATGATTCCCCCTTTCCTTTTCTGAGTGCTGATAATTCCTCTAGACTAACATCTATGGTAATGTTGAACGCATAATTTTGGAGGAATGCATCTTTTATTTCTTCAAATGTTCTAATGCTAGTAGGCAGACGAGAGAACCATTCCATGGAGCCACTGGCCAGGCTTTGAGGGAAAAACTGCATTAGATATGTTTCATTGTATGCGACTTCCATACAATGTACCTAGAACTCCCTGATGGGGCACCAATCAGGCTTCGAGGGAACAACCGCATCAGATATGTGTCGTTGTATGTGACTTCCATACAATGTACCTAGAACTCCCTGATGTGATCTTCAGGGTTCCCTATCCCATGATATTTGTCAAATTTGGGGATTTTGAATCCCTTCATAAATGGTACCGTTTCTAAGCTCCTATTGAATGGATAGGGACACAAATTGTTGGACGTCGTTGTTGTTTTTCCTGATTGAAGATCAAGCACTTGCTATGAGATCAGTTTAATTTTTGTTGTCACATTATCTTGTAGATCAGGAGGTCGGGTGAACATGTTTTGAGGTGTTTGGTTGATGGGGGGGATGTTGGTGGGAGTTTTTTGCAAGCTTTGCCTACCGAGGAATGCCTGTGTTTGTTGTTGAGCCAACAACACTTGTTGTTGGTCGTGTTGTTGTTGTGCCAACAACACTTATTGTTGGGCTTCTTGTTGTTGCGCCAATAATGCTTGTTGTTGGGTTGCTTCTTCTTGTACTTGATAATCTTGCAAGGCTTGTGGATATGCTTCTTTTTGGGCTACTTGCAATTTTGGTTCGTATTGTGCTTGTGCTTGCGCTTGTTGGGCTTGATATTAGGCTCAAGCTTGAGCATGTGCTTGTTGGATTTCTTGTGCGATTTGAGAAGCTTGTGTGGCTTGTGCGGCTTGTGCGGCTTCCGAGGCTTGAGCTACTTACATAGCTTGGGTAGCTTCTTGTTGTTGTATTAAGGCTTGGGCTTGAGTAGCCTAATGTGCCTATTGTGCTTGTTGCACTACTAATTATGCTTGTGAGCTTGTTGAGCAGCTATTTGTGTAGCCTATTGGTTTTGAAGTGCCTTTTGATGAGCGACTTGTCAAGCAGCTTGTAAAGCGATAGTGAATGAATTTGTCATGTTGTGTTTTGGCAGTGGTGGCGGTGGATTGGGAATGGTGTGGACAGTTGTGATGAGTGGAATGGTCATGTTGATGATTGGGGTTTGAGTTGTGGATGGTGCAATTGAGATGCTTGGTCCTTGGGAAACGATGCCTTGGGAGATTTGACGGATTCTAAATGTGTTAGTTGTTGGGGTTGCTTGGATGGTCGCCATCTATTGTTGTGATATCGATGGAAAGACATGAGGATTTGATATGGTGTTCTGATTTGATTGATTGATGGTGGGTAGAGGAGGAAGACCTAACCCAAGGGGTGAGTGGATGTAAGTGGTAGGGGTGGAAATGGCAGAAAGATAGGCGGCATATTCCCTTGAAGTGATGATGATGGATCAAAGATTCCCCCTGCTCCAAAAATTCACCTTCTCCTTGTGAGGTAGGGAGAGGTTTGTGTGTCTAGAGGATAAATTTGTGTTGCATGATAAGAGGTTGGATCAGCAGAATCATGGAATGTGAGAGGGACATATGGTGTAATGGATTTACTAGGATAGATGGATCTGGTGTGGTGCTTGTATCCAACTCTATGTTGCTTACAAGGTGATGTTCTTGGAGTTTTCAAAGAATGGTGCTTCCCTTGTTAACAATCGGCGGGGTTGAAGTGATAGATGATATGATTTCGGGGATGTCTTGAGTGATGCTTTGGAATGGAAGCCTGGATGATGTTGAGGGCATGATCCCAAGAGGTCTTTCCATAATAGTACTTATGTCATATTCGAAAGGGAGTTTAGCCCCTTCATTTGCCAACTCAAGTATGTATTGGGAGGGATATAACCTCATCATGGCATAGACAATTCGATGATTTTTAGTATTTCACACCATCTCAAAGATTTCCTCTTGTGTCATCCCTAAGATGTTATTAGTGATGTCCTCTACTTGACCTTCCTCTTGAGGATTTGGAGGGGGATTTATTGGGAGGTCAATGGATATCGTGGGATTGAACTCTGTTGTAGTTTGACTTAGATCACTTGAAGTGGATGTTTCTTTGTTTTGCTCCATATTCTTCTTGTATTGAGATCGATTTTGAACCATAAAATAGAGATCGATTGATCTAATCTGTAGGCTCAAAAAGAGAAGAACTAGGATGAATTAAGGATCAAAGTGATGATGGGGATGAGATAAACGAAAGAGAGATGATGCGGATGAATGAAAATCTTGAGAAACTCTAAGGGGGAGGCTAAACTTTAGGACTTGATTTGATTGGATTTTGATTGATTGATTTGGATAATGAACTTGTCAACTCTAGGAGAGTGTGTTTGCCTAGAATGAACTTGTTCACAAGAGGATAATTTTTCTAAGTGTGTTAAGTCAAACAAAGTGATTTTGGATAGTGAAATCCTAGACCCCAAGATGTTGGTTTTTATCAATAGGTAAATTCACTCACAAGGATAATTTGACTAAGTGTGTTAAGTCAAACAAGATGATTTTGTTTTTGCCTAGAAGTTTAGCATGATGATGTTTTCAAAGTTTCCAAGAGTTTTTTGGTGAAATGATGTTTGATTTTGATGGTTGAGGGATGAATGAGAGTGATTGATTTTTATCCTAGAATTAACCTAGATAAAACTCGGTCTTACAAGACCTCAGTTTTGAAGAACACGCTTGATACTTCCTATGTGAGAAAAGAAAACCTTTAAAAAAGAGATGGATTTTGTTTATAATAAAACTCATACAAGTTAGGGTTGTTTATTGAATATTTCTTGTAGAATTTGTAAACCTTGGATCTTTCTCTAACTTCAAAAAGTCTTTCAAGACGCTCCTCACGAGCTTTTGGACTAAGACTTTTGAACCTGGGTTTTCGGATTTTGATTTTGCAGGAAATAATTTGAAAGAACACATGTGTGGGGTTCAATTATCTCTTTACTTTGTTTAATGAACTCTTTTTACCACCAAAAATTGTTTGATTAAAGTTTCTAGCTAAATATCTATGTCTCAATTCCTTTTCATTCCACAAGGTCCATTATGTGAAAATCAAGGTTGAAAGAGCATAGTTTCCTAGGTTGACTTTAGTATGAGAAAATTATGATGTAAATCCAAATGCTTAGAAACCTCTAAGGGTAAAATCCTTAGGGAAAGCAACAACACTTGGATTCGGTCAAAGGTATTTGCCCCCCTAAGGGTTTAAAATTTGAAGATTTTGTGAATGTTTGTTTTCAAATGTTTTCGATCAAAGCAATGTGTTTTCGATTCCAAGAACATGTAAAATCTTAGGATGAAGAGACAATATTTGTTGGGATCCCACCTGGATAAATCTAGTTGTGCATATTCAATGCAGATGATTAGATGCTTGACCACACAGGCTCCCCCTTACAGTGCACTCGCTTCTTCGATCAGACAAGCATTAGTACCCATGAATTTCCCATGGCATACTTTTCATCTCTACAATAGAATTGCATGTATATGTGGGGTGGCTTCAAAGGACATGGCCTTTTGGACCAAAAAATAGATTAGGATTTTGGCCTCTAAAACAATTGGTTCGTAATCAGGGTACCCGTTCAGAAGGCCACACAAGAGGCAAGATCAACCCATATAGAGAGTATCAACTTCTTGTCCATAGGAGCTCCTGTAATGATGAACTTTCCTCACCATTCAAATTTGTATACCAGTTGGGAATAGCTTGGTGTTTAATTCGTTACCAGTTTGAGTTGTTCCCTTGGGGTGAGTACTTTTTCCCACCAAGGTAGGCTCTCTAAAGGTGAATAATAGTGAAGGAGTATATTTTTAGTTCGACCACCTAACACATTTAGGCAAGAGCACACACAATGCCTTTCCTTCACACTCGCATGTTTTGTTCAAATTTTATGTACCCAAATTGAAATGTGGAGGCAATATTTTATGCAACTTAATATCATCAAAAAGACTTTTGATTCTCAATATCGTCATGAAGGGCAAGAGAAGTGCATACACCTTTTTAAATGAGATTACTTTGCAAAAAGATTACAAGATACAAAAGCACATGTTCATTTTAATTTCTAAAGGGAAAAATTGAGATTAGAGCACCAAAAATGAAATATGAAAGTTTCCTTGTTCAATTTTTAACCTTAAACCAAATCTAGTAAGTTTGTCTAAAGTTCTTTTTAAGCCCTTTGTAGCAAAATATTGAAATGTTCTTTTTAGATCCCCAAAAGATGTGAGTTGATCTAAAACAGAAAACTAAAACATAGAATGGAAGCCCTAAGCATTCAAAAATGCTTTATCAACTTCAAATTTAATGCTCAATTATTCAACTCCAATCTAGTTGTGTTCTTTGATTCCAATGTGAGAGCAAAAACCGTAGTTGTCTCCCGATGCCCACCTATAAAGCATTACAAATGTAACATCTTAGAAATGAGATTTATTTCAAGAAATTAATGATAAGTTCCAAACAAAATTAATGCATTCAAGGGTTATAATAAATGCATTCTCATGTAAGAGTTTTTTTTATGCATTCAATGGTCACAATAAATGCATTTTCCTGCAAGAGTCAAATCAAAAATTGTAAGTGTATGTCAATCCAAAATGAATCTTGATTGATGGTTTTAAGAGAATGTGACCCCTCAAACTTATAAACTTAAAACTAGAACATGCATTGATGGCTCAAGTGACTTTGTAGGGATGCCAATAGTACTATGTATAGTTTGGGTATGATAATTGCATAAAGACCAATTATTGATGAATACCGTTTTGAATGGAAGCTTTAAATCCAAATTATTGCTATTTACACAACTATAACACTGAAATCCACTATCCATTTTAAAATTTGAGTGATGCTTGTGCCTGCCAAACCCATCCATGTGTTGCCTTTTAGATTATGTTTGTGTGTTACCTAACTCCATAATACTTTTCCCTTATATATCCCTCATGATTTGACCTTTCAACAGTGGGTGTATTTACTGAAACTACTTGAGCGAAAAGCTCGTTGCTACTATTTAAAATCTATGGCTTACATCCTTCTAGATGTTCATGGTAAAGAGTCACGTTTCAGACCTTATCAACTTCAAAGTCTACATAAACTAAATTTGTACAAGAGGGTTGTGTGTGAGTTATTCCTATTTGAATACAAGTGTAAACGCAGAGTTGTGTCCCCTTACAACCTCTATTGTAATTAATTGGTGAGGTTATTCTAGGCCTATACGTTATCATAGGTAGAAGTTGAGTTTATTCAATGTCATTCATTAGTAGCTGAGAACTTAAATTGACATGACTCTGACTCTGTAGGAGCTCGACAAACTCAACTTGGCCTGGATGAGACAAGACAGATAATCAAAGCAAAGTACTCTGAACGCAAATCCCTACATGTCTGAAATCAATTCATACAACCATAATAATTAATGATCACATTTGCTTGTAGAATCGATGATCACCTTTCCTACAAAATCATCAAGAATTCTTTTCAATGGATGTCACTCATCAACCACCATGTCAACTATAACTTCCTCCTGGCTATCAATAGCAACGTTGGCAACCAAATCCGCCTCCACATTTATCTCATGATACACATCATTCATTGTATATTCTTCCAATGAACTAAGTAAAGGGAGAGCCATGGCTACGATGGAAACAAAGGATTGATGTTCCCCCCTGGTACGTGGAAAAATGACATCATGTTGTCTTCCTAATTAGCCGATAGGCTATTCTGGGTGGGGAAGACCACTGGAATTGTCAAACGTTGAAACGCCGTGAGTTTTCACTGGGAGACCCCGTCAGCAGGTATGGGCATTTGTTGAACGCTCCCTTCAGCAGTGTGGCTCGGCGGCCGCTCGCGTTATTCTACACCCTTCTTGTCGTCTCTATGTGTAGCCTGGCATTTAACAACCCACCAAATCTTCACTGGAGGTAGTAAATGTCAACCAGCTTTAAAATGGCGAGGACCTTCCATGATTTTGTCCGACATGATTTTCACAGGAAATTGGTTTGCTCTCTAGCTCAACCTCTATGCTTTTGCAGCATTGCCCATGAAGGTTTCTAATCTTTAGATTTTTTTTTAACTGGACTAGCTTTCAGTTAACAATGGTGTTCTGAGTTTAATTTTAGGGTTTATTGTCATTCCATTGAGACTCGTTTACTACTATAAATAAGACATATATGTTCTATGGAATTTCTACTTGTGGGATATTATGCTTCATACCATGTACAATACGGGTGGTTGTAAATTGTGATTTCAGAATATGTGAGACTACTGCTGCACATATTTGTAGAAGAGTAGGCATGATATTAGACACGGGGGGGGGGAGTCATATTTGGGGTTGTATGTTGGAATGACCCATTTCCTATAGACCGTGGCACTACTGCTTGAGGTGTGGTATTCTGTTTAGGGTCGAACCCCCTATTCCCTTGCTCTCTTCCTTGAGCAAATAAGCCCTCACCCAGCCTGTATAGAGGGGCAAATAGAAATATGAGTACTGAAATCAAACCTATTAAATTCTATAAAATAAAACATGTTAAATCAAACTATAAATTTATATTCATTCCCAACATCAAATAGTTAGAATAGGAATGATAAATAAAGGAAAAGGGGTAGTAAATCTGGGTGGTAGAAATGTATAAACAAAGCCAAACCCAATATATTCACCCTGCTAAATAGGTTCCTCCTCTGGAACGAAACTACCCTGCAATACGATACAGAGAGGAAGGGATGACTGCAATATAGATTAATAGTTGTGATAAGGAATGGCTAAATTAAGGAGGCCTTTTGATTTGGGTGCAAGTAATTAACCTTTGAAGAGTGCATGTTTTGGTGGTGCCACGTATGGTATGATAGCTGGGGAGGACAGTTGTTTTTGCTTGGCCCATTCAAAATACATTCATATCATGATTTAAAGATTAAAATCGAAATGACAATAAGTGGGAGAGCTGCGCCCAGCATCCCATTACCTTGTATTAGTTTTTTTTTTATTACGCCGTAAGGCGTTTCACTGCTGCGGAATTTATCCATGTACAACAAAATGTAATAAACAATGTTTTTTTACGTCGATTAGCGGAGGATGTGTCATGGTTCATAGTTTATTTTAGGCTCCTAGTGGTTTATTTGATGTTCTCGTGAGGGATGAATATAGCCTCAGATTTCTCAGACAGCTGAAATGCGGACGTGTCAGAGCCTACGATTTGTGCTGGCAGGAATGCATGATTATTTTTTGTAATATCGAACCTCTCTACCGCCAAACTGTTGTCCACTGCCAAAGTGTCGTATGATTATGACGTCCTGAGTTATCGAAATGGCTCCATCGCCGAACTCCACTCCCGACACTCAATTATAAGCTTTGTGCTTCACTTTAGGAAAGCCTAATAATAAAATATATATCAACTGTAAGTCATATGGCTAATGTGTAGTAGAGGAAATAAGTAATGGGACGTGTCATAAGGAGTATAGGACAAAGTATGGGCCCCCGCACTGCCATTGGGTCCTATACATTCAAAAGAATCTGATTACATTGAAAAAATGTCCCATGCAAAATGTGTGTATTTTTGTTTGTCATTCCATCTTTACCCATTCACACACAGGTTTGAACTACCTTTTGGCTGGCTGTATATGGTTTCTCTTAGCGTTTGGGGCTAAATGCAAAGGAGAAAAAAGACGTACAATGAACAATTTGATTTTCAGAGGTAAGATACTAAAATCTGAGAGGAATACTGATTTTTGAGACTACATAAATCTCTAAAAAATTTTACCATTGATTTTTTTAAGTTAAGTTTTGATAATGGTCCTTCCCTATATATCAACCAGCAGGTGATGCTCCGTGTTTGTGGTCATGGAAGGGCTTCCGAATGGTATACAATGGATGTTGGACGACATCATACAATACACCAGTGGATGTGTTTGTTGACACAAGAATATGAAAGGGTTCGGATCTAAGGAGCTCGGGTCAGGTTTTTATGACCTTAGTGAGACTGATCTGTTTCCAGTTTGTTGTTTGTTGTTAAAATTTCTCTGTGGAGCTCGCTTGCTTTAAATTTTTGTGATATTTTTTTGTCATTCTCATCTTGCTTTGTTCTTTAGGGTTTTTTTGTCATAATCTACAATAATATGTGGAATTTCCGATACCTTTGCCACATCTTTACCATTTTCTAAAACCATTTTTCCAAACATTGATTTGCTTGAGGATGAAATTGGGGGTTGTCCACATCTTTAATCTTGGAGATAGCGTTAGGCTTTTGAGGAGGACATTTCACCAATGAAATCTATAAAAAATTCATACCTAAATCAAAGTCCCCCCGTGCAATAGTTGAGCAAGCTAATCTGTAATCTTGGTCTCCTCCTCTGCATTGTGAGTGTAGAGAACTCCTTCCAGACAGAGGGAAGCCTGTGTATACTCTACATTTGCTTAACCCTAGCATAATACACGTCTTCAACAATGGCACTAAGTCTTCCTGCTTCCAAAACATTCAATTGTTTTTATAACCAACGAAATGGAAAATCACAAAACCCCAATGCTCTCCCGCTGAAAATCACTAGTAAAATGTTTTCTTAAAGACTAATTTCAGCTCAAACCCTTAAGGAATGTGATGGGTATTGATGATTACAATCATTTTTTAAACATTAATCCGTTAAGTATTTATATCTGGTGAGGGAAACTTGGTACGTGTAATGGGGTGAAAAAGCTTGTTACACCTTTGCGTAGTAGAAGAATTGAGGTTCATGCGTTGTACGATGAAAGGGATTTTAATAAGAGAACGCGTATAAACAAAGATGGGGAGAAGCCATATAGAATAATTCGAGGTGGGAGGAAATTTTATTTGGACGAGCTTGACATTTTGAAAGTATTGGATTCTCACCAAAATCTTATTGTTCCTCTGGATAAAAATTATAATTCCGCTGTATATCTATTGTAAGCTTGCAAGACTTATCTTCTTGTATTGAAATTATAGGATTTTTGAAAGTTGAGAAACAATTGCACTATGAATTTAAAATGTATTCTTGATCATTTTGGCATGGTGAATCATGGGATAACTAAAATGGTAAAAACTTAACCATTTGCATTTTATAATATATTTATTTCTTCATTCATTTTATTAGTTAAATATGTTATGCTATTGTTGAATGTAGTGTAGTGTATGCTTGGACCGAAGTCTTAAGATTTGTAAGCATGCGCCACACAATTTAGTTGTCTTTAAGCGTTAATATCTACGCTTGAATCAACCCTATAATTGTTACAAACAGTGAACTTCCTTATTACCGTTGGGGATTTTGAACTTGGGGTCATGCTTAAATTTAGTTACTGCACTAAGATGCTTTATTTTGGTGGGAGGATTTGAATTTGAGTTGTGCTACAATGTATTTCACAATTTTTACTCCAATGAGCTACTTTATAGTGGTGGAGGGTTTTGAACCTAATGTTGTACCCGAATATATGTCATAATGGTTACCACTCTGAGCTACCTTATTGCAGTAGTGGAATTCAATCTGGTTTAAGCTTGAATATGCCCTATAACTGTTACATCATTGAGATGTCATATTGTGGTGGGGATGCATGAACATTGGTCACACTCCAATGCACTCCTTAATTGTTACATTACTGGGCTATTTTATTACATTGGGGGGATTTGAACCTGGTTATGCTTGAACCTACCCTATATGCCCCAGAATTGTTACACCACTGAACTGCCATACTGTAATGTTCTCTTTTTGTATTTTATTTTATTTTTGTTTGTATTTTTGGAATTTTGGCAACCAAAATAAACAGGAGTAGCAAATTAAAATTTGAAAACAAATAGTTGGAACACTTGATCAAACCCTCAACTACAAAAACATTGTACCTAGCACCGTTGAAGTCCAAGGGAATAAGTCTTGCTTTATTTTCTAGCATTGGTCTTCAAGTATACGAACTAACTACTTAGCATTATCAATCAATTTTTGAAGTCTTTGGAACCTTTTGTTGCTTAAAAAGAAAATTATGGCATTTTTGTTCTTCTGAGGATTTGTTTAAGTTGTGAGATGTATCATGGACTAACATTGACTCAATTGTGGTTTTCTTGTGATTGTGTAGTGCCAGCCATGCAACGATTGCTACAACCAGCCTAACCTGGTCTTTAAACTCATTGGTAGCTTACAGGGAAGAAACTCAAAAGTGAATCAACAAACTCTGGTTTTCTATCACAACACCTCGTTCATGATGCTAGACATATCAAAATGCATTGGAGCCATTTCAATTAATTGGTTTTTATGCTAGACTAAGTTTTTTTTTTTGTGTCAAATAGTATTCACAATACTTTTTTGTGATGGTTTAAATTAATGTATATGTGGCACGCCAAGTGAGAACTAGTAAAGTTAATTTGGAAGATGGCTTTTCCTAAGGTGGAGATCATTTTTGGGGGAAATAAATACAAAAAAATTCATTGCATTGTAGTTCTTAAGTTGGTTCCAGCTTATTTGCATCTCACTCTCTTGCTGACAAAGTTGATATCATTTTTAGGGAAAGGTAATGGGTAAGTGCACCAAGATGGTTCCCAAAAAGGGGACTTAAGTGGACAACTTTTTCCTGAAATCGGGAAATACTGACCTTGGATGTGAAATTGAGGATACTTAGACTCAAAATTTTGAGATGGAACAAAAAGAAGGATTCAAGTACTCCAAGTCTACTTTCTAAACTACTAATTTGTTTTGAAAATGATTGAGATTAAGGGGTTCAAATGAGGGACGTACACAAATTGGTGTTGTTTTTGTCAGAAAAACATAACATAGCAACTCTTGTATTTTTAAAATTGCAATGGTCAGAATTTAGCTGACAGTATGTAGTTGATGCACGATTTTTTTGATAATTTTTTCATGAATATTTGATTTTTTATGAATTTGCGAAGTGGACATATCCTAAAAATAGAATTTTGGCCATGCTACCCCTACAAATTTTGGAAACTAATTGATTTGTTTTTTTTTTAATTTTTTAATTTTGTAGAATGGAGTCTAGTTTCTAAAAATGTAATTTATTTGAAAAATTGATGAACGGTTAATTTATAATGAAAAAAATACCAAACGCTGCTTTTTGGCCAGAAAAAGACATACAAATAAAATAAATTATGGATGAAAGACTTAACATTTTCAGAATGTGAAAAAAATTACATCGTTGGATAGCTAAGAGATAACCCAACATTACCCATGTGCTCAATTTTTTTGATATTGAACCACGTGCAATCCTGACAGTGAGCACGAACTCAATTATGAGAAATATGGTGGATTTCTTAAAAACACATCTTTGGTTGTTGGGAATGCCCTCCAAACCTTTGGGTTGGAATTCCAAGGCAATACCAAGCTTAAAGTTCGGTAATTCTCAAAGCAAGATATAACGCGAGCGTGTTATAATGCACGCACATTAAAATGCGCTCGCGTTATTTCTTACTTTATGTTAAATGCTAATATATTTATGTATGCTGATATATTTTTATGTACATGTATGTATGTATGCTTGTATGGATGTAAGATTATATGTACAAATGTATTATGCTTGTATGTATGCATTTATGTATGTCTTTAGACGAAGGGAGAGTTTAGAGAGAGTCTAGAGAGATAGAGAGGGGGTCGAAGTGAGAGTTTAAGAGAGAGGGAGTGGGAGAGAAAGGGTTGGATTGAGGGGGACTTAGCTAGGTAGGGTGGGAGGGATAGAGGGAGGGAGAGAGAGAGAGGGGGGGTGGGAGGGATAGAGGGAGGGAGAGAGAGAGGGGGGGTTGGTGAGAGAGAATTGATGGATAGGGAGAGAGAGAGGGGGTGGGAGAGAGAGAATTGAGGGAGAGGGAGAGAGAGAGAGACAAAGAGAAAGAGAGGGTTATGTAGGTAGGGTGCGAAAGGGAGAGACTTGAGAGTGTGAGGGGGGTGAGAGGGAGAGACTTGAGAGATAGGTAGTGAGAGGGAGTGTGAGAGAGAGGGAGTGAGAGAGGGTGGTAAGGATTGATTGAGCGAGAGGTACGCAGAAAGAGGGAGATGGTAGATAGAGACAATTAGAGAGGGTGGGAGAGAGGGAGGCAGGGAGAGGTGAGATGTATAGATAGAGAGAAAGTGATAGGGGTTGAGGGATTAGGATGGAGGACCTATAGGGTTGATGGTTTCTAGGGTAGTAGGGTTTAAGGTTTGAGGGTTGATGGAATAGGTTTTGATGGTAGAGGGTATTTGGTTGAGGGTATAGGGTAGAAGGTTTTAGGTTTAAGCATTTAGGGTTGAAGGGTTTGGGGTTAAGGGTTTAGGGTTAAGGGTTTACTTGGTTGAGGGTAGAGGGTTTAGGGTATAGTTTTGAGGGTATATGGTTGAAGGATTAGGTTCAAGGTCCAATGTAAGGGGTAGAGGGTTTAGGGTTTAAGGATTGAGGGTTGAGATTGAGTGTTTAATGTATAGGGTAAAGGGTAGAGGGTTTAAGGGTTGAGGGTTGAAGATTGAGGGTTTAAGGTATAAGGTCGAGGGATTAGGGTTGAGGGTCCAATATATAGGGTAGAGGTTATAGGGGTTGAGAGATTAAGGGTTGAGGGATTAGGGTTTAGGGTAGAGAGATGGGGTTGATGGTAGAGGTTAGAGGGTAGAGGGTAAAGGGTTTAACAGTTTAGGGTTTAAGGGGTTAGGGTTGAGGGTCGAGGGTTTAGGGTTGAGTGTTTAAGGGTTTAAGAGTTGAGGGTTTAAGGTTCAAGAGGGTTGAGGGATTAAGGTAGAGAGTTTACTAAGTGGGTTTGAGGGTTGGGGGATTAGGGTTGAGGGTAGAGGGTATAGGATTGGCGGTAGAGGGTAGAGGGTTTATGGGTTAGGGTTTA
>CM021100.1:503096994-503157063 GCA_007115665.2 Sequoiadendron giganteum
TTGAAATTGGCAACCTAACTTGTCCTGTTTGAAAAAATGGGTCCAAGAAATGGGGTCTCCCGGTGATTTACATCACCGGGAGACCCCATTTCTTGGACCCATTTTTTCAAACAGGACACTATATTGGCAATTTGGTGAAATTGACTCCCTACCAAACTCTCTTTATTTCTCTCTATCTCACCTCTCTTTCACCTCCCTCTCTCTCCCTCCATACCTCTCCCTCCATCTATACTGCCTTATCTACTCTTTATCTCTCATGTATCTCTACCTCTCCTTCCCTCTCTACTTATCTTTTTCTCCTCTTTCCCTCCCAATCTCTCTCTCTCTCTCCCCAATCCTTCCCTAACCAATCCCTCCCTCCCCCTATTTCTCTCTCCCCCTATGAGGTTTGAGAGTGTAAGGTTTAGTGTTTAAGGTATAGGGTTGAGGTTATCGAGTTAATTGTATAGGGAATAAGGTTTAGGGTTTAGGATATTAGGTATAAAGTTGAGGGTATATGGTATAGGGATGATGGATGAGGGTTTAGGGTTTAGGGTTTAAGGTAGGGTTGAGGGTTGAGGGTTGAGGGTTGAGGGTATAAGGTTAAGTGTATAGGGTATATGGATTATGGTTTAGGATATTGGGTATATAGTTGAGGGTAATGGGTTGAGGATATTAGGTTTAGGGTTGATGGTTTAGGTTTTAGGATTTATGTACAAGTTTAAGGGTTGAGGGTTGAGGTATAATGTTCAGGGTTAAGGGTATGAGGTTAAGTGTATAGGGTATAGGGATTAGGTTTTAGGTTGTAGGGTTAAGGGTATAAGGTATAGGGTTAAGACTTGAGATTGTAGGGTTTTATGTTTAACATTATTCCTAAACCCTAAACCCTAAACATTATCCTTGAACCCTTAACCCTATAATTAAACACTAAATCCTACATTAAACCTTGTACTCTAAACCCTCAACCCTAAACCCAATACCCTCAACCCTATACTGAATATTCTAAACCCTAATCCCTATACTCTATACAGTTAACCCTACACCCCCAACCTTGAACACTATACCTCAACCCTACACCTTCAACCCTCATCCTTATACCCTATACCCTCAACCTTATAACCTAAGCCCTGAACATCATCCCCCAACCCTATACTTAAACCCTAAACCCTACATTCAACCTTGTACACTAAACCCTAAACCCTAAACCTCAATCTGAAACCCAATACCCTCAACCCTATACCCATTATTCTAAACCTTAATCCCTATACCCTATACACTTAGCCCTATACCCTCAACCCTATACCCATTATTCTAAACCCTAATCCTTATGCCCTATACACTTACCTCTACTCTCTCCCACTCTCCTCCACTCTCCCACTCTCCCCCACTCTCCCACTCTCTCCCTCTCTCCCTCTTTCTCTATCTCCCACTCTCCACTTCTCCCCTTCTCCCACTCTCTCCCACTCTCCCCCTCTCTCCCTCCCTCTGTATCTCCCAATCTATCTCCCACTCTCTCCCTCTCTCTTTCTCCCACTCTCCCCTTCTCCATCCCTCTCTATCTTCCACTCTCCCCCTCTCTCCCTTCCACTCTCTAAGAAACCCCCATACTATCAAAAATACACTAATAAAACTTAATTTAACATAACGCGAGCGTGTTTTGTAGTTTACTAAAATGGTAAAAAAATCAATATACCCATGATTTGAAGGCCCACAGTCTACATATTCCCCTGGTTCTGCACGTGCTTCGACAAAAAAAATATATTTGATGATGTTGTGAAGTGTGCAAGCATCTTTTTCAATTTCCATCACCTTTTCCATGATCTTTTTACCACCTTTGCATGAAATAGCAGAGTCTCGACGTTGAAAGACATATAATATCAATTGAAGTTTGAATTCCATTGAAAACTGATATATGATTGAAGTATGAAAGGGAACAAGCTTTTGAACAAGTCAAATTGTTGTGGAGTTTGAAGAAAGAAGAAGCTAAGGCTACATAATTGGGTTGAATTCCTCCATTTGAAAGTCTAGTTTTTAAGGTATGTGAAGTCTTTACAAATTTTCTTTCATTCTATTATGGCTTTCTTTCATTTTTGTTTGTCATTATAACCTTAGGTTGTCAATGCACATTTTAAATTAGCAAATTATATACACAATTATTTACACTTGCCAATTACCATTTTACACTTGCCAATTATAGAAATTCAAAACCATTCACCAAAATTCATCCTTTAGGACCATTCCCAGATCATTCCAAAGCATTAAACATCTTCAAAATACCCTGCACAAGGTCAAAAGTTCATTACATAGACCAGTCCTTCAACAATTGATGGGGAGTCTTATCTTTGAAGAGCAATCTTTCTCTTCCCAAGACCTATTCTTTGGTCTTCCTAGGGTATTCCTCTCTACCCTACTCAGGGATCCCTCGTAAACCCCTCTCACCTCATAAGACTCTCCACCAATTTCAAATTTTTCACCATTGCTCTCAATTCACCACTAAGCTTCCCTGGGCTCCACACTGACCCAAAGTATCCTAACCACTTGAAGGGCTACAAAAGGATATTCTCACTATCCCCTTGTTGATTTGATTCCTCACTGATCCATCTCATAGGATTCTTTCACCTTGTACCCATCGCTTTCTTGAAAGACCCAATTTTAGGCCTTGTAGCCTTTTGCCCAATTAAGCCTCCTAGAACCCGTTTTCTTGGATTTTCTCAAAAACGGTCTTAACAACCCCCAAATATTTTTATAGATTATTTTTAGTGGTACCATAGGCTTCAATATTTACTAGGTTTTTAGTCCCTTTGGCGTTCGTACATAGGACTATCCTCATACCCCCTATTTTCGAGGGTTTCTAGGGTTCTAGCTCCTTTTTCCAACTTTGAGGGCTTCAATGACCTCCTCAACTCTCCTCCTTGTGCACACATTTTTGGAATATGTGTTCCCACACTCTCTTGCTCTTGATTGGCACAAAACAGTCCATTTAGCAACTTTCTTTACTGCTGTCCTCTCTAAGCCACTAGCCAAAATGCACTTGCACTCGCCTAGTTCTTGATGAATTCACCATCTCCCCTGCAAACCAAGACACCACACACCATATTTACACTATAAAAACATTCCCCTACTTGATTCCAAGTTTCCATGGTATCCTTTCCACGAGAATTCAAGTGGGGATCATTATTTCCAAAAACTGGCATGAACCGGCTATGAGACCAAAAACTCTAAAAACTTGCAAAACATAAAGCAATTGAACTAAATGGATAATATAATGCTTCACATAGTAATTAAGTGACACAATTGAAAGAATCAAAGCATTAGACAAGTCATTTCAATCCATTCTTGACTGGATGAAGGCACAAAAACATAAATTCAATGAAATTTGCACTCTTCCAACTCACAAATTCCCCTTCCAAAACTCGAAATAATACAATAGCTTTCCCACATGCTCAATTAGGGTTTTTATGACCTTATATACCTTTATCCCATGTGCTAGGACCCTTGGGTCAGGCTTAGAGCATCATTAATGCCCTTTTCCCACTTTTAGGACAAATTGCCAAGTCTACATGGACTAATTTGCCTAATTTCATCATTCAGGCTTCTCCAAACTTCAAGGCTCTAGACTACCCTAAGTTTGCCTTAACTCACACATCAAAAACACTATTGGTACTTTACATCATATTCCTTATTCCCTTGGTGGTTGACTAGAACCATCAACAATAAAAGACTACTTTTGTACAAGATGATTGTAAGTATTATTTAAATGAAGCCTTCAATGACATATATTTTTCAATTATCTTGAATGGATACATTTTTTAGGAACTAATATTCATCTCATTACCATGGTATAGATAAAATTATCTGCCATGCCGAAGAAAAAGACAAAGAGGAAACTAACAGACGAAGAGAACGAAACCTTGAAAGAAAAGGAGAGAGTTCGGGTGGCGGCATATCGTGAAAAGAAGAAATTGGAAACGATTGATGAGAACAACCCGATTGTAGAGGAACCTCAACCATCAAAAAGAGAATGGGAATTGGCAGCACAAAAGGCACGAATGCGAAAGCATCGTCGTAAGACAAATTTAGATACCGTAGTTGGAGACACACCCTCTACGACAAGTGAATATGAAGGGACACCATTAAGCACAAGCAAATATGGAGGGACACCATCTAGCACAAGTGAATATGGATGGACACCATCTACTGCAAGTGAATATGGAGGGACACCATTTACCACAAGTGAATATTGTTGGACACCATCCAACACATCTCAAGTTGAGAGTACATCATCACTCGAAATTGACGAAGAAGGTATGCCATCATTCCCATCTGAACCTCAAGGTATGTCTTCTTCTCCACCCTGGATCAAAGGTATGCAATCTAGCCCACCTCAATTAAATATTAATGAAATTCCTAATGTTGAGATGTATGTACCTAGGAGAACACCACCAAGAATTTTGCGTAGAAAACCAAAGTATTTGATTAATATTGATGATGAGATTTTGCAGCACATGGAAGGTAAGATTTCAACACGCACTTGTAGAAGATATGCTGATAAGATTTGGGAAAGATTATTTGAAAGGCTAAATGAGATTGCAAGATGTCAACTATTTGTTGAAATGATGTGGGGTGTAAAGTATAGGAACATCATGAAGACTCTTGGGTTGAGAACATCGAATGCATCGAGTGAAGACACTATTGTGAAGAATCTAATGGATGCTTATGAGAGTGTGGGTAAGACCTCACGCTCAAAGGATAGTAATGTCACCCGACATGTGATTACATCGACTTTGGTAAGTTGTCAAACAAAGAGAACTCGCCTAATTAGAAAGACTAGTGAAAAAACAAGAATTAGTAGAAAAACTTTATCAAGGGCCATTCAAAGGCGGCAAAGAATTGAGGGCAATGATACAAATGAATTATGGGCATTCTCGGGGAGACTGTCACGAAAAGATAAAGAAGTTGTCGAAGCCTTGAGAACACTAATTGAAGAGTATTGGAAGAATAACACAAGGCCATCTCCAAATCAAAGGGATGTGGTAAGAAGGAGAATCGGTAGTCGGAATCGTGAGCCACATCCAAAGCATTTTTTGGATATGACTCAAACCCAATTTTTTCAAAAATTTGAAAATGATTATCCTCAAATTAGTATTTCTCAAAGATATTTTGAACTGCTTAAACCTTTTTATGTCAAGATAAATCACACATGCACTACTTGTTGTTGTAGACTACATATTGAATTTTCTAACCATTACGATGTTTATCATTCTATATGTTTAGATTTGCATACTAACGATGTTTTGCAGGATTGTGGCATAGAAGCCCCACAATAAATCTTCAAGAGAGTTCTTATCAAAAAATTTATGTCAAATAGAGGATGGCTAGATATTCTATAGGACAACATGCTTGGATGGTTCATGCGAGCATTGCGGTGGCTTCCAGCGTATGCCAGTATGTCAACATATGGAAAGCAAAGATGAGGTGGGACAAAAACTAGTAGAGTTCGGGAAGTATAAAACAATGGAATATGCTACAAAAGATGGGTCTGAAGCAAAAAGGTGTGATTTGGTTATTGAGAAGATTCCAATGTACAAATTTATGACCACATTTCGTGATAGTATACTGTCTGAGTATGCAATGCATACCCATAGAGCCCGATGGTCGGACATGCAGTTCAAGCTATGCAAGGACACCTTTCCAGTTGGAAGCATAGTATCCATGGTTGACTTTGCAGAGGACTACACTCTACAACCACAACATGAGGTGCAGTCATAATATTACAACTCTACACAAGTTTCAATATTTGTGCACATAGCATTCATTCATGCATCTGATAGTACAGATGAGAAAAGGAAGGTAATGAGGGAGTACCACTTTTACATTAGTGATGATCGCACACATTCTGCAGAGTTTGTGCAAGGTTGCTTCCAAATGTTCTACAGTGGTTTGGCTCAGAGGGGCATAGAATACGATCAACATATAATATGGTCTGATAACTGTGCAGCACAGTTCAAGAACTCGCGCATGTTCTACTGGTTGTGCAGGATGCATGTCATTACAGGTGTTCAACATATGTGGAACTTTTGTGAGGTTGGACATGGAAACGGGGAGCATGATGGTGCAGGAGCATGCGTGAAAAGAGCATTAGCACGAGAAGAGTTAAAGTATAAAGATAGTGCAAAGTTGATAGATGCAAAATCAATCGTCGAGTGGTGTAATGCTTTGATGGGTCTAGCTAATGAAGGTACGTCTTTAGTTCATAGATTTTTTTGGTTGATGGATGATACTAACATTGCACCTTATGAAGATTGTTGTACACTAATAGGATCGAGTGAGGTACACTCTTTCCTTAGCTCAAATACAGGTTCATGGAGTATCGATACACGAAAGATGGCATGCTTTTATTCTTCATGTACAATGCAAGATTGGAATGATTGTGAGTCAGGGGAGTGGGTTGACAAATGGTTCACAAGTTATCTTAGCCCACTTCACACGTATCACCCTCCGACGGCATTGGAACTAACACAGATAGAATCATCGATCGATTTTGACCACATATCAAATCTAGTTCAACGAGGTGATATATCTACTTTCTTAGTTGTTGAAATTCCATATCGTTACATCTTACTTTGTATTGTATTCGTAATGTTGACAAATTCCAAGAGATTTTTTGCACATATCAATGCAGGGCATGTTTATGCAGTTATTGCAGATGAAGACAATGAAGAGGGAATAGACTATTACTTGTGTCATTGTGTTGAGACCAAAAAGAAATTGGAGGCCCCACTTATAGATGGAGAAAAAATCGAATACCTTACAGGCTTAGTTGTGGTTACTGGAACATGGCTTACAAGGTACCCACATTCAAGTGTTAAACATTGGCTATTTCAGGATTTGACATGCATCGTAAGATTCTTCATTACTCAAACCTTGTCGTGGCATCCAATGTTCATTTGACCAAATATGGGGGTAGACCTCTGAACAAGACATTATGGAAGGTCTGTGAGTCTAACCATGAGGCAATACTTGACACAATAAAGAGTAGAGCAGAACCGGATGGTTCGTTGGATTAATTTGTAAGTATATGCACATTGGTTCTTATTAATTTATACTTGTATGCACATTAATTTGTTTGATGCCAATGCTATCATCCTCTTTTACAGTGATTGGTGTCCCCTTGCAAAAAATGCTGATATATGAGCTATCGAAGAGAATGTCAACCAGAAAAGCAATGCAACATCCTTATTTTGATGCCTGCATGCAACATCTATAAGTGCCTTCCATCTATTTTTATTTCATTTCCATTTTGGATGCTCTTTCTTTTTCTCTTTTACTTTTCATATTTGTAAGTAAACTACTAAGGGTTGATTGATCTTTCATTGCAAAAAATGCTGATTTAAGAGCCATTATCAAAAATCTCAGCGAAAAAAGCAATGCAACATACTTATTTTGATAATTTTGACAAATCTCAATTTTGATTTCAAGCCATTATAAGAGATCATTTGAAGCTTAGCGAGGGAATCTCAAGTTACTCATTTGAAGTTAACCTCATGATGAGCACCTATGATGTAGACATTTAAAAAGAATCTTGAATGTATGAGTGACATTGTAAAAGATTTGAGAGAACGAAGTGCCAAGTGCATTGTAATAAGATTTAATTACATAATGAGATATACTCAAATATTGTAAGGTTGAAGTTCATGTTTGGTGTAGTAGCACCTTGTTCTGTAAATTCTTTGAGTAGGAAAATTTGCAAACTTTGAATTTTGAAATGTAAACAATGTCAAAAAGGTCATATAAAGGTCATGTAAACAATTTGTACACATTTTTTTGTAACTCGTGTGAGCAAGCGTACTGTTCCAACACATCCTACTAGGTATGTTTACAGTAGGAATGGTCCTCTTTCACACCGAAACATGTGAAATCGCTCCAAGCTATGTTCCATTGGATCGATCCCTTAAGGGTCCAAAGTGCACAATAGCTGCAAACTTCAGCATGCTATTACTTGGATACCGTGATGCTTAGAAACTTCTCATCTGATCCTACAAAAAGGCGTTGAACCCCTCTAGAAAAACCTCTCTCGATTTTGGCTATCTTGGAGTGGTTTTCTCGTGGCGGCAGATTTTCACTTGATGGAAAACGTGTCAAATTCAAGCTGTGCAAAGTTGCAAAGTGGTGCAACATTTTTTTGCAACTTGTGTGAGGAAGCAGACTATTCCAACACATCTGAATAGGCATATTTATGGTGGGAATGGTCCTCTTTCACACCGAAACACATGGAATCGCTCCGAGCTATGTTCCACCGGATCGATCCCTTAAGGGTCCAAAGTGCAAAATAGCTGCAAACTTTAGCATGCTATTACTTGGATACCGTGATGCTTAGAAACTTCTCGTCTGATCCTACAAAAAGGAGTTAGACCCCTCTAGAAAAAAATCTCTCGATTTTGGCTATCTTGGAGTGGTTTTCTCGTGGCGGCAGATTTTCACTTGATGGAAAACGTGTCAAATTCAAGCTATGCAAAGTTGCAAAGTGGTGCAACTTTCGCTCTGCAACTCGTGTGAGCAAGCGGACTATTCCAACATGTTTGAATAGGTATTTTTATGGTCTGCATGGTCCTCTTTCACACCGAAACATGTGGAATCGCTCTGAGCTATGTTCCACCGGATCGATCCCAAGGGTCCAAAGTGCAAAATAGCTGCAAACTTCAGCATGCTATTACTTGGATACCGTGATGCATAGAAACTTCTCATCTAATCCTATAGGATTGCATTGAGCCTGTCTACAAAATCCTCTCTCGGTTTTCGCTATCTCAGAGTTGTTTTCCAATGGTGGTGGATTTTCACTTGATGGAAAAAGCATCAAATGCAAGCAGTGCAAAGTTGCAGATTGGTGCAAATTTCATTCTGCAACTTGTGTGACCAAGCGGACTATTCCAACACATCCAAATAGGTATGTTTACGCTAGTCATGGTCCTCTTTTGCACCGAAACACGTGGAATCACTCTGAGCTATGTTCCACCAAATCGATCCTTTAGGTTGGAGGAGTCTTAAGTTGCAAATTTGTAAGTTGTTTAAAGAAACAAAATTTGAAATGATATTGAATGGCCCACTTAGAAATCATTGCATCTAAGTGATGCTCATAGAGGTGAGGCACTAGGCCTTCCCGGGAGGTCACCCATTCCAGTATACTCCAGCTCAAGCGCTTAACCATGAAGTTTTTTCCCCAAGAAGGATAGTGGAAAAGGCAGAATCCAGTGTACTTTTGATGAGTGGAAAGGAATTCCTAAGAGACATGAAGGAGGAAGGAGTTGTCTATACAATCATGTTGAAGCCAAAGGAGGAGGAGTCACCTAGTCGGCTACCTATGACAACAGAGGTGAAGCAACTGTTGGATCAGTTCAAGGATATCATTTGTGAAGGCACACCAACTACACTACCACCTAAGAGGGCAATCAGTCATCAAATTGACTTTGTACCAAGAGCAACATTTCCTAACAAGGGTGCATACAAAATGACACCGGAGCAGAACAAGGAGATAGCAAGGCAAGTTCAAGAACTTTTGGACCAAGGGTTGATCAGGAAAAGCATAAGCCCATGTGTTGTTCCAGTAGTGTTGGCACCTAAGAAGGGAGATAAGTGGAGAATGTGTACTGATTCTAGGGCCATAAATAGGATAACCATTGATATAGGTTTCCTATTCCTAGGATAGAAGACTTAACGGACTGTTTAGGGGGGTGCTAGGTACTACTCCAAGATTGATTTGAAAAGTGGCTACTATCAGATTAGGATGAAAGAGGGAATAAGGACTATGATATAAAGTCCCAAGAGTTTTTTTGATGAGTGAATTGGAAATAGGTTTGTTAGGGGCTTGTGGTTTGGGTAAGTCTGGACACTATGAGCATTTTGAGCAATGTTGCCTTGGCTATTTGTCCTAAAAGTTGGAAAATGACATTAATGATGCTCTAAGCCCAACCGAAGGGTCCTAGAACATGGGAGAAAGGTATATAAGGTCAGAAAAACCCTAATACCTGGGTTGGAGGATTCTTTTCACGAATTGAGACTTGGAGAGTACATTTTTGTGATTGGAAGAGAGCAAGTTTTCATTGAATTTCTGTGTTTGAGCCTTCATCCAGTCAAGAATGGATTGAAGGGACTTATCTAATGCTTTGAGTCTTCCATTTGTGTCACTTAATTATCTTTTGTAGCATCAGATTAGTTATCTAGACCGATTGGTTATCTTTTTGCAAGTTTTTGGTTTTCTTGGTCTCATTGCTGGTTCAGGCCAGTTTTGTGAATAATGAGTCCCACTTGACTTCCCGTGGCTTTCCTCTCATGGCCACTTGGAATCAAGTTGGGGACTATGTAAATAGTGTACATATAGGTTAAGGGGTCTTGTTTTGCAGGGAGGTGATGAAATCATCAAGCACTAGGCGAGTGCAAGTGCATTCTGGCTAGTAGCTTGGACAGGACAACAGTAAGGAGAGTTGCTAAATGGATTGGTTTTGTGCCAATAAAGAGTATCAAAGTGTAGGCACATGTATCTCAGTCATGTGTGTGCCAGGAGGAGAGTTGAGGAGGTCGTTGAAGCCCTCAAAGAAGGAAAAAGAGCCAAAAACCATAAGAACCCTTTAAAATAGGGGGTTTGAGGACAATCATATGTACGAAAACTTGTAGGACCTAAGGCTTCATAAATATTGGAGCCTTGATGATAAAAAGAAAGAATCTACAAAAAAATTTGGGGGTTGTTAAGACTGATTGTGAGAAAAGTCAAGAAAACGGGTTCTAGGAGGCCAAATTGGGGCAGAAGGCTATAAGGCCTAAAATTGAGTTTTTCAAGAAAGCGATGGGTAAAAGGTGAAAGAATCCAATAAGATGGATCAGTGAGGAGATAAATCAACAAAGGGACAACTAGGATAGTGGTGTGGGGACACCTCGACTCTTGAAATTTATGACAAGCTTCATAATTTTGTAATGTTTTAGTCATTTAGAATTTCGTGGGACCATGTTAAGAAATGGTTAAGTGTTTAAAATTGCAATGATATATTCATCAAAAGGATTAAATGACAGTTGTAACCGAATGGGAATATTGGGTAGATGAACAATTTGTCTAACAACCCTAGAATCTCTATAAAGAGACAACATGTAACCGAATACGGGGAGATAGAGGAAATAGAGAGTGCAACTACAAGAAAACAAAAAAGAGAGTAAACAAGAGGGAGAAGAAATCGGGCTCTCTGGCCTTCAGCCAAAGAGCCATTTAAAGCATGTATGTTTTTGAAGTGTTAATATCTGGAATTCGTTAAAGAGGAGTTTCCATTTCCCGTCGTGTCGTTCTCTCTATCTTTCCTAGTTTATTGTTTTGCAAATTGTGAATGCAGATTAGTTTTGAAGGATTCACTATTGTTTTGAATGTCATGGATGTCTTGTTTTCAGGTTTCTTTATGACAGTCCTGAATGGAATGGGAAAAACGGTTTCAGTTGATAGGGAATATACGTAAAATAATCGAGTGTGAAATTCTTGTATGGTTTTAAATGTATAACGATTTTCAAAGAAACCATTACATCGCTCGACCATTGTGTTTGAGCAATGTGTGACTCGGGCTTTGAACAGCGGAAAGGTGGCGGATAGAATTAGAGGCTTAAGAATATGTCTTGATTAGTAGTGATCAGTAGTGATCAGTACGTTAAGGAGTGAGAAGGGTGGATGAGCCACTGTCTTGTGTTGTTTCCTCTGCATCAGAATGGTATCAGAGGCAGAAGGTTCTGAGCATGTAGAAGGCAATCTACACCAGGAAGTAGCGTGGGTTCTTGGTTGCAAGTTGATCCATCCAAGCTACAGGAAGGACGCAGTTGTTCTTGCGTGTGTGAAGATCTCAAGTTGGGGTCTTCGTATTGTCTACGCCAAGATGAAGCCAGGTAGAAGGTGCAATGAGAGCAACCACTAAGAGAAGGGTGGGAAGCATCTTCCAAAATCTTGTGTGGGTAAGATGGTAGTATTCAGGATTCAATGGCAATATTTAGATATATAAATATTGTGATATTGCTATCAGGATTCAATCGTGTAGTTTTACAAGTCAAACTCATTGACCCATGATTCATCAGTAGTGGTTCACAAGAACCCATCTCTCATGATAATGAATGGTTCATAAGGAGGAAGATAAATCTTCATACATTTCTTCTATCACAAATGAGATAAGTGCTTGGTTTCATGAAGGTCATGAGACAACCATTAATGGGGAGTGGATACATGAAGAACTAATGGAGAATGATAATGGCTTCAGACCTACTATAAAGGAATTTTTTTTTCATTTCAATGATGCAAGAGGTTTTTGGTTTCACTACCAAAATGAGCCTACGAAGAATGCATGTGAAACTCCTTTTGACCTTGAGGGTGTACTTACTCCATCTCAAGGATCATGCATTGAGGATGACATAGATCAATGCTACGGCTAACCAATTAATAATTATACACGTGAATAAGTCAAACATGTACATGTCAATAAGGGAACTACAAGTACTCATAAACACGTAAGCCTCAAAAAGTATACAAATGAATACATAGTATACACAAATTAAAACAAAGTATATGCACGAATACAAGGTATATGCATGAAAACATGTAAGCCACAAAGTATACACTCGAATGCACGTAAGTCACAAAGTATACACGTAAGTTGTAAAGTATACACTTGAATATACGTAACTCATATCTATTGAACCATCAATTTAGAATGCAAATATGGACAAGCATCGAAAAAAGATATTTGTATTAACCAAATAGCCATGTAGGCATACATAAATATATGTCGATATAAGTATGAAATATATGTACAAAATAGCCATATAGGCTTACAAGAATGCCATCTAGGCATACAATGTCAAATATGTCCAATAAAAAATATGTACAAAACTGCCATGCAGGCATACAATAAAAGACTATGCAATCAAAAGTCATTGCTCTCCATGCCCAGGAAATAAAATCTTTCCCTTAACTTTTCGCTTGGATGGCGATAGGTCTGTCACTCATTTTTGTTGCGCTCGTGGAGTGCTCCTACTACTCCTCCTAGGGTTTAGTTCATGGTGAAGTTTTAACTATTACAATAAGAAGTAAAGACATGAATATATAGAAATTACATTATAAAAAATGATATATTTGACAAAATAATAACTTACAACCATCTCACGATCTCTCTCCATGAGGGAAATATCCTCACGCCCATGCTCAGGCATGCTCAAGCCCTGTATAAACCATACAAATAGACAAAAACTATGTGAATCAATAATGGTTTGATTTCTGACTAACTAACATCTATAACAACAAATGTAAATTAAAATTTACTAATTTGCCACATACCTCTTCTATCAAAGCCATCAAGGATTGTATAGCAGATGTCACACCAATATCCATTGCCCTCGTCACATTCGGAGGTGTATCATCTCGCAACAACTGAAAATAAAACAACAAATTATTCAACATAATCAACGATGTGCATGTATAAACTACACAAATCTATTAAGTACTTGATTCATTAGTTAAACTCTTTATTCTATTACTTGCGTGAAGGTTTGAGTAAATCCACCACCACTGGGAAGTGTTCCATCAAAACCTCCAATATTAGTCTGTTCAACATCCAAAATTGCATATTAAATTACCATTCGTAAAACAATTCCATTAATATGCAATAAACTTATAATTGTTTACTAGTTACATACCGTAGCGATAGGTGTACTGCAAAAATAGGTTGGTGGGGGGCCGGTGTATCTAGTCTCAACACTATGACCCTACAATTTTATTAAAATCATAAAACATTTTTAGTTAATCTTGCATTTCAAAATCAAAATTTAATAAATTAAATTCAATGAACACATGCAATAACTTTTACCTGACTATCAATGCCATATGCCTCATGCAAAATGTCAGCTTCCCTCTCCATCTCTATAGCTATAGACGGATCCTGCGTACTAGTCTCCTGAGGGTCGGTGGGGTCATGTGAACAAGTAGCTCCGCAAGATTGACACACATGTGTTCGAAGGGCACCACCAGAAGACTCCCCTGGATGGCGCTATAGAATAGGGCTAGTATGATGGATGACACTCTGGGTCAAAGTGTTGATTGCCTGCAATGTCTCTACGTCAACACTTTCCTTCACGATGGAAGGCATAACAATGTGCTCATGAGGCGGCCTAGCGAGAGCTCGTCTACCTTCCCGTGTAGGATCCGACTATGCACCAGGTCTATCCTGAGTTGACCCCCCACCTCTACCCTAGAAATCCCTCATATCAAAATAATTTGGGATTTTGTTCAATATGAACTCACTGTATAGTTTCCTAAGGAAATATTATGGGACCTCGCAATTGTTGCACGGTGGTAATCAAAGACCATGTACCACCTATCATAAAATCGCTCCTTCATTTGTTGGTGGTGGCACCAATGGATAGGAAACCTCTTTGCATTGAGGGTAAGATTTTGATTTGTGCGTGGGTCAGTGAATAATGAGCACAAATCACCTTTTATTATTTTTAAATCTTTCACATCCTTGTATGATAGTTTATTTGTATAATACTCCCTAGTCGCTTGCCTCCTATCTTCCTATCCAGTTATTTGTTTGCTAATTGAATCTATGTTTGTTAAAATATCTTTCAAGGAATTTGCTAGGGTCATTCTTTCTGTGGTTGAACCATTTGGATCACTCAACCTATTGATCAAATCCTCAATTTTTTTTTTGTTATTTTCAATTTCACTCATTAAATTTTGTTGAGTGCCAGGAGGGGGTTGAGTGATTGGTGGAGGAGGTTGATTTTGTGGTTGATTTTGATCTTGAGGATTTGGTTGGTCCTCCTATTGAGGATTTTGAGAGTTTGCAGGTTGATTTGCATCTCCTAAAATTTCAAACAAATAGATATCAAATTCAACCTAAAACTAACAAATTCAAAATAAAAAGCATAGAATCTGTACCTCTTACAGCTCCTCGTCGTCGTAGCACCATCATTGAGAAGAAATTTGGATGCTTGGTGAAGAAATTCCTCTCCCCGAACACGAGCACGCTATTTTTGGTGTTTTTGGCCGCGGGTGCACAAAAAAAATAGTCAAAATGCAAATGAGAGATTTTCATTTCTTTTTTTACTTTTAATAGTCGATAACACGAGCACGTTATAATGTGCTCGTGTTATCTCTTTGCATTTTTTATCCACCAAACCTTACCTACGTTTAACCGACGACATAACACGAGTGTGTTATAACGCGCTCGCGTTATGTCCAAAAAAATTTTTTTTTAAAGGGTGTCCACAGAATGGCTACCCATTTCCACACACCCGCCCTAATTAAATTATGAAAAAATCATTACATTGAAGTTCTCAAATTTGTTCCAGCTTATTGGCATCTCACTGTCTTGCTGAAAAGTTGATATCAATTTTAGGGAAAGGTAATTCTGAATACCATACCCAAATCTGGATTAAAGATAGGTAATTCAATTGATACAATTACATAATTTATGGGAAAGATAAGTGCAAGAAAGTAAATTGGTTGTAATGTGATGCTTATCTGACATTCAGGATTAAAGATAAGTGATTCAACTGATACAATTACTGAATTTATGGGCAAGATAAGTGCAAAAAAGTAAATTGGTTGTAATGTGATGCTTATCTGACATTCAGGAAAAATATAAAAATAATCTTTGTGGTAAATGGAAGTGTGGAATAAAGTTGTTGGTAATTTCTAAAACTCATGAATCGTTAATAGTATTTCAAACTTTTTTAAAAATAAAGAACCCTAATAGTATCTCAAATTCTTCAAAAATAAAGAAAATAGCTCGTCAAAATGATATATAGCTACTAGGTCTTCAAAATCCTTGTAGAGAATGATACCTAGTTTGGAAAGGACAACTCGCGTTGTTCAACAAGGTATGGTTGATTTGTATTATGTCTTGAGCTTGTTCCTTTCTCCATCATCATTAGTTTCTGCTTTTATCTTAGACATGAACATTGTCAATGGAGTGCATACAAATTCGCAGGCAAAGACAACACAGTGAAAGAGTTATAAACAAAATCAGCTATTGCTTTGCCGCCACAATCACAAAAAATAGGAAAGCCATAGAAAATTTGATCCCATTTGGTGATCTTTTCATTTGATTTCCCAAAAATGTTAACAAGCCAGCTATATCGCCACTTGCAAAATCTCAAGGCTTTCAGAATTTCGAAGCTCATCAAATGATGGTTGGATATTCTAGGATTTCATAAATTTCATGAATATAGTTTTGTATCTATTTTTGCACATCACACCTCAATTTACTGGGAATGCACATCTTTGGCTTCATGCATGTTGAAGAAGTGAGATGGAGGGACATACTTCTTCTGATCTATTTTCTCAAATTGATCCCAGTTTTATTTTCAATTTTTGGCTTCCTACTTAATCGTTGTCTTCACATTTGTAAATAAAATCTTCCTTTGTAAATAAATTAGAATTATTGTTCAAAAGTTTTACTAAATTGAAAACCTTTAACACCTATTACTGGCTGAATTTGTAGAGCCTCGTAAAGCTACTGAGGTTGATAGGACTGCTGAGGTGGAGAGTGATAATCATGTGGTTGAAGACAACATTGTAGAGGCAGCTAAAGCTACAGAGCCAATTAACATTATAGAAGCACGTGGAATTGTAGAGGCTGGTAAAACCTTAGAGCATGGTTTTGATTTTATGTAGATTGCATTTAACTGTTATATAATTTGCATAACCAACAATTGTATTCTGCATAACCAACCTTTTTAGTTTCTGATTTTGATGTTTCATAAAATACTTTTTGTACTGCACTAATACTTTTGTATTCTGCATAACCAACCTTTTTAGTTTCTGATTTCGATGTTTCATAAAATACTTTTTGTACTGCACTAATACTTTTTGTCTTGCAAAACCCAGCTTACAACAATTTACACTTCCCTATGACGATATCTTGCTATCGGCATAACCATTGAACCTCAAATGAGGTGCAAGCGCTAGTTCCCATAATACTTTTTTGAATTACTAGTGGGGAAAGCTCTCAATTATTTATGTACCCAACATCTCAAGATTTAAGCTATATACAAGGAAGAGAACGATATGATAGTTGGATTGCCAAAACACATTTAAACCAATAGAGCTAAGTCTTAGGAGAGAATACTTTTGGACTTGTAAATGACCAGCAAAATGGGTGAGAACTTGCAAAGAAACCTAGAGGTAATAATTCATCAACAACTTCCCCTTTGAAATTAGCTTAAAAAATGAGAAAATGGTAATCACAGAGGATTTGAATATCAAAATTGGAAACTGGAATACTCCACCAAGGCAGCAGAACAATTTTGAATCTGGCAAGCCATGTATATGAGGCATAATTCATAGAGACAAAAAAAATGGTTGCAGTACCACATTTGAGGACGAAATTGGTGATGGTGATTGAGTGTGGTAAAATTAGAATGAATTGCAGAAGAATTGGAGGATTTTTTAGAGGGTGGTGAGGAACAGGTGGGGACACTAAAAGGGTTGGGAATGTGAGGGGGCACTTTCAATGTCACAACTCGATGTGGATTTCATGGATACAATGTAAATCACACCCTCACAGGTCAATAAAAAGAAAATGCAACATTGATTCTATCATTGGGGATGTTTAAAATCAACCATATTTAATGAAAAATCAGAATATGTCATCCAACAAATAAATCTATTACAGGAATTTAACATATCAATACTTCAAATTTTGAATGGCATATCAAACCTCTATATGAAACTTCAAATTTAAAATCTACCATTGATGAAATAATTTCTACATCTGTGGATATATCACAAGAAACAAAGAGTTTACAAAAGAAAATACTCTATAGCCCTATCTAAAGCATGAATCGATATGATTGTTAGAACTAAAAAACTTTTATATTCAGCTAGATTAATGCAAAAAACTATGATTAAAAGAGACTTCATGCCCTCCTTCTAGCACCACATGTAAGCACCAAAAATCTGAAAACAACTATAAACTCCAACACCCATTAGCATGGTTAGTTCAAACTATTGCAAACATAATAGTGCTCCTATGAAATAATTCATCACGCTTGATAAACAAAATAACAAACTAAACTAATTGAAAGCATAAAAAGCATGGTGGATACCTATTCCATATTGGATTGGTGCACCCTTGATATGTAAAGGATCCATTTCCCAATCCTTGCTAAGCCTTAAGATGATGATAGACAAAGAGATGCAAGATGAACTCAAATTCCTATAGTAAGAATGCTCATATTGTAGATGGAAATGAAGGAGAAAAGCCTTGAATTTATAGATGAGATTGAGAGAAGAAGAGGCAAAGTCAAGGAATGTGGGACTAATCCTCAACCAATAGATTCATGCCACTTGTCAAGATGTGAGAGGATGAAGGGTGAGCACATTTTGGTCTTTGTGCAAGATAAATGCAATTAGGTGAGTTTGAAATTTGAAAAAATGGCATTAAATGCATATGGTTGAAAGATTTGGGGGGAAATTTGTTTCGACAAAAAATTCAAACAAATGGAGTTAATGAGGGAATATGCTTTGTGAGGAAAATAGAGATTTAATAAATCAAAATAAGTAATTTATTGTGCAAGTGGGAAAAGCTAGAGGATGGGACATGGATTAGGCTTAGTTTTAATCATGGATTTTATTAATTAAGTTGATGTTAGGTGTTTGTGAAATTCAACTTAAATATTTGGATGAGAAGATAAATAACATTTAGAGATTTAATTAAATATTTGGATTTATTTAATTAAATGTAGGAACTTAGGAGATTAATTAAATAATTTGATTTTTCTAATTAAGGAGATAACCATAGGAGATTAATCAAATAAACTTGATTTATTTAATTGATGGGCGAATATGATTTAATTAAATATGAGGAATGCATTATGTCAATTTTGCATGTCTACACCCCTAGTCTCCTAAGGACCTATAGACCCCAAGTTTCCTCTTAAACCTTGCACCTTTGATATGTCCCTTGATCTATGGTTCATCTATATTCTCAATCCATTGTGAGTTATCCAACCCTTAGCTTCTTTTTCCTCAAGTCCTTCCTAAAATCAAGCCCTTGCTTACCACTAAAATTTCAAATTTCAAACTAAAATATAGTTTCAACCTAGGAACCCTAATGCAATACACTATTTCACCTACCCTCTTGTTATGGTTAGATGTTTCAATAACTAGAATCAATTTGTATAATCCCCAAGTGATGGGTCCCACCATCTTGTGAGCTTGACCCATGCCCTAATGCACCATTAGTGAGGAGGAAAATTTATAAATTAAATTAGGGTCTCCCTTCATGCCCTACAAGCACAATCAATTATCGTGGGTCATGATTGCAAGTGTAATTCAAGGAAAAAGCATGCTTTAATACTTTGGGTATTCATTGAAATGTACTAATCAAAAGATTTCATATGTTTAGTGTTAATTTTATCACCCTCTTGCCTTGGTTATAGACATTTCAAATTTCCTAGCACCCTTCCAACTCTTTCCCTTCAATTATGACACATGTGAGAAATATACATGCAACTCTATTCCATATTGCAAGTGTTGGTCATTCATTACTTTTAGTCACTACAATGCCAAAAAAGTCTTTGGTTTCAACTCTATCCAATCCAACTTATCTTAGGAGCAACATAATTGTGAAACTAGAAGGGGGTTATATTTTTAAATATTAACTGTAACATAATGTCTCCATGATGGTTTGTACATTTTTAGAGGAATATTTAGTCATAGCAAGGGTTTTTTAACTATCACATTTTTTGGCATGAGTTTAATACTAGATTTTATTAATGTGACAATATTTTAATGCATTTTAAGCTTTGTAGTGATCTTTATCATATTATATATGGATTTATGCAATTATTTGATAGATTATTAAGCACATGTTATATTATTTATACCACATATTTTTTGTATGTGAAGATGTAGCTTATTATTTTGTATGGTTCTATTTTTCTTTTCTTTTAGATAAAGTATGACTCTAGTTCCTAGTGGATAGGCACTAATCCTATGAACTAACGATCAATCATATACACTTTTAAAGGAAAAAATCATTCACTAGAAGTATAGGAATTAGTTTTAGTATTTGTGTTGTTTATGGCTCAGTCATTTAAATAGGGAAATATTAGTTGTAATATTTATCATATAAATACTTTATAAATCTGTCCTCGCACTCACATATCACATTTTCTACAAAAAATTGCCCTATTAAAGATATATATCAATCCTTTAAGTTGGTTTTCCTTTAACCTAGTGACAAATTCTAAATTTAAGCTTATTTTAGATACAACTACAAACTTAAAATCTTTTCGCATTTACAACATATTTAGGGTACCTATAGGAACACCTTCCTAAGCCTATTTGAGACTAAATTATTGGAGATATTATCCACTCTCATTTGTTGGCCTTAATCCCTCAATAATTTGTTGATGAAACCTTGTTTTACCCTCATAAATGTCAACCCTTGATGTTGAAGATAAAACTATGTTCTATGATTATGGAGTGACAATTTGGGGAGCCAACAATGAGCATATAGGTGGCATCATTTTTCTAAACATTCATGAATTAGTTAAGAAAACTTTAAACATTTGTGCATTCCATTATTAACTTGAGAGGTATATATGGCTATCTTTTTCATATAATTTCCATCAATATAACTTCAATTTATTAATACCCAACTTGTATCCACTCTTCCAGATTAATTGAATCTAATTTAATTAATTATTACTGTGTATTACCCTATGGGGTGGCTCCCATTGAAACTAACTATGTCCCTTGCCTCCTTTTATAGTTGTTGTGACCCCTGCAAGGGCAAGGGAGAGGGAATATTCTATGTTGAATGATCTCACTAGATTAAAGTTCATCTTGTCTCCAAACCTTACACCAAGAAGATTGTTTTTCAGAAACTAATACATGTTTATTTAATTTTCCTAGATTTATGTAAAAGTAACTGGGTTCTCTTAAAATCAAGAGAAGTTACATCACCTTATTCTATAGAATTTAAATGTTTAATATTTACTATGAAATATGTATGCCTTCACAACCAATTCAATATAGATTCTATAATATCATGACAATATCAATTATAAACATATATTGTTTCATCATTATACACATCCTAATTATATATGATACTTATATAAATATCTTAATTTTTTCTCTTTAAATCTCAATTATTTATAAAAAATTCAAACTATTAATGATTTGGGACTTTTAACATGATTAAAATATAATATTTTTAAAATTTCAAAATGATTCACTTAGAAATATTTAAATTATATTAAAGGTTTAAAGTTCAATTGGCTGTACACAATTGATGAGAGTGATGGTGTGAACTCCTTGATTACACCATACACCAAGGTTCTAAACCCCAAAGGTAATAAATAAGGGATGAGGCCAACTTCAAGCTCTAGGAAAATTAGGTGGAATGGACATTGTTTGGTTCTTAGGTCTTGATTGAAGAGGTAATGGCTTAGACTTGTACTCTTGAAAGCAATCAATTGCAAAATAAAATCGTTTAGATAAAGATGGTTAGCCATACACCAAGGTTCTAAACCACAAAGGTAATAAATAAGGGATGAGGCCAAGTTCAAGCTCTAGGAAAATTAGGTGGAATGGATATCTTTTGGTTCTTGAGTCTTGATTGAAGTAATATAAGCTTAGACTCGTACTCTTAATACCAATCAATTGCAAAAAATTGATCTAGATGAAAATGATTAACCTTTAAACAAAAAAGAAAAAAGAAAAATACTTAAATTATTAGTGAGTTGTGATTTTATATTAAAGATAAAATTAAATTAACAATCAAATATATATAATCAAAGATAAATTAATAAGATAATCAACTTATCTCACTTTTGTGGAGAGCAATATATTTTTAAATCTAACCATGCTTATATTTTTATATCACTAAAATAGTAAAAATAATAATAAATCAATTGTTTTTCCTCTTTGTCATTAACTGAAATTATTAAGTTTCAATCTAAGATATTAATTTGATAAAAACAAAATTAAGTCAAAAAGATTGAAATTTATGAAAACTCGTCCCTACTATCAAATAAGACAAGCCTACCACAAAGTAATGAAAAAAATATTAGTCAATATTTTGCACACCGTTTGACCACTATTCTATTCATTAATTATTAGGTCGATAAGGTTTTTTATTCTTAATGTACGACGGTTTCCTTGCCGGTTAGCGTAAAATTTCTCTCTTCAAACTTTTTTCCACATGCTGAAGATTCTTATATATATTAATTATAATATTCTACTGTTTTTTACGACGAAAATTTCAGATTATATACTGTACACTCGTAGAAATTCACAATAATTCTAAAATAACAACTGGATACAGCGTAATCAGTTTGTATCATATAAATGTACAAACATCTATTGATTTCCAGAAGGGAAAGAAAGAGAAATTGAGGTGACGGTAAAAAAACATTGGAAGAGAAAAAAAAAAATCATCTGGGTCCGGATAATTCAGAAGCCGAAGGCCCACAGGAGATTCTCCTGTCACCAAAATCTTCAGATAAGAGCAACGGTAGATTTGGTGAGCCTGTAAATACAGAAAGACCCTGATCCATCTCGGTCATATCTTCCAATGCCTTCACTACGATCGACATTGCTGGCCTTCTTGTAAAATCATACTGTATACAACATATCGCCACTCCTAACACTTTCGCTGCCTCCTGCTCTGCACCAATCCCTTCATCTTTTATTTCGGAATCGACTAAATCCACGAATCTCCCTTCCTCTGCCTTACGCTGTAACACTGGAAACAATCCACATCCCGGTGATGTAAGCTCCCTATTTCTCCTTCCGCTCACAATTTCTACCACCATAACGCCAAAGCTATATATATCTGCTTTCTCCGTAAACTGCATGTCCAGTAACTCAGGCGCCATATAACCTGGCGTTCCTCTTAACATTGTTATTACTTCACTCTGTTCTCTGTTGATCAGCTTTGCCAGCCCAAAATCTGAGACCTTGGCATTGAAGTTTTCATCGACAAGAATGTTCTGGGGCTTTATGTCGAAATGAATGATTCGTTCACGACACTCTTCATGCAAGTATGATAATCCCCGTGCTATGTGAACAATCACTTTCGATCTAGTCTTCCAATCCAGCACATGTTGATGGCTTCCGTTGGGAAATATCCATTTATCCAGAGACCCATTTACTAGATACTCGTATACAAGCATTCGGTGAGACTTTTCTGCACAGAAGCCCTTCAGTCTCACTAAATTAAGATGATGAATGTTTCCCAAGGTTTCCACTTCTGCACGGAACTCTTTGGAGCCTTGCCCTGCTTTGTCAAGCCGCTTCACTGCTATCTTTGTATTGTCCAACAGAATGCCCTCATAAACTGAACCAAATCCTCCACCGCCCAACCTCATGCTGAAGTCATTTGTGGCCTTTTGCAATTCCTGGAATGAGTATCGCACAGGTAAGCCAGCCGGAAAGTCTAAATCCTCATCTTTTTGCTCCTCTAGTCTACCCTTTCCCAATTTATATATCCATACCCACAATAACAGTAACATGGCAACTGTACCAACAACAACAGGAACAGCGATAATTATAACTGAGTAATTAACCTGCTTGGGTCTTGACTGAACTTTAATATAAGCAGTTGAATTGTAAAAGTAATCGCTTGTTTTAGAGTTCAGTTGCAAGGAGAAGACAGATGACTTGAGAAAACAATAGCCAAAAGAAGAATTGAATCTGACACCATACCCGATGAAAGCTGCTTTGCAAGAGCAATTCGTAGAGCAAAGATTTTTACAGTAATCTCCTGTGACCAATTCTACAATAGAGGGTTTTTCCCACATATAACTAAAATACGAAACATGCTCCAGCTCCAGAAAGGAATGACCTGGCGTGCTAATATTGCCAGTGGGTGTCTGTGAACAAACGAGTTGATTGTATGGAGTACATCCCGAACTGGGATTCGAGGCGTCAGTCTGGAAAAAGTACTTGCCTTTCTCTGGACAGCCGCACTGACTATCTGTGCAAATACCATAATCCCCACATGCTGTTGGATATTCACACCTGCTCAGCCCATTAGTAACTTCTGACAAAAGGTCATAATCAGCTCTTCCAGTTTTTGCTTGGTAAGAGTAAAATTTCAGATGCCCATCATAATAAATCTTTAAGTAGAGGGAATCATGAGGTATGGAAATATTATCTGCAATTGGAATGGATGTTGATCCTTCTGAATAGTATAAGAGCGAATTGGTGTCGAATAGTATGAAGGAAAAGTTAGCTGTAGGAAGCTGGGGATATATAAAATACATTTGAGGCGGGGTAGTAGCTGTGAACATAGCGAAACCTTCCCGAATCAAAGATCCATAAAAAATACCTTTGCTTGTGTTTGTTGGAGAAATGTTTGCAGTAAGCTTCTGTCCCGCCTTCAACTTCTGATTTGACAGCAACGTATCAGTGGGATGATCGAAAGACTGCCACATGGTTCCGTTTGAGCTGTTGCAGAGCAGCAGGTTCCCTGATTCTTCCATCACCATCCCTTGAAAGTCACTTGTGAATGTATTTGTAGACCATATTAGAGAACCGTCTGCGTCTTTCAACACCAGATCTCCGCTGGAAGTGAGTCCAAGGGTGGCGTTGTCTTCGACCAAACGCTCTCCATTTGCAGTCCACAACATTTGCAGGGCATCTGGGTCACTATAGTTAGTTTCGTAGACAACAAAGAAAACGGCGAAAGAGTAGCCTGTGTCACAAGGAGCAGCATAGCAGAAGAATCCACATCCATACCGCAGGTTCTCACCACCGTAGGAGATATTGTTGGAGAGGAGTATTGGCCTGACTGTGACTGCGCTGTCAAGTGATTGAGTTGCCCATGAATCCAAATACTGGATATTGTTGATCCACGTGGTGCCGCCATTTCCAGTTGGAGAAGGCAGAGGGAATGACTGCACAGAGAGAGGGGATGATAAAAGGAAAACATAGAAAATTAACGAAATAGAAGCAAAAGAGGAACTAAAAGGTTCGACTGTGCCCATCATTCAAAGCAGAATAGAGATCCAAAGGACAGAAGGTAGTGCACATCCAGAGTAACGTGAATGATTGGCTGTAATTGAAAAAAAATTCAATGGCAAAGAAATTAGAAAATGTTAAATCCCAAAGCTTATCCTTTCGAATTTATTAAAGCCCTTGGTGTCATCACTATCTACAACCAGATACTATGACAAATCAAGCATAAAACAGCCCAATATCCAAACCCAGAATAACAAATAAGTGCCGCCAGTTGACTTCTGGAACATTTTAGCATGAATTGTACAATCAGAACTCTACTGAGATTTTATTTGGTCTGTTTGTTCGACGGCCATTTAAATTAGTGGGCTTACGCTCCTTAACGTTCAAAGTCAATTCCAAATGGGGTACGGCCCATAGGGTTTTCCGAAATGGAAGACAGCCCACAGAAATTCAGAAAAATGTTTGATTTTAGTAATCAATACTGCCATTCTAAATTTCTATCCAATTTTGATTATAAAATTTTGCCCTGGTTTCAAGTTTCATAATATTTCGATGCCGGTAGAGGCTGGAGCCACGGATTATATGTAACGCAATAGAATAAAATTAAAAAAATAATATTCTTTTATATGGATTTGTTTTTTTTTTTCATTGTCAAGGCAATAGTAATATAGCTTATGGGGAATTCGACGACTTTCAATTATAACTATAAAAAATTAAAAGTACAGCATAAACCAAGAATATCAAGAGTTTTTTTTTTATGTGCGTTGTAAGCAGGAAAATAGTTGCGCGTGGCTTTTCACCATTGGCAAGGCCCAAAGAATGATTAGGGGACATAGACAACAAGGATGAAAATGAACAGACCGGTGCATCAAATTACAAAGAGGAAGAAAGATTACCTCAGGCTCATAAGAAAGCTTTTGAGGTGCTTTTGGAGGTTGTAGTTGGCAGCTCTCAAGGTTTCTTGAAGGGTTCTGGAAAGGCAAATTATTCGTTTTAAGATAAATAATAAAATATTATTTGTTGTCGTTATGAAAGATTTTATCGCCAATCAAGTTATGATTAAGGTAATTCTATTTATATTGTCTCATAGTAGGGATTGAAGTGTATCTTCTTTTCCCTTATATTTACATGCATGGTGGACTCTAGTGCTTGTGAATGTACCCTCATAAATATTATTAGCAATGGGCTAATTAATGTGTCGAATGGAGTAGCACACAATCTCTATAGTTAACATTGTGTTAGACCTCCTCTAGCCCTAAGCATCAAATGATGTTGGTGGAAGCAATTGTTTTGTGAGAGTCCTTGCAAACCTCTTGCAGGTGGATTTGGGCAAGAATAAATTCAACAACCCTCATAATGGTATCAAGGTCACTCATACCTCATCATTATATGTCTAGTTCATATCATGTTCAACACTAAAAATAAAGATTTCATGAATGGGAAAACCCCTAACACATTGTAAATGTTGAATCATTCATTACTAGAGTAAACTGGAAATCACTAGGTGGATAAATGAGTACAGCAAGCCGTGTAGTGAAACTTGAATGTTTTATTGCTCAATGAGAGCAAAGATCCAAGAAGGATTTAAGGAAGCAACATGAATGAATGAGAGTTGGGAGTGGGAATAAAATTGGAACTAGAAACTCCACCAAAAGTAAAAAAATTCCACATGAGCTCTTAGGTCTTGAAGGAATGGAAGTGTTGAGGATCAAACCCAAGGAAGCACTTCAAACGCTTGGATCGAGAAAGGAAATAGGAAAAGATAATATCACATGTCTGAGAAATGAATGAAGATCATGACTAGTAAAGTAGTGGGGAATTGTTCCATAGAGAAACTATGAACCAAGTGTTAGAGGACAGTGGGATCCAATGAAGAAGGTTCAATAACAAGAAGTGAAGAGGAACATAGACTAAGAAGAAGGGATCAAGAGCTAGGGAAAACCAAGCATTTGGAAATAGGTCCTAGAATCTAAGGTTTGTTAGGGAACCCAATTGAAAACAATATTGTGAACAACATCTAGGTTGCGACCATGAGGTGGACCCAAAATTTGGGACTAAGTCCTTGATTTTCAAGTTCTCTTACGGATCCATAATATGGTAAGGAATAGGATAGAAAATAGGTATTGGGGCACAAAATGGTAGAGGTACTTGGAACCTAAGGATAGGTTCAATAATTAAAGGTTCCCCCATGGGATTGAGGCTTGATGGTGAACCATGAAAAAGGAAGGGATAAGAACATGGTAGGGTTGGGGTATAGATGGAGCTTAGAACATGAAACTTAAGGTTCCTAGGTTTGAGTTCCTTCCAAGTGTCTACATCTAGGAGGAAACAAATGAGTGGGAATTAGAGATTTGGTATAATCTAGAACCTTGGAACCTAGTCCAAAGGTTCCAAGTCTAGTTGTGGACTTGTAGTATGGGAAATAACATAGAGATACTCAAACACATAAAGAATTTATGACAGTGAAAGAACACATGAACTATAGCATGAATTGCTCCAAACATAAACACACATAAGGAAAATTTGGGTCAAAATTGCAACTTGGACTTAGTTGGCATTTTACAAATTTTAGAAGAATTCCCCAATACTTAGGTAAACTCCTAATCAAAGACAAGGTTGTTGTTGAAGCCTTAATTAAATTTTTTAGAAAAAAAACTCATGATTTTTACCTAATCAAATACATATTGTAAGAATGAGAATTGGATTTCAAAATCATGGGCCACATACTAAAATTGCTTGGATATCAAAAAACTATTGAGTTATCCTCAAATATGAATCACTCAAAGGCATTTTGAGATGGTCTAACCTTTTAAGTTAAAATAATCATGCATACACTACTTTTGTGTCCAGTACATATTGATTTTTTATACATTATGATATTTATCATCATATATGTGTTACTTTGTACACTAATGATGTTTTTCAAGATTGGATGATACAATTCCCACCTAAATCATCAAGAGATTTATTTTAAGTTATGTAAAAGATTAAATAGTTAATTTCAATAATAAATTATGTTTGAAAGGTTCATGTCTTAGTTATGGTATAATTTACAACATTGAAAAAATGTATGCATACAAAGAGCAGACATGAAATAGAGAAAAAAATAGTTATTTTTTCAGTATACAAGTTAGCAACATACAGACTTAAAGATGACAAAGAGTTAAGGAGATATGAAGTAGTAAGTAAAAATATATATTTAGGTAAATTTATTATAATATTTCAAGAGAAAATAGTCTATGAACTTACACAATACATACACACAAAGCTTGATGGTTGGATGAGTAATGCGGGTTATGTAAGGACACATTTCCTACACATTACATTATTTTTAGAAATAACATTCATGTATGCACCTAATAGCATAGAGAAAGACAAAAAGATATTGGGAGAATGAAATCTCTTAGACATTAGTGACAATCTTATACATTTCATTGAATTTTTGTAAGATTTCTTTTGAAGATGTTTTATAATAATTTAAGTGATATAAATATAACATTTAAAGTCAACACATCATATGGTTAGATAATTTCTCATTACAAATAAATAATTTGATGGTGTTTTATTGGTTGATAATGATGCATGTGATGAGTGATATTCAATATATTTATAATTTCACTAAGGTCAAACATGGAATTGGGGAGCATGGTGTAGGAGTATGTGTAAAAATAACCCTAGAAAGAGAAGAGTTGAATGACCAAGGTAGTGCTAAGTTGACAAATGCAACAACAATTGTACAATGGTGTAACTCCATAATGGAACTAGGCATCTAAGGTAAGTCTATAATTTGTATATTTTTTGTTACTAAAATAATACAATATTGTAAACTATTAATATTATTATATAATAGTAGGATTGAGTGAATTCCACTCATCCAAAAGTTAAAATGTAGGTTGATGCCTAGGCTATTTGAACAAGATATATGGCATGGTTTTGTTCTTCATGTATAGATTTTATTTTGGAAAGACTATAAGTTAAAAGAGTGGGTTGATGAATGGTGTTGTAGACCTTTAGTTCCACATGACACATACCAACTTCCATAACCACTAAAATTGGCTTTGATCATGTATCAAATGTAGTGCAACTGGTTTTATAGATTTATTAACTACTTGAAATCAATATTTCATTTTATTATATTTTATTTTAGATTATTTAGTGGAATTAATTTACTCATACAATTTTCAAGACATTTTTATACAATTATTGATGATGAGAATAATGAAGTTTAAGAACAAATTATTATTTATGTCATTTTATAAGGGAAATTTTTTTTTTACTACCACAATTATTGATGGAGAGGATATTAAGTATCATATAGGATCTATTTTTGTTTACAATAATGTAGCTTATAAGATATCTAATGAAGAATTATGATGCATTTTTATTTGAGGACTTTGACACACATAAAGAAGATTATTCATTACTCTAACTTTCTTGTTGCTTGAAATAGTCATTTGATTAAATATCATGATGGAACACAAAATAAGAAAGTGTGGAAAGTTTATGAGTCTAACCACAAAGCAATACTTGAGACTATATAGAGAAAAGCTAACTTGCTAGGTTTGTTACATTGAACTGGTATAATAACATGTATGTTTTACAAATTTCAAGCATATAATTTTTTAGATTTTAAGTTAATATTTTAGTAACATTTATTATTTTTCTTATTTGAGGTTTAATTTCAATTTGAATTGTTTTTCATTTCAATATTTATTTCGTAGTGATTTATATGTATCAAATTTTCTATGGTTCAAATTTATAGTGATTTAAAAGGATATAATAATGTTGCTCTTGTTGATTGCTCATGTAGATGTATCTATTTTTCTAGGCTTTTCTCCTCTTACACCTTTTCACATTCATATTCCCTATACCTTAGATTTCATCATCTATATTAGTGTACCATTGAAAAAAGGGACCTTTGGCTTTTTTGCAATCGTTTGGGTCCTCCTTGCGGATTTTGGCTTAATTTTGCCTTGATTTAGTGTTGTAATATGGATAACACATTCACATTAGGTCTTGGGCCCTTGTGAACTAGTTTATTTTAATGGTACCTTGTAAAGGTGTTGTAAAGTGTTGTAACACACTTTCACACTTTTCTAGGATTTTATCAATTAACTAAACATAATTTTAATCACAATTAATCTTAATCTTGCCTTATTTGGAGTGTTGTAAAGTGTTGTAACACATTCATATTACTCTAGGATTGTAATTAATAATTGGGTTTTCTTTTTCTTTAATTGGCCTTATTTTGCATCCACAAGCCTCACTTATTGCATCTTTTTAAGGATAATACCAACACCAGTCATTGACCAATCATAATTTTGGTGTTTCTAGCTTGTGTGGCCCAGATTTAGTGATCTGGGATTCATTTGCCACCTTGGGCGAATGAGTCTCATCTAAATTTTTGGGTTCTAAGCCTATTTTTACACCTTTCTAAGCACCTTTGATTTTTGGTCCCATACATTATGCCAAATGGGACTCATTCACCATCTTGGGTGAATGAGTCCCATGTGACTAAAATTCAAATTTAAATCAAATTTTTGATGGGATTTTATTCTCCTAGATCTGATGTCAGCTTGTAGTGTTGTAATTTTGGGAATTCTTGCATAATTAAGTATAAATACAAGTTTTTTCACTCATTTTTACCTAAGACTTTTGTGAGAGCATCCTTATAGCATATTGAGTTCACAAGAGCATTCAAGTGTCTTTAAGGGAAAATTCTTCATCAATTGTTGCAACAATTCAAGATACATCAAGCATGTTTGTGAGCTAATGTTGTGATGTAGCATTGAAGATCCAAGACCAAAAATTGTTCTATTCTTATTGTCAAAGATCAATATCTACACCCTTCATGGCCATTTCATGATTGAGTTGCAGATTTATAGACATCATCATTCAAGGTATCATTGTTCATGTTTCATGTTTCATGTCCTTGTTTCATTGTTTCATCATTTGGTTTAATTACCTACCAGGGGTTTGACCAATACAAACCCCTATTCCCTAGCAATCAACAAGTTTTCCCCTCTTTAATGTGTGATTTTAGGTTTGCAGATTGAAAAAAAGTGGATTTGAATCCTTCAAAGGTATCAAAATTTTATGTTAAATTTTGGTGAACCCAACGTGAATCGAACACGCGACCTTATGATTTTACAACAATGAAAAATTAACTAAATTTTTCAAATTTTTGTTTAAAAAAACCCCATTGGAACTCATTCGCCACCTTGGATGAGTCAGTCCCTTTGCACATCTGAAACTACCTTTTACAACACTAAAAACCTTATTTTTAAGCTTTTGTTTGCTGCCATTATTTATATGTTTCATTTGGTTGACTTTTTGTTTCATGTATTTTACAAAATCTAATTTAAATTGGTCCATTTCATGCAATGCTTAATTCCAAATTTGCATTCACAAAATTTCATCTTTAGGATCATTGCATAGTGTAATCAATAAATTACCTTGTTTGATATCAAAAAATTGCATTTCATTCTAGGTCTTAACATTGCATTTTCAGTTTGCATATATTATTGTTCAAAAATTTTAGTTTTAATCTTTTCCAAAATCGTTAAGAAAAAGTTAGTCAATAAACATGTTAGCCATTCATTCAATGTATTCCCCTAGTTATGAGAGTCTTTTAGTGCAAGAGAGTGACAATTTTTCTAATTTCCTTAAACCTACACCCCCTCTTATCTCTCCTATTTGTGAGGATGATGTGATAGAAGATAGTTTAAAAAATTAAGAATCATGAAGATCTTGTTTGCTCTTCTCCTCATTCCACTTGGGAAGATAGTATAAAAAAAGAGGATGAATTCATTGCCACCACTTTACTCAGTTTACATTTCTCTCCCAACACTTCCCCTATTTGTGAGAATGCTACAATCATGAACAACCGGTTATGAGGAAGACATGTTGGTGTTAGATCATCAAATCTTTAAGGTCTATAACAACCCTCTTTATGATCCTTCCCCTACCTATCCTATTTTAGAAGACATTAGGGAGAAAAGGAATGAACTCATAAATGATCATGATAATCATACTTGTTCTTCTCCTAGTATCTCTTATAGTTATGAAGAAGATACTTTGATGATAGAAAATACAATGGATGAATGTCATGAGAATCTTAGTTGTCCCCCTTCACCTAAGGAAACCCTTATTGAGCAAGACAATTCAACCATTGATCATCCCCTTAAACGTGTGATGAAGCCATTTTTGTAGAACCAATCCTTGAATGTCAAGAACATTTGGTTTGTAGTTCTCCTAAAAACTCTCCTCCTAGGGAGGATATCATGGTGCAACAAAATCTAAACATTGACACATGCAATAGCGCTTCCTTAGATAAAGATGATGAAGGAACATTAGACTCCTCTCCTCTAAGGGATCATGCAAATAAGTACAATATTGTTGAGGTTATGATGAAACAAATTGGATCTCCTCTAATTAGTGAACTCCCTAAGTCACCTACCATTAGTGAATCACATAAGAAAATAAGAGATTTCTTGAAGTCTTGGATGCAATCTAACATTTTTTTGCAGCAACCAAGATATAACACATTTTCTCAAACATGTAGGAGACTGTAAATCTCTCCTAAAACATCACCATTTCCTCAACTTAGTGTTTCTAGTGTTGAAGACCTTTAAAAGACTCATGCTAATATATATGTGTGGTAACTCGTTCAACTATCACCTACATACAAGTGTCTATTTCAAGAAATATTACAAATAAAGCAGGAGGAGATCCAAGCTTCTATGAAATTGAATAATGTAACATCCTCCTTTCATCCCTCACAAGCCACACAATCAGAAAACACATTCCCTAAACATGAATTTCCCTCACTTGAGACCCAAAACAAAAATTAATCCGTTATGATAAAGGTGATCATTAATGAAATTGTAGTTAGGCGCACTCTCATAAACAACAGAGCTAAATCAATGTTTGTAGCATTGACCTCCTAGAAAAAATTAGCATGGACAAAAGGCTCATTCAACTTAATAATGTTCATATTCATGGCTTTGACAATGTTAATAGGAAACCACTAGGGATGATCACATTATCTATTGAGGTTGGACCTGTAGTGTTGCCTACCCATATCCATATCATGCCAAGACCCCTTTCATATAATCTTCTCCTAGGGAGACCATGGATTCACGCTATGAAAGGAGTCCCCTCTACTCTTCACTGTGCAATGAAATTTGAATACAACAACAGGATAAACGTGGTTGAAGCATATGAACGAAGCTATGAATCATATGATCACAATACTTCCAACTCCCCTAATATTTCATTCCAAAATCAAAATTTGAGCCAATACAAGTTGATATTAACCCCAGGCTCTTTAGTGATAGTTGGGGGTCATTACATTTTATGCCTCATTTTAATAAGGAATCCAAAATCTCACCCTCATTGTCCAAAGAGTCATATACAAATGATTCATTTTCATATACAAGTTCTAGTAGCAATTTGGGTTTTACACCTCCCTTCATAGGAGAGTGCAAAATCTCATAACCTAAACCAAAACAACCCTATGTTTCATTCACTCAATTTAGTTCTACAACATTACCCCATGGTGGTGATGGGGGCTATATAACTCATATCCCTCATGAAGGTACAACACATAAACTTAAAAAGGATTTTTGTTCTCCTGAAGAAGCCAATCTTTCTCATTATCATAAACCCCCTTCATCTAACTTGGAAGATTGTTATGGTATCGGATACAATCTCCCTCCTTCACATGGATACAATGAATATATGAAGCAAACCGACATACCATACTCTTTCAAGAAATATTTAGGTGTACCACCTTTATCTCCCTTCTTATCTAAATCCTTATGATTTAATGTGTGTATGACATCTTGTGCAAATAAACAAACACCCTCTACTTTTGATCAAGAGAATATCTCATCGAGACTTCTCCAGGATCGCTTGATATCTCTCCCTCCAAAAACACAAAATAAATTTTACTACAAACATTCATTTTGCACATATCATAGATTTCTTATTCATTCTACTAATGAATGTAAGGCTTTGAGTAATCGAATTCAACATCTCAATAAGTGCGGTGCTCTTCCTTGTGTTGAAGCACATAACTTGTCTAACTGATACTAATTTTCATCCTATCCAGATCACTCTTGTCTTGCACTAAGTGGGGGCAAGGGGTTGATATCCTTGTCCTCGTATGTCACTTGTCATTATCTCTTTTGGCTATTTGATCACCTTTCATGAACATATAAGAGCAAGCTTGGGATGTGGATGACATGCCTTAAGTTGGCTCGCATGTGACATACTACCTTTTTCATGATGTAGCTTATTGAAAACATATGACTTGGAATAGGGCTTTCCGAGTAAACTATCATGTCTCCTTCTACTTTAAAGAAATTTCTCACAATAATGGTGTTAGCAGACGCTTTAAAGTGGGGGCATACATCGACACTCATGTTTCATTGCATGATTTCTTTCTTATTGTGATGCATCCTTTTTTCGGTGGTATCATTGGGTTTTATTTCCTCTGAGAGTAATATTTCTTTGACTTATTCTCTCTTGGACACATTAAGAACGGTGTTCCCTATGAAGAGACCTCACATAAACTATGCAAAATCCCTTTGAACATTCCTTGCACTATTTTTTATTTACAATTTTGATTATATGGCCACCTTGCATAACATAGTTTGCATGCCTATGGAGCCATCCTATTTGTTCATGAGCTCTAAGCATATGAATTTTTTCTGGTCTCATGAAGCTCAAAAATCATTTTCATTTGGCACCTTATTCAAGTTATTAGGAGGTATAACTCTGGTATGGTTTGAGCGGGAAGCCCAATCTGAGGCATGAATTTCCCCATAGCCACTTTCATGTTTGTGAGTGCATACCACCCATGAGTGTATGTGTCTCACCTTTTTGGACTTCTCACCTGGCGGACAGCCAAGATTTTCGTTGCCTCAGAGTGAATATGCATTTTTTGGACAAACAACCTAGATCTAATCCACATCATGTTGGATAAATGGTTGAAGCTTGATCCACATTTTTTTTATTTATTTTTATTGACATTGCATGATCGTGTATCTTGATGTTGCAAACCATTCACCTTATGTGTGTCCTTTTTGCACTCATGTCAATTTGACTTGGGATCTTGGATCCTAGGGGCTTGGTTACCTCCTTGATATGTGTTATCCTAGACCATCCACATTGGTATGATTGGACCCCTCTTGTTTTTCTACTTTAGTGTGATTTCAAAGAAAGTTCATCCTCTCACTAAAGTGGGGGCTAAATGTAGCATCGAAAAAAGGGACATTTGGCTTTTTCCCACTCGTTTGAGTCCTCCTTGTAGATTTTGGATTAATGATGCCTTGATTTAGTGTTTTAATGTGATAACACATTCACATTAGGTCTTAGGCCTTTGTGGACTAATGTATTTGAATGGTACCTTGTAAAGGTGTTGTAAAGTGTTGTAACACACTTTCACACTTTTCTAGGATTTTATCAATTAACTAAACATAATTCTAATCATAATTAATCTTAATCTTGACTTATTTAGAGTGTTGTAAAGTGTTGTAACACACTTTCACATTCCTTTGGGCTTGTAATTAATAATTGGGCTTTTTATGCTTTAAGTGGCCCTATTTTACATCCACAAGCCTCATTTATTGCATCTTTTTTAGGATAATCCCAACACCAATCATTGACCAATCATAATTCTAGTTTTTTTGGCTTATGTGGCCCATATTTAGTGATTTGGGACTCATTTGCCACCTTGGGCGAATGATTCCCACCTAGATTTTTGGGTTCCAAACCTATTTTTACACTTTTCTAAGAATTTTTTATTTTTGGTCCCATACATTATGCCATATGGGACTCATTCATCATTTTGGGTGAATGATTCTCATGTGACCAAAATTCAAATTTAAATCAAATTTTCGATGGGATTTTATTCTCCTAGATCTGATGTCGGCTTGTAGTGTTGTAATTTTGGGAATTCTTGCATAATTAAGTATAAATACAAGGTTCTTTCACTCATTTTCACCTAAAATGTTTTTGAGAGAATCCTTATAGAAAATCGAGTTCACAAGAGCATTCAAGTGTCTTCAAGGGCATATTCTTCATCAATTGTTGCAGAAATTCAAGATCCATCAAGAATATCAAGCATCAAGCATGTTAGTGAGCTAATGTTGTGATGCAGCATTGAAGATCCAAGACCAAACATTATTTTATTCTTATTGTCAAAGATCAAGATCTACACCCTTCATGGCCATTTCATGATTAAGTTTTAGATTTATAGACATCATCATTCAAGGTATCATTGTTCATGTTTCATGTTTTATGTCCTTGTTTCATTGTTTCAACATTTGGTTTAATTACCTACAAGGGGTTTGACCAAGGAAAACCCATATTCCCTAACAATCAACAAGTTTTTCCCTCTTTAATGTGTGCAGGTTTGTAGATTGAAGAAAAGTGGATTTGAAGCCTTCAAAGGCACTAAAATTCTATGTTACAATTAGATAGGATTTTTTCTAAGCGATGGTTGTCTTCATATTTGCAATAATGTTTTCTTACCCATGGTTTATTTATGGTGGATTTAATTGTGCATTAAACCTTTTCTTCCCTAAGGATGTTACTTCATGATTCAACTTAAGTAATTTTTTATTCTTACACACTCAAATTTATATGTATTCCTACCATGTTTCCCTACACTTTGTGATACAATGTTAATTCAACTATTGCTAACACATAATCATTCAACTACTAGCATGTACTTGTTCTTTTTTCCATTAGTATCATTACTCATGCTAGTATCCCCTTGACCCTACATTTACAAGTCTTCCTTCGGTGTCTTTCTCTATAATATCATCCAATAATGTATTCTTCTATTTGGATGTTGATAATTTAAATTATTTAAATTCTTACCACATACTATTTACCCACATATCATGCTCTATTTTATGGTTCCTACTCTACAATTAACAATGATTTATTTTATGATCATCCCCATACCTAGTTGTTTGTCTTATCAAAATTAATGGGTTTCTCTTAAACTCCTTCACACATGTTTGGCTATTATTGAGATCTACATATGAAAAGTATGATTCAACTCTTTTCCTTGAGCCTTATGCAAAGTTATGGTGGGTGGTTTTCTTATTTATGGTATGGCAAGTAAATTTTGTTGTGAAATTTATTTCATATTTCACACAAAAAATAATAGGTATTAAATAGCACTAGTCATGTTTTCCTAAATATTCTCTTTATAAACTATGTTCATTTTTACAAGATCTTTGAAGCATGTATGAAGTTGAGTCTTAACATGTTATTAAATTGCATAAATGAATGTGTGGTATAAGTTTTATTATAGGTCATCTTATTCATGTTCTTTCCCTTATACGAATAGATCTAGTTGCTATGATGGGGATGAAGGTAAAAATTGTTGTAGTGAAACCTCACCTAGATATGTTGATACTTTTATTCCATCCTCTTATCCTTTTCCAAATCCTTATTCTTCTAGGAAAAATTTCAATGAATGTATTTAAACCAAATAAGTGATATTCAAATCCAAATAAATAGGCTTGAGATTAATCCATATTCCAAAGTCAAGCTTGCAACCATAATATTTATCAAATGACTAAGTACTTTATGAAGGAATTATCCTTGGATACAATTGTCCACTAGGTGTTGGTGATAGATTTAATGAGTTGATAACGTTCTAAATAGCTTTATTTTGGTGACATGACTATGTTGAATCCTCAAGTTTGTCCACTATTCTTTATAGTGATAACTAAGAATTAAGACTATCATTTCTCCTATGAGAGTCAATGTGACATGACATGACTATTATGAGTGTGGATTTTTTCCTTAATTATAATCTCTCAAAGGACCCATGACTCTTAAGTTATAGGACAATCCATTCATGGCCTAATATACATTTAGAAACTTGTATTTTCTATGGTGTTGTTTTCCTCATCCAAATTTGATGGATTTCCATGAGAGAAATAGAATTTTGGATGTAATATATTTATCAAGACCTCCATTATCTAGTTTGTGGTTGATATATTTTAACCTACAAAACTATATGGTATCATTCTCCTTCTATGGTAAATATACATCACTAAGAACCTCTCTCATTTTTATCAAATGTGGCTCTTTTAAATTCTTTGCATTGTGAGACCAAACTGAATGCACTAAAATGTTGAAGTGGGAAGATAAATGATAGATGAGACTCCATTTAATTCCCCAAGTGTCTCAATCCTTCCAAGTAGCATGGTTTTGGTTAAGTATCTTAAGATACCTAAATGTAAAAAACTATCAAACTTTGGCAAAGTGATTCCTAGAAATCATGGTGCCTAGGGGTGATCCCACAATAGTGGTTTACAATTTTTGGCCAAACTAGACACTGTAATTATTATTTTTTGATAAATCTTCATATTCGGGAACCTATAGTGGTTAAACCATGAGGAATTTGAAGATGATGAAAACTAGAGTCTCATCACATTTTTCTTGTAGATTCTAAAAGTATTTTTTTCAAAAAAATTGGAATCAGATTGCACTTTTTTTTCCATCTCCCACAAAAACTAATTTTTTTCATAAAACAACAGTTTTAAAGTGACGCTCACCGTATACAACATAAATTTTTTTGTATGAAGGATAAAATTCTAATTTTTTCGAATTTAGATTTTTAAACACAATATCTAGCACTTTCATTTGGTTTCATAGTTTTTTATTGAATATTTTTTCCTTAATCAAGTTTCAAAGTCAAACCAATTGCAATTTAGACATAGGCGGACTGTATACAACATAAAAAAAATTGTATGAATCAATTTATTTTATTTTTTTTAATGGATCAAGGACATCAATACCCAACCTCAACGTATTTTAAAAAAAATATTTTGATAATCTGCTATTTTTCCACATGTGCAAAACAAAGAGCTTGATTTTCAATGAAAAACCTATGTTTAATAAAACTAAAAAAATACATACATAATAAAACCAAAACATATTAAAATTATATTCGTTGGATAGCTCATTCTAAGGACTACCTGATTCTATTTGGGTTTGTGAAGATTCCTCCATTTTTCATCCTCAACCCGAGCTCCAAAGTTCCAAAATTTAGGGTTTTTTTTGTGTCTCAAATGGGGGATTATGGACAAGGGGGTTCGTTCGAACCCATAGGGGTTCGAGTGAACCCCTTCAAAGAGGTTCACTCGAACCCCTTTCCCATGCATTGTAATTTTTTTTTTTTGCGGCCAAAATTCAAAGGGGTTCGGTCAAACCCTGGTTTGAGCGAACCCCTTTTTGGTTCAGTTGGACAAGAAGGTTCGTACGAACCCCTAAAATCAATTTTTTTTCCTTGGGGTCATTTTTTGTGAGTTTTCCTTCCTCATTTGAATTGTAAACCACTATTGTGGCTTCACCCCTAGGCATGTTACATATGGACCTATAGTGCAACATGGGGTCACTTCACAATACCCTCTCTCATTTTTTAGCTCAAAACCATTTTACCATGACAAAAATTAATGCATTATTGCAAACTACCTTATTTATGGTCAATATGTTATTTCCATGAGTTGTATTTTGTGTTCTTTGCATTGTGGGACTACATTGACTATCTTGAAACATTGAATTGGGCGTGTGAATGTGATATGATGCTTTTTTGTTCTACAAGTGTCTTGATCCTTTTGAGATTTATAATTATGATAAATTATCTTAAGACACCTAAGAGTAAGAAAATGCACAATTTTGGCAAATTGGTTCTCTAAATTCATAGTTCCTAAGAACTTTATGTTTGGACATACAACTAAATATTGGGTCCCTCCAAAATAACCTCTCTTATTTTTCATCAAATAAAAACTATTTTACCATGCCAACAATGAATGGATTCTTTAAAAATGCCTTGGTAGCATTCTGTGTAATGTTTTGATTATGATAAAGACAGGAAGGGCCCATACCCATTACAAAATGGCCATAAAGGCTGCATAGGGGAGCTCATTAGAAGTGAGACAACCAAAAACAAAAATAGTTAAAAATATAGATCAACAAAAAATAAAGACACAAATACAAAAAGTGACCAGAAAGAAATGAGAACAACCATTGGTTGCCTAATAGTCGGAGGCCATTGATTGTTTTCCATTCATTTACTAAGAATTTTATTTTTTCTTCAAATGATATAGTTTTTTACTTCTTGGTATCTCCATCATCAGTAGGGGGCATGTTACAACTATCCACTTTTTTCCCTTCTTGAAACTAGCAACCTCTAGAGGATCCTCCCCAGCTCACTTACCTTGGTTGTTCCTAAGTTCTTGTTGGAATAACTAGATGGTGACCAAGGTATTCTTCACCATCTCTTTGTTGTAGTCCACTATCTCTTGCAAACTTTGAAGGGTTTTTCCCTAGTTACTTTGCATTGTGGCCACTTAGATTCTTGTAGGTTATTTGAAGGGTTTTTTCCTAATTACTTTGCATCGTGTCCACTTAGATTCTTGTAGCTTATTTCTCTCCACCAAAGTCTCAATTGCATACTTAAGCTCCTCAACCTATGTTTCCAATTTAGCCAAATTCCTAAAGTTATTTCCAAGGGTTGATAGAAGGTTCCAATGACTCACATCCTCAAATTCTCCTAACCAATGCTACATTTTTTTTAGCACCTTCATCTCCAAATTCTAGATCTTATTTTTATCAATAATTAATTGGGAAAGAAAAAACATTTCAAAATTTTATTTTGGATGTTTTCTACTTCACTTAATTATTCATTTTCAACCTTAGAGGAGCACAACTTGCACAAGCAGTAGCTTCCATCTGAGAATCTTCAAGCACTTGCTCATGGTTCACATTTTGGATTGGGGGCTCTAGGGGATTGATAGGGTTTGTGGTCTAGGAGGAACTTGGGGGAGAAACACTAGGAGAGTCATCTTGGGAAGGAGATTCATTATGGGATTCCTCAAGGGTGGGGTGCCACAAATCATCAAAATTGTCTAAAATAGAAATTTGGGCGAGGGGGGGGGGTTAAAAAAAGACACATTCTTCTTATAGGAAAGGGTGGGATCCTCTAAAATATGGGACTTACCTTTTGAGGCCTAGGGAGGGTTTGAACTAGTGATTCTCTGAGTTCTTGAGGTTGACAAATACATATGGCCCAAGGTAGAAGGAATATCCTCTAACGACTCAACACATTTTTTTAGAACCAGGGTAGGGTTACTCTCTCTCAAAATAGAGGAAATGACTGGGGAATGGGATACCTTACAATGGTATAGCATGAATATCAAACCCTAGTGAAGGGGAAATTATTTCCCCTTTTCCTAAACATCCCCAACCAATTGTTAAAGAGACGACATAATCCAAAATACAAATTTTATTTTAACATTATATTGAAAGTGGTTTAGTATTGGAAAAAGATGAGCATGAAATATTTTGAATCTACCTTCCAATGTGATGTATATTCTGAGAACTTCTACCATGTTTCTCTAAACACCAAGAAGATCATTCCTATTGAACCCATTTTGGAGATAATTTATCTTCTCCCCATTTTCAAGAAATCTATCCATGTCTTTTTTATAATGACCCTTCAACTTTTTAAGGATGCAAGCCCCATCTAGGGACAACCCAATTTCCTCTGAGATGAGCTCCATAGTGACTATGAAAGAAAGGCCCCCGAGTTCAATAATGGCATCCCTCCATGAGTTTGTAAACTCCATGGATAAATTAGGTGCATGACCTTTCATCACCTCAATATAAGAGGCAATGTTTCATTTAAAGGATAGTCCATAAATATTTATCCTTCTTCCAAGTTTTGAAAGAGGTGGGTTCTTCTTGAACTAGGTCTCCTCCCATCTCACCAAGAACTTCAAAAAGAGCCTTAGAAACACCAATTGTTATTAGCAGTTTTAGGAAAAATTGACTTGTGAATAGGTGGGAGGAGATGATTAATCTTTGTGCTACTCGAGTCATGCCAATTGTGTTGCAAGTATAAGCAGTTGGTGTTTTCATTGATGTCAACAATCATGTGTTGTCATTGATGTCTGTAGTTGAGTGAGATGGTTGCAAGAGTGCAGTTGATACTTTGATTAGTTGCATTATTTTGTCATTAATAAAGCTATTGGTTTCAACATCTAGTGTTGCCTTGATAAGCTTATATCTATGATTCTCGAAGTGATGAAAATGATGAGGATGTGTATTTAGTGCTTGGTTTCCAAGTTATTTTGAGAAAATTTGATAAAAATGGGAAACAACACGTGTTGTAGTGGTGTTTTGAGTGGCATTCATGTTCTGGTTTTGCTTTGCATTTCTTCTAGGTTGAAAATTTGCCTATGCGATTTGGGTATGTTGGTGAGAGTTGTTCAGAGGTGTTATATTCAAGATTTGGTGTGGTGGATCATTGTACAGAAGAAGTCATGTTCACCATTATGTGACTGTATATTATAGAGGTGTTTGGGAGAAATGTTTATGCTTTGTGTTTCTCTGTATCCATATTACAGGTCTTGAGATTCTAAAGGTGTGTTGATGATGTTGGTAGCTGACCTGAGTCAAGAGGGTTTGAGCAGGGCTTAAATTTGATGGTTGTATGATTGTATTTAGAGATTTTTTCCATAAAACACAATAAAAATTTTAAGAAGATTGTATCAAATGAAAGGAGAGATTTTGGATAGACTGTCAAAATTTATATAGAATTATAATGATATATATATTTGATTTATATATAATTTTACTTACACTAAGGTATATCATAAAGTTTTAAGGGCACCTTTGAATAGATAACCATCATTAAAAAAATTGTTGATAGGCAAGGTTGACCGTCAAATGTAAGCCTTGGGTTTGAGGTTTGGTGCTTCGAAAGATAGTTTTTCAAGTAACAATGTACGGTAGAGTTGTCTAAGTGTACTAGATCTGTGCATTCTTCAAGTGGAAGTTGTTGTGAAGGATTTTTAGGATTTTAGGGTGTTTGAGGAATATTCTAGATCGTGTTCAAGTGTGGTGTGTGGTTCACAAGTATTCCTTGGGTTTGAGGAAGCATGTACTTCAAAGTTTAATGGTGTTTGCACAAGTAACAATTGACCGAAAGATAAATATTATTTTTGTAGCATGTGGTTAAGTGGTGTTGTTGATTTGGGTCCCAATTAAGTTTTGATGTGGTCTAGATTCACTTCTATCTACCACATAAGTGTTTTAGCGCCTCAGGACCTAATTTTAATTTTCACATTTGGGGTGTATAGCCAGCCTTGGAGAAGGCTTCAAGGTTGAACATGGTATAAGTATGAGTTAAGTTGTTGAAGGATGATAAGATAGATGCATGAGATTTGAAATGATGCAAAATTTAGTGTGTTAGAGTTCAAAATTGAGAAGTGCAATGCAAACTTTCAAGTGTTAGTTTACTGGATGCAGTGAGAAGAAGGTGGCTACAAGTCTTCAATCAGACTATGAAGGTGTTGATGACATTGTGGTGGATTCCTTGTTGCATTGAGATGATTTTTTTTGTGTAACATTCCTTCTCTATCTTCTTTTCTATTTTGGTAGTGAGCCTTTTTTCTTTGGGCAGTGAGCCCTTCCGATAGTGAGCCCTATTATATTCAATGTTGATATTACTTATATTGTGATCTAATCCTCACCATGGTTTTTACCTTCTTGGGTTTTCCACATAAATCTGGTTTTCTCTTGTGTTTGGTGTTAAGTTGTTTTAGTTTTTGTTATTTTCTTTTCATGTGAATTCATCATAACAGATTTAAGGGTTTAATGAATGAATGTGGATCTACTTGTTAATGAGGGTTTTGAGTTTTTAAGGTACAACTAATTCACCCCCCTCCTCTCAGTTGTCTTGTGCATTGAAAAAATTATCATAATGAAACCATAGGGGTTTCAGTTTAATCTCTATTTTAGAGTACCTAAATTCCATCATTATTGATGAGCCCTCTCACATTTTTCAAGATCATTAAATGATCCTCTCTTATTTTTATTTTCTCCACAAATGCACCTAGATTTGCAATTGTATCTGCCACCTTGTTCCTTGCAAAAGACACATGAGAGAATTGATAATTCCCAATATTCATAATTTTTCAAGTGGTGAGCCTTTGTGATGAGATCCCACAAGGACCAACAAGGGGTCGCTTTGCCACTAAGCATTACTATTATGTTATGCGATTCTCTCTTGATTATTGGGTTGGACACACCTTTACTCTTATAAATTTGAATTCCATGGTAAGTGGTAGCACCTTCGCATAAGTTCTGGAAGTTTTCCTTCCCATATTGATAGCATAAACGATAAGAACCTTCCCTTTTGTGATCCTATATAATGCCACCCCCACCCATCTGACTTGGGTTCTCTTTAGTTGAGCCGTCAAGTTTAGCTTAAGCCATCTAGGTTCAAAGAGACCTGTGGGTATTCTTGTTGTAAGCTATAATTCTAGAGCTCAGGGAGTTTTAAACATTTGATAATTCCCAAGACAAAGCAATACAAATTCTAGAGTAGTGGGATTCCTTTTAGGCTTGAAATAAGTCATTTTGAGGTTCTTTTTTATCTTATTGATAATTTGGTCTTTTATAACCTTCCAAGAGATTTTTATTCATTAATATCCTATTATTGTGCTCTTTCCATAGCTCCCATCTTATGAAGAGAAGGGTCTACCACCAAATTTTAGAAATCTAGGAGTGGTAGATCAAAGGGCTCCAACAATCCACCATGTTTTTGATATCTTTAAAATTCTAAACCTAGTTGACCCGAAACAAGGATTGAATTTTTTGATGAACCTACTAAGAATAGAAGCAATGAAATAGAGGATGGGAAGTTTTTTCTTCCTCTTTCTCATAAAGAAAGAGCTTGTTTACTAGGTGCCTCCCTCTCTTTCGAATATTGTCCAACATTATATTTTCTTGAATGGCAAGTCATCCACTAGAATAATTTAACCTTAGGTATTGATCTATTTCACCATATCTTCATCCACTAAAACTGAGAATCCAAATTGGTAGATAGACGATCAAGAAGCCATATTTGATAGTGTAATTTTCATCCTTCGAGTCTTCCCAAACCAAGGAGTCAAGCAAATTTATTCTATAGAATCTCAAATTTCCAATTTTTCTAAGTTCTTCAACGGCCAATTGAAGTGAGGGATCATACCAATTAGGATCAATCTTCCATCTAGAGGAGGATCAAAGGATTGGTCCAAACAATCAAAACCCTTTGAACCTAATCTAGTGCATAAATTTGATTGAATGGCAGAGTAAACTGGGTCAAGATGAAGGGTCAGCTTTGAGATTCAAGTATCTTCCCAAAAATGCATCGAGACACCATTCTTGATTTTCTAGAAAAACACCCTAACATATTAACTTATTGGTTTTAAGGAGGTCATTCCATATTATAGAGTCATTAGGTGTTTGAACATTATGTATGAGAGAGATGCCCTCCCCACCATTCAAATACTTTACTCTAAGAATAGTGATCCATTCAACTTGTTTTATCAGGCTTCAAACTAACTTTGGATAGAAGCATCAAGTTTAATTGTCTGGTCTTTCTTATATCAAGGACTCCATTCATTTTTTTAGCAAACATTATCCCAATTAACCAGAGATATGTAGTTCTTTTCTTTAGTTCCTAACAATAAAAACCTTCTTTTAATTTGCTCTAGTTTATCTATCCATGAAGAAGGTATTATTAATAGGGATATGAGATAAATTGTAGTACTCTACAAGGTGGCTTTCAAGAGGAGAAGTTTTCCTACATTACTAAGAAGGGCACCCTTCCAAGTTGCAAGTTTCCTTTGAATTATTTCTATCAAGTTATAATATAAAACGGAATTTTCAACCTTTCCAACTATTAGAGGCATTCCTAAGTAGGTAGATAGGAGAGTAAGGGTTTGGCAATTGAGTATCCTTGATATTTTGATTTGAACAAGGGGAAAAATGAAGAATAACATTGCACTTTTGGCTAGGTAAATACATTAACCTAAAGTAGAAGAAAAATTCTTAAGAATGTTGATCCATCCCTTAGCCTCAGCAATTGTAGCTTCCCCAATGAGGATGGTAACATCAACAAATTATTGATGAGAAATTAGTTGGTAAGTGGAAGGAGGGAAACCAACAATTTAATTACCATTTGAGATACCTTTAGCAATGTTACAACTAAGAACCTCCACAACATAATGAATATATAAGGAGAAAGAGGATCCCCTTGCCTTATACCACCAAGCATCAAGAAGTGTCCTTGAGGAGAGCCATTTATGATCACCAGAAACTTAGGGGAGGAAAGACAACCTTTTATCAACTTTAAGATTTTTCCTTTTAACCCAAATCTCTGTAGGACTTCAGAAAGAAATCTCCAAGAAAATTTATCATATTCTTTAGATATGTCTAATTTGAGGGCCATATTTTCCTTATTTATTTTACTCATCGAGTGTAAAGCTTTGCAGACCAAAATGACAACATTAGTAATTCATCGTCCTGACACAAAACCTTTATGGGTTGAATGGATCATTTTATCTAGGGAATCTTTAGTTTTGTTAAAAAATAGTTTAGAGCATACTTTGTAGAAGGTATTGGAAAGACTTATTGGTCGAAAATTAGATAACTTGTTGGCCCTAGACTTTTTGGGAATAAGTACTATGAAGGTGTTGTTAAACTCCTTCGAGATACTCCTAGATGAAATGAATTATCTAACAACTTTAATTATAGACCTTGAGCTTGAGGTTGATAAGGCTGCCCAACAAGAGGAGGTTATTGAGGTCCAACATGCTATCAAAAAGATCTTGAAGGCCCCCCATTTTCTCTAAGGGGTAAAGAGGGGCATTGAAATCACCAAAAGACATCCAATGGTTACGAGGGAAAGAACATATGCAACTTAGTAGGTTGGTCCCAGTCTCTCTTCTAAGAACAACATTGATCAAAACATAGACATTAAACAAAACCCAATCTCTTAGAACGGTACATTGAGAAAAGAGAATATATTGAGATAGTTTTTGGGTAAAAGTACAAAGTTGCGTCACACTTTTATAAGAGAAACAATCAACACTAATCTGACTTTTAAACTTGAATCACTAAAAAGTGACATATATGTTTTAAATTTTGAAATGGTGTAAACTAATAAAACATAAAGTTTTTAGTATATTTTATGTATGTATATTTTTGAAAATATTAAAAAAAATTAATATATTTTTTTTATAAATTGACACTATAATTTAGTTGTTGATAAAATGATGAAAAATGAAGTTACATGAGACGTCAATCTTTATATAGTAATTTTTTTTCCTTCAATTTTTTGTGTGTATTTATAACTTGAAACTTTAGTGTATGGATATATTTTTTTTCCAATTTTGGTAAATATATATTTTAAAATAAATATTAAAATGTACATGTGTGTGTATTAAAGCATAGTTGTTTCCTTTCGATGCCAAATTTTATATTAACTATTTATCTAAAATAGAAATAAATTATACCATCATCATATAGATTCTTTTATCTAGTGCATCATATTTTTTTCAATTTTTTAAAATAAGTTTTAGTATTTTCTTGACATGGTAATCAACTTAATATTTTTATGTTGATAACCTAATTTTAAGAAAAATAAATAATAAATAATAATTAAAAGTTCTATTTAAATATTATTTTTTGAAAACTACACTTATGGATCTACAAAAGGGTATTTCTACATTTAAAAAATAATGTTATTTACATGCGTAGAAGTTGAAACATCAAGTTTTTTAAATTATTTCATTTTTTGGTATATTGGCCTCAAAGTGGTGCTACATATGCATTTATCTAACAATTTAGTTGGAAAATTTGTGGACATATCTAACTTATCTAGAATGAATCTTATTAGATCATATGTTTGACCAAAATTGATTTTTAGTTAGAAATAGCAAAATTCACTTGTGTTGATAAGTTGGTTGAAAGTTTAACACAACTTTGTACTTCTACCCTTTTATCTTTAGAAATGAGAGAGCCATGAAAGAAGGGTTTCCACATGGTGGTTTAACCACCAAAAGCCACATCCACATCAATAGCCAGAGAAAGAGTATCAGGCCAAATACACTTACTTAATTTATCAAAGTCAACAACACTCATTTTGGTTTCTTGAATGAGCAATATGTCAAGCTTGAATTTTTAGAAGAGGTCTCTAACAATATGATTTTTGTGGAGGCTATTTAGCCCCTCACATTCCATGAAAGAATCAATATTTTTTGGATCTTTTGGAACCCAACTGCTCTAGTGTACTTTGGTTCTCATTAACAATATCTTTCGTTGTGCTTTTTTGTCTCATTTCTCTAGTACATTTCCAACTAGGTTTTGAGCAAGTACCAACATCCACCAGTACACATCCCTTGCAAATATTTCATGGAGTTTGGCAAGGATGGAGAACTCGAAGAATCTTGACTAGCCCTAATCTTTACACTCAAAAAGGGGGTGGGTTTTATAGATTCCTACAACAACCCCTTAAGAGGAGAGGCAATTTGATCCTTCTGAATAGGATCCTTGGAGTTGAGGACCACATTGGGTGTAATGACCAGCTTTAGTGAATCAAGCTCCATAGGGAGCGAAAGAAGAATCTTCGTGGAGGGCTCCTCCATGACATGATGAACACTAAATTTTGTTGAAAGAATCGATGTGAGAGGGGCAGATGGGTCTTTGATCAAGGTCTAAGAGGAGTCATGGAGGCGAGGATATTCTTTGATGGAAGGGCCAACTCCAAAGATCCAAACTCCACAAGGGATCATGGAAGAGTCACAATGGAGGGCCCCTTCATAACAAAATCAACATTGGCTTTTCCCGGTATAATAATTATGAGAGGGATAGATTACTCTTTGAATAATGACCGAGAGGCTAAAGTAGCTAGCTTCAGGGGAGGGGAGACCATAAGCCCCCTCTTGGCCTAGCTTGAGAGTTCTTAGGAGGAAATATCATGACTTTTCTCCTTACTTGGAGGATTTTCTACCTTATCCACCCTTTTGGGGTAAGCATTGCAAATATGAACAACCGTAGTGTAGAGTTGCAAGAAGAGAGTTGAGTTTTCATATTTGATAGCTTGAGACCACTTAACAAGCCTAGATTATAGGGTGGTCATGGTTGGGAGAATCTTATTGGGTTCAATATTGACATAGAAATGAGAAAACACCAATTTGGACCAATCCGTAGTGACATTTTCCAAAGAGAGGAAGTTTCCAAAGGATTTGGCCACTCTGTCTATGATCTCCTCATTCTAGAACTCCAAGGAGAGGCTTGGGAGCCTTACCTAGGTAGGGAGGGCCACAACCAAGTGCATTGAGGGGTCAAAACGAGGATGCAATTTACAAATATCCAAACTCTATTTACCGAAGAACCAAGGACCACCAGTTAAGGCCTTCAAATAGTCCTTCTAGAGGCAGAAGGCAAAGTAGAAAAGGCCCTTAGGGAGCGTCAAAATTGAGAGGGAGCCTTTAATCAACCATCTTGAACTAGCCCACCTTCTCACTAATTCAATGTTTAGGTGCCTTCCTACAAACCTTCCAATGAGAGATTTCTCCATTTTTGTCATGGGGTGGTCAATAGAAGGATATTTAATTTTGATGGTAGTCCCTTCTTGAGAATGAAGAATCTAAACCCCATTTGAGCTTTTCTTTGTGTTTCCCACAAAAAGGGCTTTCCAATTAGACGATGGGATCTGACCACTAGGTAAGTTAGCAATAGGGGAGGAGACAGGGGGTGTTCCACCAAGCCTATGAAGACCATTAGGGGGCACAAATTATTCAAATACAACCAAACTTTTTCCTAAATCCATTCAAACCAGAGAAACATGAGAACCAAGAGATTCCTACCTAGTACTTGCATCCCACCCACCACTCATTTCAAAAAATCTTTGAAGGGCCTAATAATGTTTCATCCTAGACCCAAAAATGGATGTGGGGTCCCTCCATAATAAACTCTCTTATTTTTTATCAACTCAAATCCATTTGATCATGACAACAAGGAATGCATTCTTATTCAATGTCTCAATGACATTTAGTGTAATGTTTCTAAGAGACATATTTTATGTTATTTATATTATGGGACCAAGACAACTACACCAACATGGAAACATGGGTAGGTAAATGCTAGAGGAGTCCTCATTTTACTAGCCAAGTGTTTCAATCCTTCTTGGTTACAATATTTTGGAAAAGTCTCTTAAGAGACCTAAGAGTAAATGATCACAAAGATTTAGCATATAGTGATTCTCATTAAATTTGTGGCTCTTAGGAATATTATGCTTGAACCTATCTCTTAATTTTTATCAACTCAAAACTATTTGACCATGACAATAATGAAAGCATTCTTGTAAAATGTGTGAGTGGCATTTAGTGTTGTTGTTGAGAGCCATATTTTATATTCTTTGCATTGTATGACCAAACAACAATGTCAACATGGCATAGTGGGTGATTGAATGCTAGAGGAATTTATATTTTATCCTCCACTTGTGTCTTGATTTCTCTAGCTGCATGATTTTGATAAAGTTTGTTAAGAAACCATTCATCACCAAGTACAACAAAATATATGGATACAAAGGTTTGTATCATCAATGATACATGACGAATGTATTTTGTTGGAATAATTTCTAAATTGTGACTCCAAAAAGTGTTTGAAACACATTAAAACCTTATGCTTTATTTCATTCAATGATTGTTAAGGGAGGAATTCCTAGTCAAAAACCATAAGCATAGAGTGAATTCAAACATCTCATTCATGTCCATGGGCATATTGCTAGACCTAGGCGAGGAAAAGGAGATGGTTGTCTTGATGGTTAATTTGATGGTGAAGAAATTAATGGTTTGAACAAGGATATTTCTTTTTTGATTTTCTCTTTGTAGTGTGAACAAGGCACATTATCTAAGTAGTAATTAATTAGGTCCTATTCAAACATGCTCATATTTTAAGTTTACTTAGGGATTTAAGAATGTTTTTAGAATTATCTAGTACATGAAATCTTATCCTCTAGTTGTCACATGTCATAAGATTAAGACATTTTTCATCATCCTAGTTAGTCCTACCTCATTACCTTGCCTACATAAGAAAAGTTCCTCATATGTAATTTTTGGAATATATCATAATCCATTTTGCACCATAATCAAACAATTATTTCTCTTGCTAATCTCTTGTGGAAGACAATATTTAGTTTTGTAGATGACCCTAGGGGCTTGAGTCCATTGGTGACTCTTACATAAACATGTGCTTAGTGGTTGTAATGAGATTCTCCATATTGTTGGTCAAGGCTTGTGACTATTGATAGATAATGAGACACCAACCATTGGTTCCACATCATGTTACTTGAAAACCATTTATTACAACTAGCAACCCATTGATGTAGAGGAGGCTAAAGGATAGAAAAGTAATGGACTTCATAAAGTAGGTAGTGTGTCTTAGCGAGGAAATGGGAATCAAATGGATAATTTCTCTATTTACAATTAGGTAACATGCATTAATATCATTATAGAATGTCTCTCAACATAATCATAGGTTTTATCAAGTTAGAAAACCCTTTCCTTACAAAAATTGATGTTTGAAACCTAAAACTTACTTTTTTCATAATATGGATTTTTAATCATTTATGGACATGTTGCAAATTAGGAAGGTTGGACAAGATTCACTATATTTGAAGATTCCTTTATAATAATTTATGTTCATGTTATAACAAGTAACTTGTAGCATTGGTCTTGTTAGGCCTTTTTATTTTATGTTGGTGATTTAGAGGAAATTGATACATGGAAGTTACCTTATAGTTGGTCTAGTTCATTTCTAAGAAAGGAAATTTTAGTTTCCACCTACTATCAAAGAGACTCTTCTCAATTTTGATAATATTTTCTCTCTTCAAATTAAATATCCTCTCATCTAATGAGTGTCTAAGGCCCTCTCATCAATTGAAAGCATAAATACCCTAAGAAACATCTATTACTAGACTTTTAGCATGGCTTATCTTGATATCATGTTTTCATTTCTCATTCTAATCCATTTTTTTCTTCTTATTGGATTACATGGATAATTATTAAAGTTTGACCTTTGTAAAAGACAAATATTTTGGTAGGAAAGGCATACCAAGAATATTCCACTAACCTATGACTCTTATCAATTGAGTCCATAATGCCTCACAACATGTCTCGTTACTAGTATTGTTTAATTGTCTTACCATGATATCACATGTTTACTTTCCTTATTTGATCCATTTTTCCTTTCCTTATCAAATAACTGGGCTAATTATAAAAATTTGAATATTGCTAAAGATTATTTTTCCATTGACTCATGGCTCTCATCAGTTGAAAGAATAAATGCCTAAAACAATGTTTCATTACTAATCCTTTTTACTTGTCCTATCTTGATATTATATTTCTACTTTCCTCATTCTAATCTATTTTTCTCTCCTTATCAAACAACTTGACTAGTTATTAAAATAACTTTTCTCAAAGAAATATGTTTTTGGTAGGTAAGGTATATAGAGTATATTCCATTAGCCCATGCATTAGCATGAAAATCCCTCTCATTTCTTAACCTACTTTAACAAGGAACATACATCATCGTAGCCTTTAAACAAATCCAACCCCTTGTTTGTTTAATTGCAATACATTTTTTTTTAAGCATGCATCTTTAGTTTTGGGATAATCCCAAGATTGGGATAATCCTAAGGTAAATCTTGGGCACATAATATAATAGTTAAAATGCTTCTCATCCTCTCATTTCTTAACCTACTTTAATGAGGAATTTGTATCATCATCTTTAACACATCTAATCCCTTGTTTGCTTAACTACAATGTATTTTTTTTTAAGCATACATATTGAATTTCATGATAATCCCAATGTAAATATTGAATACACAATATAAAAGTTAAAATGCTTCTCAATATTGTAGCCTAATTTTTTGACCTTATATTTGAAAATTACTACATTTATAAGTATGAATTACATTATTATATTTATTATTATAACACCTAAAAAATAAAAAATACTATTCTATTAAAAACTATTTTAAAATTTTTATTTAATTCAAAGAACAACACACCATATAAATTGCTAAATTTTAATAAAATTAGATTTGTCTAATTAAATCAATACATATTTATACATATATTTGAATTGAAAATCAAACATTAAGAAACAAACATTTGATATATGTTGTTTTGCCAAACTAACTATAATTATTTTCACTAACTTCATTTTATTTGTTTGTATATCTCATATATTGCTTTGTGGAATTATACTAAATCCTCAAAAAAGAAAGAAAATAATCCAAAATTAATAATAGAACTCACCCCTACTTTGGAAAATACCATTTAGAAAAATATATTTTCTGCAAATACTATTATCCAATTATAATTCTATGACTAGCTTGCAAAACATGAAATCAATAATAGATTGTATGTATTTAAAAATACAAAACCAGATATTATATATCATTAAAAAAAATAATATATCCTACATATAATATGTTTATATTACCCATGCTATGTGGATTTTTAATAATATATTGTGCATTCTCTATATATTATGTGAACTTTCAGTAAGACATGGGAAATGCATGTAGGATATATTGTGCATGAACATACCTACTCTATATATAGTCTAATAATTCTGTATATACAAATTTTCTACATTTAACTTTTAACAGATTAAAATAAAGAAAAAATAATAAAACCTAATAAATGGATAATTACGTTTCACCTGGGTAAAAACAAATGCCACGATTACCAACATACATAGCTTTTGAGATAAAAATGCAAATACATTAAACGGTTATAGCAAAAACTGATCGAATTCAAGACTCCTCGCCAAATTTTCCCCATATGCATTCATGGTTGTACAGCTCGAGCAATACCAAAAGCGGTGGCCGAGGCAAGAGCCCCAATTACTGCAGTTTGAATGGCACTTCTAATGGGCTTACTTCCGGTGTAATGGCCCTTGATATAGCCAAAGAGCAGCAAAGCTAGTAATGTAACTATTATAGATACCATTAGTGCGTCCTTAGCAGTGGGTATGAACACATATGGGATTAATGGAACCAAACCTCCAATCACATAAGCTATAGCTATAGTGAATGCACTTTGCAGTCCCCTCTTCGGATCTGGCTTCTCCAAACCCAGTTCAAATCTGAATTCCAGACAAAAGAAAGAAGATTCATTATATACTCTTCAAGTAAGTACTCAGTGATTTACATTAAGTATAAACTTATCCTATCGAAAAGGCCTTCAAACAAAGACACAGTTTATATTATTTTTTACATTCTTGAAAATGGGGGATATTAGGAAGAAAAAAGTAAAAACTTAAACTTGTTGCTGATGTGATCGATCCAAACTATCTTCAACTCAGAGCAGAATAATCTTTTGCCAGGGTTGAAGCCTTGTTGATTCTGTTATATAAAAACTATTTTAAGATCTATACAAGTAATCACAATAAGCAGTTGTTTTTGCATTCTGTATATATGGTTTGTTGTAATATCAATTGCCTGCATTAGTTGGAAGTACATAGTTTAATACTATTGGGGAGGAATATTTTTCTTGACTTACAAATAATATCCCAATTTCAAAGTTGCTGCCTCTGATCGTATCCCTAATCTCAATGTGGGTGTCTCTGATAATGTAGGGATTCAAGATCTCCAGTCTCATAAGTTTTCATCAGCTCCACGTGAGAGTTAAGTTTTCTATAGATAGTGTACGATCTCTGGGAGGCTTCAGAACTTGTCAATGTTAGTTTTAGGATCAGAAATGAAAGCAATCAGAAAATGCAACACATAAGTCAATGAACACCACAAGATACCCTGGGAAAACCCTCCAACATGAGGGGAAAAACCCAGCAAATATATCGCTTATATATTTTAGAAGAGCGAGCAGAAATCTGCTTACAACTCAGGCCCAACACAAGGTCGAATTTGATACAATGAATAACAGCACCTCTCCTAGATGCGAAGATAGTGATACAGAATATGTTTCTCCTTGAGATTGATCTGCTGCTACAGAATGATGATCTGCTGCTCAAGATCATGACCTACTGCTCAAGTGCAAACTTCTCCAAGAGTGCGAATGTGGTGAAATGAACTTGATGATCAAATGAGAGATCATCGCCTTGTATTTATACAAAACAAAGTGTATCTTCATGTAGGTCGGCCTCCTTAAGGAATAATAATAATAATTAAATGAGTCGGCCACATTAAAGAAGTCGGCCATAATAAATAATAAATATTATTTAGGTCGGCCCCATTTAATTATTATATTATAATTTCCAAGTGAAGCGCCCCTTCACTTAATTATTATAATGAAATAAATAGCCAAAGGCTATATGCAATTTCATGTCTTCGATTAGGCTGGAAGAATGAACCTGAAGCTGCAATAACTTCAACACTCCCTCTCAGCTAGGGAGGAATACTTCCAGCAGTACAAGACACATCACCTCATCGTGAAATTAACCATCATGGCTCTCCCATGTATGACAAAGGGACATATCACCTCATCGTGATATTAACCATCATGGCTCTCCCATGTATGGCAAATGTACATAAGTGCCCATCACTCAATCGTGATATTGTCACCTCATCGTGACATTCACCATGGCTACTCCCAGAGGGTGAAAAGCACAAGTACAAGAAAATCATCACGGACTCTTTCACGTGATATTGTCATGGCGTCACACACATGACATCCACCATGCCTCTCCCAGAGGGTGGCAACAAGGGCTTTCACCTTGAAATTCTCTCATAGAGAGAAATACATTAACAAGGGCTTGCACCTCAAATCTCTCTAATAGAGAGAAATGCATTAAAGAAAATCTAAAGTTCATTGATGCTGAGACTCCTTCTCAGCTAGGGCTTGATTCTCCACAGTACCAAGCTTGTTTTGAAAGTACACAAACTTTACTCTGGCAAGAGGCTTGGTGAGAATGTCTGTTGTCTGCTCATCAGTGCTAATATACTTCAATTGGATTGCTTTCCTCAATACCATATCTCTGATATAGTGGTATTTGATCTCAACATGTTTGGTTTTGTCATGAAACACTGGATTGACAGAAAGTTTCACACAACTTTGATTATCACAATGAATGACAGTCGGCTCCATCGATTGTCCAAACAATCCTACAAGGAGCTTCCAAAGCCACACTGCTTCTCTAGCTACCACACAAGTTGCAATATACTCAGCCTCTGCGGTGCTCAGTGCCACTGAAGATTGCTTCCAACTACACCAGGAGATCATCGCAAACCCCAAACTGAAACAACATCCAGAGGTGCTCTTCCGATCAGTGACACACCCTCCCCAATCGGAATCAGTATTTCCATGCAACTTCAAGTCTACACCAAAAGAATATCTCAAGCCATATCCAACCGTGCCACGCAAGTATCTTAGGATATGCTTTGCTGCAACTAGATGTATTTGCCTTGATTCACACATGAACTGACTAAGTGCACTCACTGTAGAGCAAATATCTGGTCTAGTATTGACTAGATACTGTTAGTGTTTCTTAGATCAGATTAGATAATATATTACTCAATAGAAATGCAACACATAAGACAATGAACACAACAGGATACCCTGGGAAAACCCTCCTCTTGAGGGAGAAAAACCCAGCAAATGATTCTCTTATATATATGGTAATACAATAACAGAATTCTGCCTACAAATCAAGGCCCAACAATGGCCAATGCTTGATAAAGTATTCGCCTTCCTTCTTAGTACAAAGGACTGACTTCTTACTTGAATTCGGACTGCTGCTACAGAGATGATGATCTGCTGTTCAAATATGAACTTCTTCTAGGAATGCAAACTTGATATCTGCTGCTCAAGTATGACCTTCTTCTAGGAATGCGAATTTCTGTTCTGCTGATAATAGGTGCGAACTTGCTTGTTATTCGGATTGCTCTCAATAGCCAAAAATGACCTTGCATATATATCTCCTAGGCGCCTCTTCATTTGGGTCGGCTTTGCATGAATAATGATAAATAATTAATTTACAATTTAAGTCGGCCAAACAACAAATAAATCAATATAGGGTCGGCTTATTGATATTCATTAATATGTTTCTCTTGAGAAGTGCAGACCGACGCTGAATAACATCAACACGCCCTCTCAGCTAGGGATGAACTTCTATCTGCACAAGACACATTATATTAGAATAGAATATCACCTCAACGTGATATTAACCATTATGGCTTCTCCCATAGATGGTATAAACTCATCACGGATTCCCTCACGTGATGTTGTCATGGAGTCACACACATGACTTCCACCATAGCTTCTCCCAGAGGGTGGAAACAAGGGCTTTCACCTCAACTCTCTCTCATCAGAGAATTGCATTATCAAGGGCTTACACCTCAACTCTTTCTCAACAGAGAATTGCATTATCAAGGACTTGCACCTCAACTCTCTTATCAAGGGCTTGCACCTCAACTCTCTCTCAGCAGAGAATTGCATTATCAAGGGCTTGCACCTCAACTCTCTCTCAGCAGAGAATTGCATTATCAAGGGATTTCACCTCGAACTTCTCTCAAAGAAGAACTCATTAAACAAAGGAACACTGATACTGAGACTCCCTCTCGATCCTGGCTTCAGAGATTGCAAAGAAGACTTCTGGAGATGTACTCCCTCTAGCCATCAACTCAGTCCCTCTAGTGTTTACTCCCTCTTGATCATTTCTTTGGTTGACATGACTTCTTCACAAGATGCCTCAAGCTTTTCATCACTAAGTAATCTCTTATCATCTTCTTTCCCCTAAACCTGTCCAGGAAGCATTTTAGATAGAGATTACTAACAGTCCATAATTATCCAAAGAAATATCAAGATTAGAATCATACAAGTTATATCATGAACGAAATTTTTCCAAAGATCTTATGCTAGTGAACACAACACAATTCAAGAGAATCTACTATCTCTCTTAATTACAAGATCCAAAGAATAAATAAATGATATAACTCAGCAACCAAAGAATACTTATCTTTTTAGCTATTCTGATAGGTCCAAACGCTGGACATAGTGAGATACGTTGTACTTGAGCTCAGATCAATCCGTACCCTTCACAGTTTGAACACAATGACGACTTGAAAGGTACATTGACTTCAAGAGATATCTCCAGCCATCAATATAATCTAATGATTGCAAGCTATGACTCCAAGCTTGATCATTTCTTCATTCGGTATGACTTCGATATCCAATCTTTCCAGATGCAGATTGCTTGATGCTCAGGTTATCTCAATGTTAGAGCATGAATTAATGACTACAAAACAATTCATGAACATTATTCAACCATGCAATACTTATCTCATGGATTTCAAAAAAAAATCTCCTGAGTAATAGATAATTAATTCATTAATCATGACATGTCTTTCTTTCAATTTCACAGAAGAGCTAATCTCAGCAAAATAAAAGACAAACTTCACAAATTGGCATGATCCTACTTGCAATGAATAAATCTAAAGAATCTTATTATAGTGATCACTATTTACTAGTCACACATAATCCTAAGTAAATAATGTCAGAATTGCATAACTCAACAAATTGAATTTTACCCTAGAATAGTAAATACAAAAACAAAGAATACTTATCTCTTAAATATTAAGAAGAGTGGACACCGTATGATATGTTGTTCTTGCGCTTAGTACACAACCTTCACAGCTTGAACATAGGCCCATGACTAGAGTAGAAATTCACTAGAATCATTTTGGGGAGAGATCTCAATCACATCCGCAAATGAAGCATGCTGATTAGGCCTGGTAGGACAATCCCTCGCATAGTGACCAAATTTGTCACATTTAAAGCATTGAACATGAGAGAGGTCCCACTTCTTCTTGAATGCAGGGGCACCATCTGACCCATTATCTCGATTCCTTTTAAAGAATCCTTTCTTCCAAACTTTTCCTTTCTTCGATGAATGAGAGGCGAGAACATGTAACTCTTCATTCTTTGAACTTTGACCAATGCCCCTTGCCGTTAGTCTCGACTCCTCTTGAATGCAGTCAATCCTCAATCGATCAAACTTGGGAAGTTCAGATCTTGCACTGATTCCTTGAATGAACGCCTCCCATGAAAGCGGAAGACCATTGAGAGCAATCATGGTCAAATCCTTGTCATCAACAATATGACCAATGGTAGAGAGTTGATCTCTCAATTCGGAAATCTTCATGAAGTAGGTGATGACAAACTCTTCTTCCGCCATCTTAATGTGAAGCAGTTGTTGCTTCAAGGTTAGGGCACGACTGGTGTTGTTGATTTCGTACATCTCTTCCAATGTTTTGAACATCTCCCTTGCAGTATCCAACTTGAAGACAATTGGTACAATATGATCCTTGACGGAATCAACCAATACTTTCTTTGCCCTAGTGTCTTTCTTTCTCCATTGTAGCTTCTCTTCTTCCCCCTCAGGTTCGGGAACATTTGTTTTCACAAACTTAGCCAAATCATTCTCTTCCAAAGTTAGCATGAACCTGAACCTCCATGATGTGTAGTTCGAGATCCCTTCGAGTCTATCCTCGATTTTCAGACCGTTCACCATCTTGAGAAAATTAGAAGGTAGACTGAAAAAGAACAATGAGGGTTGCAAACTAACAGATCTGAATCTGATCACGATCTTTTTCACACCTGCTCTGATACCATGTTAGTGTTTCTTAGATCAGATTAGATAATATATTACTCAATAGAAATGCAACACATAAGACAATGAACACAACAGGATACCCTGGGAAAACCCTCCTCTTGAGGGAGAAAAACCCAGCAAATGATTCTCTTATATATATGGTAATACAATAACAGAATTCTGCCTACAAATCAGGCCCAACAATGGCCAATGCTTGATAAAGTATTCGCCTTCCTTCTTAGTACAAAGGACTGACTTCTTACTTGAATTCGGACTGCTGCTACAGAGATGATGATCTGCTGTTCAAATATGAACTTCTTCTAGGAATGCGAACTTGATATCTACGGCTCAAGTATGACCTTCTTCTAGGAATGCGAATTTCTGTTCTACTGATAATAGGTGTGAACTTGCTTGTTATTCGGATTGCTCTCAATAGCCAAAAATGACCTTGTATATATATCTCCTAGGCGCCTCTTCATTTGGGTCGGCTTTGCATGAATAATGATAAATAATTAATTTACAATTTAAGTCGGCCAAACAACAAGTAAATCAATATAGGGTCGGCTTATTGATATTCATTAATATGTTTCTCTTGAGAAGTG
>CM021100.1:503157163-503211950 GCA_007115665.2 Sequoiadendron giganteum
GGTGTGAAAGATCATCTGAAGGCTACATTCACTAGAGGCTTCACATCAGAAGCTTCATTGGAGCATATTGGAGAGTTGGTTGTAGGGTTTGAAGAGAACATCATTGAAATTGTAGAAGTTTCTTGTTGCTGGTTATTATTTCCTATTAACACCTTGCTGGCCATACCATATAAGCTATTATTTCCTTCAGATTTTGGTCTTTGAGAGTGTAGCATCTCATTGATTTTGCTACCTGAGGGTGTGAAAGATCATCTGAAGGCTACATTCACTAGAGGCTTCACATCAGAAGCTTCATTGGAGCATATTGGAGAGTTGGTTGTAGGGTTTGAAGAGAACATCATTGAAATTGTAGAAGTTTCTTGTTGCTGGTTATTATTTCCTATTAACACCTTGCTGGCCATACCATATAAGCTATTATCAGGCCGTACACACTCATAAAGGAGGCGCCTAAGTTTCTTGAGGAAAACGCCTAAGGTTTTAGGCTGCTATCATCTCTAATGTGGGCGTATTAGCATCTGATTCCAGTTTGAGACAAATTCAATGTGGAGAATCCATTAGTTGCAGCAAATAGACCATCACAAGGGTTTACCTATTGCTGTTCTCCATTTCCAGATTGCTCTTAACCATTTCCAGATTTGTATTTAATGTTGCAAAAGAATTCCAAGTATGATCATTGATGCTAAAGCAATCATTTGTAATCTGTTTGCATATATTTAAATATATGAGAGTAGGTTTCGACTGTATGCTTCATTGCTATTATTTGTCAAGTTCCTCTTTGCATTTCTGGCATTTGCTTCCAAATTGTTCAAAATCTATCAAAAGGTATAAACTTTAAAAAAAAAAACAAATCACAAAAGGGCAGAAAAAAATGGTTTGCAAGTGTCCACCTAGGCTGGGACATTTTAGAGCTTTCCCACTATAAATTGGAACTGCTAAGCTAACCCCCACTAGATAAATGGATTACTTTCAGCTACTTCATTTCAAGTATAATTGTAATCTTGACACCATATGCTCTTACCTTGCCCAATCTAGGATCTGGGTAATCAGAAAGTGGAAGGGAAGTTGTTATGCTTTTATTTACTTTGAGGCTAACATATTTTTTCAAAAAAATTGAGGGTGGTTATTACACACCATAATTGTCAAAATAGGGTAACCAGTCCCTTGAATTTGTAGAGGTAAAATCCCTAAGAGGCACAACATAGCATACAAGGTTTTGTGTGAGAACTGCAAGCACATTCAGCACCTATCGTGCTAGCACCAAGTAAGATGCTAGAAGGATTCTTCCCTAGACAAGAGAAAGAGCATGGATGGAGTTGCATGGAGCACCCATTGTTAACCTTCCATTAACACATGTGATTTTCTTCTTAGAGTTTATCCCTTAGAGTAGTAGGTAGTGGGTGGATTGTCAACAAGGTGCTAAGTGATCTCCCAATGTTCCATTACCAAGAATCGGTCTCACCTTGATGCGCAAGACTGTACAACACATTGGTGCATTCCAACCCTTCCAATTGTTCGTCTCCTTGAAGGATCAAGGAACACTAACTACGTGTGCATGAATTTCTCCTGATAGCATGTTAACCAATTAATTTTCAGGTTGCAGATTAAGATGCAGCCATGAGTCAATCACTAAGGTGTTGGCACTAGACCCAGAAATGCAGTAACCTATTGTGTTTGCAATTGTTTGTTGTGGGCACTACATGATGTCAATCAGATAGAATGCCTACAAGAAACTTAATGATTATGCACTTAATGAGGTTAGCTAATGACACGCCTATTTTCCAATTATTAACTAAGGCCAACTTGGTCTCTGAGTCCACTTAGACAGCAACATAAATAATTTCATCACAAATTTCAAGCCAAATTGACCATACCAAAAGCACTAATTTATCAGATAGAGGGGAAAAAATGTCACTTTTTGAATACAGAAGTGTTTGTTGTTTGAAAACCTCGGATGTGTCAATTCAGATGAAATAGGTTTCATTGTTTAATACTAACTAGGATCGTTTTAAGTTTTTCCTTTCAAATTGATGCTTTAATGAAGTTCTATTTATGAATTATTATCTCATAGTGGATTCCCAAAGGATCCCCATTCCTAATTCCGGAGAACTTCCTTTGAAGAGTTTCGGATATAGTTGATGGTGTAGGCCTGATCAAGGCTGAATTGCTACTGTCATAGAAAGTGATAAGATGCAAGGAGACATAAAACGATTCATTATGTTTAATAATAGTGTACCCATAATGTTAAAGCCGAAGTAAACAACAAAGAACATAGTTTTCATTTAGATGTCATTTAAAAGTCATATATGCCATGACCTAACAGTGGCTTATTAGAATTCATATAGCATCTCAAGCATAAATTTGAGAACACAAAATTATAACTCATATGACAACATCTCAAGCATGAATTTGAGAACACACAATAGTAGACATCTACTTACCATATGGAGAGTAGCTAGACAAAACAATAATATGTGCAGATGCCCGTTTTATTGCATACCAAAGAGGAGAAGTACTGCTAGAGGCTTTGAAAGGAACATAGTATCGATGCAGAAAGGGTTTGAAAGGAACATTTTCTCCCTGCATGATAGTAACATAGCAAAGACATACAATATTTAGAAATAAAACTTTGTTTTGCAAACATTTGGCATCATTGTAAAACAAAAAAAGAAAGTAGCAAGAAAATCATGGAAACAAGAAAGAAATATGCAATGAACCTAGCCCAAGCTGACTCAAAACTCTTCCATTTTTCTGCCCTTGTAATTTTGACAAACAGTTGTCAGGCCAAGTCTTATCTTGCTGTTTTGGATTTTCAGTTTGATGTGTTATCGTTTTAAGTTTGCCAATGATGATATAATGCTTGTAGATAATTACTAAATTGCTTAACAAGTAATGAAGATGTAATATAACACTTTTTATGCCTCCCAATGCAACTAGAGGACTGAAAAATACATTAAATGTGCATCTATAGCAAAGATGCATTATAACAAACACTTGGCATGCATATTCATGACTGAAATATTCATTCACAGCAATGGACAATTTGGCAAACAGTTACAATGCAACCTTTTAATCTATTGATCATCCCTTTTAAATCCTTTACAATACCAAACATACCCGGAAGTCCAAGAATATTGATTTTTATAAAATTTTGGAAATGAATGTATAGCTGCAGCTGTAGATGAATTCTGGCAATTAATTGCAACAATCAGGTGGCTGGTAAAAAATCGATCTACTGCAAAGATGCACTTCTCCACATCAAAACCCAAGCACAATGCCTTCCAATAGCGAATCACTATAGCGGATTACTGTTCACGTGCTACTGTAGCGCGAGTACTGTTCACGCGAGTACTGTAGCGACAGATGAAAACTTGCAATCTGCTCTTTAATGGCTGCCAATGATGAATCTTGGGTCTGCACTTGATAGTCCTTTCGATAATCTTCAAACCCTAGATAAAAACTTCACCTTTAAGCACAAATAGAACTTCTTCCTCCTGTATGCCAAATTCAGTAGATATTTCACTACTTCAAAAGGCTGCAACACTAAAGAGTGGTCGTTCTCCAATGGCTAACTGATTCAGAAACCCTTGGCTTCCTCTCTCTGACAAAACTCATCAAAACCAATGCTCAATCGAATGACCCATTTATTTCACAAGGCTGAAATATATAATTCCAAGGAGAGGTCGATTTCCTCCAAAAAAAAACAATTTAAACATATAAAATGAAATTATAATATTTCATTTAATTCTCCATAGTCTCCACCTTGGGTTGAGCGCCCATAAATTAATTAAATAAATGGCCCCTTCTTATGACGCCTTGACCCTCAATTTTAAGTTAAGTTATATTTTAATATTATAATCTTTTTAAATAATTAATGTTTATTTAAGCCAAATAAACATTAATATCTCCATGAATACTCATTATCTCTGAGTGTCGTTTGAACTGGGAGCTAAGCTGATGGAGCTGCATACGACCACACACCTTACTAAAAATAGTAAGGGTCCCCCTCAATGTAACTCTAACTTACTATAAATAGTAAGTGATGCATACGGAGCCCAGTGAACGCCAAACGAAAGCCAAAACTGAATGCCACTGAACACTGGAGATGATACAAACCTCAGGAGACCCTCTAACCATCCTCATTAGCCTACAGGGGTCAGAATTATAGGCTAATCTCCTCTGACAATTGATGTCAACTAGAAGGGGACATTACAAAATAGTGACATATCCAATGGCTACAAAAAAATGCAACTAGATCCATTTAAGCAATCACATCAAGACAACTAAAATAGTTTGAAAGGGCACTAGATGTCTTTTTGGATGACCAATTAAATACCTCCATAATGTTGAAACTCAAACTCAAACTCGTGGAACCTACATTTGAAGAAATGGACAAAGCTACAATGTAGATAGTAGTTTAGCATGTTCTACTAAGTTAATGTCAAGAAACAAAAACTAAATTATAGCAAAGATAAGGATTATTCTTATATAAAATATGCGGAAGTTAGTTCCACATAGAGCTGCCAAGTTGCAAAAAATGGCAGTAAATTCACTTTTTTGGATCAAATAATAATATATATATATACATATAGAGATAGAATAAATGACAAGCATGCACTAGAATCCACTGTGGCTGCAGAGAACCAAGTTATATTCTATGGAACAGCTGAGTATTACGCTCACTAATCAAAATGTTCATTCTACACCAGGTTAATGCACTTCATCTGAAAAACTTAGGTTTATGACCACTTCTTTGAATTTGTTGAATGTAATCTACTAAAGAAATTTGAAAACTTTGCTTATGTTGTCACTTAGGACAACACCCATAAAAAAATTGTTATTGCAGATCATTTTCATTCATTATCCTTTTTGGAAAGCCTAAGCACATAAAATTTGGGGCAAAGTTCAACCAATAATCTTTCAAAGTTTGGGTCTCTCATTGTGTGGCATTGTCCAATAGGAGAAAAATTACATATTATAAAGGGTCAAAAAATATGGTCAATCAAAGACACTACTTGCTTCTGAGTCCTTATATCATGGTTTAATTATATGATGAGAAAGTTTAGAAAGATAATGATAGAAGATGGTAACCATGATATTCTGTAGAAACTAGACAAGTTACAGACATAATAGATTGACAAGATACTTTTTGGGCATTGATAAGAGAGTTGGTCCTAATTTAAGTGTTATACTAGAAGCAATTAGCTTAAAAGCTTGATAAAGCATGCAAACAGTTTTCAGGTTAATAGCAGGATACAAAATTCACAAAAATACATGGGAAAAGGCTGTAGCAACTTGTATAGCCATGATGATCTTTCAAAGAAGGAGTAATTTTATAATTGGTAGTTCCCAAGAAGATGAATTTAGTTCACTTGATCTCGTGGGCACAGTATCACTTGATCTCGTGGGCACAGTATCTTGGCTTACAATTTTTTTTTAAACAGAGAGGAAGCTTCATAAAAACAGTATTTTTTTCATAGGTTGGGCTCAAACTTTAATTGCATCCATTGATCTAAAACCAATCTAACAATTACTTCTTTCTTATTCATGCAAAATGCCAAGGCTTCAAATCAACAACATTGACCATCCACTGAGCACCTCAATTTAATCCTCCCTTAAAAGCTTTAGTTAACCATAGGATAAATCTCCATCATCTGATCTTTCCCATCCATACCATTGAATATTAGAAGCTTAAGTTATTAAAAAAATTATCAACCATTGAACTAGTAATAATCTTATTACATGCACTCCAAAGAGTCTGACATCCCAGAAAGTCATAAACCAACTGCACCAACTGTCAAATCAAAGTTTGAACAAAAGGTATTATTCCTGTCAAATCATATCCAGAAGCAAAAAGAGAACCAGCATATTCTCAGGATAATTTATCAACACCTACTCAACAAAAAAGAAGCCATCAAAAAAAGAGCAAACACAAGGAACAGAAAAGAAGCAACAAATGCACTTCCCTATTCAGCAAAATCATGAGAATCTGCACTTCAACATAAAGTGTATCCCTTTTCCTGGCACCTCCACACAATTAAGCCAACTAATTCAGGACATAGACAAATAGAAACCATCATTGAACTTGATGTTTCTGAATAAGACTTCACTACTGGACCACTAATTATCATATGCCGAACTACATCAGAAAACCGAGCATATGTGTCACTTGTTTTGCTGTGCTTTAGAATAAAAACATCCTTTATATGTTAGATATTTTTTGTCTAGTACTAGAGTAAATCTTTCGCAATATACTCTGTATTGCCTACATATATAAGCTCACTGCATCTAATCGCCATTGTTACTTGGCCTTTTTTCTCTGTTTGATGACAATAGCTTTTCTCTAATTGCACCATCAATAATATAGTTTTCTTCATATCAAAAAAGAAAATATGCATTACTGAACTATTTAACCATTCTCTTGTGACTCTTCAGTTTTTACTCATTAAACCTAAATGACACGTACAATAAAAAAGGTCAAATATTTTCGAACAAGAATGATGTAATTGAGTCTCATAAGATTTTTTCTATTTATTTCATTTGTGCCCTTCCTTTAATGTAGATTGAAACATTATTGGTGAGCTGTAGACCTAATCAAGGCCCTAACAACTCCAAGATTATCATGCTAGAAAAATAAAGGTTCATAAAGAATAGCCTAAACAGACCAATGTATCAAGCCAAAATCTTTTTGATTGGCAAGTCCATTAACCATTGCTTTGCTATAGATTGCCCCATTAATCATCCCAGCCAAAATTTAAAATAAAATCGTAATGTATGGCGAAAAAAGAAGAAAAATTCAGCACCTTTATAGGTTCTTTGCTTGATACAAGGCCTGTCCTTCCAAGTTTGGAACACCCTTTTGAAGTAGAAACATCTATCTCCCAATGTGAAATAGGTGTTACTCATTCTAAATCTTTGTTCCATACCAAACTAAATTATATCACTATGGTAGGGACTTAGCATTGCAATTTCTAAATCTTATTCAAAGATTCTGCATAGCCACTACACAAAGTGGGCATCCTAGTTCATCAATTTAATCTTGTACTTATGTGCAAAATAAAGCAGCAACAAACAAAGTGACATTATTCCTTAGTTGTCTCCCCAAAATCTATGTTTACCAAGTTTGCTAGGAACCCTAGATGAACCTGTATAAGTTCAACTTAGGTTCTCACCCCAATTTGGGTCAGGCCTAGATTCAATTAAAATTCAACCCTAGTCTAGCCATTTGGCCTAAGTGCATCTAAGACATAGTCAAGTGGAATGGCCACACCTAGGTCACAATGGGTGAAACCAAGTTGACCCTAACGGGTTCAAAAACGATTGCATTTAAAAAACCTATTCCTAAAATTGCATTTTTTTAAGGATTTGGAGCTCGGTTAAAGCAATAAAATTATGAAAATGGCATGCGCCACAAAGGTCCATGTGCCCCCAAAGGTCTTAATTTGGGCTTGGCGGCATGGGATCCACTCCTCGTGACAAGAGTAGCACCAATGGTGCCACTTCTAGAACCTAATCTAGTTTTAAATAGCAAAAAGAAATGTTTTGGGCTGCACCAAATTGGAAAGCAGCATATTTTTCCCAAGTTTTTTTTTATCAATTCTTGAACAACTGAATTCTATTTATACTTTTGGTTTATTAAGCAACCATGATTCTGAATAATGCTGGTATGATATAAACCATTTTAATTTATCTTGAATATTTATGTTTTCACAATTCACATTGAATTAGCAATTATCAGCTTCTCAATTCCGTAAATTTTGTGCAAAATATATATATAGTACAGCCAAACCTAGGCAAAAAAATTTGGCAAACCATCAAATTTGAACCCAAACCCAAACCATTAACAGGGCTAAAAATCTTAACAATAGCATGGCTATCAATTGCACTAACTACAAATATTAGAACTTGTATGATGTATCCCTATTGCTTTCACTTTGGATCAATCACTTCAATACTACAGCAACCTATTGGAGCTCAATTTGACAGTGCAAAAAAATTGCTCAATTCCCCACACCCTTGTGCATTTGGCCTTATTGTGCCCATCATATATAAACCCAATCTAAGAAATCTTTAGGTCTCCCTTAGTCAAACTTGCATTAGTATTGTTCCTCAGCCCCCATATCCCTATCAGATGTTGAAAGTTGCAAAATATACAAAAAATTCTAAGTCTGGAGCATTTCTAATCATTTTTTGAAGTTTTGGCAAAGTTGTGAGGTTTTGGTGGACTACCAAAAATCTTCCCCTTGTCTAACTTCATATCATGACCGCCAATCCCACATTAAAGTTCCTCAATGTTTAACAGGTCCTTTCTTCCTTCTGTTTCCCTTCATTGCATTAGTTTGCAAGATTTTTATGGACATTCAAACTTATCTCTCCCCTCCCAACCTCCTATATTCTTCTGCATCAAATCCCTACATTTTCCCATTCCCTTGCTTTAATTCCCATCTCCTTTCTTTGTGAATTTGTGAATTTTGATAGTCGTCTGAAATCCCCTTCCCCTTCCCCATGTCTTGACTTCCCTTCCTTTCTTGCATTTCCACATTTTTCCATTTCATCTCCTTTGTAGACTTTTGGAGTTTGCCTGGATGTTCTTCCATTTCCCCTCCTTCACTTACCTCCTCTAATTCTACATATTTTTCCCACATCATTTCCAATCCATTTTTTGGATTTCTTTTCCACCTCCATACATCCAAACTTCCAATTCCCTAATCCTTTCCCACATTCTTTTCAACTTCCCTGCTTGCGAAGTTCCTTTGTACCTCTACACCTCTAGACTTCCTCCAATCGTACCTCCACTTTTGATTGTCAATCTAGCATTGTTTTCTCACAAAGTTTCCAATTGGCTTTACATTCCTTTCATCCATTTGTAGAGTTCCTTTAAAGTTTGGAATGTTCTTACCTCCAGTTCTACATCCTTTCACCCACATGTTTTCCCATATTCTTCATTCACTCATTGTCATCCTTTCATAAAATATCATTGAACTTCTAGACTTCCTTTGTTATGTCCAATCTTGACATCTCGTCACACATCAAATTCCCACATTTCCTCCTATTCCCTTCAACCACCCTCTAGATCCTATTGAGATGCCCTTAATGACCAGATTTGACCCTACAACTACTCCAAAATAATTTTTCCTTCTAAAACACCTTTGTTCATCTCAAAGGTGTGGATTTGCATGCAATTTCAATGGCGAAAGATGAGGGAAACCATGTTACCATTACTACAATGGTTGAATTCTAGTTTCCAACAGTCCTTCTGACTGCTTCAAATCTTCCATCTCGCATATTTCATGGATTTTACCTTATCTTCAACAAAGCCACAATGTCCACTTTTTTGTTGAATTCACCCAAGCAATTGAGGAAAATATGTCTACCTCTTTGCACATTCCAAAATGCCATTAATGGTCTAGAAATGGATACGATTAGATGGAGAAAATCTTTCAAACACTTTGTGGTACTTATGGAGCACTCAAAGACGTGATCTATGTACAAACATATGGTTGTTGATGTAGAAGGTCTAGTTCCAAGTGTGTGGCCACGTAGATATGATACAAGTAGGCATGGTCTGTGCAATTTGCAAACAACCCTAGTTCTTCCTTCTAGATTGTGTGGTGGTATGGAAGGACACATATATACTCAATTTTTTAAGAGAGAAAGGCGGATGGAAAAAGGGTGCAAAGCTGAAGCAAAAGAGAAGAGGTTAAAGACCATTAGGGTTTATTTCCAACAACGGGTTTAGGGCATTCTCTAAATTGTAATTGTCTAGGTTTTCTCCCAAGTGTGTGATACCAAATTGTAATCCAAAAGGAATATTTCAACAAGCATATTTGTCATCTTGTGAATGTCTCCATGAGCTATGTATGTTCTTTTGATGATCTTATTGATTTTCTTGGTTACATTTGCTAATCTAAGTGTTGGGTTTAAATAGTTTGTCAACTAGAAAGCAACAAAACTCCTTATAAAGCTTTTGTAGGAAATCTTATCAAAATAACACAGGTGTGTAGATTAGTTTGTGGATAACTAAGTAATGTTAAATTGCATGTTTAGCTATCTCCTACCTACTTAATTGCATGCATAGAGCTTGGCTTATGTGTTGACTTAAGAGGCATAGTCCTGTTTGTTACCTTTATTAAGGTATCTCAGAGTAGGCTTTGATTTGTGTTCCCTTTGGCACTCAAGAATGAATTGACTTTAGGGATTTGGGAGCCTACAACTTTTGAGTATGAATGTAATGGTGCCATTATTGGGGAGGTAATTTATTGGTTGATATTGTGAAGACTTATGTTGATAAAAGAAAGTTTGTCTCATCTAGGTGGAAGTGGCAACTTTGTTCTTCTCAAACCTAGAACTATTATGCAACTCAAAAGAATTGAAAATGGAAAGAGGAAATCATTCAAGAGATTCCCAAGAACCTAAAGATATGAAAGCTCAAGTAGGAAGACAACATATTTCCTAGAAAGTCAAAAACAAAGGTATGTCTATTGGACCTCTTCCTCAAAGAAATGATGTTAGCACTTTGGGAAAAGATAGCATGTTTGTTTATTTGAAAGATAGATACCCATATGCTCCATACAACTCAAGCAACAAAATGATTATATCTAATAGGAGAAATAGAAGACATGAATATATTTTGCCAAGAAATGAAATCAATACAAGTGGAAGAAATAGAAATATATCCAATTAGGTACATCTTACGATATAAGTCTGCCCAATCATCCACATGTAAGAACCACTAAAATGTTTTCACATCCTAGTACCACTTCTTCTTTATCACATAGAACTAATCATGAGCAAGACCCTAAATTCCATGATGTTGATGTTAGTGTTTCTTAGATCAGATTAGATAATGTATCTTTAGAAATGCAACACATAAGACAATGAACACAACAGATACCCTGGGAAAACCCTCCTCTTGAGGGAGAAAAACCCAGCAAATGATTCTCTTATATATATGGTAATACAATAACAGAATTCTGCCTACAAATCAGGCCCAACAATGGCCAATGCTTGATAAAGTATTCGCCTTCCTTCTTAGTACAAAGGACTGACTTCTTACTTGAATTCGACTGCTGCTACAGATGATGATCTGCTGTTCAAATATGAACTTCTTCTAGGAATGCGAACTTGATATCTGCTGCTCAAGTATGACCTTCTTCTAGGAATGCGAATTTTGTTCTGCTGATAATAGGTGCGAACTTGCTTGTTATTCGGATTGCTCTCAATAGCCAAAAATGACCTTGTATATATATCTCCTAGGCGCCTCTTCATTTGGGTCGGCTTTGCATGAATAATGATAAATAATTAATTTACAATTTAAGTCGGCCAAACAACAAGTAAATCAATATAGGGTCGGCTTATTGATATTCATTAATATGTTTCTCTTGAGAAGTGCAGACCGACGCTGAATAACATCAACACTCCCTCTCAGCTAGGGATGAACTTCCATCTGCACAAGACACATTATATTAGAATAGAATATCACCTCAACGTGATATTAACCATTATGGCTACTCCCATAGATGGTATAAACTCATCACGGATTCCCTCACGTGATGTTGTCATGGAGTCACACACATGACTTCCACCATAGCTTCTCCCAGAGGGTGGAAACAAGGGCTTTCACCTCAACTCTCTCTCATCAGAGAATTGCATTATCAAGGGCTTACACCTCAACTCTCTCTCAACAGAGAATTGCATTATCAAGGACTTGCACCTCAACTCTCTCTCAGCAGAGAATTGCATTATCAAGGGCTTGCACCTCAACTCTCTCTCAATAGAGAATTGCATTATCAAGGGATTTCACCTCGAACTTCTCTCAAAGAAGAACTCATTAAACAAAGGAACACTGATACTGAGACTCCCTCTCGATCCTGGCTTCAGAGATTGCAAAGAAGACTTCTGGAGATGTACTCCCTCTAGCCATCAACTCAGTCCCTCTAGTGTTTACTCCCTCTTGATCATTTCTTTGGTTGACATGACTTCTTCACAAGATGCCTCAAGCTTTTCATCACTAAGTAATCTCTTATCATCTTCTTCCCCCTAAACCTGTCCAGGAAGCATTTTAGATAGAGATTACTAACAGTCCATAATTATCCAAAGAAATATCAAGATTAGAATCGTACAAGTTATATCATGAATGAAATTTTTCCAAAGATCTTATGCTAGTGAACACAACACAATTCAAGAGAATCTACTATCTCTCTTAATTACAAGATCCAAAGAATAAATAAATGATATAACTCAGCAACCAAAGAATACTTATCTTTTTAACTATTCTGATAGGTCCAAATGCTGGACATAGTGAGATACGTTGTACTTGAGCTCAGATCAATCCGTACCCTTCACAGTTTGAACACAATGACGACCTGAAAGGTACATTGACTTCAAGAGATATCTCCAGCCATCAATATAATCTAATGATTGCAAGCTATGACTCCAAGCTTGATCATTTCTTCATTCGGTATGACTTCGATATCCAATCTTTCCAGATGCAGATTGCTTGATGCTCAGGTTATCTCAATGTTAGAGCATGAATTAATAACTACAAAACAATTCATGAACATTATTCAACCATGCAATACTTATCTCATGGATTTCAAAAAATCTCCTGAGTAATAGATAATTAATTCATTAATCATGACATGTCTTTCTTTCAATTTCACAGAAGAGCTAATCTCAGCAAAATAAAAGACAAACTTCACAAATTGGCATGATCCTACTTGCAATGAATAAATCTAAAGAATCTTATTACAGTGATCACTATTTACTAGTCACACATAATCCTAAGTAAATAATGTCAGAATTGCATAACTCAACAAATTGAATTTTACCCTAGAATAGTAAATACAAAAAACAAAGAATACTTATCTCTTAAATTTTCAGAAGAGTGGACACCGTATGATATGTTGTTCTTGCGCTTAGTACACAACCTTCACAGCTTGAACATAGGCCCATGACTAGAGTAGAAATTCACTAGAATCATTTTGGGGAGAGATCTCAATCACATCCGCAAATGAAGCATGCTGATTAGGCCTAGTAGGACAATCCCTCGCATAGTGACCAAATTTGTCACATTTAAAGCATTGAACACGAGAGAGGTCCCACTTCTTCTTGAATGCAGGGGCACCATCTGACCCATTATCTCGATTCCTTTTAAAGAATCCTTTCTTCCAAACTTTTCCTTTCTTCGATGAATGAGAGGCGAGAACATGTAACTCTTCATTCTTTGAACTTTGACCAATGCCCCTTGCCGTTAGTCTCGACTCCTCTTGAATGCAGTCAATCCTCAATCGATCAAACTTGGGAAGTTCAGATCTTGCACTGATTCCTTGAATGAACGCCTCCCATGAAAGCGGAAGACCATTGAGAGCAATCATGGTCAAATCCTTGTCATCAACAATATGACCAATGGTAGAGAGTTGATCTCTCAATTCGGAAATCTTCATGAAGTAGGTGATGACAAACTCTTCTTCCGCCATCTTAATGTGAAGTAGTTGTTGCTTCAAGGTTAGGGCACGACTGGTGTTGTTGATTTCGTACATCTCTTCCAATGTTTTGAACATCTCCCTTGCAGTATCCAACTTGAAGACAATTGGTACAATATGATCCTTGACGGAATCAACCAATACTTTCTTTTCCCTAGTGTCTTTCTTTCTCCATTGCAGCTTCTCTTCTTCCCCCTCAGGTTCGGGAACTTTTGTTTTCACAAACTCAGCCAAATCATTCTCTTCCAAAGTTAGCATGAACCTGAACCTCCATGATGTGTAGTTCGAGATCCCTTCGAGTCTATCCTCGATTTTCAGACCGTTCACCATCTTGAGAAAATTAGAAGGTAGACTGAAAAAGAACAATGAGGGTTGCAAACTAACAGATCTGAATCTGATCACGATCTTTTTCACACCCGCTCTGATACCATGTTAGTGTTTCTTAGATCAGATTAGATAATATATTACTCAATAGAAATGCAACACATAAGACAATGAACACAACAGGATACCCTGGGAAAACCCTCCTCTTGAGGGAGAAAAACCCAGCAAATGATTCTCTTATATATATGGTAATACAATAACAGAATTCTGCCTACAAATCAGGCCCAACAATGGCCAATGCTTGATAAAGTATTCGCCTTCCTTCTTAGTACAAAGGACTGACTTCTTACTTGAATTCGGACTGCTGCTACAGAGATGATGATCTGCTGTTCAAATATGAACTTCTTCTAGGAATGCGAACTTGATATCTGCTGCTCAAGTATGACCTTCTTCTAGGAATGCGAATTTCTGTTCTGCTGATAATAGGTGCGAACTTGCTTGTTATTCGGATTGCTCTCAATAGCCAAAAATGACCTTGCATATATATCTCCTAGGCGCCTCTTCATTTGGGTCGGCTTTGCATGAATAATGATAAATAATTAATTTACAATTTAAGTCGGCCAAACAACAAGTAAATCAATATAGGGTCGGCTTATTGATATTCATTAATATGTTTCTCTTGAGAAGTGCAGACCGACGCTGAATAACATCAACACTCCCTCTCAGCTAGGGATGAACTTCCATCTGCACAAGACACATTATATTAGAATAGAATATCACCTCAATGTGATATTAACCATTATGGCTACTCCCATAGATGGTATAAACTCATCACGGATTCCCTCACGTGATGTTGTCATGGAGTCACACACATGACTTCCACCATAGCTTCTCCCAGAGGGTGGAAACAAGGGCTTTCACCTCAACTCTCTCTCATCAAAGAATTGCATTATCAAGGGCTTACACCTCAACTCTCTCTCAACAGAGAATTGCATTATCAAGGACTTGCACCTCAACTCTCTCTCAGCAGAGAATTGCATTATCAAGGGCTTGCACCTCAACTCTCTCTCAACATGAACTTCTGAAAATTGGTTTCCATAGGTGTAGACATGGATTTGCAATCCATCATACCAAATCTCTTCAAGATGTCAATAGTATACTTCCCTTCACTCAAAATAATCCCATCCAGCTTCTACCAAGCTTCTAAACCAAGGAAGTAGTGCATGAGACCAAGATCCTTCATTTCAAATTCAGAAGCTAGCTCCTTCTTACATTTGATAATGAGGTGATCTTCTCCAATAAGAATTAGATAAAAAACATATGAACCAAGATCAATGCTTTGCCATCAATTACCTTGAAGGACAGATTTGAATGAGCATCATTCTTGGAGAAGTCCAAGCCCATCAAGTATCAATCAATTCTCTCATACCAAGCACGTGGAGCCTACTTAAGACCATATAAAGCCTTCTTCAATCTGCAAACATGAGACTCCTTCCCATGAACCTCAAAACCCTCAGGTTGCTCAATGTATACATCTTGCTCGATCACACCATTCATAAATGTTGTCTTCACGTCCATCTAGTGTATCTTCCATCCTCTAGATGCTGCAATAGCAATGATGGTCCTGATGGATGTATAACGAGCAACTAGAGCAAAGGTTTTCTCATAGTCTACTCCCTCTTTCTAAGAGAATCCTCTAGCCACAAATCTAGCCTTGTACTTCTCGATGCTCCCATCAACCGCATGCTTGATCTTGAAGAGCCACTTAGAAGATACAATTGATTTGCCTTCAATTCTAGGTACGATGCCCAAGCATCATTCTTGAGGATGGATTGATACTCCTCAACCATAGCATCTTTCCATACTTGCAGACTAGTAGCTTCCTCAACACTAGAGGGTTCTGACTCGATGATTTGACTCATCAAAGCAACATAGCTTGAAAACTTATGAGGTCTCTTGTTTTCTCTGAAAGTTCCTTTTGGGGCTGCAATTCTTTATGCCTCCTGCATTTTTGCCTAGCTCAAAGAGGTCTCTTACGACCAATCACAATGTCTGTAGGCCCATCAGTAGGTTCCAAAGGCTCAATTGGATCGTCATCTTCCTTAGGATCAGTAGCCTCCCTCTGAATCTCAAGAGTTCTTGCATCAACCTCCTGACCTCTTCATCCAAGGTTGCCTCTATTGGTTTGACGGACTCCCTCTGAAGCAAGGTTGCCTCTATTGGTTTGACGGACTCCCTCTGAAGGTTAATTCCTCCTCTTTGAAGAAATTGATTATAGTGACAACCTGAATAGGTTCTTCCTCTTCGAGAGATGTCTTCAGTCACCAACTCAGTCCCATGGCTGCAAGTTGTGTCTCCATTGTTCAACCTACATGATGCATCAAGCTCTTCTTCTCTTGAAAGCAATCTCTTACGCTTCTTGGTTCGTCCTGAAAGAATTAAGGAGAGATTACTAATAGTTCATGGAACTCAACTATCTCAAAGAGAAATATCAATGCTAGAAGCATACATGATTGACTATCTCAATGTTATAGCATGAATTAATAACTACATAACAAATTCATGAACATTATTCGACCATGCAATACTTATCTCATAATTGCATAGCACTGGTAAAGAACATGAACTGCAGCCTCTGTTGTTAAAGATGAATACCATAAGTATGTCAAAGCTATCATGAGGTCATGACACTGGACTGAAGCTTATGCAACAAACGGCTCCCCACACAACTCTAGACTTCACTCAGAGTCCCAAAACAAAACATAGCCAGATGTAGATGATGGCGTTCTCTAGAAAGCTCATAATCTCCTCACACAGAATGATGCATACACCATAAGAAACACTATCTTCAACAAGGACTCTCCATCGCTTCTTCTTTCGAACCAACCATTTGATTTGCTTCTCCTTCTACACACTACCTTATCTCTCACACTCAACTTCAGAATGCTTTAACAAATCTAAATAGATCTTTTCTAGACCCACTCTGATACCATGCTAGTTTTAGGATCAGAAATGAAAGCAATCAGAAAATGCAACACATAAGACAATGAACACCACAAGATACCCTGGGAAAACCCTCCAACATGAGGGGAAAAACCCAACAAATATATTGCTTATATATTTTAGGAGTAAGAGCAGAAATCTGCTTACAACCCAGGTCCAACACAAGGCCGAATTTGATACAATGAATAACAGCACCTCTCCTAGATGCGAAGATACAAAATATGTTTCTCCTTGAGATCGATCTGCTGCTACAGAATGATGATCTGCTGCTACAGAATGATCTGCTGCTCAAGTGCGAACTTCTCCAAGAGTGTGAATATGGTGAAATGAACTTGATGATCAAATGAGAGATCATCACCTTGTATTTATACAAAACAAAATGTCTCTTCATGTAGGTCGGCCTCCTTAAGGAATAATAATAATAATAAAATGAGTCGGCCACATTAAGGAAGTCGGCCATAATAAATAATAAATATTATTTAGGTCGGCCCACAATAATTAAATGTTATTTTATAATTTCCAAGTGAAGCGCCCCTTCACTTAATTATCATAATGAAATAAATAGCCAAAGGCTATATGCAATTTCATGTCTTCGATTAGGCTGGAAGAATGAACCCGAAGCTGCAATAACTTCAACAGTCAAAGCTTTATTTTGAGAATTCTAGTTGGGTTTTCCAGCCTCTACCTTTTGGTTTCAGTTTTGTACAGGAGTGGATCCTTACCCTAATATCTAAGTTCGAAGTTTACAAAAGGTATTCCTGCCTTAATAGACGCAACCTTGGCAATGTGAAACTTTTTATTTTAAAAATGACTTTATCCTTCAATAGAAGACAACTCTGCAAGAAGTTATGGTATAATTGACAAGCTGTTTATCCTTAGGGTCAAAACTAGTAAGCTATGGCTATTGTGGAACGGATGCAAGGCCTATCTCACTAACTTACCCATGCCCCAACAGGAATAACAAACCTTAGGCAGAGAAAAGACTGTCGATTTTTTTCCCATTCGGCCAAGTTGGATGCTTACTTATTCAACTAGATGTGATCCCAATCTTCATAATTGTGATGTAAAGCCATAACAGCACTTGGTCTTGGGTTGTATTGACGACGGAAGCAGAGGTGAGTTGAGATTGTGGGAGCTCAGCAATCTGCCATTATTCTAGATAAAAGACATCATGATCCAGAAAAATGGTTTTCCAGAGATTCAGTGTTTGCTTTCAAAATGGATGCCCATGCTAAAAATGCCAAGTTTTAGTACATTGGTGAGGTAGGTGTAGTTCATGATGCTGAAACTAGGAAGGACCACATGCCACAAATGCCATCTCATTTGAGGTAGGTGAACACTAATATCTTCATAAATCCATTAGAAGTCTTCATGCTGAAACTACTTCCTGTATGAGTAATAAAATTTTGATAGCAAAACATTTGAATATTGATCTGATCACCCCTCCAGATTCTAGATGGTACGCAGAAGAATCAAACAAATTCTAAGGAAGGAGCTTATCGATGGCACGAAGAAACTTAAGGTACTGTGAGCAAACAAATAAACTACTAGTAAAATAACCATATTGAAATATCTTCTAATGTAATGATATAATATCTTACATAGGATAACACTGTAAAGCCAAGTAAAATTCTCAATCTGTGTTATCCTTATCTTCTTTTAGAACACTTTGCAGGAATGTGCTCAACAATATTTAAAATGTAAATTCCACATTATACTCTGTTGGTATTTGTTTTGGATCAGTCTTACTTCAGTGAAAGTAGTGATGTAAGGGAATTCACAAACAATTCTACCGATTAGATTTGCCAAAGGAATATTAAAACATTGTTTAACATCTTTTTTAAATGCCTCCACGTTAACTTTTATAAGTTTTCCCCACCTTGAGATATTGATTAACACTTGTTTTTATCTAAACTTACCTTGCCGTATTTTGTGAACTGTCTAGAAATAATCTGTATTACAATTATTTACTCCATTTTCTATTGTAAAGCCAAAGCCACCCAGTTTAATATATCTTATGATTATTGAGTGAATGAAACCACACCGTCTAATAACTATTGAATAAATGAAACTAAACCTAATAAGGCAAACAAATGTGCATTTAATTTCTCTGGACTGCACAAAAATGAAGATAATGAATCCGGCAGAATTTTTTTTCCTGTTGTAGACAAAATGAAAGAGGATCAAAGAAGTGCTAACTGCTAACCTCATCATAAATTCATTCCAAGCATCAGGACGCTTCTGCAGTGCATTGACAACAGGCCAGTATTCATTTGGCTGCAATCCATATTTTGCAAGAATGTCTGCCACCTCAGCAGCCTCTGCGACCACATTATATAAAATGATAAGTGAATCAATCATATATCAGATCATGGATCATCATGCATAGCCTACTTCTGTAACAACACAACACTCACCAGTGTCTGGTACAGATATTATTTCTTCTTGTTCACGACTTTGCTCCTGCACATAATGATCAGCTTCACTTTTTGCTGCAAGATATCTGCAACTCGCAATAGAATGCATCATGAGAGGCAAGATGAGAAACTAATTGCAGACATTAATGCATGGCAAAAGTAACACAACATATCCCTCTTTCTTTGTTTATTTCTTGTTATTTTTCTAAATATAGTGCCATATCCTCATTGAGGATTTAGCTCCTCTTTAATATTTTTGTATGTGTATATCCATCTATATGCATAGCTATTATGCTTTATATAGAAAGGCTCTTAAAAAATCTTAGGCAGGGGTCCCAGAATCTTATATGATCTGATTAGTCTGCCTCAGGTGATACCATGCAACTGCAGAAAAGCAGAAAATGGAAATAACAATGGCTTCACCTGAAAACTCGAGCACTGACTGCCTTGAAAGCTTTCAGATAAGGCTAAGCTTGGGGCCTAGAGCTTTGCAGAAGTTGCCAAAAATAAGCGGCCCTAACATATCAAATTACAACCAATTGAAACTATTCTAACATATCATAAATTTTCTTTGTAAGTATTGATCCACAAATTTTAAAATCTTTAAAAATTAAAACCATTTCACTGCAGATGTGCTCTGCAGTTATCTCAGCAAAATCTGCTGAAAAAATGTCAGGAATGGCACTAGGTTTTTAACCACATGCCTCCCAAGATCATAACATTTTATTTCCCATCTAACCTCTAGATCGCATCAGGTGATTGTGAAAGACATAGTGAACTAGTATAATTTCATTTCGTTCTCAACTTTTCTGTCATTCTTAGGATAGTTTTGCTTCCTAAAATCTACTATCTTTTAAGAAAATAAAATCACCTCATTAATTGTGATCTTAGCTTGATTAATGGTTTCTTTTGTACATCCGTTTTTAATCATGAGGATTGTGTCATAATCCTCTTGGATGGTCCTTGGTTTCTTGGACAAACAAAGCTCTTCCTTAGAAAATGGAAACCAAGTTTTGATCCGGAGGAGTGTATTAGTAGGATCTCTATCTGCGTTATGCTTCTAGGCTTACTGTTGGAATACTGGGAGGATGAGATTATGATAGATATTGCTAATTATTTCAGGCAGCTCCTTGCCTTTGATGTGGTGATCAAATCTAGAAAATGGCTGCTCTTTGCCCAATTCTATGTGAATGCAGATATGGGTAAGGAGCTTCTGACTTCTGTCACCTTGTCCTCAAAAAATGGTTATTGAGTTAAGAAGATTGAGTATAGGATGCCTTGATTGTTTGCCAAATGTACCACTCCTTTGCTAATTCCCTAGTCAACAAGAAGAAGCAAAATTTCTTGAGAAGGAAAAAAATGAGCTATCTTCGTCGAGAATAAAGAGGAGCTTTGGTGTTGAGGATTGCCCTTCACTGGGTAGGACATGCTTTGAAGCAAACATCGTTTCTTCTGATGTGAGGCTTTTGGAGGTGGATGGCAGGGAGAAGGAAGTTATTAGTGGTGGTCCGAAGGGTCCTATTTCCTTCCTTTTGTGGGAGGTCCTACCTTCTTTCTGCTCACCATCTTCAACCAAAAAGAAAATAAAATGGAGGATTCTAGCTCAAGAGATCATTCTGGAATAATGTTTTTAAAACTTCCTTTGAAATCTTTTGATTTATATTCAACAGTTAAAAGGGGAGAATGGTCAGGAGGGAAATCCACTTTGGCAATTCAGTGCACAGGACTGCTGCTAGTTGTTCAGGGTTCTCTGAAGCTCTATGATTTTAAGCTGCTTGACTAGCCATATTTAGGGTTCTATCTCCCGTGCTAATTGTCTTAGTCTCATATTATGAGCTATCTTTGGGCTATTAGCATAGTGCCATCAGTTTACAACTTTTGTGCTGCTGATCCTTGTAGTTGTTTCATGGTGGAATGTGGGCTTCAATGCTATATTTTTTATTAAGGTAAAGATGGGTTTGGGCACTTTAAAACACTCACCTTAATCAAAAAAATAAATAAATCACCTCCACCAAACTACAGTGAAAATGTCGGCAGAACCAAAAATTAGGTTTAAAGAAAACTGGTTACTCTAAAAGTTGTGATCATTTTCAATAGATTGAAGGTTGTTGCACTCTATTAATATTTTGGGGTTATGTATATCTGCCTAATGGAGATGGTTTTGGGAAGTTTATAGTATGCTAGTCTATACTAGTCTTTTGTGGCTATAAGTCTCTTGTTATGTTATTGGAGAGAATTTTGAAAATGCAAAAGGTTAAGATTCTAAGGGTTCAGAGGTACTGAGTTTGCAGTTATTAGCTGATATTCTTTTGCATCTGCAAGAAAAACCATTGTTAATTCTATTGTTTATTTTCTCTGCATTCATAGTGATGTAAGATTGTGGATATGACATATGGCAATTGGTTATCAAGCATGTGAGATGGAATTCCATAAAATGGCTCAAATTATTAATGTACGGTATAGATTCATTTCAAGTGGTGTAGATTAGACAAAAGAGCTTGGAATGACTACACACTGTCCCCACACCAGGTTTTTGTTGCACTTTAGGGAACTTGGTTATGTCATTCTTGCTCCTATATTTCCTAATCTGTTAACGCTTGCTCTTACAGTAAACTTTGTATTTCAAGTTGCAGTTAACCAAAGACTAAACTTTTCGTGCTTATTTTAGGTGAACAGATATATTATAGCACACAGGTTTATTAAAATCTGCTCGACTAAACTGTAGATATTTAATAATAATAAATGTTATAAAAATAAAGTAATGGTAACATGTTCAAAAGAATAAAATGAACACTTCACATATTGCAGCAGCTGTAGATGCCACGAGTTTTAGTACTTATTTGAGTGAAGCTATCCTTCAGGAGTTTTTTCTAATTTATAAATGCACCAGATATATTATAGGGCACTTAACTCAAGAAGCCTACAACTTAATTTGACATCTTCAATTGAGAAAAATGTGCCCTGTCCTACACTCTATGATTGAGAGATTGTTTTACAAGATAGAATATCAAGAAGCATCGACTTAACTGAACTTCACATCTTTAATATAAATCCCAGAAAAATGAAACAATGGCAGTATATCAAAAAGAATAAAATCAACACTACACATACCTGCAAGGACACTAGAAACTCAAAATTTTAACATATATTTAGGTGAACCAGATATATTATAGGGTGCTAACTTTGAGAAGCCAACTGCTTAACTGTTCTTGACATCTTCAATACAAAAGTGCCCAGTCCTACATTCTCTAAACTTGGCATCTTCAGCATACAAAAATTTGATGAAAAGTACACTTAACCTCTATGATGGAGAGGGATTTACAAAGTTGACTTGATATCAAAAAGCATATAAAATGATCATCATCTAAAAAAAGCATAGAGAATGACCTGCGTCTCTTGCGAACAAAAGATTCGATAACTATATTTGGATCCTGATTGGTGGGTTTTCAATACCTAAACCACATATTTACACCAATTGAACTGTAACCCAGTGGCTAATGTTTAGATCTGAGATGCACATTTGTGTAATAAAATACAGAATGACATGAAAACCCATACAAACCATGACAAGGAAATCCACTTACAGGAACAAACCGAGTCACATAGAGCCCACAATAAGTGACAAAAATATCTCACATACTGGAACAGAAACTTGCATCCAAAAGTGGATTTTCAATTGGCAAAGCTCTTGGAATGGGTAAAACAAGTCGTAGAGAAACCCTCGCCATCACTTTCCACAACCTTAAATGCCTTGAAACTGCTCTCATTTACACATGAATCATGCAGTTAAATTGATCTGAAAATGGATCTTGAATATGATTGAAAGGGCAGTTTTAATCGTCATCAACCAAGAAAGACTTGAAGAAATTTGATTTGAAGACTCAGAAAACTATGCAGATAACTGTTTCAGAGCATTCCTCCGTACTGAAGATTAGCTAGGGTTTATCCAAACTCAAAGCATCACAAGCAAGTCAAAGATCCAAGGTAATGACGCACAAACTAAAGCATATTTTCAACCAGCAATTTCGTAACCCCCAAGCAGTTTCTTAACCCCTCTGGTGGTTTCGTAATTGATGGTCTGAAGAAAGTGATGGTTTCATACAATTTGTCTTATAGGACAGAGCAATGGTTGCAAATGTTGTATCTTCCTCTTCCAGGCATTTTGTACAAAGAAACCAGCCCAGGCAGATTTGTGGGAATTATATAAACATATGTAGGTGATTGTAAAGGGGGCATATATTCTATTTTTCCTAAGTGTTCATAGAGGGTTTTGTGGATTGATGTACAGGGTTTTCATCAGATTGCAGACGTGTTGTAGGTGTCAAAGCTAGTTCTTGTTTTCATAAGTCCCTAAAGGTCCTAGTGACACCGTACCTACTTGTAAGGGCTGATATATAATGACATGAGGAGTTGAAGCCCATTCTTACTAGACTCTTCTCTCACATTTAAGGGTTTCTTCAGGTGTATACCTTTGTACAGCCTAACTTTCATGCTTTTGTCTTGTTGTTACAGTCATTCTATGAGTAGTTCTACAATGTTCCACCAAGTTTCCAGGACAGGGACAGAAGAGGACGGGTCGATGCATTTTGGGGATGGATTTTTTCAATGCCATTTTATAGAACAACAAAGGGGACTGCAATTAAAAAATAAGAATTTTTTAAAAATATAGAGAAATTTAAAATATTCATATAATAATATATTGATAAGGCATTCATCATATACATTATAGATCCTTAATACATAGCATTTACAACAAAATGCCTAAAGGCTGCAAATTCCAACTACAAAATGACAAAAACATAGAAAATATGCTTCTACCCTAAATTTGCAAAGAACTTATGCAATCAATGATCTTCTCTTCATTGTCTTAGAATTGTAGTGGTTGACACAAATGACAAGAAGTTCTTGACTCAATATTCAAATTAGGAGGCTACCTCAATAAGCCTGAAATCTTTGTCATTATATTTGCGAACCTTCAATTTTATGACTGCAAACACAACTAAAAACTGTTGTTTTCAATGATAGAAAATCACCATCTTGAGCTTTAAACACCACCTTGGGAGATACAAATGGAGCTTGATATCCTACGTATTGTTTTGCCTAATTTTATCTTGAAAACCTTGCTATTTTACCAACTGAAATGGCTGAAAACTACTTTCAAAATACTTTGCAAAGTCAACCCTAACAATATGTCACGATCGTACACCATAAAAGAGCTTAAAAAACTGTTGTATATACTATATACTATACATTGGTACTTAAAATGCTAGTTATGAAAATATGTATAAGACTATTAAGAAGTAAAATAGCAAAATTGCAAATGCCAAATTGAAATACTAAATAGTAAATACTTGAACATTGAACAATGAACATTGAAGTTTTTAATATCGAATTACTAATTAGAAATTAGGATACTCAATACTACAATTGTCGAATCGGCAAATGGAAGATTTCTATTATATGATATCAAAAATATTTGATCAAGAAGATGATTACAATGCGTAGCATGATATCAAAACAAGTACAAAATCAAAATGTCAAAATGACAAAATGTAGTGAACCAAACAAATAATAAAAAATGTGTTTTTTTTTCTAAAAAAACTATGTCTTTAAGTTGTCGCCGCGGGGGACGCCTGGGTATCCCCGAGATGCACAAGCGTCCCCCTCAGCGTCTTGGGGACACCAAGACGTTTCCGTGTCTTCGGCGGCAAGGGAAAATATGGTGCCACCATTGGAAACTTGGGAACGTCGTCGCCACGTCTCAGGAACATCCCTGTTCCGGGAATGCTAGGGTTTTAAGGGGGGGACGTGTCCCTGGGGCACACTGATAAAATATTTTTTAATAAAAAAATTTGAGTATAATTACAAGGGATGGTTGGTTGTCTGACGACGGTCAAAAGATCTCATTGACATCCCCAACTGTCTAGGGGACGACTGGCCATCTCCAAAAAGTCCTTGCATTTCCAAGACGTTTTCAAGGTGTTAAAGGCCATTTTTTTTTTTAATCGGGGATAGCGAGGGATGTTTCCAAGGTGTCCATGAGTCCCCAAAGCATCCCTAGTATGAGGTTATGTCAAAAAATGGTGAGGATGTTTCCCCAGGGAACATGGTAGTTTTAGTGTCCTTATGAATTAACCTGATTTCTTGAAGATTCTAGTCAGTTATTGATAAGAGGAAGGATTTGAGAAGCAAGTTAATATCTATAGCTAGTTAGTGAACAATGAAATGGAACTGCACTCTAGTTTACAGATCACCATGTTCCCTAGAGTTTTTGGGACAAGGACAGCAAAGGATAGGGCACAAATTTCTAAGGTAACTATGATGGGAGGTAATTTTTTAAGGGTCTAGCAATTAAGAAAAAGATAAATTTTCAAAAATATTGGAAATTTCAATTGTTCACAATAAAGCATTCATCATATAAATTAAAGAAAATATATATATATAATTCAAATATTACTAATCAATAAAATGGGAGCCACACCCTCTAGTGGAGCTTACCAAAAAAAAAAATTCAAATATTACATTCACATTAAATAATCATATTATAAAATATTAGAATTGAATTAAGAACATTAACAACATTTCAATGTGTAATAATTTAAGTTTACATTACCAATGTGCACACACAATCTCTTCAAACTCTTAAATTTAATCTGTTTAAACTAAAAGTTGAATTTTAATTATACTTGAAAATTAAAAAATATGAATATTCATCTCAAGACTATAGATGCATTTTACAAAGTATATATATTTATGATAAACTAATACCTTAGCTAGGCTGAATTACAAGTTTGGTTGGATTTGAATATTTTCTACGATATAAGCAATAATAATTATCAGTGGTTATATTCAAAAATATTTATACGTGCTAGTACATTTATCTTGAAAAATTAGTGTGGTTTTAGTCATTTATCATTAAACAAAGAAGTTGGTATATTAATGAATTTATAAAACTTGCGGGTTGGGGCCCTAGCTCGGTTGGCTAAATCTTTCCTGTTGCAAGAGGTTGGTCATGAGGTCTAGTCTCCCCCACCCCCGTGGTATCGGAGGGCGTGTCGCGCCAGCGCCACCGGTCAAGTTAAAAAGTTTACCAGGCGCACTGCAGTTTATAGGGGGTCGTGCTACCCGATTCCTGCAGTCTAATTAAAAAAAAAAAAAAAAACTTGCTGCTTTAAAAGAAATTGTTATCTGCAATGGCTAAAGCTTACACCCAACTTTCTTGAAAATGCTTAGCTAGTCACAATTTTAATATTGCTTAAAGACCATTGAATACCTTTTAAGCATGTTATGTGTAGAGGTTATTTGTATTCACGCAAGGTACACATGACATTCTTAACCTTGATGAATTTGATCCATATCAAGATTGGATTGGTGAGCCTAAAAATGTTAATGTAGATCCATTGTTAACTGATTACGAGTTAGCTAATTTAGAGAGAAAGGTAGCTGAATGAGAAGCAAATGTAGCAACATATGAGAAGGTAGAAGGTGAGGTAGGTTAACCATTAGAAACGACTTCCTTACATATATAACTTAATCCTATCATCATAGATGAAGCATCTATTCAAGGTTCTATTAAAGATATTACAACAATACCATCCACTTCCACGACACCTGCAATGTCAGTAAGACAAAATTTATGATTTATAATTTTTATTTAAGTTACCGGGTTCTTCATTTGAAGCCCCCCTGCCCACTTCAAGAGTGTTTGGGTTTGGAAGTGCCCACGAGAGCGATTGGGATCACCCTAGACGCCCTAGGTTCCCTATGGGTACACAGATCGCATACCCACAAGGAACCCTGTAATGTTCCCCTTTTGGCAGTAATCCTATCAGTGGCTCATCAGCCTATTCTGGAATCTTGTAGGCTCGTTGAGGTGAATCAAAGGGTTCCAGTTTTGGAGGTTTTGTGATCTTTCCTCAATATTTACTATTATAGTAAATACTATTTTTGGCAGTTAGCAGTTGTCAGCCTTTAGTTCATCATGTCCTCTGGAATAGTTATTCAGAACTAAGCCTTGGCCTTTTGAAAATATTACTTCAATGAAATCCTTCATTAAAAAGGAAAATTATTCTAATTTGCAATTGACCCCTTCGCCTAAGGTGTTAACTTTAAGTTGTGTTAAAAGAGGGACTTAAAGGGTGGCGCCTCATGAAGGAAATTAAAAGGTTTTAATTAATTCTTCCTTGTCTCAAGTGGGACACATTTTAGTGAGAATTATATTTTTTTTGAAAAAGAAATGTGTGATGGATTTTGGCGTAACATCTCAGGGATTTGAACAGTCTTCTCTCTTCCTTTAAAAATGAGGCCTTGCTCTAGCATTTGGTTATCTCATATTTTGCTAAACTTATGCTGTCGAAATGAATTCTCATTTTGCACTTCGAGGAATGCTAACCTCCTAGTACCTATCTCAATTTCGTGTTTGCAAAATAACACCTAATTGAATTATTGTTGCTTCTCATCCAGACTAGCAGATAGAGTTTCAAAATGAAATTTTGGAGTGTTTTACCAGTTTTGCAGTTGTTGTTTGCACACAGCTGAAAGTCGAATTCACTCATAGCTATTTGTATGAATTTTGTTTTGTTCTGGGTATTTGGCCTATCCGTTTCTAAGGTCTGGGCAACCATTCTCACCAATTTCCAGAATTTAAATTAAAGTGTGGATTTTTTAAGAGAAAAATCGCCCCTCAAGGAGGACCGTACTTTTTTGTATGCATTGGGATTCGTGCCATTAAATATTGTTGCTGTTTTGAGGCTGTTTCTTCATCTCAGCAGGGGCGCCTATCTTCCAGTTGATCATAGCCTTTGGTTGCATGCAATTCAGAGGTATTTTGGTTGAATTATGAATATTTGATGAATTTTTGTAGTTGTTGATTGCCATTTCCAAAATTGCAGATTTTTGAGACAGAAGTAATTCATTTGCTATTTCCATCTTCTTTCTTCATTTCTTATTATATTTTAACTTGGAAACATTGTATAGCGTGGTGCTTTAAAAAATGGTGAAAAACAATGTAATTTGTAGCTTTCTTATTTGTACAAACTGTTAACAGTAGTATTGTTTCAGTTTTAGCATTTGCTACATTATTTAATTAACTTCACATTAAGCACCCCTGGATGGTATACCGCCAGTGTGGATAATCTGATTTGTAATCTCTTTCATGCCCACATTCAAGTGGTGAATCCCCACTCTTCAGTGGATGTCTGCCGCAGCAGAAGAAGTATTAATTTTGTAATCTTTTCCCCCCACTGTTTGGTGGTAGTGTGGAAAGTTCTTTGGCTAGTTATCCGCATTGTTTCATTTCAATTCAGCAGTAGTACTCCACCATATGTTAGCACCTCGCCTGTCAAAGGATCTTGAGTGCACATTCTTGGTGTCGAGTTTAATATCTCTCTTTCAGTGTAATCTCGTACTCTTTGATTCAGTAGATCCTAGAGATCCTCTGACCATATGCCCGCCCCTCCTCCTTAAGTGGTTTTAGGGCGCATTCTTGGTTGGAGTTCTTTCATGCACGTTTTGGGTTATGCTAACCTTAACGGGTGATTGATTCTATGGTAAATGTTCATTTAAAATTCAAAAAAATTGAGAGGGAATATTTCAGTGGTATCAAAACAAAAGTTCCTGCCATCCTGTGTTTACTAGTCTATCAGTTGACAGATAAGTGATAGAGCAACTAGATACTTCATCAGAAACCAAGCCAGATCTCAGTTACAATTTACGCCAGTGCCAGAAGCAGATACTTTGTCAGAAGCTTTGAGAGAAACGGGTAAAACAGTTGAGAGTATGTCAGAAGGACCTTGTCTTTTAATGGAAGAAAAAGATGCCCAAACATAAAAGAAGTTTGACAACATGTTAGACATGATGGCACATTTGCTAGCTAGATTGGATCAGCAAGCTAGTCAGAACCCTATTCAGCCCCAGCAGAATCAAGTTGGTGAAAACAGTAGTAATAGTGGTGTTAATGGAACTTATGTTCCTAATGGTCATAATGCTTCAGTGGTTAATGGAAGGGATAGAACTGTTGTACTACATGTCACAAACACAAGAGGATCTTCATCTAGACCTCTTCTTCCTATATTCACTCCGAGAGACGAACAACCACCTGAAGTTGGGGTACCTTTTGCTGATGATGCTAGACAAGCATATATGGAGTACATCTCTTTACCCCTTGATATGAGAGATGCATGGACCTTTGATCAATTCATGAATCAAAGAAGTAGAAGGAATGGTGGAAGGAATGAACAACGTCCTCCAATGAACCATAGAAATGATTTTCAACAAGCATTGGGTAAGATTACCTTGGACCACTTTGATGGAAGTAATAAGTGTGCAGCCAGGGCGTGGGTGCAGAAATTGGATAACTATCTTTCACTTAGACCAATGTCGAAGGAAGATGCAATTAAGTTTGCCACATTACACTTGGATGGAGTGGCTCACGAATGGTGGACTCACGGTTTGGTTACTCTTGGCCATAACCTCATCCATACCTATAAAGAGTTTACTAATAAATTAATTGAAAGATTTGATACCAAAGATCCAAAGCGGAGTTTCTGAGAATTAGCACAATTGAAACAACACGGATCTTTAGATACTTATGTTGCTGATTTTCAAAGGCTGTCAGTAATGGTGCCTAACATTACTGAAAGAAGACTTGTGGTATTATTTGTGGAAGGTTTAATGGAGCCTTTGAAAGGATGGGTCAAAGCCTTTGATCCACCATCATTGGATGAAGCAATCAAGAAAGCAAGGAGTATGGAATTGGCTGCTCCAAGGCCAAAATTTCAGTCCAAACCATTCAAAAAGGATAAGAAGAAGTTCCCTCTTAATCAGCCCAACAAGTATCCACAAAGGATATCTGATGAACTCCATGATCAGCTTAGAAAAGGAGTCTGCTATATTTGTTGTGAACCTTGGACAAGAGGTCACTGTTGTTATGGGAAGTGTAAAGTACAACAAATGGAGGGCTATTTTGATTATGGATCAGAATCTGATCTGTATGATCAGCAGTATGAAACAGCAAGTAGTGAAGGAGAAGAAGCTCCAGAAGAGTAACCAGAAGTTGGAGGTGGTAGTGCTTTTGCCCAACTGTCTAGTTTCCAAAAGAATGAATCCTTTCGAGTTTGTGGAATGGTTAGTTCTCAAAGGATTGTTGCTCTAATTGATACAGGAGCAACTCATAATTTCATTGATGAAGGCCTAGTTACCAAAAGAGGATTGAAGACCGAAGATTTTGAAGGATTCAAGGTAATGGAGCAGATGGCTTTACAATATCTTGCACAAAGAAAATTCCTAATCTTTCCATGCAATTGGGAAATTATGAGGTGAAGGATGACTTCTATGTTTTCGGCATTGGTGATACCGATGCTATTTTGGGAATACAATGGCTGCAATCTCTTGGAGAGATCACCTTGAATTTGCAAACCATGGAATTGAAATTCCAAGCTGATGGGAAAAAGGTTGTTTTGAGATGGATGTCCAATGGAGGTCCTCAAATTGTGTCCTTGAAAAGAATGGAGAGGCTGATCCGTCATGATCAAGTTGAATGGGCAGCAGAGTGCATGATCTTACCAACTGATCCAATTGTAGAGAAAATACAATATCCGCCTAATATACAAGCTCTTCTTTCTAAAAAGAGCAAGGTTTTTGGTGACTTACCTTCAGGAAGACCACCTGAAAGAGGGTGTGAGCATGTGATTGAACTAGAAGAGGGCGCAAAGCCGGTCATCACTACTCCTTACCATTATCAAAGAAGCAGAAAGATGAGATAGAAAAGACTATCAAAGAACTTTTGCAGGTAGGGTTCATTAGACCAAGCAAAAACCCATTTGCTTCAGCAGTAGTATTGGTAAAAAAGAAAGATGGTACAATGTGTATGTGTGTTGATTACCGCGCATTGAATCAAAAGACCATCAAGAATAGATATCCTATTCCTAGGATAGATGAGCTTATTGATGAGCTTCATGGGGCTATGTTCTTCTTGAAGATTGATCTTCGATCCGGTTACCATCAAATCAGAACGAGAGAAGGGGATATTGAGAAAACAGCTTTTAGATGTCACTATGGGCACTTTGAGTTCCTTGTTATGCCATTCGGTTTGACTAACGCTCCAACAACATTTCAATCTTGTATGAACAAGACTTTCAGGCAGTAGTTGAAGAAGTTTGTGCTTATCTTCTTTGACGATATTCTCATTTTCAGTAAGTCATGAGAGGAGCACCTTCAGCACTTAGAGGAAGTGCTTAGCATTTTGGAGGCTGAATGCATGTTTGCTAAAGAATCTAAATGTGAGTTTGGGATGATTGAGCTTCTCTATCTCGGCCACATTATCAGTTTTAAGGGGGTCAAGGTTGATCCTGAGAAGATTAGAGCCATTGTTGATTGGCCACCTCCAAAAAATGTGACTCACTTGAAGGGATTTTTGGGCTTGTGTGGATTTTATAAAAGATTTGTCAAGGGGTATTCTCATATGGCAGCCCCTCTCACAGATCTCACCAAAAAGGGAGCCTTCCTATGGGCAAATAAAGCACAAGGAGTATTTGATAAATTCAAACAGATTATGAGTTCATGTCCAGTATTGGCTTTGCTTGATTTCAAAAAACCTTTTGAATTGCAGTGTGATGCTTCAAGTGCAGGAGTTGGAGTTGTTCTCATGCAAGACAAACACCCTATTGTTTTTGAGAGCAGAAAATTGAGAGGAGCAAAAAAACTTTATTTGATTTATGACAAATAGATGCTTGCCATTATGCATGCTTTGTCCAAATTTTGCCAATACTTGGTGGGAAGTAAATTTGTGGTTAAGACTGATCATAATAGTCTTAAACATTTCATGCGCCAAAAAGATTTGAATGAAAGGCAACAAAAATGGGTAAGCAAACTTCAGGCCTATGACTTCAATATCGAGTATGTTAAGGGGAAGAACAATGTAGTTGCGGATGCCTTGTCCAGAAGGCCTCATTTGCAGTCACTTTGTGAGCTTTCAGCAGATTGGAAAGAGTCGATTGCTGCTGATTATGCAAAAAATCAGTTCACAACCAGCATTATAGAAGGCCATTTGGTTGATGAAAGGTATAATTCGGTTGATGGTTTGATTATGTATAAGGGTAGAATCTTTTTGGTACCCAAATCCAAGCTTAAGAGGAAGATTTTTCAGTCATTTCATGATGTTCCTCTTGCTGGTCATCAAGGCATGTTCAAGACTTACAAGCAGATAAGAGAAAGGTTTGCTTGGAAGGGAATGAAGGAAGAAGTCATGAACTACACAAGGGAATGTTCTACCTGTCAAAGGAATATTAATGAACATTCTTTTCCAGCTGGTTTATTGCAGCCCTTGCCAATTCCAAATCAGAAGTGGGAAAGTATTGCTATGGACTTCATCACCGGTTTACCCAAGGTGCACAACCGTGATTGTATTTATGTTGTGGTGGATAGATTAACTAAATATGCTCATTTTTATGCTATCACTACTTCATTTACAGCAGCTCAAGTAGCTGAGTTGTTCTTTAGAGAAGTTTTTCGTTTGCATGGTTTGCCTAAAACCATTGTCAGTGATAGGGACAACAAGTTCCTAAGTGTGTTTTGGCAAGAGATATTCAGGTTGAGTGGTACAATGCTCACTCCAAGCACTAGTTATCACCCGCAAACGGATGGGGAATCCGAGATTGTCAACAAATGGTTAGAAGGCTACCTCAAAAATTATGTTTTAGGGCAGCTAAGGGTTTGGGTTAAGTGGCTTCACTTGGGAGAGTTTTGTTACAACTCTTCTTATCACATGTCAACTAAGATGTCTCCTTTTATGGCTCTCTATGGGTATGATGCTCCTAACTTTGTAGACTTGGTGTTTGATGATAGTAGAGCTCCCAGGCAAAAGATATGCTTCAGCACAACCAAGACATCTTAAAGTCACTAAAAGAAAATTTGCAGCAAGCCCAAAATCAGCAGAAGTTGTACACTGATCAACAGCGTGTTGAACGTTCATTTGAGGTGGGAGACATGGTTTATCTGAGACTTCAACCCTACAGACAGTCTTCCCTCAAAAAGAGTGGTGCAGAAAAACTAAAGCCACGTTTCTATGGTCCGTTTAAAGTTGCCAAAAGGATTGGTGAAGTGGCATATGAGTTAGAACTTCCAACGGACAACAAAGTTCACAATGTCTTTCATGTGTCCCACCTCAAGAAGGCACTTGGGCACAATGTGGTGACTACTTCAGAATTACCTCCCTTAGATGAAGAAGGGCAGTTGGTGTTGCTTCCGGAAGAGATCCTTGACAGTAGGGAGCGGTCCTTGAGGAAGCGAACAATCAAGGAGTATTTGGTAAGATGGAAAATCTTGCCTATTGAAGATGCTACATGGGAAGGTGAACAAATTTTGCAGCATCCAGCTTTGCAGTTGTTTGAGGACAAGCAATTTCGAGGGGGGCGGACTGTAATGTTCCCCTTCTGGCAGTAATCCTATCAGTGGCTCATTAGCCTATTTCAGAATCCTGTAGGCTCGTTGAGGTGAATCAAAGGGTTCCAGTTTTGGAGGTTTTGTGATCTTTCCTCAATATTTACTATTTATAGTAAATACTATTTTTGACAGTTAGCAGTAGTCAACCTTCAGTTCATCATGTCCTCTGGAGTAGTTATTCAAAACTAAGCCTTGGCCTTTCGAAAATATTACTTCAATGAAATTCTTCATTAAAAAGGCAAATTATTCTAATTTGCAATCGACCCCTTGGCCTAGGGTGTTAACTTTAAGTTGTGTAAAAGAGGGACTTAAAGGGTGGCGCCTCATGAAGGAAATTAAAAGGTTTTAATTAATTTTTCCTTGTCTCAAGTGGGACGCATTTTAGTGAGAATTATATCTTTTTTGAAAAAGAAATGTGTGATGGCTTTTGGCATACCATCTCAGGGATTTGAACAGTCTTCTCTCTTCCTTTAAAAATGAGGCCTTGCTCCAGCATTTGGTTATCTCATATTTTGCTAAACTTATGCTGTCGAAATGAATTCTCATTTTGCACTTCGAGGAATGCTGACCTCCTAGTACCTATCTCAATTTCGTGTTTGCAAGATAACACCTAATTGAGTTATTGTTGCTTCTCATCTAGACTAGTAGATAGAGTTTCAAGATGAAATTTTGGAGTGTTTTACCAATTTTGCAATTGTTGTTTGCACACAACTGAAAATTGAATTCACTCACAACTGTTTGTATGAATTTTGTTTTGTTCTGGGTATTTGGCCTATCCATTTCTAAGGTCTGGGCGACCATTCTCACCAATTTCCAGAATTTAAATTGAAGTGTGGATTTTTTAAGAGCAAAATCGCTCCTCAAGGAGGGTCGTACTTTTTTGTATGCATTGGGATTCGTTCCATTAAATATTGCTAGTGTTTTGAGGTTGTTTCTTCATTTGAGCAGGGGGGGCTATCTTCCAGTTGATCAACTTAAAGGGTGGCGCCTCATGAAGGAAATTAAAAGGTTTTAATTAATTCTTCCTCGTCTCAAGTGGGACGCATTTTAGTGAGAATTATATTTTTTTGAAAAAGAAATGTGTGATGGATTTTGGCGTACCATCTCAGGGATTTGAACAGTCTTCTCTCTTCCTTTAAAAATGAGACCTTGCTCCAACATTTGGTTGTCTCATATTTTGCTAAACTTATGTTGTCGAAATGAATTCTCATTTTGCACTTCGAGGAATGCTAACCTCCTAGTACCTATCTCAATTTCGTGTTAGCAAGATAACACCTAATTGAATTATTGTTTCTTCTCATCCAGACTAGCAAATAGAGTTTCAAGATGAAATTTTGGAGTGTTTTACCAGTTTTGCAGTTGTTGTTTGCACACAGCTGAAAGTTGAATTCACTCACAGCTGTTTGTATGAATTTTGTTTTGTTCTGGGTATTTGGCCTATCCATTTCTAAGGTTTGGGCGACCATTCTCACCAATTTCTAGAATTTAAATTGAAGTGTGGATTTTTTAAGAGCAAAATCGCTCCTCAAGGAGGGTCGTACTTTTCTGTATGCATTGGGATTTGTGCCATTAAATATTGCTGGTGTTTTGAGGTTGTTTCTTCATCTCAGCAAGGGTGCCTATCTTCCAGTTGATCAACTTAAAGGGTGGCGCCTCATGAAGGAAATTAAAAGGTTTTAATTAATTCTTCCTTGTCTCAAGTGGGACGCATTTTAGTGAGAATTATATTTTTTTTGAAAAAGAAATGTGTGATGGCTTTTGGCATACCATCTCAGAAATTTGAACAGTCTTCTCTTCCTTTAAAAATGAGGCCTTGCTCCAGCATTTGGTTATCTCATATTTTGCTAAACTTATGCTGTTGAAATGAATTCTCATTTTGCACTTCGAGGAATGCTGACCTCCTAGTACCTATTTCAATTTCGTGTTTGCAAGATAACACCTAATTGAATTATTGTTGCTTCTCATCCAGACTAGCAGATAGAGTTTCAAGATGAAATTTTGGAGTGTTTTACCAGTTTTGCAGTTGTTGTTTGCACATAGCTGAAAGTCGAATTCACTCACAACTGTTTGTATGAATTTTGTTTTGTTCTGGGTATTTGGCCTATCCATTTCTAAGGTCTGGGCGACCATCCTCACCAATTTCCAGAATTTAAATTGAAGTGAGGATTTTTTAAGAGCAAAATCGCTCCTCAAGTAGGGTCGTACTTTTCTGTATGCATTGGGATTCATGCCATTAAATATGGCTGGTGTTTTGAGGTTGTTTCTTCATCTCAGCAGGGGCGCCTATCTTCCAGTTGATCATAGCCTTTGGTTGCACGCAATTTAGAGGTATTTTGGTCGAGTTATGAATATTTGATGAATTTTTGTAGTTGTTGATTGCCATTTCCAAAATTGCAGATTTCTGAGACAAAAGTAATTCATTTGATGTTTCCATCTTCTTTCTTCATTTCTTATTATATTCTAACTTGGAAACATTGTATAACGTGGTGCTTTAAAAAATGGTGAAAATCAATGTAATTTGTAGCTTTCTTATTTGTACAAACGGTTAACAGTAGTACTGTTTCAGTTTTAGCATTTGTTACATTAGTTAATTATCTTCACATTAAGTACCCTTGGATGGTATACCGCCAGTGTGGATAATCTAATTTGTAATCTCTTTAATGCCCACTTTCAAGTGGTGAATCCCCACTCTTCAGTGGATGTCTGCCGCAGCAGAAGAAGTATTAATTTTGTAATCTTTCCCCCCCCCAACTGTTTGGTGGTAGTGTGGAAAGTTCTTTGGCTGGTTATCCGCCTTGTTTCATTTCAATTCAGCAGTAGTACTCCACCATATGTTAGCACCTCGCCTGTCAAAGGATCTTGAGTGCACATTCTTGGTGTCGAGTTTAATATCTCTCTTTCAATGTAATCTCATACTCTTTGATTCAGTAGATCCTAGGGATCCTCTGACCATATGCCAACCCCTCCTCCTTAAGTGGTTTTAGGGTGCATTCTTGGTTAGAGTTCTTTCATGCATGTTTTGGGTTATGCTAACCTTAACGGGTGATTGATTCTATGGTAAATGTTCATTTAAAATTCAAAAAAATTGAGAGAGAATATTTCAAACCCGAGGCATGTGGGCGCTCCCTAGGCACTCCCAAGCACTCTTGCAAGTGCCAGCACCTTGGAGGTGCCCAAAAGTAATAAAAAACACTTAAAAAATGCAAAAAAATGCTTTGGAAGATAAAATTGTGAAAATAACACGCACCATGAAGGTTTGTGTGGTTTCAAAGGCCTTAATTTGTGCTGCCCTTTAACCCCGATGGGAGCATTCCCCCTAGACCCCCATGGGGGATGCTAACCCTGAATCCCATCAAGGTCTCCACTCTCAACCCCCACTAGTTATTGGGATCTATTATCACATAAGAAAATTGATTACAATGAGGGGGTCTAGGAATGGAAACAAAATTGACAACTTAGACAATTATCTTTATGACTATCATAATATCATTGATCAATGATGAAGTATCATACTATCAAAGATCAAATGTCATTATTATCTTATGTCATTATTATCTTACAATATAATATTATATGATATATCAAATGTATTTGCAATTTTATATATATATATATATTTTTTTGCATATACATATATAGCCATACCCGAACGTACCATACTCAAGAAAAAAATCTCATACGGACATACTAGAATCCCATACTTGTACCCAACCCTCTACCAGAACTAAAATTCATCTATATCTAGAGGTTGAACTGGTTTTTAAGTCTATGATATGTATCAAACTATAATTCTGATTTATATATGATGAAAATCAGTCCCTTTTTTAAATTAACATAAATTAATAATATTATTTAAGTTGAACCCAATAATCAACTTATTAATATTATTATTAACTAAAATAAAATATGTTTTTAAACATTAGTACTAAAATATAAGTACTTTTAAATACTTAAAATTAAATTAAATTAAAATTAAAAAATACTTTTAAATACTTATAAAGAAATTTATGATCAAGGGACCAATTCAAAAAGGGTATATCAAGGGTGTCTAATTCAAGTTATCTTTTTCATCCAGTGACATCCAAGAATGAAAACCCTCTAATTTTTTTAAGTAATTCCATACAAAGATCACCATGGAGCTGAATGCTTTTGGAACATAAGTGTGAGATCAAGTTTGTATTAATTTTCATGTAAACTTGACCACCCAACTAAGGTTTATTCTTAATAAAGGGCGCTGCACAGTTCATGAAAGTTTTGGGACAGAATTAAATATAATTTGGTGGAGGATTTCAGTACTGCATGTGCTTGAATCTAGCCACTCCAGTTGTAAGGAAATTGTGCCAGAATTGAGTGACTAGCGTTTGCAAATCTGTGCCTTTATTCAGAGAGAAAAAATGGTTGTTCTTTGTTGGGAGAGGTTGCAGCCCTTTGCTGTGCTTTGTTGGAGAAGGTCGCAGCCCTAGGTTGAGAGAAACATCAGATCGTTGCAATTTCTGGGCGAAATTGCACCAGAAATTGCAGCCACTATGGAGATTAAATCTGTTTTTCTTTAAGGTTAGGGTTTGCTGATAATTTGTTCAGTAGGTTGAGCCGTCATATTTTGGGGGCAAGTAATAAATGCAAAAATCCTAAATATTGTATTTGATTTGAAGAATAAAATAGTGGCTGTAATTTCTGGGCTGATTTCATTAATAAAGCAACTAAGGGTTTCAAATTGATGTTTCATTGCCTAAATCCTTACAACCTGTTCTAGGGTTTGGTATTGGTTGTAATCTGTTTGCGCATGCTATTATAATTTTGAGCTAGAGTTTGGGGTATTTTGCAAAAATAAAGAAAAAAAATTGAAGGGGATATTACACCCGAGTGTTTAAAAGTTTTGGACCTGCCAAGTAATTGCCGAAGTCCGAGTTTTTCAATATGCTGTGAGGGATGGACTGTTAAGGTACATCTTTAACATGTCCAGCCATCCCTCCCATTTCTTAGCCATTTCCTAGACATTATGGAAAACCAATTTTTTGAGCAGAGGTGGTTTACAGGACGACCTTGGGATGTTTCTGAGGCGTCCCATGCATCCCCAATATGGGGACAGCTGAAAAAGGGCAAGGGATGCCTCCCTGTGTTACATAGATTTTATGAAATGAAAACATTGCTGCAATTTACTAAAAATATATATTTTTGCAGGTTGGGCTGTAGCCACAGTTAGAGACATTTAAGCATCCCCTGATAGCTGTCCCTTACAAGCTATCCCCTCCCATACCCTGTCATTTCTGTGTCATACCGGAAATATTTTTTTGAAAGTTTAACCGGGAACGGCCCTGAAAACATTTCCTAGCCATCCCTGCGTGCTACAAAAATATCCTATAAAAATATATAATAAACAGTAAAGTTTTCTAAAAGGTAAAAAAGAACATAAATAGATACAAAGTGGTCTTCCATTCTCAGTATTTTGTAACCTTTACTCTGAAGTCTGACGCACTATAAGGGTCCAGCGCATCTAAACAATAATCATGCTTCTCTTATTTATACATAGTAGTGAGGATTAAGTAGTCGAGTACAAATGTTTAGTGGCAATTTCAAATGATTCAAATTTTTATATATGTTTATTCCCTAAGATCAATGCTTAAACCAAAGTTGTGAAGTACACCTATGAATGATGCTACATCAATATGTTTTTATTAAAATATAAAAAAATTAGTAAATTAGTTTAGTACTTATACATTATGTCTTAAACTTCTCTATGGAATAAATCACATTTTATTTAATCATTAGCCCTGCCACATCTTTTTATTTTTCTTACTAAACTTTTTAGATCAATCTTCTAATTTTATAATAATGTTTAAATGCAATTCATACTATTTTAAACAACAATAAAATGATTTCTACCCAAATGTGATCTCAAAAAGATTAGCGTATTTTTTCTAAATATGAAAATAATATATTTAACAATTAATTAGAACACAATAACTGTCACCTATAATTTTTGTCTTAAAAAACTAATAATGGAAAAATTATGTAAAACAATTTTCATTATCTTTATATTTTTCTTCTCAATACACTTGATTTTGTTCTCTACATTCCAAACAAGAAAACCATAACTGCTTTACGAAATGCCCAGAAGAAAACAGCTTTACTATGCAGCTTTGTTTACGTAGATAGACTGTTTTTAGTAGTTGTTGAGGTGAAGCAACAACACCATGAGATAAAATCACCATAAGCGCTTGTGTGGGACTGTGGGAGTTGTCTCTACGAATCTTTTGAGTTCGTCACTTTTTCTCAACATCTCAATCGCAGATTTGTAGCTTTCCAAGCTTGTTGAAAACTGCAAATCAATGCTGGAGAAAATGCATGGGGATAATTGAATTATTATATGGATGCAATCATATGTTGTGCATGTTAACATGCCTATGTCTTTGCTTCTTATTTGTTTACCTTCGTTTTATATAATAATTTTTTTGAATATTAGACCTCAAACTCAAGTATTACTTGTTTTGGAGTCGAATCTTGTTTCATTTCTGGTTAGGTATCTGCCAATCTACGTAACCAAAGAAAACATTTATGTACTTTTATTGTTTATTTATTTTGCCTGATCTTTGTCTAATATACTAATTGGACTGGCAAAGTTTCAAGCGAGATTTGACTTCGAGTTCTGCCATCAGTACAGGGTGGAATAGGCAAACCGATGCTCTAGTTACAATTTGCCCCCCAGTCAATGAAATCTGCCATCTACTTTGATCTAATGAATTTTTGTTGACTGTCTTCTACTCTGAACCAATTGATTTTTGTTAGAGCAACTCACACCCACAATTGCAAATTTGCATGTTGCGTAAAGATCATGTTAGCAGACCTTTTAAATGTACCGTATAGTCTCTCATTTTTGTGTACTGAATGTACATTCTGTTAACAGAGTCAGGTCCCTTTTGGATGTATCTTATATAGGACTAGTATAAATTTTGAAGTATTCGTATCGTATTTAGAACCAGGCTTCTTATCCAGATAAGGGAAAGGTAACATGTTTATCAAATATTTGAGTGTAATTTTAATTTTGGGCTTTTGAAGTGATATTGCCACACTCTTATAATCTTCATTAGTTGTTTTATGTACTTGCAGGATTCATATGTGGCTGCCAACAATATAAATGTTTACTTAAAATGACATGAACTGTTACTGTTATATTTATTTAATATATTTCAATGTATATTAAATTATTAGCTTTTATTGAGTAAACATTAAGTTGGTAATTCTTTTCAATTACTGTGAATTAGTTTTATTATTTTATATCTTTGACATTTTTAAAGTATTTCCCTAAAACATTTAGAGAGTGCAGAATACTTAAATTTTGAAAGCCTTCTGTTCGTAATTATTTTGAGCACAACTCTTAACTATCAAATTTTGTTACACTTATCACATTTTGTATATGTATTTAAAGGGCATTTTCTAGAGCCTCGTCTGTCTTATAATTGTGGATTTATTAGCCCATAATTAATTATTATTAACTATACTTTCAATTACACTACAGACTGACCAATCATTATCAATTATGAACTATATCTGCAACCCTTACTAATAATGAATCATAATCAACTACTAATAACTTCGAAGTCACAACTACAATTTTTTTAATCCCAAATAAACTCAATTCTTGCAACCATTCAACTACTAAATTCATAAAATTTACAAAATTTGAGATAGAAGAACAACAAAATTCAGCACCAGGCGGATTGCCTGAAAACGAAAGAATCAATTTACAGTCAAATCTAAATGATGACGGCATTGCCTGGATCAATCTAACAATTAATAAATTTGCAATTTTAGAAAAAAAAACAGATAAACTAGCTCATCCACATGCCCCCTGTAAATATGATAAAAAGAAAGAAAAGAGGAAAAAATAGAGTACCCGCCGAGTCCCATGGAGATGGCGCCCGCAGCGATTTCAGCGAGTCCAGCGGTGACGATGATGGAAGAGGAGGCAGAAGCGGCAGAGAGCCCCGCCGCCAGCGCAAAGGGCACAGTCAGGCCATCCGACATCCCCATTATCACATCGCGCACTACCTCCCCCGCCATAAAATGCTTCTCCCGGTGGAGCAGCGCCTCGTCCACGCCACCATTATTTACACCTCTGCTCTCCATAATTCACTTCTCCCGCTCACACCACCACACACCTCGCCTTCGCCCTTTCTTATAGCCCCTGGTTTTCCACTGTTTACAGCCACTGTTTCCCATTTCCCAAGCCTACGTGGTATAGGCTCGGCCATCCTGAGGCTGTGAGCAGATTACACGTAGCTGGATGGCATGCATCTTCTCACATGTCAGCAAGTTCGGCACGTGCAGGGCACGCTCACCTGTAACTTGAGGCCTTGTATTTATATCAAATGTACCGGTTCATTAATATGTGTCCCACTATATTTTTATATCAGAATGTACCGGTCCATAGTGAATGTTTCATAATATTTATTATTTATATAATTTTTTTATATAAAATACCGAGTCTTTCGTAGAATATCGCATCTTGTTATAAAAAATGAAAATATATGCTCCACAGCCATAGCTTTCCATATTGTAAGGAAAATAAATATATAATTTTTTTATAGATATTTGAGGTGTAGTTAAAACAAGATAAGAGGGTTAGGTTGATAGTTCTAATCAATATTTAGAAATTAGATGTTTAGAGTATTTAATTTTAAAATTGATAGATACAGAATATTGTTGATGTCATGTTGAAATTATTCATCATTATTATAATTTAATGTCATCAATATGATGAATGAGTTAAGAGTCAATATTTTATTAAAAAAATTATGATTCATTTTCAAGTGTTGCGGTCAATTTTACAAAGTGCAAAATCAAATTGTAATGTGCATGAACATATCATAGGATGTCCATTAGGGGAGAGGGCCCAGTAGTCGTGGAGGCTAACTTCATCAACATGTAGCAATTGATTGGAATATCGTAGAACCTTCATTTTTTTTTCGACATGTGGATTAGCCTCTTATCTATCTATAACTAAGGTTTGGAGGTGTGACTCATCATACAACTCGCCACATCAGCACATCTATTGAGAAGTGTCTAAAATTTGACTTTTTAAATATTTGACCAAAACTTAATCATGGAAACCCCAGTAGTTGAACAAAAAAAATACCATTCGTTGTTTGTAAAATATCATATTTTTATTTAAAATATCATATTTTTATTTAAAATATGATAATATGCAACATAAATGGACCAAATACTTATTGGTAATCATAAATCTTTGATATCTCTAGCTTTTATATTCAACACATATGGACCAATAGTTGAACACAAAAAAACTATTTGTTGTTATAAAAAAAACACATAATTATTTAAAATACAGCTTATACCAAACAAAAATGGAGCAATAGTTGAACACTAAAACTTTTTGAAAATCCTTCACATTTATTGAAAAAATACATGGTATTTATTGTACTCACCTTTAATATTTGTGATAGGACAAACTATTAATATAAAATACTCCAATGCTTGTACATTGCTACCCCAATAGTTGTACACATTAGAACAATATTTTTTCACTATGATAAGAATACTTGTTTAAATGAGTGTCTTATTTTATTAAATGAGCATTTTATTTTTTAAATTACACACTTATAGTGGATAGTTGTGATATTTTTATTTGAGACAAAAAAATACTTATTTCACTTCTTCATGAATGTATTTATGTTTTTTTAATATAACATTTAAAGGTTCTCATGTGTTCAAGTATGGGTCCACTTTTGATCAACATTTGGTTATTTTTTAATTTATATTTAGATTAATTATTTACAATATATAGTATAAATATGTGGTAAGACTAGGTATTATAATCACAATTGAGTGCACAACTATTGGACCCCGCACAACTATTGGCCCCTCTCCCCTAATAGATGTATGTTCAGCTTTAGCATCCCAATAGTTGAATATGTTAAAGTGGTGTCTCAAGACATCACTTGGGAGATTGTTGACTTGATAGGTGGATGAGTTCTCCTAGATCAACCCTCCTAGTAGGGTAAATTAACTACAATGAAAAATTTCAAAGAAATCATCCACTAACATATAGGTGGCCTATATGTAGATGTGAGTCTTCATCCTTTAGAAAATAGAAGTGTCATTTAGGTGTTACTTTGATTCCCAAAATGTAGCATGTATATTAATGGCACAATGAATGTCATAAATATCAAAACATAGCAACATGCCACATGAAACATGTACTAAATCAACTCATAGCAATTATTAGAATAGGAAAAAAAAATCGCATTTCTTTTTTAATGTTTAAATTTTGGATTCATTCTCATGTAATGTGGGATTGGGCTAGATCGGTCCTATAACACTTTAAAATGAACCATGGGGCAAAACATAATAATCTTGAGGCATGAGGTGAATATATAAAAGTAAATGCAAATGAGAATAAATAAACGATGAATAAATGATGAATATTTAGGGATAACTATAAATAAGGTTAAGCTGGGTAATAGGGATGAGGCCATGAGCCAAACTTAGCACGAGGATGTGTAACTTGTCAACATGTAATTGCATTAAAAACATTCCACCAAGATGGGCAAAAAACTAAATAGGAAATATCATAGGTATGCAAATTTCACCATTAATTTTTTCCCCCACTTTCATATACGTACATATCTAAAGTAAGCATGCATTTTAACATAAATGGACATTCTTAGTCAATGTCAAAAGTAAATATTCAACTGCTAAATACATACAATTTATAAATTTTCAAAAAAAAATAGTAGAAAGCGAATTCCCCAATAAGAATCTTTCCAATAAAATATACATGATAATGGCATATTCTAGATCAATCTAACAATAAGATAAGTATAATTTTAGAAAAAAAGAAGGTGCATTGGCTAATCCATAGGCCCACTGTAAATATCACTAGCAATCGCACCAAAGGAGATGTTATGGTTACATTGATTGTAATTTATATAGAATGATATGTAGAAATCTAAACTTAACCCTAAATATAAATTATTTGAGATGTTGATATTTATGTAATCCAATTGTTTTTATAAAAGGAACTAGTATACATATCTCAAATCTCACATTTTGTAAAGTTCTTCAATAAGTTGAATGTCCTATAAACTTGACACGCTATTAGAAATAATTTTGACATCTTGTAGAAAATGAAAATTTATGATTTTAATGTGTATAAAAATCCCAAAAGCCATATTGATGAGTATTAGGTTACAATGTGTTGGTACCATATTTGTAGGCCTCAAATTTTGCATGGTGGTCGAGTCCTAGTCCCTTTTTGTGCTTTTGGCCTTGTTATTCCTATCATAGATAACTTATCTAAGATGTTTCCTAATGGGTCTCCCTTGATCAAATTTTGCATAGGGGATGTCTCCCTCAGTGCCCATGTGCCTATCAATATATTCCCAATTGCAAAAATCCAAGAAAATTCTAAAGGTGGAATATTTTTTGGGTTGTATCTCTTTGCTAGTCTTTTAGAGTTTCTACTACCTAGGAGTTGTTTAATTCATCCCCTTAAAAGCTTCATTCTTTGTGTAAGTAATTTGTTGTGTTGGATTTTTGGAACTTTCGGTACTGTTTCTTTGGCACCCCTACCCCTCAAACTCTAATTTTCCCACCATTTCCCTTAAGTTGCTTCTTCCACCAAAGTTTTAAAGTTCCCCTTCCATTGGTACCAGTTTCTTATTCTCCCCAGTCTTTGAAACCTCAACCCCTTTCTTTCCTTCCCTTCAACATCAAAGTATCGAGCTTACACTTACCCATGTAGTTGATATGCCTTTCCCTTGATCCTCATCCCTCTAGTGCCCTAATACTTAGTCTATTTAATGCTTCAATCCTTGATTCATGTTCTAACCTACCCCACAACCTTTAGTTATGCTTCTTGCAAGCCCCAAATTTTAAAATGGACCTAGGATCTAGGGACTAAGTCCCTAGTTTCCTAATCCCCACTATGTTGGTTTCCTCATCTCCTTGTTATCTAATCTCATTCATCTTGTTCCTCCTCAATAGAACCCAAAACTCTAGAGGTTTCCTAGACCTTGGTACCAAGTTCCTAGAGCTAGGTTTGTCTTGACCCCTACATTCTGAAAGCCTCCTTTCTTTCCCTTCCTCTACTTTAATCCATCTCTCTTCAAACCACGAGAGCCTATGCAAAACCCAAAACCTTCAACCTTTGGTCTTATTTCTATTTTTTATCTCCACCCCTCTTCCTACACATCATTGTTCCTCAATTCCCTAATCCATGGTCCCTCTTGTGACCTAATTGCAATTCCACTTTAGTTTAAAATTCACATCCACTCTTCACTCTCAATCCTAACTCCTCCTTTGATCCTAATCCCCATGACTTTTTCCTTCTCACTCACCTTAGTCCTAAGTCTCTCCAAACTTTTTACCCTCACAAGAGCTCCTTTTAGATTCCAAATTCCATGGTTCCTCCCAAGACCTAAACCCTATTTATCCTTCTTCCATTTAGATTCTCCCTATAGCCTAGACCTCCATGAGAACCTTGCACCTCAATCCTAGGTTCCTTTCTTTAGTAAGAGTTGGTATAGAATACTCTACACCCTGCAAGATTTGGCTTAAGATTGTAGCCACCCAAGATCTAGGAACTTCTATGAAAGTACAAGAGATATCAACTATGAGAGAATAATGTTATTCTATCAAAGGATGCAAATAATAGATTACAATGGTTTGATTAACAAATGAGACCCCTTGGTTATATAGCCAAGGTGAGACATATGAATAGACAAGATCATGAAAAGTGTCTTAATCCTATGACATGAGACAACAAATATTAAATCATTTAGAAAACAAGAATTAAATGACATAAGATAAGATAAGATCTAATGCCAACTAAGACTTCTAGAAATATTCCTTGGACTAGGTAAGTAAACTTAACATGTGAATAGGACCTACTAGGTGAACTAGTTAGATAAGATACCTTATTCACACCAACTTACCCCCTTAAGTGCAACTTAGGGAGGAAAAAATCAATACAAATGATGGCATGAGGATGATGGGTCCCAATTACTAGGCCATGTTAGGTATCCATGTACAAATTCGATCTCACACAAATGAAGAAAAGAAGAAAACTCAGTGGGACAAAACTCCTCCCCAAAAGAGAGATGAAAAAAAAACATTGTCATTGAAGAATGAGAAGGACAAAACCCCATGCAAGGAAAAAGGCCCCCTATAAGAGAGAAGAAGAGAGACCATGCAACCCCCTCCCCCTGCCTCCCCCTCTCTCCTCCCTCTCCCTCGCCCCGCCCTCAAAGTAGAGTCTCCTATAAGAATGGTAGAGTCTAGAAATTGAATGCTAAAGAGGATCCAATCTTGTTGAACAACATTCCTCCCCTTAGGAAGAAACAAAACCAAGATTCTATGCATGATGTCTGCCCAATATTCTTGAAAGGAAGATGGGGGAAGAAAAATGATATGCAGTGTCTTTGAATTATGTTCAAGTGTCTCCATGTTGATGTTAAAAGATGATACACTCCAAACAAGTGTTCTAGGCCACACCGGTGATGAAGATGAAAAACCATGATATAGTACAGAGATGACTGTATAACACAATACAAAGAAAAAATTATCTCTTTTGAATATAAAGAAGCCTCCTCCAAATTTTGCTTAAAAGTATCCACACTCATGTCAATCTGTGAAGAATGATCATGTAGAGAATGAACAAGAGGGTCAAAGTGTTCCCTCATAGCAACTAAAGAAGAAGAATCTTCACCAAAGAGAAGATGAATGCAACCAATGGTGTCTCCCAAATCTGAAATGTTCCTCTACAAACAAACCAATGTCTATCAAGTACACATCCCAATTAGCCATCTTTAGAAGATAATGTATACATCCTATTATACTGAATCATAAAAAGCCAAAACTATGGCAACACAAGCATCATAAAAAGAAACAGGAGATGAAGGAGATGGAATGTCAACACAAGTCTGTAAAACCTCAATAGATGAAAGAATACCAATATTTAAATGACCAAACTAAATATATTCAAAATTATCCACATTAGATGCCTAAATTTGAACATTAGTTGAAGGAACAATAGGAGAAAAATGTGAGAACGTGTAGACTCAAGATTGATGATCAACTTCCCCAATTGCAACTATATCTTTTATATGCAAAGATCAAATTACGACATAATTGAGTTTGAACTCAACACTCTTACCTGCTCCACCATGTGTGATCTAATAGATAGAAAGGATATTGACTAACAATGAAGGCTCACAAAGGACATCAATAAATATTTGTGTCATCCATGTCAATAGATCCCTTCCCATAAACATGCATATATGTGTTGTTAACCATCAATATGTGTGGTGATGAACAAGACCCAAAATGAAGAGAACATACTCTTTGATGAAGCCATGTGATGTGAAGCTCCTAAATCAAGTATCCACCTTTTTGATTAAGAATCTACAATTGCAACTAGTGCTTGCACCTTATGTCTCTCTAACTTTGATAAATATGAATAAGATGAGCCTCTTGAAATTATTGAAGGCAAATTGATTTGATTCTTTTTAAGAAGATGCTTCAATTCATCAATCTATTTTGAATATAATTGATGATGCAGGAGCATTTGGGTATAGGCACAATCAACATCGCACAAAAAAATAATTATTCTAAAAAATTAGTAAGCTTTCATAGTGAATCCTTGCATACGAAGATTTTTAAAAGCATCCTAGATTTAATGGTGAATATTTTGCAATCATATCTTGCATAGTTTGGGATAATTTGATTTTCTCTATTCTCGGTTGGTAATTTTCAAGAAAATTATTTTTTGGGAGTTTTATTAGTGCTGAGATAAAATGGCTTGGTGGAAAGCTTAGGAATGTTATTCTACACATCTTGACAAGATTTCATGCAAAGAGGAACTTTTGGAAAGAAGATATTGAAAAGTCATTTTCTGGTGCAATTATGTCACATTGGCAAAATGTAAGAGTTGGTTTGTGTGAATTTAAATGGTAATTAATAAAGAAATCTTATCAAATATTATTTATTCCTTGATGCATTTAATGCCAACAAGAAATAGATTAATGAAAAAAATGTGAAGTTGGAAAATGATTATAATTTCAAAGGCATTGAAATACAAAAAAATAAAATATGGATGATAGAGGGTGATAGACAACAACAAAAAATACACAGAGGAAGTGGGTGAAAGCACGAAGTTGGGTCCACGAAACGTGGAAGTTTTTGCCTTAGCCGAAAAAATGAAATTGGCTAAGCAAAAATGGGATCCCGATTTTTAAGAACAGGATCCCGAGTTATAAAAATCTGGATCCTGTTATGGTTCGGGATCCCAAGCCTGAATCAAAAATGAGATCCTGTGTTTTAAAAAGTGGGATCCCATTTACTAGAGGGTCCCGAACCGATAGAGAGGGAACGGGATCCCGTTATTTGGAAACCGGGATCTCGTTTCCTCGCACTATTTATTTTTTTAAAATGAAGAACACTTCATTTTGGCCTGCATGCACGAGATCCTGATTTCTGACCGACAGTCATTGCCAAAAGACCTCTAAGTACCCGCATTCTTCCCCTTTTTTTTGCGTTTTTACATTCGAAATTGAAATGGTTGTTAAATTTACTATTTCTAGCATGTTTATTTCAAATTTTATTTCCATTTTATGCATTTTATTTCATGTTATTTTTGAAATAATAAAATTTAGAAATAGATTAAAAAATACGTCAAATTGTGAAAATTTTCAATAGAAACAAAATAAAAAACTTGAATTGTATTTTAGAAACAAAATTTAACTTTTGAAACAAATTATTTGATGGAAACAAAAAAAATAATAATTTTGAAACCCTAATTGAAACAAAACAAAAAAATTGCATTTCAAAACCCTAGAAATTGAAACGAAACAAAAAAATTGCATTTCAAAACCCTAGAAATTGAAATGAAACAAAAAAATTGCATTTGAAAACCCTAATTGAAACGAAACAAAAAAAATTGCATTTCAAAACCCTAGAAATTGAAATGAAACAATAAAATTGCATTTCAAAACCCTAGAAATTGAAACGAAACAAAAAAATTGCCATCAACTATTTTAATTCTTTTGCATTGCTTAAATGTTTTAAATTTGATTTACATTGTATGGATAAAATGATATGTTAAATTTTAGTTTCAATGTCAAATTATAATTAGATTAGAAAAACTTTCCATTTTTTGTGAAATGAGTTAATTATTGCTATATGAATTTTCATTTAGAACTATCTTTTATATGAATTTTGATAATTAATTTTAGGTCAAATAATCAGTCTATTCTAAATCTAACTTCGTCTAGGGTCTATTCAAAACCTTAAGTGAGGATTAATTTGAAAATTTAGCTTCATCTAGGGATATAGGGTTCTTGAATTGAAGTTGAACTACTTAAGAATAAATGTGGTATTTCGATGAAACCTTTTGTGAATAATGATCAAGTGTAATTAAATGATAAAATAAAGACAATTGAATGCCTTCGAATACTAAGCAAGTTCAGTTGGCTCATAATGTTTTAGTAAATGTGTAAAGGATGGAAAATTTTGAATTTAAATTTTTTAATTTTAATGATTAAATCCACGGTTTAGGATTTACCATATGTACTTAGAGTATTGGTCTAGGATTTAAATTTTTGCACTAGTTACCTAGACACTAAATAATCTAAATATTTTTGTTTTCTAAGTTCTTTTAGGTTCTTTCAATTACAAACAATCTAAAATAAAATACTTTCAATTCAACATTAACTAATTTTATATTATACATGTTTTATATCATAAAATTCATTTAAGTGAGTTCAATATTAATGAAAAAAATATTAAATAAAATAATCTTATATTCAATTAAAAAAACATCCAATTAAAATATACATCAAACTCAATCTTAATCACACATAATTATGTGTTTCTATTACGGAAATAGTCAATCTATTCATAAAATAAAAAAATATTCATAAACTAGGCACTAACTTGCAAGTCCATTATTCCAAGGGTCACCCAAACTTCACCCTAAGTTCGTTAAACCCTAAGCTCTAAACTCTAAAATCTAAACCCTCAACACTAAAGCATCAATTTTGTCTTAAGACCTTATAATCAAATTTGGTTGCCTTAGGCAACTCCACCAAATTAGATTCCCTTAAGCCATGTCATTTTGTCGTAGAACCTTACTACAAAGATCCCCTTAAGCCAAATTTGATTCCCTTAAGCCATGTTATTTTGTAGTATAACCTTACTACAAAGATCCCCTTAAGCCATTGTATTACCGTAAACCCTTAACTCAAAACTATAAACCCTAAACAGGCAAAAGACATCATTTTTTCACCAAATTTTATTCACTTGAGCCATGTCATTTTGTCCTAGGACCTCACTAGACATAGATCTCTTTAAGCTATCCTATCACCCTAAATCGTAAATCAATGTCTTAAGGGGTCCTAATATGACATTTCTTAATGGGATGAAAGAAGTTTTTAAAATTTGGTGAAGTTGCCCAAGGCAACCAAATTTAACAATAACAAGATTGTGCAAGATTATAATATGGATGATATTTGAAACAATACTTATCTCAATCAATTGTTCCACAAGAAAATGTTCTTCACTAAAGCATTCATTTTGTCTTAGGACCTTAAAATCAAATTTGGTTGCCTTAGGCAACTCCACCAAATTTGATTCCCTTAAGCCATGTTATTTTGTCCTAGGACCTCACTAGACATAGATCCCCTTAAGCCATCCTATCACCCTAGATCGTAAATCGATGTCTTAAGGGGTCCTAATATGACATTTTTAATGGGATCAAATAATTTCTTAAAATTTGGTGAAGTTGCCCAAGGCAACCAAATTTAACAACAACAAGATTGTGCAAGATGATAATATGAATGATATTTCATGATCTAGGTTGGTGAGTTGAAACAAGACCTATCTCAATCAACTGTTCCACAAGAAAATGTTCTTCACTAAAGCATTCATTTTGTCTAAGTTCTTTTACGTTCTTTCAATTACAAACAATCTAAAATAAAATACTTTCAATTCAACATTAACTAATTTTATATTATACATGTTTTATATCATAAAATTCATTTAAGTGAGTTCAATATTAATGAAAAAAATATTAAATAAAATAATCTTATATTCAATTAAAAAAACATCCAATTAAAATATGCATCAAACTCAATCTTAATCACACATAATCATGTGTTTCTATTACGGAAATAGTCAATCTATTCATAACATTAAAAAAACTCATAAACTAGGCAACCAAATTTAACAATAACAAGATTGTGCAAGATTATAATATGAATGATATTTGAAACAAGCCCTGGGTAAGTGCACCAAGATGGTTCCCAAAAAGGGGACTTAAGTGGACAACTTTTTTATGAAATCAGGAAATACTGACCTTGGATGTGAAATTGAGGATACTTAGACTCAAAATTTTGAGATGGAACGAAAAGAAGGATTCAAGTGCTCCAAGTCTACTTTCTAAACTACTAATTTATTTTGAAATTGATTGAGATTAAGGGGTTTAAACGAGGGACGTACACAAATTGGTGTTGTTTTTGTCACAAAAACATAGCATAGCAACTCTTGTATGACCTCGTACGATGAACTTTTTTTTAGTATTTTTAAAATCGCAATAGTCAGAAGTTAGCTAACAGTATGTAGTTGATGCACGATTTTTCTGATAATTTTTTAATGAACATTTGTTTTTTTACTAATTTGCGAAGTGGACATATCTTGAAAATAGAATTTTGGCCGTGCTAATCCTACAAATTTTGGAAACTAATTGATTTGTTTTTCTTTTAATTTTTTAAATTTTTAGAATGGAGTCTAGTTTCTAAAAATGTAATTTATTTGAAAAATTGATGAACGGTTAATTTATAACGAAAAAAATACCAAACGCTGCTTTTTGGCAAAAAAAAGACATATAGATAAAATAAATTACGGATGAAAGACTTAACATTTTCATAAAGTGAAAAAAATTACATCGTTGGATAGCTAAGAGATAACCCAACATTACCCATGTGCTCGATTTATTCGATATTGAACCACGTGCAATCCTGACGGTGAGCACGAACTCGATTATGAGAAATATGGTGGATTTTTTAAAAACATGTCTCTGGTCGTTGGGAATGCCCTTCAAACCTTTGGGTTGGAATTCCAAGGCAATACCAAGCTTAAATTTCGGTAATTCTCAAAGCAAGATATAACATGAGCATGCTATAACGTGAGCGCATTATAACGTGCTCGCGTTATATCTCACTTTTGACATGGTTTTTGCTTCTGCGGGGAACATGTCTACTAGCACATAACACGCTTGTGTTATGTCTTACTTTATGTTAAATGCTAATATATTAATGTATGCTGATATATTTTTATGTACATGTATGTATGTATGCTTGTATGGATGTAAGATTATATGTGCAAATGTATTATGCTTGTATGTATGCATTTATGTATGTCTTTAGATGAAGGGAGAATTTAGAGAGAGTCTAGAGAGATGGAGAGGGGGTCAAAGTGAGAGTTTAAGAGAGAGGGAGTGGGAGAGAAGGGGTTGGATTGAGGGGGACTTAGCTAGGTAGGGTGGGAGGGATAGAGGGAGGGAGAGAGAGAATTGATGGAGAGGAAGAGAGAGAGAGGTGGGTGGGAGAGAGAGAATTGAGGGAGAGGGAGAGAGAGAGAGAGAGAAAGAGAAAGAGAGGGTTATGTAGGTAGGGTGGGAAAGGGAGAGACTTGAGAGTGTGAGGGGGGTGAGAGGGAGAGACTTGAGAGATAGGTAGTGAGAGGGAGTGTGAGAGAGAGGGAGTGAGAGAGGGTGGTAGGGATTGATTGAACAAGAGGTACACAAAAAGAGGGAGACGATACATAGAGACAATTAGAGAGGGTAGGAGGGAGGGAAGGAGGGAGAGGTGAGATGTATAGATAGAGAGAAAGTGATAGCGGTTGAGGGTATAGGGTTGAGGGATTAGGATGGAGGACATATATGGTTGATGGTATAGGGTAGAAGGTTTAAGGTTTAAGCGTTTAGGGTTGAAGGGTTTGGGGTTAAAGGTTTAGGGTTAAGGGTTTACTTGGTTGAGGGTAGAGGGTTTAGGGTATAGTTTTGAGGGTATGGTTGAAGGATTAGGTTCAGGGTCCAATGTAAGGGGTAGAGGGTTTAGGGTTTAAGGATTGAGGGTTGAGCGATTAAGGGTTGAGGGTTGAGAATTGAGGGTTGAGAGTTTAATGTATAGGGTAAAGGGTAGAGGGTTGAAGATTAAGGGTTTAAGGTATAGGGTTGAGGGTCCAATATATAGGGTAGAGGTTATAGGGGTTGAGAGATTAAGGGTTGAGGGATTAGGGTTTAGGGTAGAGAGTATTGGGTTGAAGGTAGAGGTTAGAGGGTAAAGGGTAAAGGGTTTAACAATTTAGGGTTTAAGGGGTTAGGGTTGAGGGTCAAGGGTTTAGGGTTGAGTGTTTAAGGGTTTAAGAGTTGAGGGTTTAAGGGTCAAGAGGGTTGAGGGATTAGGGTAGAGAGTTTACTAAGTGGGTTTGAGGGTTGGGGGACTAGGGTTGAGGGTAGAGGGTATAGGATTGGCAGTAGAGGGTAGAGGGTTTATGGGTTAGGGTTTAAGGGTTTAGGGTTTAGGGATGAGGGATTAATAGGTTATAGATTAGAGCTTATAGGAGTTGGGGGATTAGGATTTAAGGGTTGAGGGTTGAGGGATTCAAAGGGATTCAAAGGGTATAGGGGTTGAGGGATTAAAGTTTACGGGTTGAGGGTTGAGGGATTAACAGGGTATAGGGATTAAGGGATTAGGTTTTAAGGGTTGAGGATTGAGGGTTGAGGGATTAAGAGGGTATAGGGGTTGAGGGATTAGGGTTTAAGGGTTGAGGGATTAGGGTTTAAGGGTTCAAGATGGAGGGTTGAGGGATTAAGAGGGTATAGGGGTTGACGGATTAGGGTTTAAGGGTTGAGGGATTCTGAGGGTATATGGATTGAGGGATTAGAGTTTAAAGGTTGAGGGTTTAGGGTTGAGGGATTAAGAGGGATTAGGGTTTAAGGGTTGTGGGATTAAGAGGGTATAGGGGTTGAAGGATTAGGGTTTAAGGGTTAAGGGATTAAGAGGGTATAGGGGTTAAGGGTTGAGGGATTAAGAGGGTATAGGG
>CM021100.1:503214775-503568492 GCA_007115665.2 Sequoiadendron giganteum
GGTATAGGGATTGAGGGATTAGGGTTTAAGGGTTGAGGGTTGAGGGTTGAGGGATTAAGAGGGTATAGGGATTGATGGATTAGGGTTTAAGGGTTGAGGGATTAAGAGGGTATAGGGGTTGAGGGATTAGGGTTTAAGGGTTGAGGGATTAGGGTGTAAGGGTTAAGGGATTAAGAGGGTATAGGCGTTAAGGGTTGAGGGATTAGGGTTTAAGGGTTAAGGGGGTATAGGGGTTGAGGTATTAGGGTTTAAGGGTTCAGGGTTCAGGGTTCAGGGATTAAGAGGGTTTAAGGGTTGAGGGGTTAGGGTTCAAGGGTTGAGGGATTAAGAGGGTATAAGAGTTGAGGGATTAGGGTTTAAGGGTCGAGGGATTAGGGTTTAACGATTCAGGATTGAGGGTTGAGGGATTAAGAGGGTATAGGGGTTGAGGGATTAAGAGGGTTGAAGGGTTGAGGGATTAAGAGAGTATAGGGGTTGAGGGATTAGGTTTTAAGGGTTGAGGGTTTAGGGTTGAGGGATTAAGAGGGTATAGGGGTTGAGGGATTAGGGTTCAAGGGTTGAGGTATTAAGAGGGTATAGGGGTTAAGGGTTGAGGGATTAGGGGGTTGAGGGATTAGGGTTTAAGGGTTGAGGGATTAAGAGGGTATAGGGATTGAGGGATTAGGGTTTAAGGGTTAAGGGATTAAGAGGGTATAGGGGTTAAGGGTTGAGGGATTAGGGTTTAAGGGTTAAGGGGGTATAGGGGTTGAGGTATTAGGGTTTAAGGGTTGAGGGTTGAGGGTTGAGAGATTAAGAGGGTATAGGGGTTGAGGGATTAGGGTTTAAGGGTTGAGGGTTGAGGATTGAGGGTTGAGGGATTAAGAGGGTATAGGGGTTGAGGGATTGGGTTTAAGGGTTGAGGTATTAGGGTTTAAGGGTAGGGATTAAGAGGGTATAGGGGTTAAGGGTCCCACTCTCCCCTCTCTCCCTCCCACTCTATCTCCCACTCTCTCCCTCTCTCTTTCTCCCACTCTCCCCCTCTCTCCCTCCCCCTCTCTCCCTCCCACTCTATCTCCCACTCTCTCCCTCTCTCTTTCTCCCACTCTCCCCCTCTCTCCCTCCACTCTATCTCCCACTCTCTCCCTCTCTCTTTCTTCCACTCTCTCCTTCTCCCTCCCTTTCTATCTTCCACTCTCCCACTCTCCCCTCTCTCCCTCCCACTCTATCTCCCACTCTCTCCCTCTCTCTTTCTCCCACTCTCCCCCTCTCTCCCTCCACTCTATCTCCCACTCTCTCCCTCTCTCTTTCTTCCACTCTCTCCTTCTCCCTCCCTTTTTTATCTTCCACTCTCCCCCTATCTCACTCCCACTCTCTCAAAAACTCCTATACTCTAAAAAATACACTAATAAAACAAAATTTCACATAACGCGCTCACGTTATAACGCGAGCGCATTTTCTAGTCCACTAAAACAGTAAAAAAATCTATATACCCGTGATTTGAAGGCCCACAATCTGCATATTCCCCTGGTTCTGCGCGTGCTCTGACAAAAAATATCTTTTTGATGATGTTGTGAATTGTGCAAGCATCTTTTTCACATTCCATCACCTTTTCCATGATCTTTTTACCACCTTTGCATGAAATAGCAGAGTTTCCACTTTGAAAGACATATAATATCAATTGAAGTTTGAATTCCATTGAAAACTGATATACAATTGAAGTGTAGAAGGGAACAAGCTTTTGAACAAGTCAAATTGTTGTGGAGTTTGAAGAAAGAAGAAGCTAAGGCTACATAATTGGGTTGAACTCCTCCATTTGAAAGTTTGGTTTTTAAGGCATGTGAAGTCTTTACAAGTTTTATTTCATTTTATTATGGTTTGCTTTCATTTTTTGTTTTTCATTAGAACCTTAGATTGTCAATGCACATTTTAAATTACCAAATTATATACACAATTATTTACACTTGCCAATTACCATCTTACACTTGCCAATTATAGAAATTCAGAACAATTCCACTCTCTCATCCTTTAATACAACTCCAAGCCTCTCCCATTCATCTAAAGGGTCTAAACACCTTCTAATACCTCTACACAAACTGATGTAGTACAAAGGAAGAAATCAACACCTTTCTTGACACACTTATTCAACTATATTTCCCTTCACAAATCATTTGATTCGTATACTCAAATTAGCATTAAGAATTCCCAGTTCCTTAAGAACCTTCAAAACACCTTCAAAAATCTTGAAAATAACTTATTACAATCAACTAGGTTCCTCAAAACATCAACTAATGATTATGTCATTCACAAGTTGTTTACTTCTAGGTCTCAAAACAAGATAATTTCTAGGTCTTAGGACATTACCCGCTCAACTAGGCTTCCAATACAAAACCCCCCATTTTTCAAAGCAAAGAGGGAAGGTTTATAGAAAATCCTATACCCTGGCCTTCCCAAACCATTCCAAAGCATCAAACATCTTCAAAATACCCTGCACAAGGTCAAAAGTTCATTACATAGACCACTCCTTCAACAATTGATGGGGAGTCTTATCTTTCAAGAGCAATATTGCTCTTCCCAAGACCTATTCTCTGGTCTTCCTATGGTATTCCTCTCTACCCTACTCAGGGATCCCTCCTAAACCCCTCTCACCTCATAAGACTCTCCACCAATTTCAAATTCTTCACCATTGCTCTCAATTCACCACTAAGCTTTTGTGGCCTCCACACTGACCCAAAGTGTCCTAACCACTCCAGGGGCTAGGAAAGGGTATTCTCACTATCACCTTGTTGATTTGACTCATCATTGATCCATCTCATAGGATTCTTTCACCTTGTACCCATCGCTTTCTTGAAAAACCCAATTTTAGGCCTTGTAGCCTTTTGCCCAATTAAGCCTCCTAGAACCCGTTTTCTTGGCTTTTCTCAAAAAATGGTCTTAACAATCCCCAAATATTTTTATAGATTCTTTCTATTGGTAGCCTAGGCTTCAATATTTACCAAGTTTTTAGTCCCTTTGGTGTCCATACATAGGACTGTCCTCATACCCCCTATTTTCAAGGGTTTCTAGGGTTCTGGCTCCTTTTTCCAACTTTGAGAGCTTCAATGACCTCCTCAACTCTCCTCCTTGGACACACATGTCTGGAATACATTTTCCCACACTCTCTTTCTCTTTATTTGCACAAACTAGTCCATTTAACAACTTTATTTTCTGTTGTCCTCTCCAAGCCACTAGCCAGAATGCACTCACACTCGCCTAGTTCTTGATGAATTCACCATCTCCCTTGCAAACCAAGACACCAAACACCATATGTACATTATAAAAATAGTCCTCTACTTGATTCCAAGTGGCCATGGTAGCCTTTCCATGAGAATTCAAGTGGGGATCATTATTTCCAAAAACTGGCCTTAACCGGCTATGAGACCAAAAACTCTAAAAACTTGCAAAACAAAAAGCAATTGAACTAAATGGTTAATATAATGCTTCACACAGTAATTAAGTGACACAATTGAAAGACTCAAATCATTAGACATGTCATTTCAATCCATTCTTGAATTAATGAAAGCACAAAAATAGAAATTCAATGAAATTTGCACTCTTCCAACTCACAAATTCCCCTTCCAAAAATCCAAATCGTACAATAGATTTCCCACATGCTCAATTAGGGTTTTTCTGATCTTATATACCTTTCTCCCACGTGCTAGGACCCTTTGGTCAGGCTTAGAGCATCATTAATGCCCTTTTCCCACTTTTAGGACAAATTGCCAAGTCTACATGGACTAATTTGCCTAATTTCATCATTTAGGCTTCTCCAAACTTCAAGGCTCTAGAATAACCTAAGTTTGCCTTCACTCACACATAAATTAAGCCTTCAATGACATATATTTTTCAATTATCTTGAATGGATACATTTTTTAGGAACTAATATTTGTCTTATTACCATGGTACAGATAAAATTATCTGCCATGCCGAAGAAAAAGACAAAGAGGAAACTAACAAATGAAGAGAACGAAACTTTGAAAGAAAAGGAGAGAGTTCGGGTGGCAACATATCATGAAAAGAATAAATTGGAAATGATTGATGAAAACAACCCGATTGTAGAGGAACCTCAACCATCAAAAAGAGAACAGGAATTGGCAGCACAAAAGGCACGAATGCAAAAGCATCGTCGTAAGACAGATTCAGATACCGTAGTTGGAGACACACCCTCTACGACGAGTGAATATGAAGGGACACCATTAAGCACAAGTGAATATGGAGGGACACCATCTAGCACAAGTGAATATGGATAGACACCATCTACTGCAAGTGAATATGGAGGGATACCATTTACCACAAGTGAATATTGTTGGACACCATCCAACACATTTCAAGTTGAGAGTACACCATCACTCGAAATTGATGAAAAAGGTATGCCATCATTCCCATGTGAACCTCAAGGTATGTCTTCTTCTCCACCCTCGATCGAAGGTATGCAATCTAGCCCACCTCAATTAAATATTGATGAAATTCGTAATGTTGAGATGTATGTACCTAGGAGAACACCACCAAGAATTTTGCGTAGAAATCCAAAGTATTTGATTAATATTGATGATGATATTTTGCAGTACATGGAAGGTAATATTTCAACACGCACTTGTAGAAGATATGCTGATAAGATTTGGCAATGATTCTTTGAAAGGCTAAATGAGACTGCAAGATGTCAACTATTTGTTGAAATGATGTGGGGTGTAAAGTATAGGAACATCATGAAGACTCTTGGGTTGAGAACATCAAATGCATCGAGTGAAGACACTATTGTGAAGAATCTAATGGATGCTTATGAGAGTGTGGGTAAGACCTCACGCTCAAAGGATAGTAATGTCACCTGACGTGTCATTACATCGACTTTGGTAAGTTGTCAAATAACGAGAGCTCACCTAATTAAAAAGACTAGTGAAAAAATGGGAATTAGTAGAAAGAATTTATCAAGAGCCATTCAAAGGCAGCAAATAATTGAGGGCAATGATAGAAATGAATTATGGGCATTCTTGGGGAGACTGTCACGAAAAGATAAAGAAGTTGTCGAAGCCTTGAGAACACTAATTGAAGAGTATTGGAAGAATAACACAAGGCCATCTCTAAATCAAAGGGATGTGGTAAGAAGGAGATTCGGTAGTTGAAATTGTGAGCCACATCCAAAACATTTTTTTGGATATGACTCAAACCCAATTTTTTCAGAAATTTGAAAATGATTATCCTCAAATTAGTATTTCTCAAAGATTTTTTGAACTACTTAAACCTTTTTATGTCAAGATAAATCACACACGCACTACTTGTTGTTGTAGACTACTAGTTCAAGCTATGCAAGGACACCTTTCCAATTGGAGGCATAGTATATGTGGTTGACTTTGCAGAGAACTACACTCTACATCCACAACATGAGGTGCAGTCATAGTATTACAACTCCACACAAGTTTCGATATTTGTGCACATAGCATTCATTCATGCATCTGATAGTATAGATGAGAAAAGGAAGGTATTGAGGGAGTACCACTTTTACATTAGTGATGATCACACACGTGGAATTGCTCTAAGCTATGTTCCACCGGATCGATCCCTTAAGGGTCCAAAGTGCAAAATGGCTGTAAACTTCAACATGTTAGTACTCGAATACCGTGACACTTAGAAACTTCTCATCTGATCCTTTAGAAAGGCGTTGAGACCCTCTAGAAAAACCTCTCGGTTTTGGCTATCTTGGAGTGGTTTTGATATGGTGGCAGATTTTCACTTGATGGAAAAGGTGTCAAATTCAAGCAATGGAAAGTTGCAAAGTGGTGCAACTTTCACTCTACAACTCGTGTGACCAAGCGGGCTTTTCCAACACATCCAAATAGGTATTTTTACACTAGGCATGGTCCTCTTTCACACTGAAACACGCGGAATCGCTCCGAGCTATGTTCCACTGGATCGATCCCTTAAGGGTCCAAAGTGCAAAATGGCTGCAAACTTCATCACGCTAGTACTCGGATACCGTGACACTTAGAAAATTCTTGTCTAATCCTACACAAAGGCATTGGGGCCCTCTAGAAAAACCTCTCTTGGTTTTGGCTATCTTGGAGTGGTTTTCTCATGGCGGTGGATTTTCACTTGATGGAAAAGGTGTCAAATTCAAGCAATGGAAAGTTGCAAAGTGGTGCAACTTTCGCTCTGCAACTCGTGTGAGCAAGCGGACTGTTCCAACACATTCAAATAGGTCTTTTTACGCTAGGCATGGTCCTCTTTCACACCGAAACACGTGGAATCGCTTCGAGCTATGTTCCATCGGATCGATCCTTTAAGGGTCCAAAGTGCAAATGGCTGCAAACTTCAGCATGCTATTACTTGGATATCGTGACACTTAGAAAATTCTCGTCTAATCCTACAAAAAGGTGTTGGGCTCTTCTAGAAAAACCTCTCTCAGTTTTGGCTATCTTGGGGTGGTTTTCTCATGGTGGCGGATTTTCACTTGATGGAAAAGGTGTCAAATTCAAGCAGTGGAAAGTTGCAAAGTGGTGCAACTTTCGCTTTGCAACTCGTGTGACCAAGCGAACTGTTCCACCACATTTGAATAGGTATTTTTATGCTAGGCATGGTTCTCTTTCACACCGAAACACGTGGAATTGCTCCGAGCTATGTTCCACCAAATCGATCCCTTGAGGGTCCAAAGTGCAAAATGGCTGCAAACTTCAGCATGCTAGTACTCGGATACCATGACACTTAGAAACTTCTCGTCTAATCCTATAGAAAGGTGTTGGAACCCTCTAGAAAAACCTCTCTCGATTTTGGCTATCTTGGAGTGGTTTTCTCATGGCAGCGGATTTTCACTTGATGGAAAAGGTGTCAAATTCAAGCAGTGCAAAGTTGCAAAGTGGTGCAACTTTCGCTCTGTAACTCATGTGACCAAGCAGACTATTCCAACACATCCAAATAGGTATTTTTACGCTAGGCACAGTCCTCTTTCACACTGAAACACGTGGAATCGCTCTAAGCTATGTTCCACCGGATCGATCCCTTAAGGGTCCAAAGTGCAAAATGGTTGCAAAATTCAGCATGCTATTACTCAGATGTTGTGACGCTTAAAAACTTCTCGTCTGATCTTATAGGATCACGTTGAGCCTGTCTACAAAAACCTCTCTCGGTTTTGGCTATCTCGGAGTGGTTTTCCAGTGGTGGTGGATTTTCACTTGATGGAAAAAGCATCAAATGCAAGCAGTGGAAAGTTGCAGAGTGGTGCAACTTTCATTCTGCAACTTGTGTGACCAAGCGGACTGTTCCAACACATCCAAATAGGTATATTTATGCTAGGCATGGTCATATTTTGCATTGAAACATGTGAAATTGCTTTGAGCTATGTTCCACCGGATCAATCACTTAGGTTGGAGGAGTCTTAAGTTGCAAATTTGTAAGTTGCTTAAAGCAACAAATTTGAAATGATATTGAATGGCCCACTTAGCACTCATTACATCTAAGTGATGCTCATAGAGGTGAGGCACTAGGCCTTCTCGGGAGGTCACCCATTCCAGTATACTCCAGCTCAAGCACTTAACCACAAAGTTTTTTCCCCAAGAAGCCACAGTGGAAAAGGCAGAATCCACTGTACTTTTGATGAGTGGAAAGGAATTCCTAAGAGACATGAAGGAGGAATAAGGAGTTGTCTATGCAATCATGTTGAAGCCAAAGGAGGAGAGTCACCTAGTCGGCTACCTATGATAGCAAAGGTGAAGCAATTGTTGGATCACTTCAGGGATATCATTTATGAAGGCACACCAGCTACACTACCATGTAAGAGGGCAATTAGTCATCAAATTGACTTTGTACCAGGAGCAACATTGCCTAACAAGGCTGCATACAAAATAACACCAGAGCAGAACAAGGAGATAGCAAGGAAAGTTCAAGAACTTTTGGACCAAGGGTTGATCAGGAAAAGCATAAGCCCATGTGTTGTTCCAGTGGTGTTGGCACCTAAGAAGGGAGATAAGTGGAGAATGTGTACTGATTCTAGGGCCATAAATATGATAACCATTAGATATAGGTTTCCTATTCCTAGGATAGAAGACTTAATGGACTGTTTAGGGGGTGCTAAGTACTACTCCAAGATTGATTTGAAAAGTGGCTACTATCAAATTAGGATGAAAGAGGGAGATGAATGGAAGTCAGCTTTTAAAACCACAGAGGGGTTATATGAGTGGTTAGTAATGCTACAGATGAAAAGGATAGGGCAATGCAAAGTGTTGGCTAAGTATGGATCTAATGCATACAAGGTGGAGTTACCCAAGCAGATGTCCATTTCGCCTATCTTCAATGTGAAGGACTTGGTGAAGTATAAAGGAACAAAAATGGATGAGGAACAGTATAGTGCTAAGGTGAGTAAGGATGTGGATGAACTCAAGGTACTTGATCAGATCAGACCACAAGTGGACAAGATTCTAGACTCAAGGGTGAAGAAGAAGACTAGGCACAAGACATACATGGAGCACCTAGTGAAGTGGAGACATCAACCAGAGTTAGAGGCTACTTGGATAGCAGAAAGCGACTTTAAGAAGCATGGAATTAGTGAGGAGCTCCTGATACCATAGGTTCCTTAACTTCTTTGTTACAGGGGGGAGAATGGTGCAGGAGCACCTTAAGGTCTTTTGGAGAGATCTTTGCAATTTTGGCTTGTAGATGGTTCTAGCCAACCACCAAGGGAATAGGGACTATGATGTAAAGTCCCAAGAGTGTTTTTGATGAGTGAATTGGAAATAGGTTTGTTAGGGGCTTGTAGTTTGGGTAAGTCTTGGACACTATGAGCATTTTGAGCAATGTTGCCTTGGCTATTTGTCCTAAAAGTTGGAAAATGACATTAATGATGCTCTAAGCCTGACCCAAGGGTCCTAGCACATGGGAGAAAGGTATATAAGGTCAGAAAAAACCCTAATACCTGGGTTAGAGGATTGTTTTCACGAATTGAGACTTGGAGAGTATATTTTTGTGATTGGAAGAGAGCAAGTTTTCATTGAATTTCTGTGTTTGAGCCTTCATCCAGTCAAGAATGGATTGAAAGCTATGAGTCTTCCATTTGTGTCACTTAATTACCTTGTGTAGCATTAGATTATTCATCTAGACCGACTGGTTATCTTTTTGCAAGTTTTTGGTGTTCTTGGTCTCATTGCCGGTTCAGGCTAGTTTTTTGAATAATGAGTCCCACTTGACTTCCCATGGCTTTCCTCTCATGGCCACTTGGAATCAAGTTGGGGACTATTTAAATATTGTACATATAGGTTTTGGGGTCTTGTTTTGCAGGGAAGGTGATGAAATCATCAAGAACTAGGCGAGTGCAAGTGCATTATGGCTAGTAGCTTGGAGAGGACAACAGCAAGGACAGTTGCTAAATGGATTGGTTTGTGCCAATAAAGAGTATGAGAGTGTAGGAACATGTACCTCAGTCATGTTTGTTCCAAGAGGAGAGTTGATGAGGTCGTTGAAGCCGTCAAAGAAGGAAAAAGAGCCAAAAACCCTAGGAACCCTTAAAAATAGGGGGTTTGAGGACAATCATATGTGCGGACACTTGTAGGACCTGAGGCATAGTAAATCTTGGAGCCTTGATGGTCAAAAGAAAGAATCTACAAAAAAATTTGGGGGTTGTTAAGACTGTTTGTGAGAAAACTCAAGAAAACGGGTTCTAGGAGGCCAAATTGGGGCAAAAGGCTACAAGGCCTAAAATTGAGTTTTTCAAGAAAGCGATGGGTAAAAAGTGAAAGAATCCAATAAAATGGATCAGTGAGGAGAAAAATCAACAAAGGGACAACTAGGATACCCTTCCCTAGCCTTGGAGTGGTTAGGACACTTTGGGTCAGTGTGGAGCCCAAGGAAGCTTAGTGGTGGATTGGGAGTGATGGAGAAGAATTTGAAATTGGTGGAGAGTCTTACATGGTGAAAGGGGTTTAGGAGTGATACCTTAGTAGGGTAGAGAGGAATACCTAGGAAGACCAGATAATAGGTCTTGGGAAGAGCAAGAGTGCTCTTGAGGGATAAATGGTTTGTTTGGAAACAAGGATGTGTTCTCTCTTCATCGACATATACATTATTCCTCGATGTGTTCACACCAGTGTTACAAGACTAGGACTCGCCTCAGGACTTGACAAGCCATTTTTTGACTTGGACTCAGGCTCAGAGCCCAGACTCGACAAATAGAAAAACCTAAGAAATTCAAAGATTTGTAAGGATTTAAAACTTGTTTCATGCACCCTTTAATAAATAAACCTTAAAGACACAATAGCATCATCAAATAGAAATTACTATGATCCCATACACAAACATACATCAATCACATAAGTATAAGCACAAATTTTAGCTGAAGGAAATAACACATTTAGATATATAAATATTGTGATATTGCTATCAGGATTCAATCGTGTAGTTTTACAAGTCAAATTCATTGACCCATGATTCATTAGTAGTGGTTCACAAGAACCCATCTCTCATGATAATGAATGGTTCATAAGGAGGAAGATAAATCTTCATACATTTATTCTATCACAAATGAAATAAGTGCTTGGTTTCATGAAGGTCATGAGACAACCATCAATGGGGAGTGGATACATGAAGAACTGATGGAGAATGATAATGGCTTCAGACCTGCTATAAAGGATTTTTTTTTTCGTTTCAATGATGCAAGAGGTTTTTGGTTTCACTACCAAAATGAGCCTATGAGGAATGCATGTGAAACTCATTTTGACCTTGAGGGTGTACTTAGTCCATCTCAAGGATCATGCATTGAGGATGACATATATCAATGCTAGGGCTAACCAATTAATAATTATACACGTGAATAAGTCAAACATGTACATGCCAATAAGGGAACTACAAGTACTCATAAACACGTAAGCCTCAAAAAGTATACACACGAATACATAGTATACACAAATTAAAACAAAGTATATGCACAAATACAAGGTATATGCATGAAAACATGTAAGCCACAAAGTATACACTCGAATGCACATAAGTCACAAATTATACACATAAGTTGTAAAGTATACACTTGAATATACGTAACTCATATCTATTGAACCATCAATTTAGAATGCAAATATGGATAGGCATCAAAAAAAGATATTTGTATTAACCAAATAGCCATGTAGGCATACATAAATATATGTCGATATAAGTATGAAATATATGTACAAAATAGCCATGTAGGCTTACGAGAATGCCATCTAGGCATACAATGTCAAATATGTCCAATAAAAAATATGTACAAAACTGCCATGTAGGCATACAATAAAGGACTCTGGAATCAAAAGTCATTGCTCTCCATGCCCAGGAAATAAAATCTTTTCCTTTCCTTTTCGCTCGGATGGCGATAGGTCTATCACTCATTTTCGTTGTGCTTGTGGAGTGCTCCTGCTATTCCTCCTAGGGTTTAGTTCATGGTGAAGTTTTAACTGTTACAATAAGAAGTAAAGACATGAATATATAGAAATTACATTATAAAAAATGATATATTTGACAAAATAATCACTTACAACCATCTCACGATCTCTATCCACAAGGGAAATATCCTCATGCCCATCCTCAGGTGTGCTCAAGCCCTATATAAACCATGCAAATAGACAAAAACTATGTAAATCAATAATGGTTTGATTTCTCACTAACTAACATCTATAACAACAAATGTAAATTAAAATTTACTAATTTGCCTCATACCTCTTCTGTCAGAGCCATCGAGGATTGTATATCAGATGTCACACCAATATCCATTGCCCTTGTCACATTTGGAGGTGTATTGTCTCGCAACAACTAAAAATAAAACAACAAATTATTCAACGTAATCAACGATGTGCATGCATAAACTACACAAATCTATTAAGTACTTGATTCATTAGTTATACTCTTTATTCTATTACCTGCGTGAAGGTTTGAGTAAATCCACCGCCACTGGGAAGTTTTCCATCAAAACCTCCAATATTAGTCTATTCAACATCCAAAATTGCATATTAAATTACCATTCGTAAAATAATGTCATTAATATGCAATAAACTTATAATTATTTACTAGTTACATACCTTAGCGATAGGTGTACTGCAAAAATAGGTTGGCGGGAAGGGGGGGGGGCAGGTGTATCCCTCTCAACACTGTGACCCTGCAATTTTATTAAAATCATAAAACATTTCTAGTTAATCTTGCATTTCAAAATCGAAATTTAATAAATTAAATTCAATGAACACATGCACTAAATTTTACCTGACTATCAATGCCATATGCCTCATGCAAAATGTTAGCTGCCCTCTCCATCTCCATAGCTGCAGGAGGATCCTGTGTACTAGTCTCCTGAGGGTCGGTGGGGTCATGTGAACAAGTAGCCTCGCAAGATTGACACACATGTGTTCGAAGAACATCACTAGAAGACTCCCCTGGATGGCGCTGTAGAATAGGGCTAGTATGATGGATGACACTCTGGGTCAAAGTGCTAATTGCATGCAATGTCTCTACGTCAGCACTTTCCTTCACGATGGAAGGCATAACAATGTTCATGAGGTGGCCTAGTGATATCTCATCTACCTTGTCGTGTAGGATCTGATTGTGCACCAAGTCTATCCTGAGCTAACTCCCCACCTCTCCCCTAGAAAACCCTCATCAAAATAATTTGGGATTTTGTTCAATATGAACTCACTGCATAGTTTCCTAAGGAAATATTGCAGGACCTCGCAATTGTTGCACGGTGGGTAATCGAAGACCATGTACCACCTATCATAAAACCACTCCTTCATTTGTTGGTGGTGGCACCAATGGATAGGAGACCTCTTCGCATTGAGGGTAAAATTTTGATTTGTGCGTGGGTCGGTGAATAATGAACACAAATCACCTTTTGTTATTTTTAAATCTTTTTTCACATCCTTGTATGATAGTTTGTTTGCATAATAATCCCTAGCTGCCTGCCTCTTATCTTCCCATCCAGTTATTTGTTTGCTAATTGAATTTACGTTTGTTAACATATCTTTCAATGAATTTTCTAGGGTCATTCTTTTTGTGGTTGAACCATTTGGATCACTCAACCTATTGATCAAATCCTCAATTTGTTTTTTTTTGTTCTCAATTTCACTCATTAAATTTTGTTGAGTGCCAGGAGGGGGTTGAGTGATTGGTGGAGGAGGTTGATGTTGTGGTTGATCTTGATCTTGAGGATTTGGTTGGTCCTCCTGTTGAGGATTTTGAGGGTTTGCAGGTTGATTTGCATCTCCCAAAAAATCAAACAAATAGATATCAAATTCAACCTAAAACTAACAAATTCAAAATAAAAAGCATAGAATCCTTACCTCTTATAGCTCCTCATTGTTGTGGCGCCATCGTTGTGAAGAAATTTGGATTCTCGGTGAAGAAATTCTTCTCCTAGAATGCGAGCGCGATATTTGGGGTTTTTGGTTGTGGGTGGAGCAAAAAAACCAGTTGAAATGCAAATGAGAGATTTGCATTTGTTTTTTTGCTTTTAACAAAAGATAACGCGCTCACGATATGTCTTTGTATTTGTGGCCGAAGGGAACTTGCCTAGGTTTAACGAAAGACATAATGCGAGCACGTTATAACGCGCTCGCGTTATGCTTTTCAACTTTTTTTTTTTTAGGGTGTCCACAAAATTGCTACCCATTTCCATGCACCCGCCCACCTATCTCAATCAATTGTTCTACAAGAAAATGTTCTTCACTAAAGCATTCATTTTGTCTTACGACCTTAAAATCAAATTTGGCTGCCTTAGGCAACTCCACCAAATTTGATTCCCTTAAGCCATGTTATTTTGTCATGATCTAGGTTGATTAATTTACGGTTTAGGGTGGTAGGATGGCTTAAGGGGATCTATGTTATACTCTAAACCGTAAACCCCATAACATTCATAAATTGTCTAATATTAATAGTTAATTGTATTTTCATTCAAGTAACTTGCCTTAAACATAAATGAGGCTTAAAAGTTTATTTTATCATATGTATTCAATTAGGCCATTTATATTGAATGGTTTAAGGGTATAAATCCTAAACATGTATCTTACATTTTGAAATTACAAATCTAATGCAAGTTCATGAATCTTCTAGATATCACATGGATCGATTCAATAATATCCGCAATCAACCTCCATGCCCTCCATCTCCACCACCTTCACCTCCACCTCCACCCACTCCACCTCATAACCCCCCACCTCCACCACCTGAAATTGATGGTGCTCGTTTGCAAGCACGAATCAATTCCAATGTTAAAACCATCCAAGATCAAATTAACATTATTCAAAATGAATAATTTGTCGCACCACCTATGAGGATGATTGCATCTAGGATGCAAACCATTGTTGATGCTGTCAGGGCTATGGATGGGATCTTAGACGAGCATCGACAATGGCTAGAGGAGAGGAGAACTTCTGATTTTGAAAAGGAAAAATGCAAATAAATGAAGAGATGCAGTAGAAAGCCACAATAGTTTTTAAATTAAGACAATGATCTTAAATAGTTATGAAATTATGAATTTGGTGAACGATGGATATTTTGTGTGACGTGAATTTATGATTTTGGTTCTAGATGGATATATATACATGCGTTAGACATAAAATGAGCTTTTTGTGAATGTTTCAATTTTTTTTTTTACTATGTACACATGTATTAAAATTGCACATATAGTTATTAAATTTTGAAATTTGTATGTACATAATTTACTTTAATGATGTATGCATGCAAATTATGCATGGTATTTTTTATTTTAAATGTATGTATGTTAAATGCATGATATTTTTTTATTTTAAATGTATGTACATAGTTTACTTGATCAAGTTAAATCAATGTATATGTGTGTTTCAATTTTATATGATCTTAATATATGTATGCATGTATCATATTTAAACAAATTTGCATGTGTGTTTCAAATTTAACTATTTCTTGTAATTTTTTAAGTTTCTATGTTAATTTAGTATAATTTAATGCAGGTGCACACTTATATCTCATATCATGGATGATTTTAATATTGATGATATCATCAATCCACTAGCTTAGCCACCTTCACCTCCCCCTCCCCCTCCACCTCCACCTCCACCTCCCCCTCCAGAATCTATTGCATCTGATGGGGCTCGCTTACGAGCACGCATAAATGATCAGGTTGGATCAATACATAATCAAATCAATGCTATGCAGAGTCAAGCATTGATTCCACCCCATGTTAGACATTTTGCATTTGCAATGCAAAACGTTGTGGATGCCATCAGGACCATTGATTCTGATCTAGATAGGCATAGACGGGACAAAGAACAAATGAGACAATTTTATGCTGATGGTCTCTCTTATAAAGAAATATTAGACCTTAAAATAATGAAAGCCCACCTAGCCCCCTACTTTCTCGACCCCATTACTCGACAACCCATTCTTGCCAACAAATCTAGAATATCCATGAGGTGGTGCATACATCCACAGATGAGTGCACATTTTTGGGATCGATGGTATATGGTTTTTGATAGTCCCCCACATGCTAATTGGGAGTTCCCATTGTATTTTTTGAGGAAATTATATGTAGAGTTTGTTATGGGGCACAAGCCCAATTATTTTGATTTTAAATCATTTCAAGGTGTTGGTGGTGGCATGCCACAATAGAGGTTAGGGGCAAGGGTTGATCCCCAATGCCTTGTGCATGCACAACCCCTTGTTGTTGCTCCTGGTCCTCCCGTTCATGCACCTATGCATCAGCGATCTATGCTCTTGACATTAGGTTCCCTTAGTACACTCGCAGGAGACGTTGATTAGCATGCTTTTGCGATAGCGGGTGGGGAGCATAGAGATTATGATGGAGGAGTGTTCTATGGAGCTGGTCTGAGTACCACTCCAGGAGTGTCGAGGCCCATCCCACATGTATGTACTAGTTGCCATCAACTATGCTATGGACTTGATCAAGCCACACCTAGTTTGGGTGGATGTGGAGATTCTAGTGGTTCATTTGGTCACACCAGTTCATTTGTAGAGTTTCTTACAAGAGGCAAACATCCTGAGGACACCGGTACACAGGTATAAATATGCATCTACACGTTCATTTTATAATAATTTTGATGAATGTATATATCAAAGTAAATTTTACAATACATTTTAACAATCAAACTATTTGGTGTACAGACGATAGTAACGATGGCGAAATCATTTGTTCCACGAGTACATACATCAACACCAATCCTAATCGGCAACCCTTATGGGGTATTTTGATTTCAATTTTTTAAATTATAAATGAAACGATTTTTAACTTGAGTTTTAAATTTATAATAGAATAACATATATTTTTGAAATATTAATGTTGGTTTAGGCGAGTCAATCGACTTCCACGTCGATTCCACCCGAGGGGTTGTCGAGCACTCCTCCACTATCGGCCGTCACAGACCAGGGGCGGGTACATTTATATTGTAAATTGTTTAACTTACATTACTATAGTTACAAATATGAATTTTTAATTCACTATATATATGAAATGTGAATGTACACCTAATATTATAAGCTTATGTTACATGTGTCTACATGTCTATCTAGGTTGATACCACAATCAGAATGGGCATCGGGCAAACATTAGATTATGCAGTTACTCGTGAGGCCTCTGATTTTCAGGTTGTTTAAATAAATTTCTACACAAAATGTGCAAACTTGAATATATAACTAAATTTACCTAATTCAAGTATGTACATGCTTTAACTTTGATCTTGTCGGACTTTGTTAGTGCGACTTTCAGCCTTGACCTAGACATAGCTAGACCTCCAGGAGGGCATGTGGAGCAGGCTCCAGATCAAATGGTAATTTAAATTTTTTATTATATTTAAATTCAATTATAAATTATATATTGTGAATATATAACTAAATAATTTTAAATTTCAAATTGAATATTAATATAATTTGAGCTAATACATGTTTTAAATTATTTTTCTTTTATAGCATGTGACACATCTAGTAGTCGAGAATGTACAAACATGTCTTGTAGAAGAGGGTGCACAACCTATGGATATGGTACAATTAAAATATGATAAATTATAAATTAATTTCAATTAAATCATTTTTAATTGTAGACTTGTGCATCTAATCTCAACTTTTTTTGTTTTGTTTGTGTAGATTGATTCAGAGAATGTAGAGGTTGCTTCAGGTGTAGTAGAGCATCCTAACCCAAATATGAAGGTAATTTAATTTTAATATGATGAATTATAAATTAAATTGTCATTAAATTGTTTTTCCTTGTCTTACATATGATTCCATCTTTCTCTTGTACAGAGTGTTTCAGGTCATCTGCATAGTCTGCATGGCACAAAGAGGTCTCTTGATTATAGAGACAATACATAACCTAGAAACATGATTTTGTGGGTTATATTTGTTTATTTTGTGGACTATATATTTTTGGTTTGTCACGTACTCTATTGGATTTTATAATTCATGGTTCTTGAGTACTTAGTTGGACTTTAGTTCATGGGTTGTACTATGATGGACTTTTTTTCATGCACTTAATATATTTACATTTGTTTGAAATTTTAATTAACACATATACATTTATGCATTTTATGTTCATAGTCAAGATATTAATATAGGACATTAATGTGAAATTAAATATAAATATGAAATTAAAGTTGAAATTAATAGGACATTTTAATATTTATAGTTTACAAATTTAGTGATCTCATACATGATATGTACATTCAATAATTAGCTATAATTAGTCAATGAACTTATTCAATTCACGTCAATCAATAATTAGTCAATAAATCATAATTTACGACGTCTTTAGGGGATGTCTTAAGGGTTAATAATAGAATGCCTTTAAAGGATGTCTTAAGGGTTCATAATAGAACGTCTTAAGGGGATGTCTTAAGGGTTCATAATAGAATGTATTAAGGGTTCATAATACAATGTATTAATGGTTCATAATACAATGTCTCAAGGGGATGCCTTAAGGGGTCATAATACAATGTCCTAAGGGAATGTCTTAAGGGGTCATAATACAACATCTTAAAGATATAATTGATTTAACATTAATGTATGCATGAAATTTAGTGATTTGAAGGCATACAAGGACATATATGTACATTTATGTCATCTCAAAACAATGTTTACAAAATTTGGATATGCCATCTCAGGAACATCTCAAACTCATGCCCAGAATGTACTAGGTCTTCACACCACCCAATATCAAAAAGGTACAAGCAATATCAATGAAATCATCAAAACATACATAATTTAATTTATATAAAACTAACTATATGTACACAACTCAAGTACCTGCATTTAAAAGTATTCCACATGTGTGTAGGTTGAATCCATGCATCTTCTCCTTTTTGTTTCAAAGTATGAGATCAATGCAATGATGGTTTAAGGATACAAAAAAAGGATAATAAATCAATTCAAACTATTAATGTACAATCAATATCAATATGTAATCAAAACATGTATTTAAATATATTTTTACTAATAATTACCTCTATTTAAAAAGACAATATAAAACTTAAACTATATTTACCTGTATTTACTTATTCCATTGTACCATTTGCATCCTCTCTTTTTTGCAATGCATCTATGATTGTCTCATGCTCTTCCATAGAAATTGTCCATAACACTTTATTTGCAGGTCTTCCATGATACCGATCTAGTTTTATATTTGTTGCCACCACCAAATGTGAATAATGTATAATTTTTTTATGCGGTTCATAATCTTCGAATGCAGGTAGACCATTCTTCCTTGCTAGGTATTTTTGTATCCAAGTGCCAACAACCACAACCGATCCTATTGGAAAATATGAAAACAATCATCATATAAGTTCTCAAATATTTCTTAAGGGGATCAAAAAATTTGTTATCAAAATTTTCTTAAGGGGATGTCTTAAGGGGATCATGGTACCTATTGGATAATGATAGCCATCATCATCTTCTCGAGGTGATATTAACTTAGGTTTAATCTCCACACAATGAGCCAACCAATGTTCTGTTTGCTCTTCATTCCCCTCAGGTGCAACAACAACATACACATGTCCTGCAAACAAAAATTGATTTAATAACTTGTGCATATCAATATAAAACAATTAGTATTACAAAATAACTTAATAAAGAGAAATTAAATGAAATAAATTGACTTAAATTACCTTCTTGTACAAGATCTGAAACACAGTCATAGTCTTTAGATGCAAACACTTGATCATTTTCTTCAATAGTTCTTTCATATTGATCATGTGCTTGTGAAGGTGTCAATGATCTTTGTTCCCACTTTTCAACCCATTATGTATTTTCACATGCTTCCCAATCTCCGAAGATGCAAAACTAGCAAAAGCATGCAAGCTCCCTTGTCCAGATAGTCCATGTGCTTGCTGTCGAACTCCTAAACGAATGCCATTTAGTAGATCCACTAATTGTCTCACAATCAACTCTAGGTACAATGTTATCTTCTTCAACCAACCAAAAGAATGGATGAACTTTAGAGTACTCACTCAAACCAGGTGTAGATAATATTGTATTACACCAGTCGATAATCCCACGTGCATCTTTAAATTTTACTGCATCTTCAAATTTTAATTGTTCTCTAGCAAGAATTCTTTTGACACACGCACCAGCTCCATCATGTTCTCCTTTACCATGCCTAGCTTAAAAAAAACTCCATATATGTTGGAAATTAAGTTCTTTGTGAATCCTAATTAACCAATAGAACATTCGAGCATTTTTTAACTGCCCCGTACAATTATCTGACCATATGAGGTGTTCTTTCATATGGATTCCTCTTTCTCTTAACTTTTTGTAAAATATACTGAAACAATATTGAACAAACTCTGATGAGTGTAATCGGTTGTCACTCAAATAAAAATGATACTCCCTCAGAACTTTTCTATCATCCTCAGTGCTATTATTTTCATGTCTATAAACAATATGGACAAACATAGCTACTTGCACTGAATTATAATATTGTGATTGAATTTCCTCTTGCGGAGCTAGAGTATAATTTTTTACAAAATCAACCACTGAAAGTATAGTACCAATTGGAAATGTGTTTCTACATGCGCGAAATTGGCCATCAAGCCATCGAGCAAGTTGAGAGTGAATGATATATTTTGGTACTATCTTATTCTTAAATTCACTCATGAATGCATGCACATTAACTTTTTCTGTAGCTAAATCACAACGCTTTCCTATTTTTCCATCTTTTAAAGAATAGTGAACATTCTTAAATCTTTTAACTTCTACTAATTGTTGTCCAAAATCATTATCAACACTTTCATGCATACGAATTCCTAAGAATGAAAGGTTTCCACAATCAATGCATTGTCTAGAAATACAAGAACTTAAATAAAACAATTTACCATTAGATCTTTCACAAAACAAACTTGAAATAAATTCCCTTATTGCTTCAGGTGGCATATTAATACCGCATTCTTGTATAATCATGTTAGTATGCAAGGTACAACGTATATATCAAAAAACATCATAAAAATAACGAAATTGAACATGTGTTTTACAACAACAAGATATTCGTTGCTTATTAATTTTTACATACCACGGTTTACATTTTTCAAAAGACCTTTGAATTATTTTAATATTACCGGGTAACACTAAATCACCACAAAATTTTCTATAAAATTCAGTTTGTGTTGTATCTAATAAGTGTTTTGGGTGAGGATCGCGAACTTTGGACCCCACCCTTAATTTTAAAACATCTCTAGCATTAGATGAAACCCTAGTATTTTCATGCCAACATTTTTCAATCAAAGATTTAATTTCAACATTCAATTTCATATCAAACCTCGAGAGTCGACCACTGAAACTCCAACATTGGTTGATAGGATCATTTTCTATAATTATTCTTCTTTTTGCCGCTCTTAGCAATGTTTTAGGATGTATTTTTAAAACTTCACTAATATTTATTTCCATTCTTTTATTCAAAGTTGCTTTATTAACTATAGCAGTTGTTATAGCTCTTCTTGCTACATTTGTATCTTTAGATTGACTATTTTTTTCCAATCGATTGAATGGCACTAGCAACAGTACACATAGCATGTTTCAATGATTGATCTTTTCTTTTTGGTTTAACAAAAAAGCTTAACCTTTTCATTATTTTCCTCATTTTTTGCATTCTCATCAATTGCATCATTAGTTGACATTGAATTGTAAGTTTTTTATGATAAAATAATTCGTTGTATATTTTATTTGCATGTGTTCTTATCTGCCTCCAAGAAATTTGACCAGGAAGATTATCAAAAACACCACTTTCAATTTAGAAAAAGGTATTTTCATTAAATTCAACATCACATTCTAGATTTTCATCTTCATCTTCAAAACGATTTACATTTTCATCTTCATTTTCATCAACAAAATGGTTTTCATTTTCATTTACATCAACAAAACGGTTTTCATTTTAATTTACATCAACAAAACGGTTTTCATTTTAATTTACATCAACAAAACGGTCTTTGTTTTCATTTTCAATAACAAGATCATTCTCAATTTCATTTTCAACAAAAGGATCATTCTCACTATCATTTTCAACAAATTGTGTAAAAGTTTCATTTCTTTGAATATTATCAATGTCAACATCATTAAGTCCAACATCTTGTAAAATTTCTACATACGAATTTACTAAATCACTAACATGTGGATTTGAAGACGTACCTAGATTTGTGCATATTGAAATATTATCCATAGCATTGAAAGAGGGATTTGAAGACATAGTAGGACTTGATTGTATAATCATATTCTTCTCCAAATTGACTTCTTGCAAATTTGCTTCATCTACAACCATGGTCTCCTCTATGTTTGCATCTTCAATAGTTGTGGAATTGGATGCTCCCCCATCATTCATTGATTTAATTCTCATTCTTCTTTCTCTTTTTCTATGTCTCTCCTTTTCTTTGTTTGCTTCAATTTCTTCAGGAGTCAATGTCTTCCTCCTCTTATTACGAAATTTATTTCCCATGATTATAAAATTCTCAAGCCCAAATGAATGTAAATAGTGAAATTCTTAAAAAAATCCGATTCAAATTGGAAGTTGAAGACCTAAAAGGACTAAATATTTCCTCTTGTGTTCCTCAAAACAAGTATAAAACTAGTGCAATTCTACTTTAAAACTAATTTCTTCATGCCTCCTTTGAAAAAAATTATCAAAAACGCAAGTCACCACCTGTAAAAAAATGCTCAATGAAAAAAATAGATTAATTTTATTGTTCTCGGCCGTACATGTGAAGTTACAGACTTCACAATAAAAATTGACAGTATTTAAAAAAACACAGTTGACAGAGAAACGGGATCCCGAGTTTGAAACGGGATCCTGTTCTGCTGTTAATGCTCACCGGATTTGATTGTAGGAAACGAGATCCCGAGTTTAAAATGGGATCCCGTATCTTTAAAAACGGGATCCCGATTACGAATCGGGATCCCGTTTTTTTTAAGTTGAATTTTTTTTGGCCTTGTGGTCGGGTTTTTGCTTTGGATTTTGGTTCGAGAAAAGCGTTGGGAGTCTAAACCTAGGCCTTCAAGCTGGTTTGACTTGCAACTTGAAGGTTCTAACAATGTTAGGGAAAAAAATCGAGTTTGGACATATGGTTGATGACTTTTTTTGCAGAATTTTTTAACGAAATTAAAACCCATTTTAGATGAGACAATGCAGATTTCAAATATGTAATTTTTTTTACAATTGAATTATTTTTTCTATTTTTCAATTAATTTCTGATGAAATTGGTCCGTAAACTTTAAATATCAATGTTTTTTACTATTTTAATAACTTTTGATCAACATGACATTTTGACGAACGAATTGCACAAGGGAAAACTTCAAACAATTCTTTTCAATTTTTAAAAAAAAAATGCAAAAAATGATAACTTTAGGTCATCTTATGCGTGTCGTACACGACAATTTTTCTAAACATCAAATATGCCTAATAAAAAATTAACAAAAAAAAAATATTTAATAAAAATTACAAAAAAATATCTGGGGCATGCTTCAGTGAGTCACAAGTCTTTCCCCAAAAGGATTTAGAAAAATATGATAATTTAAGTCAAAATATCGATGTCGTACACGTGCATGGTATGGTAAAAAAAAATGACTTTTTAATAGTGGTTTTTACAAAAGCCTATTGAAACTCAATTTGTACAATGTGGGTATTGAAATAAATTACATATTTGGAAACTAGACACCGAGTACTACATTTTATGATTAGTGACTTGTTTGAAGATTTTATCTCTAAGTGCTTCAAATTTTAAGGTCAAATGTGTCAAACTTTGAAAATCAGAGAAAACACTTCCACTTTTTGGCCAAAAAGTGGACTCAACTTCTTGCCAACACCCAAGTAGATATGCCATGTAAGAGAAGCTAGGATAGAGTAAGAGAGTAGGAAAGGGTGATACAAAAGACCCTCTATGCAGATATTAATTATTTGTGTTTTCAAATAAGAGAGGAAGTGTTAAAGGATTACCACGCAATAGAGCTATGAATAACTAATTCAGATAATTAAATGTAAAATAAATTAGTGTAGAGAAAGAGAGTTTAATAAAGTACAAATTGCACCAAAATGTAAGACTATAATGTTTTGATTGATTAAAATAATGTGGGGTTATCTCCATTTTTATTGATGTATTAAAATCATGAATGTGGATAAAGGGAAAATTATTGGTTGTAAGCTTTGGGAAAAATGTATCACATTCTATTGTGAATTTGTGTGAGGTTTGGCTTGGACAGCGAGAGTGAGGAATTTCTCTTGCTTCAATTGGTATCAAATTAGGTAGTCTTGAGAGTGGAGCAGATTCACTAGAACCTATGGGTGGATTTGTGTGAATAGATCATCAAACGTGAGGCAGTTTGCACTAGAAAGCAAGTGAGAAAGTGGTAGAGAAGAAGTTCATGAGGGTTGTTGCAAGTAAGAGGAGTCCTCAACAATAAGAGAGCTTGAAGCCATGAATAATTTGTTTTACAAATTGAGTGTGATGGTAGATTGTAGATTGAGGTGAGATTGCAACAACAAACAAGATGGGTATAGTCATAAGGAAGAGGCTCATGGTTTGGGAAGAATGGAGATGGTATGAAGAAAATAAGACATAAAGGATGATTGAAAATATAAAAAAATGATTGGATGAGATGAAAACATTGGAGGCATAACAAAATGAACAAAAATACATGAGGAAAGAAGATGAGGATGAAGTGAATAGAGAAGAGCCTATAGTAGAGATAGTTGAAAAGGAGAAAAATGGAGATATAGCAATGGAATATGAAGAGTGTTGCAGCCTAAGAAAGAAGATAGCCCCTATAAATGTAAATATTTAGAAGAAAAGAAGAGAGGAAATGAATAAAATAAAGTTATGGACATGGAGAGTCCTAAATTCGATGAGGATATTGGTGAAGACAAGGATGTTACTTTGTTGAAAGAAGAAATAAAAAGAATCAATGAATTGTTGATAATCGAAAATAAAAATTTGATGGAGAAGAAACAGTTTGTTGCACCAAGAGAAGATGGTGATGGTGAAGAGTCTTTGGATGCTCATAATTTTTATAAGCCCTTTTATAATGTTTTGTTTGCAGGAAACAAAGAAATTGTAGTAGGACGTCAAGTTTATGACATTGAAGAAGGAATCTTCGTGCAAGAGGATACAAAGGAAGGAGAAAATAAAAGGTTTGTAGCTATAGCATGTCATTTTGAAAGCAAGGAAGAGGTAAAACATGAAATTGTGGCATAGTTTGATCTAATGAAGGACATGGAAAAATTAAAAAAATTGCGACAATAATGTGGAGAAGAGCACATAAAGAGGATGACTTGTGACAATATTGACAAGGATCTTGCAGTAAAAGTTGGGGAAGAAGGAAATGTTAGAAAAGAAAAAGGGGTGAAGTTACAATTTTGGTAGAAGAACCAAGGGGTGCAACAATAATTTGCCCCTTGGAGGACATATTGATGAAAGTGGATGGTGATGGAGAAAGTTTAGTAGCAAGGAGGCTTGAAGAAATGCTTGTGCAAAAGGATGGGGAAGAGAAGAGTAAAGTGGAAGGAGAATGCTTTGTTGGAGAAACAAAGCAATTTAAAAGTTGCAACAATATATGAGGAGTGAAATGAAGTTATTTCTTACAAAAGAGGGACAAGTTGTAGCAAAGGTAAAGTTTGATTGTTGTAATTGTGAAGAATGTATTAATTTGCATTCATTTGAGTTTGAGGGAGGAGAAAGTACAGAGGTGTTGAGGGTTGAGGTAAAACAACTCGAGAAAAACAATCATGTTGGTAGGGCAAGAAGAAAGATTGAAGAAGAGAACATAGGTATAGAAAATGGAGTAGTTGAAATATTAAATTTCCATGATTTTGTTGTCACTACAGACATGAGTGTAGTGAATTAAAATTGGTCAAAAGGTTATTGGAGGAGGAGGAGAGATTGTAGTGGGTTAACTCCCACAAAGGTGGAAGATAAAAGTGGAATTTGGTGGAGGTGGTCGGATTATGGTGGGAAAGATCCCACAAGAAAAGATAAGGAAGGAAGCATTAGGCGGAGGTGGACGGTTTGTGGTGGGTTGTTGAATAGGAAAACTAAGAGGGGGGGTGAATCAACTGTCACATAATTAAGCTTTAATCCAATTACCATAATTAATCCTTAACACTGCTTAAATAATTAAACATTAAGTACAAGTGTAGAAACTGAAAACCATCACACAAACACAACAACACCATACTTACATAGAAAACTCAATGAGGGAAAAACCACAGTGAATATTATCTCACACTATAGAGAATATCAAAACTGATTACAAGAGGCTCACTGCCAAAAGAAGGACTCACTGTCCAACAAGGATAACAACCTAGAGGGCTCACTGCCACAAAGATACAAAGAAGATACAAGAGATATGTTACTTAGAGAAAAAAATATCATTTCAACAAAGAAATCCACCACAACCACTTGCAGACATGCATGAAAGATAGAGTACACCTTTTTCTCACTGCATCCAGAAACATAGCATTTAGGCTTCACATCGATCTTCCACACTCACATTACACACACTTACAAAATAGCATCAATCTCGCTTCTATCCACACTTTTTATTTTTGGTTATCTCTCTTCTTCGCTCTTGTGTGTATCTTCACCACTAACTCATCTTGTATATATACCATCTTGAGCTTTGAAACATATCTAAAGTTGGCCATCCACTATTGAAATCAAATTAAGTCGACACCAAAACATCCTAGGGTGGAATTAGAATGAGGGTGGCCCAAACACACACTTCATAAGGACCAAAATAGATCCAGCATGCTTCACTAACTTCGAAAGTAGTATTCCACACAAGGTCGACCAAACTAGTGTAAAACATATAGAGCAATTAAGCATGAAATTTCTAGATACCAAAATTATCTTCGATACAATCAAAACAACTCATCTCTAGAACCACAAGTCATAAGAATTCATCAAAGATAAAATCATACCAACAACATTTCTCTCGAACCTCAACCAAAAACACAAAAAACTACAGTTCACAACTGGTGAACATAACAAGCACATTGAATAATGATTCCATAGCCAAAAATCTGGATAGAACACGTTCCAACAACCATGATCAACATATCTGAACCACACAAACATGGGAGCAAAAAGCGAAGAAAAAACCTTAACACTTGCAATCTTCTTTCAATACAATTTTCTCAATATCCTTGACATATACCGTCAACAACAACAAGTTGATAACCAATTGACTAGTTGACATCAATAACAACACTTTCATTCCTTCCATCATTCCTTTCATTCTTGCAACAATCTCCCCCTTTGTCATTTATAGCAACACATGATGTGGAAAACCATCAAAGACAACATACTAGCTCTAAATATACTTCTCAATAATTTTATTTTTGTTTCTCCCCCTTAGTAGATAATTAGATAATCACAACCTTCCTTCTTTTTTTTTTTTCACATTCTTTTCTTCTCTCCCCCTTTAATATCAATGACAAATGAAAAAGATATTTACATTGATATCTCCTTTGACAATAGAAAACTCACAATGATAACACATGATACTACCTGCTTCCCTTGAGAGGTAGCCACCAGACATCAGTCTAGAAGAAAGATAGATCCATAGATCCACAAGATTGATGCATCTCCATATGCATCTAGTTCAAGAAAGGAGGGGCAATGAACCTTAACTTCTCTTAGAGATACTCAAAAGTATCTTTAGGAAGATCCTTAGTAAATATATCAGCAATGTGATCCTTCATCGAAACATACTCAAACTTTACTTCATTCTCTACAACCTTCTCTCTCAAGAAATGATGCTTGATAGATATATGCTTTGTCCTCGAGTGCATCACAGGATTCTTGGAAATGTTAATTTCACTTGTATTATCAAATAAGATAGAAATAGGATCATCATACACCACTGTGATATCTTTCAAAGTCCATTTCATCCATAGAACTTGTGTACAACAAGATGTAGCAGCAACATACTCATCTTCAACAATAGACAAAGAAATTGAATCTTGCTTTTTACTCAACCACGCCACCAATCTGCATCGAAGAATGAATGCACCACCACTTGTATTGTTTCTATCATCTACACATCCAATCCAATATGTATCTATATAAGAACTTAGTATAAAATCAATATCTTTGGGATACCATAACCCATAATCCAGAGTGCCATTTAAATATCTAAAAATTCTTTTAACAACAACAACGTGTGTTTCCTTAGGATCTTCTTGAAATATAGCCACAAGACATACAACATGCATAATATATGGTCTAGTAGTAGTCAAATACAATAGTCTACCAATCATAGATCTATACTTGCTCTAATCAGCCTTAGGTGAATCATCATCTTTATCCAATTTACAACCAGTCACCATAGTACATACCAGTTTGGAACTGTCCATCCCAAACTTCTTCAACATCTCTTTCACATACTTGGACCGTGAAATAAAAATTCCTTTCTCTGTTTGATTGATTTGTAGCCCAAGAAATAAATTAATCTCTCCAAACATAGACATTTCAAATTCTTTCTACATCTCTTCCGCAAACATCTTGCATATATTCTCATTTCATCCAAAGATAATGTCATCAACATACATAACTACAATCAAGATTTTATCATTTTCAATTTTAAAATATAGATTACTATATATTGTACCTTTGTTGAAACCTTGTTGAATCAAATACTTGTCTAACCTCGCATACCAAGCCCTAGGAGCTTGCTTCAATCCATATAAAGCTTGCTTCAATCTATACACCGTATCTGGTTGATCTGACAATTGAAATCCTTCTAATTGTTCCATGTACACTTCCTCTTCTAGCTCACCATTCAAAAATTCTAAGTTGACATCCATTTGATAGACCTTGAAATCTTTATGAGCAACAAATGCTAAGAGCATCCTTATAGCTTCCATTATTGCTACTAGGGAAAAGGTCTCTTGAAAATATATGCCTTCTAATTTTGAGTATCCTTTACACACAAGCCTTGCTTTGTTTCTAACAATTTCTTCATTCTCATTCAACTTATTTCTAAACACCCACTTTGATCCAATAATATTTTTGTCTATCAGTCTTGGGATCAACTCCCAAGTTTGATTCTTCTCAATTTGCATAATTTATTTCATAGCTTCCATCCAATGTTCATCATTACATGCCTCACTTACAATTTTTGGCTCAATCTCAGAAAGCAAACACAATTTCACTTCAACAATAACTTTGCTTCTAGTCAATGCACCTTTTTTCTTGTCACCAATAATCTAATTTTCTGAATGATTCTTTTGTACATACCTAGGTGTCTTAGGGTACATCACTAGGGCTTCCTCTTCTCTTCCAATTTTTTCATTCTACATTTCTTTTTCATCATTTTCCTATCCTTGCACAATATTTTCTATTCTTACACAATCAGGTTCATCAAATACATATCCATCAATATCAATACAATTAAATTCATTGTTTCATCAACATTGGCATTAGAACTTTCTACAATATTTCTTAGTATTTTATTGAAACACTTGTATGCTTTTATTTTAGTAGAATATCCAAGAAAAATTCCTTCACCACTTCTTGCATCAAACTTTCCCAAAGTCTCTTCATCTCTTATGATATAACATTTTCTTCTGAATACCTTGAAATACTTAATGGTAGGAATTCTTCCATGCCACAACTCATATGAAGTATTTGTACTATTTTATCTTTCTTGAAATTGATTGAATACATAAACAATAGTATGAATAGCTTCTTTCCAATAAAATTTTGATAAACCAGTCTTAGTCATCATTGATCTAGCCGCCTCTTGAACTGTTATGTTTTTTTCTTTCAACAACTCTAGTCCGTTGAGGAGTTCTCGGAGTAGATAATTGTCTCTTTATTCTATGCAATTCACAAAAAATATTAAACTAATGGGAGGTGAATTCTCCACCTCTGTCAGACTTTAAAAAATTTATCTTTAAATTCACTTCATTTGCAACCATAGCTTTAAATGTCTACAATCTATCTAATGCATTTGATTTCTCTCTAAGAAACGTAACCCATGTATATCTAGAATAATCATCAATCAAAAGCATAAAGTACATTTCACCTAGTAGACTTATCACTCTTGTAGGACCAAAAAGATCAATATGAATTAAATATAGTAGTCCAGTAGTAGATTGTTCCTTTGATTTGTAATGACTTCTTGCTTACTTTCCAAACTGACAATTTCTGCAAATATCATTAAAAGGCTTTGTAATCCTTAGTAAATCTCTCATAGTTTGAACAACACTAATCCTCGCCAAGTTATCAAAATTCATGTGACACATTCTCCAATGACATAAACAACTGTCATTGATCTAAGTCATAAAGCATCATCCATCAACACCCTTTAGTTGGTAGATATTTTCGAACCATAGAAAAATGAGGCGGGGAATGCTCGCCTATTTCTATAGGTCATTCAATAAAGTCCTAAGAAACCTAACTGAATTGACTATCAACCTCATAGGGTGGGCCAATTCTCAATTAAGAGGACCTAGGAAGGGGGTTATTTCAGATTTTAAGGGTTCACCACCAAGCAAATGCTTGGAAAAGACGAATAAGCATTCAACCTATAAAACCTAGTTATGCAAGTTAAATGAGGGATGCCAATGATGAAATTGTGCAATAGTAAGATAGCATGTCTGTACCTGGGAATTCTAGAGATGTGATGAGGAATCTAGAAATGCAAAAAAGTTGTCCAAATATGTTAGGGAGGACAAATATGCCCTTACTGTTATCTTAGTCACGTTGTTTTTCGAGGCAAATGCAAAATCTTTGGATCTCGAAAAAAAATCTCAACGAATCTCTAAAAAATACCCCTAAGAGGACTAAGATGCCCTAGGTGGCGTATTAGTCCTGTTCTAGATTTTTGAAAAATCTAAAGGTTGATCCCACAATAGCGGTTTACAATTTTTGTCCAAATTGGACACTGAAATTATTAATTTTAACTAAATCTTTACATTCGGGAACCTATAGCGGCTAAACCATGAGGAATTTGAAGATGATGGAAACTATATTCTTGTCACATTTTGTTTGTCGATTATAAAAATATTTTTTCAAAATTTTTGGAATCAGATTGCACTTCTTTTTCCATTTCCCACGAAAAATAGTTTTTTTTTAAAAACAACATTTTTAAAAAGTGAGACACCGTATAACACATAATGTTTTTTTCATGAAGGATAAAATTCTAATTCTTTCAAATTTAGATTTTTAACTCTGATATCTAGTGCTTCCACTTGGTTAGATAGTTTTTTATTGAATATTTTTTCTTTAATCAAGTTTCAAAGTCAAACCAATTACAATGCAGACATAGCACGACCATATAACGCGTAAATTTTTTTGTATATATCAAAATTCAATTTTATTTTTTGGTTGGATCAACAAATTCAATATCTGGTGCACTCATATTTTTAATTTTTTTGTTGATAATCTACTAATCTTCCACATGTGGAGAACAAAGAACCTATGTTTAATAAAACTAAAAAAACAAATACATAATAAAACCAAAACATATCAAAATTATATTTTTTAGAAAGCTTGTTCTGAGGACTACCTGATTCCAGTTGGGTTTGTGAAGATTCTGTCATTTTCATGTTAAAACCAAGCTTCAAAGTGAAAAAATCTAGAGTCTTTTTGTGTCAGAGGGTGGGAAGGTGGGAAAAGGGGTGTTTGAGCGAACCTAAGGGGTTCGAGTGAACCCCCTTTCCACAATGTGGAAACATGGCTTCCACATGTAAAGGGGTTCGTTTTACCATTAGTTTGCTCGAACCCCTCAAAAAAAATTGTTTTTGCATGGGTGAGTTTTTTTGGAAGTTTTCCTTCCTCACTCGAATTGTAAACCACTATTGTGGCTTCACCCTGAATGTGATTCTGAGCTCCAAATTCTACACTTGCTTCCTCTCATATCTCAGGTTCTAAAACTTTCAAATTCGACCTATAGGTGAGTTTGTGTGAATATGACAACTTTGTAATGCGACTTTTCAATTTTGCAATCTTGGACTCAAAACAATCTTCAAGTCTTCAACCTAATTCTACAATCACAAGCATGCAAGAGAGGAAAAACTTGTTGATTCTTAGTAAATGGGGGTTTTCCTTGGTCAAACCCCTTGTTGGTAATTAAATTGAAATGAAATGGAATAATGGAGGGAAATGATGAATAAACAACATGCAATGTTATAACTCACCAAACCTTTGTTGTAAAGTTTGCAAACTCGTGTGAAGTGACTAGCTTGAATGTATATCTTGAATCAATGAAATGCTTTGATATATCTTGCTTGAATCAAAACCCTACATCACAAATGTTAGCACAAAAACACACATGATGCAAGAATAGCCTTTGATATGATGCTTGAATCCTGATGATGGCTCCAAAATTCTTGAAGAACTACTCTTGAAAGCTCTTGAATGAACACTTGAATGGTTGGATGCTTATTATGCTCTTGGATATCTTGCTTATTATGAAAATGGGTGAATGAACCTTGTATTTATACTTATCTATGCTTAATATCTCAAAATTACATCACACCACACTGACATAGGAAAACATTAATTAAAGGAGGCTAAATCCTACCAGAATTTGAAATTAAATCCCAAAAATAAGCCAAGGAGGACTAAGACACCCTAGGTGGCTTCTTAGTCCCGAGGCTCAAATCTTAGGGCATAGAGTCCAAAAAGGGACATTTTCAGGTGTATTCACAATCATGGTCCCAACACCCTTGGGGGACTAAAACACCCTAAGTGGCTTTTTAGTCTTGACCCAAAAATTAGCGACACATAGACAAAATCATTAAGTGATCATTTTCCCTTTGATGATTGTCGAGATTAGCCAAAAGAAGATGTATTTTATTAGGCTTGTGGATGCAAAATATGACCAATTAAGAAATGAAAAAGGATAAATAAAGCAAGGTGGACCCAAACAATTATGAAAATGCAAGGGTATGCATTTTCCAACACTACATTGAGCCCCCACTTTAGTGAGAGGATGAACTTGCTTCAAACTCACACTAAAGTAGCCAACCACACAATCAAGAGGGTTTCAAATGTACAAATTATAGTAAGATAGGATGAAAATAATCAAGATGGTGGCCAATCCCTTAGGATCGAGATCATATGATAGACCAATATAGGCACAAAGGTGTTGGCAACACAAGAGAAAACAATTAAGAGGGGGGGTGAGTGAATTGTCACAGAATTTCAAACTTATTAAACTTATTAACCTCTATTCTCATATCTGATCAATAACCATGAAATCATAAATCAACAACACATAAAAAATACACATAGCACCAATATTTTTATGTGGAAACCCCAATAGGGGAAAAACCACGATGGAGTTCAGTCCACAAGTTTATACCCTGTTAAAGGTATAAGAAGAATAAATGGGGAATGCACATGCATTTAGGCACATTGCCTAGAGCTCACTGCTCAAATAAAAAGGAAGACTCACTTTCTTACAAAAATATTTATATTAAATCCATCTAAAGATTTTGAACTAAGAAAGTAGCATCTATTAATGCCTGATTATAGTTTCATATAAACCCATGAACACTTCTTCAGTCTTATTCACACTTTGTTCTGTCTTCGAATGATTTGAACCTTATTAACACATAACACTCACACACTTCGCATCATGCATTTATCAAATGAGATAAATAATCGCTCATATATATTCACAACAAGAAATAACATTGTTACATGTCGATTCAATAAATTAATAAAATGAATGCAAAATGTCAGCCTAAAACCATAAAGATTATTAATGTGAATCCACCAAGTTCGACCACAACATAGTAGAGATCCAAAAAAATATCCTCAAACACAAAAAACCTTCAAAGATTATTCTTCAAAGATCCACAACATGCTTCAATCACCCTGTCGGCCATGAACATGAAAAACATGAGCACACAAGAGAAAATCACTGATCGCAAGCACAACGATCAATGAAAATTTACAACATAGATAGAGAATGATCTAGAAATATCCACAAACATCACAGGAATGTTCGCAACAACTCATATTACCAAAATCAGATTATCTTCTTCTAGAAACACCAACTACAGTAACAAAATAACTGTTGAAACACAAAAACTCATAACTTCCTCAAATATTCATGCACACCTCTAAAAATTTTGGTGGATAAACTAGATAGGATTGAAAAAAAACCCTTTAATCCACATCTTCTCACCATCAACATACAAAAATTTCCATCATACTGATCTTCACTACTTCATAGACAACCTGTACCATATTTTATTACAATTTTCTCAATATCGTTGACATATTCAGTCTTAAAGACATTAATGTTAATATTGTTGGCATCAATGACAACCACAAAATCCAAAAATATCCCCCTTTGGCATTGATGGCAACACATGATGTGAAAAAAACCATCAATGCAACTAACTCCAACACTTATTCTCCTCAGATAATTCCCAGCTTTTCACATTTCTCTTCTCCCCCTTAATTATTCCAATTTTTTTCACATTACTCTTCTCCCTCTTTGGCATCAATGAAAAAGATACACAAGCTTTGAACCACATATCTGAATCATCTGACCACTTCCTCTGAGTAGAAACCGCCACAACATCAATCTGAATTAAGATATGACTGTGAAATGTGTGGACTGATGCAATGTTTTGCATCTTAGTTCATATTAGGAGGGGTAATCACCCATAATTTCCCTCTAAGATACTCAAAATTATCCTTAGGAAAAGGTTTAGTAAAGATGTCTACAATCCATTCCTTAGTAGGCACAACTCTAGTCTCATTTCCTTATCACTCACCTTGTCTCTCAAAAAGTGAAACTTGATAGATATATGCTTGGTCTTTGAATGCAAAACAAGATTCCTAGAAATGTTAATAGCACTTGAATTATCACAAAGTATGGCAATAGGTTCATCATACACAACTCTGATATCTTTCAACATCTGCTTCATCCATAATGTACTTGAGTACAATTGTTAGCAACAACAATGTATTCTACCTCTGTTGTAGACAAATAAACATCATTTTTGATTTTTACTTAACCATGAAATCAACTTCTTTCCCAAGAAAAATGTGCCACCACTAGTACTTTTCCTATCATTCATATCTCCTACCCAATCAACATTAGTAAAGGTACTCAAAGCAATATCATCATCTTTAGGTTACCACATGCCAAAATCAACTGTTCCCTTCAAGTATCTGAAAATTCTCTTCATAACAGTCACATGAGATTCATTAGGATCAACTTTAAATCTTGCAATGATGCATACAACATTCATGATATCAAGTCTATTTTGAGTCAAATAAAGCAATCCACCTATCATTGATCTGTATCTAGTCTGATTTTCCTTCGGAGAATCATCATCTATTGTCAACTTACATCCGGTCACCATGGGTGTACCGAAAGGCTGTGAATCTTCCATACCAAACTTATTTAGCAATTATTTCACATACTTGGACTGAGATTTAAAGATCCCTTTATCTAACTGAGTAATTTGCAATCCCAAAGATAATTTCAACTCTCCAATCATTGACATCTCAAACTCATTCTGCATCTCATTAGCAAACTTCATGCACAAACCATCATGTCCAAAAATTATATCATCAACATTTCCGCAAACAAATCTTTATCATCTTCAATCTTGAAATATAGATTACTATTAGCAGTACCTTTGTTAAATCCAAGTTTCAACAAGTACTTGTCCAATCTGGCATACCAAGCTCTAGGGGATTTCTTGAGTCCATAAAATGCTTTCTTTAATTGACAAACCATATCTCCCCGATCAGTTAATTGAAATCCATCAGGTTGCTCAACATACACCTCTTCTTCCAATTCGCCATTTAGAAATGTTGACTTGACATCCATTTGATAAACCTTGTAGTTTTTGTAAGTAGCATAAGCAAGAAATAGTCTCACAAATTCAATTCTAGTAACAGGAGCAAAAGTCTCTTCAAATTCAATTCCCTCCATTTGAGAATATCCTTTGCAAAACAATCTTGCTTTGTTTTTGATAACTTCACCTTGTTCATTCAGTTTGTTTCTAAAGACCCATTTAGTTCCAATTACATTTTTTTCCTTAGGTCTAGGAACAAGAATCCATGTATTATTCTTCTAATTTTTTTGTAGCTCTTCTTTCATTGCTTCAATCCAATGTTCATCTTTGCATTCTTCATTGACATTACTTGGCTCAGTCTTTGAAATCAAACAATATTCTTCTACAATTCTTCTCCTAGTCTGGACACCTTTGTTCTTCTCATCTATAATCTAATTTTATGAATAATTTAATCTCACATACCTTGGAGTCTTAGGATGTTCTTGAATTTCAATCTCTTGTGATCTCTCTTCTGTACTTTCACTAGATTCTCCTTCCTCTTGATCTTCTTGATTCACTGGAACGATCTGAACTTGATTTGAAGTCTAACATTTGTTTTTATTGTCATTTTAATCATCAAAATCATATCCATAGGTTCTATATGGTCTAGAAATTTCTTCATCAACCTTAACATTTACACTTTGAACCATTTTCCTTAATCTCTTTTTATAGCACCGGTAGGCCTTACTCTTAGTAGAATAACCAAGAAAAATTTCTTCATCACTTCTAGCATAAAAATTTCCTATATCTTCATCTCTTCTGATATAGCATTTACTCCCAAAGATTTTGAAATATCTAGTAGTAGGCTTATGACCAAACTATAGCTCAAACGGGGTCTTACTAGTATTACCTTTGATTTGTACCTGATTGAGGATATAAACAACTGTACTCACAACTTCTCTCCAATAGATATGAGGAAAATTTTCTTCCAGCATCATAGTTCTAGTAGAATCTTGAATTGTCTTTTTCTTCCTTTCCACAACTCCATTTTGCTGAGGGGTCCACGATGTAGATAATTTTCTCTTTATCCCATGTTCTTCACAAAAATGAATTTAACTCTTCGGAACTGAATTCACCACCTCTATCTGATCTTAGACACTTAATCTTCAGACCTATCTTTGTCTCAACCATAGCCTTAAAAATCTTGAACTTCTCTAGAGATTCAAATTTCTCCCTTAATAAAGTAACCCACATCATCCTAGAGTAATCATCATTAAGAAACATGAAATACTTGTAACCTTGTAAACTTCTAATTCTAGCAGGACCACACAAGTCAGTATGCACAAGCTCCAACAATTCATTTGAACAATGTTGTTTGCTCTGAAATGAAGTTCTAGTTTTCTTTCCTAACTGACATTCCTTGCATATGGAATTAGTAGGCTTTACCAACTTAGGAAGATCTCTCATTGCCTAAGAAGAACTTATCTTTATAATATTGTCAAATTTTACATGACACATTCTCCTATGCCACAACCAACTTTCATCAACTTGAGCAATCAGACAACTTTTACTAGTAGCATTCTAATGAAAGATGTTACCTTTTTTTTTTGTACCCGAAGCAATCACATTTCAAAAACTTCCCAATATTTTGAACTTTCCATCCTTGAATTAAAGATTGTATCCCTTGTCAACCATCTGTCCAACACTCAAAAGCTTATGCTTCAAACCTTCAACATAAATAACATCATCAATAGTATGCTTACCATCAAAATAAATATATCCTCTGCCATGGATTATACCACCATTGTTATCACCAAATATTACAACACCACCATCATAATTTTCTAGGCTTAATTTTTTTATTTTATCACCTATCATGTGATGCGAGCATCCACTCTCAATTACCCATTCATCCTTCTCTTCAACTCTTGTAGCTAGGGCTTTCTCCACATTTGCACAACTAGTAGATACAGTAGACACAAGATTATTTTCCTTGATAGAAATAAACACAAACTCATCTTTACTTACATTCCGTTTGTCAGATTCATCATTCATCACACCTTCATCAACAACATAAATAACACTTCCTTTGAAATTTAGGCTTGCTATGTCTTGGCTTACAAACTCTTTCTAGACACCTTGATGCAAAATGACCTATCTTGTTGCAAGAAAAACACTTAATAGGAAAATTTCCTTTATACTTACCTTCTCCTTTGGCTTCCGTTTTGACAATAAGTGCTTCAAGCTCATTTGGTTCTCTTTCTTTTTCTTTTTCATTCTATCTCATTTCTTCCTCATACTTGAATACCTTTCTAGAATAACTTTCACCCAGATCATATCTCTTCTTGTCTCTCTTGGAAGTAGTAGCTTTCAATGCATATTCTATCTTAGGAAGGGCATCACCGAATTCACTCAACTCAAAAGCAGTAAGTTTACCAATCAACATATCTCTAGTTACATTTTTCACAGTTCGGAGCTCATCAATAGTTGTAGCTTTGACTTTGTATGCATCAAGCAAGGATCTAAGCACTTTAGCAACAATCTTTGATTCTTCCAACTATCCACTAGCACATCTGATACCACACACAAGTTCATTCACCCTTTGCATGAAAGTAGCAATATTCTCACCATCACCCATTTTCAACATTTCATATTTCCCTTTCAGACATTGTAGCTTAGAAATCTTCACATTAGGATCACCTTCATACAAGGTTTCCAACTTTTTCTAGATCTCATAAGCAGTCTTCAAATCCATTAAATTTGTCATCTCAGAATCAGTCAAAGCACTCAACAATGCTTCCTTAGCCCTGCTATTATATTCAACATCCCTAATCTCAATAGTAGTAGTAGTAGTAGTAGTATGACCATTTTGAGGAATAACATACCTATTAATTGTAATGTTCCAATTATAAGATTCACCAATGCATCTCAGATGACACTCCATTCGAGTCTTCCACAAAAAATAATTTGTTCCATCAAATCTTGGACTATCCTTCTTATATGTCGCCATCCCAGATCACCTCAAGCTGTCAAACTTCTTTTAAGAAACCTACTCTGATACCAATTGTTGGCAACACAAGGGAAGACAACTGAGAGGGGGGGTGAATCAATTGCCACATAATTTCAAAATTATTAAACTTATTAACCTCTATTCTTAGATCTGATCAATAACCATGAAATCATAAATCAACAACACATCAAAAACACACATAACACCAAGATTTTTATGTGGAAACCCTGTTAGGAAAAAACCACGATGGATATCATTCCACAAGTTTATACCATTTTAAAAGTATATAAGAAGAATAAATGGGGAATGAATGAATTCAGGCACATTTCCTAGAGCTCACTACTCAAATACAAAGAAAGACTCACTGTCTTACAAAAATATTCAAATTTAAATCCATGTAAAGATTTTGAACTGAGAAAGTAGCATCTGCTAATGCTTGATTACAGTTTCAATTAAGCCCATGAACACTTATTCACTCTTCTTCACTCTTCTTCACACTCTGATTTGCCTTCGAATGATATGAACCTTATTCACACATAGCACTTGCACACTTCGCATCATGCATTTCTCAAATGAGATAAATAATCGCTCATATATATTTGCAACAATAAATTACATTGTTGCATGTCAGCTTCAACAAAATAATAAAATGAATACAAATTGTTGGCCTAAAACAGTAAAGATTATTAATGTGAATCCACCAAGTTTGGCCACAACATAGTAGAGACCCAAAAAAATATCCTCGAACATAAAACACCTTCAAAGGTTATTCCTTGAAGATCCACAACACGCTTCAATCACCTTGTCAGCCCTGAACATGAAAACATGAGCACGCAAGAGAAAATCACTGATTGTGAGCACAACGATCAATGCAGACATGAAACATAGATAGAGAATGATCTATAAATGTCCATGAACATCACAAGAAAATTCACAACAACCCATATTACCAAAATCACATTATCTTCTTCTAGAAACACCAACTACAGTAATAGAATAACTGTCGAAACACAAAAAATCATAACTTTCTCAAATCTTCATGCACACCTCTTAAACTTTCAGTGGATAAACTAGATAGGCTTGAAAACAAACCCTTTAATCTACAACTTCTCACCATCAACATACTGAAATTTCCATCATATTGATCTTCACTGCTTTACAAACAACTTGTAACATATTTTATTACAATTTTCTCAATATCCTCAACATATATAGTCTTAAGGACATTAATGCTAATAGTGTTTACATCAATGAAAACCACATATCAACAACAAAACCACAACATACAACAAAAGGAACACACATGTGGATGATATATGAAGCCATAATCATATCACAAACATACACCATCAAAGAAAAGAAAAATAAAAAAGAATAATGCAACGGATCAAGCTTCGACTGGCCATCCAACGCAGTGGATCAGGTCTGGGATATTTGTCCAAAAATGTTTACAAGTGGAACACATTTTCCATTGTGCAAACAAAAGAACATGCTCACGAGGGCTAGTGAAGCTAGTTGTCCACTAGGTGAGCCCCAAGAAGTCCATATCAATGTCATACCATCATGACTATGATAAGGACAAAAGAAAATGCATGCTCACAAAGGATAGTGAAGCTATTTTTTCACTAGGTGAGCCCAAAGAAATCATATCAAAGCCATACCTCCATGAATTTAATAAGACACAAAATGCAACACAACAATAAAGAGGGATGTTCAAAGGGATTTGGCTTAGTTCATGCGAGGTCTTAATCTTAGGGGACATTGTTCCTAATGTCTCCAAAAGAGAACCAATCAGAGGATAAAAGATTCACAACTTAGGGAATGTAGTGTGTCACATCACCACTAAGAGGAATACAATATGCTAAGATAGATCATGCTCTTGAAGGACATTACTCCCAATGTCACCACAAAGAGGAAAACACATCGCATGAAGTAAGAGAATCACATCAAGGAACATGAAAAAAAAATTTAAATGAAATCATGCCAAAATAATTCCAATGTATGCCCCCACTTTAAAGAAATTGTGAACACCATGTTGTGAGCAATTACTTTAAAGCAGGCAAACTTGAAAAGGAAAAAAGGGTTGCCCCCCAGAAAAATCATAAGGGATTTATGGATTCAGGGTCAGTATTTGTCTTTGCTACAATGATATTAAAGAGCTCAGAACTATCATCATTCCCCAAATACACATAGAACTAGAATAGTGACACAAAGAGAGCGAAAAAAAGGAAAACCTTTTGGGTCAACATGGAAGAGACATAGGGTGTCTTGACACCTTGCGTCATCCCCAAAAGGAAAAACACAAGACAAACATGAAAAGAGAAAATAAAAGATAATGAAAATCCTTTTGGGTCAACATGGAAGAGACATAGGGTGTCTCAATGTCTTGTGTCATCCCCAAAATAAAAACAAAATAAATAAATGCAAATGAAAGAAAAGATAAATGAAAAGGTGGAGATCTTACAACATATAAAAGAATGAAGGTACAAATAGAGGAATTCACAAAGAGAGAGTGAACATCAAACAAAACATCATGGGGTATCACATTACGCACATGCAATAAAACAAAAATAAAATGCAAAATACTAGTAAAGCACATGCGAGTCAACCATCAACAGGTCATCTGTTGTGATCTCCTAAAATGTTAAGTCCTATCTAATGATGCTAAATAATTATTAATGCAACAAGAGGAAAGTAACACAAAGAGGAAACCTCAATGATTAGCCTAAGGAATTGATAAAATGAAAGCAAGATGAAATAAATTGAGATTGATTATACCTTCATGTTGTTTCTTCCTTGGTTGGCCCTTGATCTTTGAATGTCTTGTGTGCTCCTTGGATGGCTATGGAGTTAAATGGATGCAAGATGCAAAATGGATTGATGAAAAATGCTATGGAGAAGCTAAAATGCTGCAAATGACAATTTGGCAAGAGTTTTGTAGCAAAAGACTTCCTCCTAAAATGAGATAAATGAGGAAGTATTTATAGAAAATTTTGAATTCTCTAGAGAATTCAACAGTTGAGATTGAGTCAACAAGATCAAGATGGAGGGCTATGGTGAGTTGAGGACTCACAAGCCCTCACATCTTGACATGTGGAATGTGAGATGGCCTAGGGTGAGATGATGTGGAAATGAAGTGGAAGAGAGGTACATGATGTGGATGAAGGACAAGTACCTTGTAGGTACCTTGGGGGATGAAAAGATTTCCTCAAAAAGGAACTTCTTGTCCTCAAATGAGAATGAAAAAGACATTTTAGGAATTCTAGAATTCCTCAAAAATCTCCATGGGAAAAGGGGAAGTGGTTGGAGAAATAAATGTGAATTAAAATTCACATGCTTAGGAGAGTCTATTGGATAAAAGAGGGTTTCAAAAAATCTGGGGATTTGTCACATGTGAGTGATGTGACAAGTCAAAGGTTCTAGAAGTCCTTGGCACATGTAAAGTGACAAGTCAAGCCTTCTAGAACTTGCATGGGGATAGGGTAAACCTTGGAAGGATAAAATGTGAATTAAAAATTCACATGGGGAAGAGAGGAGCCTTGGGTGAATAAATGTGAATTAAAAATTCTCATGGGAAAGAGAGTCAATTCCAAGAAAGGCAAGTGGAAAGGTTGACCAAAAAACGTATGCCAAATGCGGCTAATGACTTTGATAAAGGTTGTGCAAACACATGATTATGATAATTAATGAGATATTAGAGGCAAGTGGGAGATTATGGAGGATGCGACACTAACCTTGATTAAGTGGTGCACATACTAATCACAGATTAATTAATTTAATCTGAATTAAAAGAGGATTATGGAGAATGTGACAAGGAGAGAGAAAAAAGGGATTACAATTTGGTTTTAATCCAAATAGGTCAAATGACTAAATTAAGTAAATTGTCTTATTTATTTAATTTAGAGAAGAAAATGTGTAAGGTAAAGTATTTAATTATTCAATTACATACTTTAGGAACCTTAGGCAAGAAATGAAATAATGATTAAATAAATTATTTAACCACTATTAATGAAATAGATGAATAGAGTAGACGATTTTGATCATGTGGAAGTCATCAAATTTAGATGTCTACATCTGCATCTCAGTCTTGTTAAGTATATGTAGAATGTAGATTGCTAGCGAGAGGGACAATGCCAAGTGTTGTACTAGGAGAATCACCAATTTCAACACGTGATGCGTCACTTGGTTTAGGAGGATCATCATAGTTGTTATCGTCTAGGCTCATAGAAAAAGAAAATAACAAATTTAATTCATTATGCACTTGTTCATTAATTTTAGCTATTTCTTCATCGTCATCCAAATTAACCACAATAGGAGGAAAAATGATAATATCCATAAAAGGTGTCATTCCTTGTGTTGGAGGCATAGGATCTATTTGTTCTTGTAAGAGAGGAGGGTCATCATTTATTGCTTTTGTCAGATTTGAATTATGATTTTCAATGTTGTTTTCTTCGTTCATCTTTCAAGCAATAGCACGACATCTATGGCTATGCTCTCGAGCATTTCTATTTCTTTTATTATGGGTTTCAAGCTATATTTGGGTAGGAGTGGGTTTTTCAACCATAGGTTTCTTTTCTTCTTATGAGGGAAGAATGGAAGAAGCCATGGAAGGTTGTTCAACCAATTTCTCTTTGGATTTATAAATTTTCATAGGAGGCGGATTAGGACTTGTTTGGTTTTCTCTTGGTCTTTTGTAGGAAATAGGAAAGGGATTTTTAATGATTGGGTCTTGGTTAGATGGAATTTGTTTAAGCTCACTATTGTTTTCTTGAAGAGGTGGAGGTTCAATCATGGGTGGAGGAAAATTTTCAAGGGATAACTTGGCTATGCATTTTTCTTTGAATTTTTCATAGGATAGGAAAAGGAAGTCCTCACGGGGTCTTATAGGTTACATGGGCTCAAGCCAAAAATAGTCCAAGGAAAAGTTTCCACGGGAAGATGATGGAATAAAGTCACTATGGTTCACAATGAATATTTCATTTCCAATTGGAAAATTTAAGCACTTATGGACAATGTATGGGACCACATTCATGGAGAGAATCCATTTGTAGCCTAACTTCACATGAAATTGGTCTGAATTAGAGATGATAGAGAATGATACATTTGATTTCTTAGGTCCTACTTGTAAAGGGAGTGTGATTGAACCCATCGTAGCATAAGAAAAACCATCATGTGTTTTAATCCATGCTTTAGGTTTATCATATCTATCTTGAGGAAGTTCATGCAAATATAAGAGTTCTTCTATGATCACATTCTCTCCACAATGAGATCAATTAAAATACCAAGAGTGGGATTGTTATTGATTATGTTGGCTATGTAAAGAGGACCATCAAGTGCATGTTTGATTGTTTCTTTTGAAGAGAAAGTGATATCAATAGGAATTATAGTTTGTTGTTTATGAGGCTTGATGTCAATCAATCCCTATACTTATAGGAATTTGGTCATCAGTATCCATAGGATTTTGTTCATTATTTCTCATGTTATCATCATTTGTGTCAATGCTCATCACATCGGGCTTAGTTTCACTAGCCTTAACAAATGAAATATTGTGGTTAGGCATGGGATTGGTAAATATTTATAGGTTTTGATTGTGATGAGCTACAAACTTAATACCTTTGTCATTCACACCTCTAATTTGAATATGATTGGAATCAATGAGGTCTTGCACAATATGTTTAAGATGCTTGCATTGTTCTATATCATGTTCTTTTTGTTGGTGATAAGCACAATAGTCATTGTGTCTAAAGCTCAGAGGTAATGCCTTGCTAGGGTCAAGAGATTGAATGGGAGGTAAGGTAAGCATGCTCTTGTTCAATAGCTAAGTCATGATATTGTGAAGGGTGTCAGTTAAAGGTGTGAATTATATTTGCGGATCCCCAAATATTAAAGGATTACTCTTTTTGATAGCAACTACTTAGGTATCAACTTGTTGGATGGGTTTGGAGGTAGGGTTTAGTTGAAGGAAACTTTTATTTTGTCTTTCGAAAGGTTGGAAGGTGTTTTGGTTTGAGGATTCAGACTTTTAAAGATAGGTAGAAGTGGTTTTAAGTTCACTACTACCTACAAAATTCTGATAATCATGAAGGGCAGTGCATAGGTGCATGAATGAAGGTAATTTCATCATTGTAAGCTTGTCTCGTATTTTTATTTGTAAATTTTATATGAACATATTTTGGAGGTGGGAATTAGGAACCTTCACACTTATTTGGGAATAAAGCAATTGGTAACGTGAAATAAAGTTAGTGATTTTTTCACTCATTTTGCTTACATCTCATCAAATCTGCTAATGTCATTTCAAGAACCATATGCACTTGGAAATGGTTAATAAAGGCTTCAATGAGTTCATTGAAAGAACGAATTGAGTTATTTGGTAATGCAAAAAACCAATCTAAGGCAATGTCTTTCAAGGATCGGGGAAAGAGCTTAGCCAAAATTTTGTCCTCAAGGATAAAGTCACTACCTAAAGCAGTAAAGGAATTTACATGATTAGCAGTATCTCTCTTTCCTCCATATTTTTCAAATATAGGGATCTTTATACCTTGTGGCATCGTATTTCTCAATATTTTCAAGGATAATGGGTTGCTTTTGACATAACATGAAGGAAAACCATTTTGATTTTGATTTATGGTGGAAACTTGACGTTGAATGGATCAAAGGCTTTGTAAGAGGTGGTTAATGATAGGGTCATTTCTTGTGGTTGAGATGGAGGTGAATATGGTGGCGGTGTGTATGTGTTGGAAGGACAAGTGAATGGATTGCTTGTGGGAGGAGGTGTGAGATTAGAGGTCACACAGGTATAAGGAGACTAGTGGAAATGTGTGAGGTAGGAAGGATATTGCTAGTTGGTTGCATCGTTGTGGTGACTTGAGGATTTGTATAGGTGGGAATGGATGTTATGGTTGAAGGGGGAGGAGTTTTATTTCCTCCTTGGGATTGCACATTGTTTGAAGCTTGAACACCATTAGTGGTGGAAGAAATATTCTTTTCAAAGATGTGAGCTATGTTACACACAACTTCCAGTCCTTCATCACATTCCATCATGTGGTGAAGACTATCTATGGTGGGTATAATAGTGTTGGAAATATTTTCAGTACTCACACCATCTTGTAAATGGGCTAGGTCTTCATGCATTTTCATTATGTTTTCTTGAGGAATATGGTCAATCATTGTTTGACCACTTTTGGGTAAGGTAGGCATGGAAAAAGAGGTATCAAAGGTATGGTTTATACCGAGTGAACTAATACTAACACTAGGAGTAAGAGATCTTCATAACCCAAGATCCATAATGAGTATTTTATCATGGGATGCCATGAGTCTCACACTTTGTCTAACCATGATATTAGTAGTAGAACGCCAAGTAGTACAACTCATACAAGGGATAAACCAAGAAAAGTGCAATGAACATCATATCCTATGCTTGCAATTACACTTGAAAGGAAGTAAATTGGAACAATAACAACTCTACAAACTGAAATAGAAAATTGAAGGTAGCCAACAAAAGCACAAAAAAGCAATTTGAAACCCTGAAAACTGCAAAGTCAAAGTAAAAAATGAATAAGATTCTAGGAATGGCATCTCGGTCCTCCTAATGAGATTTTAAAGTTCCAGGGATTGAAACAGACAACAAACAACAAACAAAGGGTTATGAGCAAAAAACCCTAAGAGGTACTAAGACACCAAGAAGGGCGTTTTAGTCCTAGTAGAGGTTTTGTTCAAAAAACAACATATTCTGAGTTGCTTAAAGTATTCACAAGTTGCCTATTCAAGGATATGATGTTTGGAAATAAAAAACTATGAAAATGGATGCAAGGAAAAGTAACTAATAACAAGCAACTGAATGCAAAGTTGAATGCACTTTTTTCAATTTTTAATGCAATAAAAATGTTTCTAAATGCAATTGGAATGATTAGAAATGAAATTTTCAGTTTTTCAATGAAATGAAATGATGCAAGAAAGTAAAAATGTCACTTATATGCACTTTCACTAATGAAAATGCAAGAAACCCTAGATGCAATTTTATTAAGGATAAGAAACCCTAGGTGCAATTTCACTAATGCAAAATGCAATGATGTAAGAATGAATGCAACCTAGAACTATGACTTTAATGGACTCCAAATCATAAAATGAATGCTCCACAAGGTCGACTTCACTAAAATGAATCGTATAAAAATGAGGCAGGGGAATGCCCAACTATTTCTCTAGGTCATTTAATAACATATTAAGAAGCCTAATTGGATAGACTATCAACCTCACAAGGTGAGTCAATTCTCAATTAGGAGGACCTAGGAAGGGGGTTCTTTAAGCTTTTAGGGGTTCGCCACCAAGAAAATTCTTGGAAAATTCAAATAAGCAGTCAACCTACAAAACCTAGTTTTGCAAGATAAATGAGGGATGAAAATGATGAAATTATGCAATAGTAAGATAGGATGTGTGTACCTGGGAAGTCTGGAGATGTGATGAGGATTCTAGAAATGCAAAGAAATTGTCCAAATATGCTAGGGAGGACAAAGATGGCCTTACTGTTGTCTTAGTCTTGCTACTATTTTTCAAGGAAAATGCTAAATCTTCGGATCTTGGAACAAAATCTCAAGAATCTTTGAAAAATACCCCTAGGACTAAGATGCCCTAGGTGGTGTATTAGTCCCATTCTAGATTTTTGAAAAATCTGAAAGTGATCCTGAGCTCCAATGTTTGCATTTGCTTCCTCTCAGATCTTGGGTTCTATAACTTTCGGATTTGACCTGTAGGTGAGTTTTCGTGAAGATGAAAAATTTGTAATGCAAATTTGTAATTTTGAAATCTTTCACTCCTAATGATCTTTTACGTCTTCAACCTAAATCAACAATCATAAGCATGTAAGAGAGGAAAAAATTGTTGATTGTTAGTAAATGGGGGTTTGCCTTGGTCAAACCCCTTTTTGGTAATTTAACCTTGAAATGAAATGGAATAATGGAGGGAAATTATGAATGAACAACATGAAATGTTACAACTCACCAAACCCTTGTTGTAAATTTTGTAAAATTGAGTGAAGTGGCTAGCTTGAATGTAGATCTTGAATCAATGGAATGCTTTGACAGATCTTGCTTGAATTTCTTGCTTGAATCAAAACCCTACATCACAAATTTTAGCACAAAAACACACATGATGCAAGAATAGCCTTTGATATGATGCTTGAATCTTGATGATGGCTCCAAAATTCTTGAAGAATTGCTCTTGAATGATCTTGAATGAATAATTGAATGTTGGATGCTTATTATGCTCTTGGATATCTTTCTTATTATGAAAATGAGTGAATGAACCTTGTATTTATACTTATCTATGCTTAATATCTCAAAATTACATGACACCAAGACAACATAGGAAAACATTAATTAAAGGAGGCTAAATCCTGCCAAAATTTGAATCTAAATCTCAAAAATAAGCCAAGGAGGACTAAGATGCCCTAAGTGGCATCTTAGTCTCGAGGGTCACATCTTGGGGCACAGACTCCAAAAAGGGACCTTTTTAGGTGTATTCAAAATTAGGGTCGCAAGACCCTTGGGGGACTAAGATGCCCTAGGTGGCGCTTTAGTCTCGACCCAAAAATTAGGGACACACATACATAATCATTAAATGATCATTTTCCCTTTGATGATTATCGAGATTAGCCAAAAAACGTTTAGGCTTGTGGATGAAAAATATGACCAATTAAGATATTTATAAAGAAGGATAAATAAAGCAAGGTAGGCCCAAACAAGTGTGAAAATGCAAGGGTATGAATTTTCCTATACTACAATTTCCTTTAGATTTATTTCTTGCAACAGTCAATTTTTTGGATCCTTTCTGGATCTCACATCTCTCATCCTTAAACACAAGATCATATCCCTTACTACACATTTTTCCAACACTCAAAATAGTATGCCTTAAACCATTAACATAATAGACATCATCAATATTATGCTTTCCATCAAAACTTACTAAACCTATCCCACAAATTTTAGCACTAGTATCATCTCCAAACATAATCAAGCCTCAATCATATTTTTCAAGCTTAAAAAGCTTACTTTTATCACCAATCATGTGATATGAACAACAAATGTCAACAATCCAATAGTTCTTTTCTTGTTTAGAATGTAGGCCAAAGATAATAGTACCTTCATTTTTCTCCTTCTTTGGAGGGCTTTCCTTCAACTAATTTTCAAAATTAGTAGATGTAGGTTCATCGTTTATCGCCAAGAACAAGCATTCATTGTCATCAAAATCTTCATATTCTGAATCCTCATCAGATATACTAGCATTCTCATTCACATAATATGCTCTGTTAATATTCTTTCCTTTATTTTCTTTCTCATATCTTTAGTGTAGGTCTTATAATCTATACTTTGTTCAATATCACACACCTTCTCACTATAAGCATTAGAGAGAGTTCTAAGAATCTTTTATACAATTCTAGTTTCATCTACAATAGAACTAAGTCTTCGCATTCCAACCACTATCTCATCCAATCCTTGTACATAAGCCTTAACATTCTCATCTTTTGACATATGTAGAAGATAAAACGATGTCTCCAAATTTTGTAACTTTGCCTCTTTGACTCTTTTATCACCTTCATGTGCCCTTTCCAAAGCATCCCAGACTTCCTTAGCAGTCTTCAGATTCTGAAATTTAATCAACTCAGAATGTGCCAGACTTTTCTTCAAAATGTACTTCACCTCGTTGTTCTCTTCATGTGCTTTGATCTCATTAGGTGTTCTTAGACCATTAGCAGGAGGAGTGTAAGAATTCTCGTATGATTTATCCACATCATATCCATAACATTCCATATATTCTTCCATCAATATTTTCTAGATAGCATAATTAGTTCCATCGAACCTCGAATAATCATAAACCATTTTGCCAGCCATCCTGGACCTTCCTTGAGTGGTTAAGATCTTCACCAAGGAACCAATATCTAATACCAATTGTTGAATAGGAAAGGAAAAATGAGAGGGGGATGAATGAATTGTCACAAAATTAAGCCTTTAATCCAATTACCAGAACTAATCCTTAACACTACTTAAATGATTAAACATTAAGTGAAAGTGAAGAAACTAAAATCCATAAAAAAAAAAAACACTAGATTTATGTGGAAAACCCAATGATTTATGAAACTAAAATCCATCAGAAAAAACAACACTAGATTTATGTGAAAAACCATGGTGAGGATTAACTCACACTATAGAGAATATCAAATCTGATTACAAGAGGCTCACTACCTAAGAAACAAGGCTCACTGCCAAAACAAGGACTCATTGTCCAAAATAGGACTCACTATTCAATAGAGATAACAACTCAGAGGGCTCATTGCCACTAAGAAACAAATAAGATACAAGAGATATGTTACAAAGAGACAAAAATATCAATGCAACAGAGAAATCCACCATAATCACTCGTAGAAATGCATGAAAGATAGAGTACACCTTCTGCTCATTGCATCCAGAAACCTAGCATTTAGGCTTCATACTAATCTGCCACACTCATATTACACACTTACAAAATAGCATCAATCCCGCTTCTATCTAAATTTTTTCTTTTCAATTATCTCTCTTCTTCACTCTTGTGTGTATCTTCACCACTAAATAATCTTCTATATATACCATATTCAAATTTGAAACATATTCAAAGTCGGCCATCCAATATTGAATTCAAATTAGGTCAGCGCCAAAACATCCTAGGGTGGAATTAGAATGAGGGAAACTCAAACACATGCTTCATAAGGACCAAAATAGATCCAATATGCTTCACTAACTTTGAAAGTCTAGTATTCCACACAAGGTCGGCCAAACTAGTGTAGAACACATAGAACAATTAAGCACAAACTTTCCAGATACCAAAATTATCTTTAATACAATAAAAAAAATCATCTCTAGAACTGTAAGTCATAAGAATTCATCAAAGAGAAATCCAGATTAACAACATTTCTCCCAAACCTCAACCAAAAACATAGAAAACCACAGTTCACAACTAGTGAACATACTCGGACTAAAAAATGAATCAACAACCAAAAATCTAGATGTAGTACCTTCCAACAACCATGATCAACATATCTGAACCACACAAACATAGGAGCAAAAACCGGAGCAAAACCTGAACACTTTTAATCTTCCTTCAATACAATTTTTTCAATATCCTCGACATATGCACTCAATAGAAATCAATTTATAACCAATTGACTAGTTGACATCAATGACAACACCATCATTCCTTCCATCATTCCTTCAATTCTTGCAACATGGGTTGAGTCCCACAAGAGAGCATGAGAAGAAGGTTGAGAAGAGAATGGCATGAAAGAGAGAATTCAACTCATGGTGGGAGAATTTTCACGTAGGGAGATAATAGCGAAGATCAAATTTGGTGGAGGAACAAGGTGAGCATTCTAACGAAGTGTTGGAAAAGAAGAAAGAAAAATTTGCAGGGTATTATTTCAGCATTGGAGTATGTTACAAATTGCTTGCAACTTGAAAGTGTAGTTTTACTACTCAACTCCATTTTGTGAGCCTATGCTCACAAACTTCCTACTTGGTGTGTCTGATGCAGGAGCATTCAAGTATAAGTGCAATCAACATCACTCAAAAAATAATTGTTCCAAGAAATAGGAAATCTTTCATGGTGAATCCTTGCATAGGCAAAGTTTTAAAAACATCCTAGATTTAATGGTGAAGATTTTGTAGTCATTTCTTGCATGGTTTGGGAGAATTTAATTTTCTCTATTCTCGGCTGGTGATTTTCAAGAAAATTATTTTTTGGAGTTTTATTAGTTCTAGGATAAAATGGCTTGGTGGAAATCTTATGAATATTATTCTACACATCTTGACAAGATTTCACGCAAAGAGGAACTTCTGAAAAGAAGATATGCAAAAGTCCATTTTTTGATGCAATTGCACGTCACATTGGCAAAATGTAATTTCTTCTCTAAGTTGGTTTATGTGAATTTAAATGGACATTAATCAAGAAATATTATTAAATATTATTTATTACTTGATGCATTTAATGCCAACAAGAAATAGATTCATCAAAAAAAAATGTGAAGCTTGAAAGTGATTTTAATTTCAAAGGCATTGAAATACAAAAAAATAAAATCTGGAAGATAGAGGGGTGATAGGAAACAACAAAAAATAAATAGGGGAAGTAGATATGTCATGTTATTCAAGAAAAATATTTTATAAACAATAAAATAGAAGAGAGATGATGTGGAATTGAGAAGAGGGAGGTAGAAGTTGAAATGGAACCCATGAAGAGGCCCATGATTAATAAAATCATTAAAGAAAAGTTAAAAGTCATCGTGCAGAAAAAAAGAATTAAAAACCAGAGGGATACCACGCCATAGGGAAGATATACAACCTAAAAAGACAAAGAAATCATTGGCATACTTGGAAAAAGTAAAGAGGCACAATAGTAAAAGAGGAGAAGTTTTAAGTTAAGAAAAGAGATCAAAGTTGTATTACAGATTAGAAAGGGGACTGCATTGAGAAAGAGGTCATTGCTATTTTAAAAGACTAAAGAGGAGTGCATATATACAGGTTGCACACCATATGGAAGGAATTTATGAAGTGCACCTTGGTAAGTGAAGCCGAGATAGAGTAAGAGAGTAGCAAGGGGTGATACAAGAGAACCTCTATGCAAATATTAATTATTTATGATTTCAAATAAAAGAGGAAGTGCTTAAGGATTACCATGCAACAAAGCTATGATTAATTAATTCAGAAAATTAAATTTAAAATAAATTAGTGTAGACAAAGAGAGTTTAATCAAGTTCAAATAGCACCAAGAATGTAAGATTGTAATGGTTTGATTGATTAAAATAGGGTTTGTCTTCATTTTTATTGTTGTATTAAAATCATGAATGTGAATAAAGAGAAAATTGTTGGTTTTAATTTTTGGGAAAAATGTTACACATTCTATTGTGAATTTGTGTGAAGATTGGCCTGGAAAATGAGAGTGAGGATTTCCTCTTGCTTCAATTGATACATTCATAATGCCTTAATTTCTTGAAATATGCACATTTAGTATTCTCATTCTTAGATGATTCCCCTTGAGAGGGAGATGATTCAAATTCTTTATGTAGCTTGTTCTTTTTCTCTTCTTTTCAGGATTCCCTGATTCTTTCAGTACCTTAGGCTCACTAGCCACCAATTCTCATGGACCTTTAGAAGACTTGATTAGAATCATAAGGATTAAATTTTCTTCCTTTTATAATAGGAGATTCGTAAAGCCATCAAACTTAGGATCAATATATGATTCTCCCATAGAAATTTGACGGTTATGAAAGCTAAAAATAAACACCAAATACTCAAAACCAAGATTGCATGTAACACATTTAGAATTAGTTGCAAATCCTCTTTTTCAATATTGCAATATTTTATTTGTGTTCTTATCTTCTTAATCTTGGAGATGTAGTCTTGGTTTTGGTCAAAGCCTTTTTGAGCAAGATTCATCAAATCATTGCCAATCTGATATCCCCTAATCTTATCAGTTTTACCATACAAAATTTCAAAAGTCTCCAAAACCTCCTTAGGTGTTATGAATGATTCAATTATGAAATTGTAAATCAAAAGATACTAATTAACATATGCATCCAAGTGTTTTCTCACAATAAATCTCGTATTTTTCCAATTCTTTAGCATCATAAGGTTGAGGAATGGTTTCTTTTAGATGGCCTAGACAACCCTTTACCATAAGATAATTCCATATTCATTGTCTCCATGAAGCATAATTATATTGAGTTAGGAGTTCAGTTTGAGATTTCCCCATTGCATGAACACTAAAAAGAAATCAATCAACCACCACAAGATAACCCCCTAGCCCAATCTACTCAATCAAGAATCCACCCAATAATATATGATTTAAAAGTATATTCTAAGTGCAATTATAGGTCCCACTTCCAAAAAAGGCAAAGTGACTTGATATTAATGCTTAAAGATGCCAACTTTGTCCACAAACTCAAAGTAAAATTTTATAGTGAATGGGATTAATTTGATCACATTACTACAAAGTACATGACAAATATGCACTTTCAAAATAATGACACAAAAATGTCACCGTAGTAGTGAGAATGAAGCCTTGAAAGTTCCTAAAAAGATAACAACTCAACAACACCTTTGGTTTTTTGTAATTTATGGAAAAATTGAACACCAATATCAAAAAATTATTGTACCATTGAGTGATTCCACAATACTAGTTTACAATTTTTGGGCAAACTGGACACTAAACTATTTTTTTAAAATTAAATCTTCACTTTTGAGCTCCTATAGTGGCTAAACCGTGAGGAATTTGAAGATGATGCAAACTAGTGATTTGTGATGTTTTGTCTATAGATTCTAAATATTATTTTTTCAAATTTTTTGGAATTATATTGCACTTCTTTTTCCATCTCATTTGAAAACTATCTTTTCTAAAAAAACATTTTTAAGAAGTGATGCTCACCGTATACAACATAATTTTTTTTGTATGAAGGATAAAATTCTATTTTTTTTAATTTATATTTGTAACTATGATATCTAGCACTTTTATTTGGTTTCATAGTGTTTTATTAAATTATTTTTCCTTAATCAAGGTTCAAAGTCAAACCAATTACAATTCAGACATAAGCGGATTGTATACAACATAAATTTTTCTGTATGTATCGAAATTCAATTTTATTTTTTTAATGGATCAAGGACATCAATACCCAGCCCAAACATTTTTTTTTGTTGATAATTTTCGATGAAAAACCTATGTTTAATAAAACTAAAAAAACAAATACATAATAAAACCAAAACATATTAAAATTATATTCATTGGATAGCTCATTTCAAAGACTAACATGATCATTTGAAATAAATTTTAGATGAATTTATTTGATCCTCCAAAAGGTAAATCAAAAGTGATTTTTTATCAACATTTTGATAGGTGTAAAGGAGACTCTTTTGTAGGTATGGTTTAAAACTAGCGGGGTTCTATCTAAGGGGGTTTGATATAAGGTAGTTTTATCAAACCATCTTGAATTGGAATCCTTAAAATGGAATTTTTTAAGGCTTAAATCATTATATTTTCTAAAAATATGTGATTTCAGCAAAAAACAAAATCTCCCAAAATTTGTAAACCAGCTTTGTGGGATCACCCCATTATGAAGGACATGAAATCTTACCCCAAATCAGAAAAAAATATATCTCACAAAAATGAGGTTGTATGACTAAGTTATGGTTATTCAAAGTTTTCCTTTCAAAATGAAAATGCAAATGAGAGGGGGAAGGCTTGAGTGACATGCTAACAATCATTTGACCATAAAATTTTAAACACTCTCAGATGACAGTCATTTGACTATCAAATTTAAGATAGTAAAACATAAGAGGGCTTCTCTCCAAGGCCTAAAAGGATAATTTTATGCTACTAAAAATATAAATTTATAGCTTTTATAGAATGAAATTTGGAAGAGAGAAAAACTAAAATATTAGTACGAAGAAGAAAAATAAATGAAATAATAATGGATGGAAACTTAGAAAGCATGTGAAAGGACTGTTACTGTGTTTTCCAGTACTTTAAAAGTTAGTTAAATGAGTATATTATGAGGAGGAGATGCAATAAATGTGGTGGTGGTGGTGGCAGGGAGGAAGAATGAAGTGGAGGCTGAGTTATGACCACTAATATTTCAAAATTATATTTCTTAGTACATTTTGAGAAGATTTCATCATATGTTTCCTTAAGAGTTTGAATACCAAGGTTTATTTATTTATTTATTAAATATTGAACAATGTTTCTTTAAACAACGAGATTACTAATGGGGGTTTTATTATGCCTCTTCAAAGACTAAACATGTAGTATTCAAGGGATTTATATTAATTAATTAAAACCTAAGAGGGATTCCCCCCAAGGCCTAAAAGGTACCTTGAACAACCTTTATCCAAACCATTTTCCACCATCCCCCCTCATCCATCATATAAACTCAAAAAACTATCCATATCCCTCCCTCTACTAAATCCATTTTGGGTCCTTATATCCCACAACCCACCATCACATATCTTCCATCTAATAAGTCCATTTTAGGGCCTTATATCCCAAAATTCCATCTCCCATCTTATCCTGTACACCCTCTCCTTCACCGATCACCTATCCCTATCACCCATTATCAACATCCCAATCTCATAATGCTTAATCAGGATCAACAAACACACATATCCATTTATACAACATATCCAACATCCTACCTCTATCACTCCATTCATATTCCCTCCACATCATCCATGTCTTCATACTCATACCATTGCTATCAGAAGCACTTTGGATGACAAAGTAAAAATGCATAAATCCAAAAATCCACACGAATCTAAAGAATGAGATGTCCCCTCAAAAGGGCATGATGAAGAAAAGGAAAATCCAATCTAAAAGTGCAATCAATCCTAAAGGCAACATTTAGGCCCACCAAAACAAAAATCAAAACCATGAGAAATATTAAAAAAAAGATGCAATGCCTTCAAATGAAAAATCCATAATAGCATTCAAAGTTTCTAACCAAAAGCTACACATCCCTATCTTCCATATCCCAAATCTATTTTGGGCCCCTATATCTCAAAATTCACTATCCAAACTCGTCCATCCTCCCAACATTCTCCATCCATTAATCCTCCTATAATTCCACATCCATCATAATCTGTGCCAATGTTGGTCCTAACAACATTCCCCCATCACACTCACATCCCATCGTTCCATCCATACACTTTCCAACATCCCATAAATTATGCCACATATCTCTCCCATCAAATCCCTTTAATCCATGCCCTTTCATAATCCACTTATCCTAATAAGTTTGTACCAACATCCAACAATCACTTCACACATGGGCTCTTATTACCTTGGTATGACACTAGATGCTTGATTCCATCCTTAATCTCCTATCACTCATCAATTATCTTCCCCATCCACCTCCATCCATCCAAAAATTATTAAAAACAAATCCAAAAAAAAAGAAATGTTAAAAACTCAAAAAAAGTAATAAATAAAATTCATCCAATGGTGAGAACTTGGCAAATAGGTGCCTTAGAAAAGCACCATAATGGAAACATGGAAAAAAACACCGTGTGTAAATTCCCCATCCATTTTCTTTCCACACTTGGGGGAAACTTCATTCTAAGAATATTCATCCCTCATCTCCTTCATCTACCCTTTCAGACCCATCCTACCTAGATCATATCCCATTTATCTTAATCCTTCCATCATCCTTGTGATCTTGATATAGACAAGGGAAAATATCTATACATGCTTTGGACCCTCTTGGAATAGACTCCCTCTATCCACACTATCATATTACTTATCCTCCCCATCATGTTATCATCCATCTCCCTTCCTTATTTGTACACCCTATCATCCATCCAACTTCCTCACACATCTATCATGATATCATGAATCTACCTCTCTTCCTCTTTCCATCCTCCAATATTCCATCCATCCTGCCTCATCACAGATGATATATCTAGAGTTGGGCATCTTATTCCTTTGTGACATAGTCCTAAGATATCTCATTCCATGCCATCCATTCATCATATCATCCCTTCACCACATTATCTTTATCACCCTATTCTCCTTCCATTAATCCTTCTAAAGCCTTTAGATCCCTTCATCTCATGATCCTTCCATATCCCCACCCTTATCTTCCTATCCCCTCATATTCTTATCCTTCTATCTCCCAAATCCCTATCTCTCTATCCATCCTATTCTATCCTATTTCTATATCCCCATATTTATCTCTCCATCCACTCATCCCTATTCTCATTCCATCCTCAAATCCCTTGGAATTGGTATCTATATATAGGCTACCCCCATGCAATCCAATATAATCTATCTAAGTATCATAACTCATATGTACCTTTATCCCACATCTTTCTAATCACTATCAATTTTCATCACTCATCTACCCATCACATCATCCTCATTAATCTTTTGATCATTTGGATACCTATCCCATTCTTGAGCTTCAATTAATCTACATCCTCTTGTAAATATTTTACATCTTGTATATATCCCTTGTCTTGTACATAAGGTCTATCCCATGTCATCATCTAGGTCCATCCTTGTATATACTTGACACTAGGTCCTATCCTTGTGTTTGTTAGGTAACCAAGATCCCCTATCAAGCTAGCACTTCAACACATTCCATTACCCCCTTGGGTATTAGGAATCTCAATCATCTCTTGTCATGAGAATCTTAGGTCCTATCCATTCATCATTGGTCTTTTTCAGGATATATTGTTCCTCACATCAAACTGCACTAACCCCATCCATCATCCTTATGGTAAAAAAAACTTGAGATAGTTTTTTATTTCTTTGGTGCTTTTGGATCTTTGTTTATCTTTATTGTTTATCCTCCTACTTCACCTACTCGAGATTTCCATGATCCATCATATATCATGGTGTGATTTGACTGGTGAAAATAGGGTCACTTCTTGGCTTTTTTTTTGTTGTTGTCTCACATAATATCCACCAAGATCCTCTAGGGTCTTGTGTTACATTGGGACAGCCTTTGTGTTTTCAATTTTCTAGCATCATATCTACCAAATCCCTTTGTGACTTTGTGTGATGTTGGAATAAATTTTGTTGGTGTGTCAGTCCTATGCATGTGATATGAAGTCACCTTGGTTCCTCATACCCTGGTGCATGGTATCTTATGCTATATCAAATTAAGTGCTCACTACATGGTAGTTCTAATTCGACATTTTAAATCCCCCCATCCATTCATCCTTCGTCATTATCCCTCATCTACCTATCCTATCTATTTTCATCACCTCACTTAATCTTAGATTTTGTGTGGACATGAATTCTCATCCATATTTTCATCTATCCTCTCACCTTTTCCTTGTAATAATCATCGATATCTTTTCATCCATCTTAATCATGTCATCATCTATTTAATATCCTTAGGATAATATAGATTTTTTATTCTAAGATTTTTTTCCTCTATCACATTCATCCATTTCATCAATCCCATTTCTTTTAGAAATCACACATCTCAAGACAATCCTAATCCATACAATCTAGCACAAACAATTCAATCAAATCTTTGGTCTTCTTCCTAGTCTTACGACAAGCCTTGATCCAAATCCAACCATCATCACCAGGATGTGTCCTTCCCAATCCTTGCGTTGTTTCATGATATATCATTCCTATATCAACAAAACTCTCATCATCATCATTGGGATGTATCCTTCCCAATCCTTGAGTTGTTTTGGGATATACCATTCCCACATCAACAACACTCCAATCATCATCATCATCATCATCATCATCGAGATGTATCCTTCCCAATCCTTGTGTTGTTTCAAGATTTATTGTTCCCACATCAACAACACTCCCATCATCATCATTGGGATGTATCCTTCCGAATTCGTGTGTTTTTTTGGGATATACCATTCCCTTATCAACAAAACTCCATCCATCATCAATCAATCTTGGATTTTAGCTTGACCAAGGAAACATGTCATGTTTGTCTTGAATCCTTTTGTGATTTCTTTCTTATCATCTTCTCTCCCCAACTCAGATTCTATCCATCATCTTGCATCATCTTTCTCATTTATCCTTGCACCCTCTCATCCATTTTGAGATCACACCCATGTTCTCCCAAACTTGTCTATCATCTCGAGGGGGCATCTTCAATCCCAATCCTCATCTTTTCTCCCATCATCTTTCCTCCTAGTCACTTCTTTGAATGTCTAGGGCATAGATACCTAAACTAACCATCTTCTTGCTAGTACTATTTTTAATCTTCTTTGAAATGATGCTACTTTGTAACACCATCTCAAAAAAGGATAAAATACAGACATTGAAAATTGACCACTTTCATTTGGTAAATTTACCCCTAATTTGACCAATTTCATTTCCTCTATATTCATTAAATAATACCCTATTATTTAATTAGTAAATTCATATATTTCAGCTTTCATCTTTTAAATTTATTTCTTCGATTATCCCTAAATCATAACCTAAAGTAAATAATAGTCTTTAATTATTTATCCCCGTTCCACTCATCCATTAAATTAAATAAATACCCTTATTTATTTTATTTAGCCCACATATACTTTCCTCCAAATAGGAATTAAATATAATTATCTAATTTCTATTTTTCCCTCTCACATGTCCCATCCTCCATATTCTCCCACTTGTCTCCTAATCCTAATCCTAATCACTCCCCTAGTATCCCCTTAAGTGGTTGCACACACTTAATCCATGATTAAGTGGGTCAACCCTTCCCATCACATCAACCACATGGGACTTGTACCCTCAAGGATGTTGATGGGTGTTTTTGCACACTTTCTCAACACAGGTAATGCATAGGTGCATCACCTCTTTTGAAAGGAAATATCCAACAACTTGCTGAAAATAACCCCAAGGTCTCTCGGGTGTCAGGTCATGACTTGCATATGATACCTCAGTTGATTTTTGTTGTGATTTTTCTAATAATCACAGGGAAGACTTATGCGTGTTAAGCTATAAGGGGAATCAAATCGGCAAACAAATTTTCTAATGTGGGGAATTTTTTGTATGTTTGCTGCAGGTTCAAACAATAGTCTTAGACTCCATTTTTTGTTTTAATTTTTGGATTTAAGATGTGCAATGAACCTTAGCATAGGTTATTTATTGAAAAAAGGAAAAGAGAAGGGAAGAGAGAAAGTTCCTAGACCTACAACTACGAATGAACAGTGATCATGGAGGCTTATACTGTGGACAGTTTCCTTAAAACATAATTTAACTTAACCAGAAATTTCACAGTATCATGAAACCTATACTATCTTCTAAGGACTACAAATGTTTTATCATTCATTCAACACACATATGCATGAACAAATATAAAGTTTTAGAGGAAGCTTTAAAATCAAAGTCCAGACTAACTTTGCACAACCATCTACTTGCAGAAAATGACCAAAAGTATGGACAAGAAAAGCATCTACATAGCAAAAATCGCCACAATCAAGAACATTACTAAATCTACCAGAGTTGACTGAAAGGAAACTAGAACAACAAAGTAAATTTAACTAAATCCTTAACTTATGAGAGAAGAATCATGAAACATGAGAAGAAATCCAGAAATGCACCAAAATCAATGTATTTATATTGCAATTTCTACAACATGCCTTTACAACAACTCAAATCTCCTTGAAAATGAGAGGAGAGCCCCCATTTATAGTGCCCAAAAATGAGAACATGTGTCCAAGATTGATTTACACTTATGTGCCCACAATTCGCTGTAAACTAGGGTTCTACCTACCCCCAATATATTACATTTTTAAAATACATTTTATCCATATACCTGTTTTGACTTCTAGTGGCAACATTATAGCATTTTTCATCCTTTTGCTGATTTCTTTTAGATGGAGCTATTCCTTTAGAAATTCTTCATCAATAATAGGGTTTCCCTCCTGCTTCTTCAAAGCTACATACTCCATGAATTTCAAGATCACCAGCCAGAACTTGTCGACCTCAATGATGTCGGATTTCATCACTTGGTAGCTCCACTCTTTGGAATTGTTAACAAGATTTTCCCAGTCCTCCTCATACTTGGCAACATGGTACCTGAATAGCTCGGACTGGGTGAAAGCCCGGGAAACAAAGTTTATAAAATTTGTAGTAATCTCGGCTGACATCCCATCTTCCATCCTCTTTCAAAAGTGAGGCTTTCTACTTTCTGGATTGATCTTGACATCATGCACTTCATACCCCATCATCAACTTCAGGTATCAAAATCAATCTTCCCTAGCTTCATTGGCCCACTCAACATCTGAACTTACATGCTCATGTACCCGTTCTAGCCTTTCCTTCCAGTGATTGAAGTCTCACTTCCACACATTCATCAACCAATGGCCATCGTCTTTGAAGGAAAATTCTTTTTCCCAAATTTCACTTGGCAGCTTGAGGCTAGCCTCAATTTTTGGGTAAGTAGCCCCATACTTCTTTGGGAACTCAATGCAGATTCACCTTGTACCCTCAAGAGATGTTTGTACTTCCAAGAACTTTTTCATTGTTCGAACAACTAGATTGATACCTGTATTCCCAATATACAAGACTTGCTAGAACCAATTTTTCGTGGTCTTGTCCAAGTTATTTCTCTTCTCCATCTTGTTAATCTTCTCTTTTAACAACAACTATGGTGGGGCCAAGGATGTGGTTGGCTATTCTTCTATGGATGACCATTTTTGGATATAGGTTTTCAAATCAACCACCTATACCTTAAGCTCCTCCTTCAAAACTTTATCCTACTGAATGAAGTGCACCACTGTGGCGATTGATTCCTAGAGATTATCAAACTTCTATTCCCTGGTGGCCACTCCCAAGTCAATGGTGGATATGTTATAACTTATTACTTGTTCTCCCACCACCGGCGTAGCTATTTGTACAGCCCTAGATCCAGAGGCATCCATCATTACCTTCGATCAGATCTTCAACTTCCTATCCTTCCTGGTGTCGATCTGAGCTCGAGCCAAAATAGCATCAAACCTTGCCTTTGGGTCCTTTGGAGTGGGAGCCCTCTTTTCTAGCTATCTCTCCAACCAATTAGGCATTGAAGACTTTCCCCTAGGTGACTCATGTTGATCCCCCTTTTCTTCCTCTCTGACTTCAATTGCCTTTACAATGAGGACCTCTCGCCCTATCCTCGTATCCTATTTCTCCTCATCGGAGTCTTCTACGAACATTATGTGCCTGATGAGAGATTTGGTGGGTGGTCTCTCATCAAGGTGGTCTTTCCCTTCATCATTCTCTTCTTCCTTATCTTGATCATGCATGCGTTCTTCACACCTATCTTCTTGTCTATCTTCATGAAAGGATGTCTCTTCATCATGCTCAAGGGCATGGTCATGCCCTTCCACTAGAGACTTATCACCTTCTATCTTTGGAGAAACAACTCCTCCTTTATATATAGGCTATTTTTCAGCTTCCTTGTCTTTAATCTCCTTGATTTGTTTGCCCCATTCAGTGTCAGGCTCTGGGTCAGGTGTTTCTTGAATTATTTTCGTGCCCTGATCCTTGCTGTCATCACTGGAAGATTCATAGGCAACCTCATCGATTACCCGATGTTCGTACATTGGGTGCTCATGATAATCAAATTCATCCTCTTCCAACCTCTTAGCTACCTCTAGTTGTTGTCGCTCCAACTCATCAGAGATTTGCATCATAGCCTCCATATTAGGTGGCTTAGTAGGAGGAGGAGGAATTGGAGTGCTAATAATTGCTTGAGACATTGCCGCTTGCACCATTGTATTTGCAAACATTCTCAAAATTTTAGATGGCACAATCTGAATATATTTCATGAAGGATTCTAGGAGAGAAAGGGTAGGTATTGCAGTAGTAGCGGTGGTGGTTAGAAGAGAAAAGGAAGGAGACATGGAGGATGAAGAAATCAGTGAGGTACTAGTAGAGAATTAATCCATTGACATGACCTGCATGATGGGAGAAGTAGAGGCGAGGTGAACAATGATGTCCACCGCAGGCAGAGAGGATCCAACTATTGCGTGTGGGATAGGCGGGGTGGTAGCAATAGCAATAGTAGTGGAAGCAACAGATGAAGCAGAAGGAGATCTTGGCGAATCAGCCTCCATCTCCTCTCCCTCATGGAGTGGATCCTCTGGTATTATTGGCATTTCAGTGACATTGGTCATTCTTCTATGTTTTTTGGGAGATTCACTCTTCGAGGCCTTTCTAGCGTACACTTTTGGGTTGGGTTGCTGCTCGTCAACCTCCTTCTCTTCTTTGATCGAAAAAATGGTGGGGACTTAGATGTTTCTGCAATTGTAATAGCATTTGTCCCACCATCAAAATTGCTTGGTTCACTCTCGATCCCCTTGAATGTCAAGGCGACTCCCTGTTGCTTCAAACGGCCAACCTGCCCATCGATCCACGCCTTTGTTCAAGCCTCAACCGGCTTGGTGAGAATGTTGAGTTCATCAACCTCCAGCTCATCCCAATCAATTATTGGTAGTGGTAGGTTGGTGATGGTGTTGTACCTGAGGTCGATCACAATGCTTTCATCTTCCTCAAGCTGATCAGGCACTGGGAACAAATTCACCCTCTTCACAAAGTATGTGGTCATTCGCATATAGTGTCTTAGCCACACTTGAAGGTCATCCTTGCAATTGGCCAAGAAATCCTCGATATGGTGGAGGTGGGCGTATTCCTATTTTATTTCCTTTCTGATGTGGCCGTATGGGTCCATCCACGACCTAGCTGTATGTGGCTTGAAGTAGTACTCGACTAGTTCCTTCTCCAAATTACCTATGCATTGGGAAGTATAAAGTTCATACATCCCTTGGCCAAGTGTGAGGGAATAAGGGATCCCCGCCAGATGCTTACTGCTTAGGATGTTGTGTATATGTTACAGTTGCCAAGATAGTTCTAATAATATGGTCCGGTCATTAGGGTACTGGGTAGCTTATTCGGCCTTTCTAAGAATCCCTGGGTGTGAATGTAGGTGCACTTGGGATACTGGATGAATAAGAAGGCGTAATACATGAGGGCCCTAGCACTATGGGAGATTCTTCTTTTGAAATCACCTTCAAGCAGTCTGATGATGTAGGCAATAAATGCATCGTTTACCCTACAATAATCCCTCTTGAATTTTTTATAGTGCAATTGAGGGTACTTTTCAAATGGTTTGAGCTCTCTACATGGCACCTCATTAGGAACTATGAACAATCTGTTATAATGCCTCTTATTGGCCAACAAGTATACCAGGTAAGAAGTCATGTAGAACTTGGATGTTATTTTGACACCCATGAATTGATCATGGAAGCAATCACTGATTATTCTTCCCCAATAGAATGTGGTGTCCTTCCCATAGAGAATGTGCTCAATGAAATAAACCATCCATTCTTGTAAATACGTTGCATAAGGGAGGCCCATTACTCTGCTCAACATGGTGATCAAATCATGGTAGTCCTCAAAAAATTCATTATGGAAGAGCTCTTGAGGAACCTTGGTAGCACTGCCTTGATTCTCCGTCAACCAATACTAGTTGATCAACTTCTTGCATCTCAAAGGATCCTCATCCCACATTTCCTTACATTCTTGAATGGTAGGTAGCTCCATCTTTCTGAAGACAGGAATGTGGAAGGTTTTTTTTATCCCTGGTGGTGACATATCAACCAAGACATTCCCATCCCTGTCAATAGTAGTTCTTGTTTCTGGCTAATATGCCTCTCTGCAGACCATACCAGCTCTAGGGCAATCAAGGCGGGAGGGGAACTTGCAGCCTTATCTATTCTGCTACTCCTGATGAGTCTTGCATTATCTATTTTGGGGCTTATTCTAAACCCTTTGTATGAACTCATCAATATCGACATGGCCAATATTTGTGTTAGTGATGTCCTTCAACTTGGTTGTGACCTTCGAGTGCAACAAAACTCCCTGGAATTGGTACTTCATCTGGTCCTTATCCTCCTTGCCTCGAGGAGCTTTGGCAATCCTTTTTCCTTTGTCCCTGGCTGCTCCTAAAGTTTCTGCACCAAATTCTATATATCCTACATAGAGAGGTGGGAGTCAGCAAAATTAAGCATGAGGGTGTAGCCTCCAGCAAATTCCTGCAAATCAAGGTTAGACTAAACAATATATCATTCTAAATGAATTTGTCACTTGAAGGCTCTCCAAAAAGAAAATGAACGACCCGGGCCCCAAAGGTTGGACTTCCCTTGGCAAAATGTTGTTTTGGAAGGGCGAATAGGGAAAGGAATCCCAGATGACTTCTCTTAGTCTTGGATTTGAATAATGAAGTGTCCATGTGGGAGAAGGTCAAATTTAAGCATGTGAGTTGAAGTCCGTTTCCAAATTTGAGGCCGTTTAGGTCATCATTAAGGCGTTCGGGCTCAAGCTAAAGGAATGTTGTTAAGGGTTGGTTGTTTGAAACAGCCTTGAGGAAACAAAGTTCCGAATTCTGAGGCCCGGGAGGCTAAAATTTGTTTGGGAGCTCGGGTGAAAAAGGTTGGGAAGCCATTTAGGAATAGCCGTGTGAAATGACAAAGCATGGACAAAAGTCTGAGGAATGCTTCCCGACGGACCAGACCCAAGGAGATAGTTTGCCTTCATCTAAAAAAATTGGAGGAGAAATGAGGTTCAGGGCCTAGAAGCCGAAAAGATGTCATGAGACGACTGTTCGAGACAGCAGGACAACAACGATAGCCCAAGGACAAAGATCCAAAGGCAGAGGTCTGAGGGGGACTTGGAATTTGGATTTTGCCCGCTCTTCATGCAAACTTTATGAGCTCGGGCTCCGAGAGTCGGAAGGACATTAGGAGAAGGCTATTTTGAAAATGGAAAACTAGAAGGACGATCTAGGGATGAAATTCCACGGACCAGGACCTAGGAGGCACTTGGACATGTCCCTTTCTCTTGTTTGAAACTTAAGTCAATTTGAGGATCAAAGGCCGATGATCGGACGGGCGAAGTGAGGATGTCGTTGAGAAATGACGAATCGAAAGGGGAGTTCTAGAGTACAGAACCTGGGAGAAGCTTCGTCGTCGAGGAAATTTACAAGTTAACACTGTGACCAGAGAGAGTCTCGGGCCCAAAGACCATGGTCGCCTACCCCGAAGAACAAAAATGGGATGAAAAGGTTCTGAATTCGAGTTTGGGGTCCTCTAAGGGACGTTTTCAAAAATTTGGGCAAGTGGGATTTAAGTTGAGAAGTTTTCCCTATCAAGTTTTCAATCATTTCTCCCTTATCATTTAGTTTTTTAATCATAAATATTTAAAAAAGGGAAGGACTATCAGATGGCGGTCATACTTGGAGGGCCTGAAGAAGCGAGATGTCAAATCCTGGAAGAACAGCGAAGCAAAACCTCAAGTGCAAGGGCGATGAAGGATGAGATCACACTGCTTGTTTGCTATTTCTGACATGTGAAAATGACATGTCGAAACTTGTTTAGATAGCCCTTACGTGAATTTAATACCCCCTTAATGAATGCAGGTATGACGGTTAGCAAGGGAGGTGAGTTCAAATTTCAGGATAGTGGCGGGAGAAATGGAGCCCGAGGGTCGGGAAGAGGTCGAAGCATAGTCATTCGGTTTGGACAAGTGAGGCGATAAAGACAAAGGAGGCATCGACGTCCAAGGTCCAGGCGGACATCGACTGCCAAAAATTCGGGACAACAAAGGCACAATGGAAAACTAAAAGGGGAAACCCGAGGGGGGAAACCCAGTGAGCTGGGCTCGGGAAGTCCCACAGACGCCTCGAAAGGAAAAATAACAAAGAAGGCCCGAGGAGGCCCAAAACTAAGCAATTTTTTATGAACAAAACATGTTCAGTCTAAAATGAGACTTTTAAGGGTGCAATGACCAACTAGGACACCAAAATGAAGAGGGGCATGCAAAACGAGATGGCAACAAAAAGAGCCCGGCAAGGCGAAAGAAAGAGAGGGTCCCCATTCCAAACGGGGCATGTGTGTGCCATAGGCACAAGGTCTCTCGGGTGTCAGGTCATGACTTGGATAGGATACATTAGTTGATTTTTGTTGTGATTTTTCTCATAATCACAGGGAAAACTTACGTGAGTTAAGCTGGAAGAGGAATCGAATCTTCAAACGGAGTTTCCAATGTAGGGAATTTTTTGTACGTTTACGGCAGGTTCAAACAATAGTCTTGGACTCCATTTTTTGTTTTAATTTTTGGCTTTACAATGTGCAATGAACCTTAACATATTTTATTTATTGAAAAAAAAGGAAAAGAGCAAGGAAGAGAGCAAGTTCTTGGACCTACAACTACAAATGAACAGTGATCATGGAGGCTTATACTATGGACAATTTCCTTAAAACATAATTTCACTTAACCATAAATTTCCCTGTATCGTGAAACCTATGTTATCTTCTAAGGACTGGAGATGTTTTATCACTCATTCACCACACATATGCATGAACAAAGTTAAATTTTTAGAGGCAACTTTAAAAGTAAAGTCCAGACTAACTTTGTACAATCATCTACTAGTAGCAAATGATGAAAATTATGGACAAGAAAAGCATCTACTTAACAAAAATATCCACAATAAAGAACAACATTACTAAATCTAACAGAGTTGACTTAAAGGAAACTAGAACAAAAAAGTAAATTTAAATAAATCATTAAATTATAAGAGAAGAATCATGAAACATGAGAAGAAATCCATAAATGCACAAAAATCAATGTATTTCTATTGCAATTTCTGCAACATGCCTTTACAACAACTCAACTCTCCTTGAAAATGAGAGGAGATTCCCCATTTATAATGCCCAAAAAGTAGAACATGTGGCCAAGATTGATTTACACTTGTGTGGCCACAATTCAATGTAAACTAGGGTTCTACCTACCCCCAATATATTACATTTTTAAAATACATTTTGTCCATATCCCCGTTTTGTCTTCTAGTGGCAGCACTGTAGCATTTTCATCCTTTTGCCGATTTCTTCTTGCTGCAACTATTCCTTTAGAAATTATTCATCAATAACAGCGTTTCCCTCCCACTTCTTTGAAGTTGCATACTCCATGAATTTCAAGATCACCGATCAAAACTTATCAACCTCAATGATGTCGGATTTCAACACTTAGTAGCTCCACTCTTTGGAATTGTTAACAAGCTTTTCCCAGTCCTCCTCATACTTGGCAACATGGTCCCTGAATAGCTTGGAATGGACGAAAGCTCAGGCAACAAAGTTTATAAAATTCATAGTAATCTCGGCTGACATCCCATCTTCCATCCTCTTTCGAAAGTGAGGCTTTATACTTTTTGGATTGATCTTGACATCGGACACTTCATACCCTGTCATCAGCTTCAGGTATTAGAAGCAATCTTCCCTGGATTCCTTGGCCCACTCAACATCCGAACTTAGATGCTCAAGTACCTATTCTAGCCTTTCCTTCTGGTGATCGAAGTAACTGGCTGAGTACTACTTCAAGCCACATAGAACTAGGCCATGGATGGACCCATACAACCACATCAGAAAGGCAATCAGACAGTAATACACCCACCTATACCATATCAAGGATTTCTTGGCCAATTGCAAGGGTGACCTTGAAGTCTGCCTAAGATACTATATGCAGATGACCGCATACTTTGTGAAGAGGGTGAATTTGTTCCCGGTGCCCGATCAACTTGAGGAAGATGAAAGCACTATGATCGAACTTAGGTACAACACTATCGCCAACCTACCACTTCCTATGATTGATTGGGATGAGTCAAATGTTAATGACCTCAACATTCTCACCAAGCCCGTTGAGGCTCAAACAAAGGCATGGATCGATGGGCAGGTTGCTCATTTGAAGCAATAGGGAGTCACCTTGACATTTAAGGGGCTCGAGAGTGAACCAATTGTTTCTGATGGTGGGGCAGTCATTGCTACAATTGGAGAAATATCTAAGTGCCCACCGTCTGTTCGGTCAAATAAGAGAAAGGATGGTGGATGTGGCCGTATGGGTCCATCCATGACATAGTTGTATGTGGATTGTGCATTGACTTCCACAATTTGAATAGAGCTTCAGAAAAGGACAACTATCCAGTGTTGTCATTGGATGAGGTGCTGCATATAGTAAATGGTTCTCAAACGATGTCCTTTTTGGATGGGCATTCGGGGTACAATCAAGTCATGGTGCAATATGAAAACATACACAAAATAGAATTTACCACCAAGTGGGGCACATTTGCCTATAGATGGATGCCCTTCGGGCTCATCAATGTTGGCGCCACCTTTCAACGTGTGATGGATATTGCATTCAAAATCTTGATTAGAAAGTGCATAATCATCTACATGGATAATTTAACAATGTTCTCAAAACAACAAGATGATCATGTTTTTGATTTATGCAAAGTGTTTTGAAGGTGTCGTGAATTTGGGGTTTCTCTCAATCTGAAGAAATGCATCTTCAGGGTAATCAAGGGAAAGTTGTTGGGGCATGTCTTATGAGAAAAAGGGATCTCTATTGATCCCGAACGTATTCAAGCCATCATGAGGATTCAACTTCCAAGTAGCAAGAAGTAGTTAAAATATTTCTTCGAAAATATCAACTTTGTCCATAAGTTTATAACAGGCTTTGTTGAAATCGTCAAACCGCTCAATGCTATGTTAAAGAAAGATGCCAAGATCGAGTGGACCCCTGAGGTGAAGCAAGCCTTTGGAGAAATTAAACAAGTAATTGTTGAGGCACCAGTGCTAGTCAGTCCAAACTATCTGAAGCCTTTCTACATCTATTCATTCACTTCAGACCATTCGTGTTCCAATATCCTGACGTAGAAGGATGATGAGGGGAACAAGCATCAAATCGCCTTCATGAGTACCCCTTTGAAAGATGTCGAGCTGCGTTACCACAACATAGAAAAATAGGCCTATGTGCTTGTTAGAGGAGTAAATAAGTTCAAGAATTATATCTTGCACAACAAAGTGTTCACCATAGTTCTTGACCCAACAGTAAAGACATTCCTCATGCAGAACGAGTTGGGAGAATGAAGGGAAAAATGGATCGCATTGCTGCAGGAGTATGATATGGAAAACCTGCAAGTGAGATTAGTGAGAGGGAAGACTCTTATGAGAACAATGGTAGAAGCAGTTATTGAGGTTGGGCCTAAACTCACAGTGCAACAATACTAGTTGGAGGATGTCTCTCCAGGAGAATGGTATGATGACATAGTGTATTATCTATTGAATCGTAAATGTTCGCCCCACTTATAGGGAATCAAAAATCATGTACTTAGACTGAAAAGAAGCAACTACATGTTGCAAGGGGCCATATTGTACTAAAGGAGTCATGAAGGTATATACCTGAGATGGCTTGGTAAGGAAGAAGCAGATCATGTCCTAAAGGAGTTTCATGAAAAATTTGACATGGGCCATGGTTCTGGCTTATCCATGACACATCAAATATTGAGGGTAGGGTATTATTGGCATACGGTCTATAAGAATTCCCACAACCACATCCGCACTTGCCATGTATGCTAGACCATGGTGACAAGAGAAAGGAATGCTACTATCTTGTTGCAACCAATCCTAGAGGTAAGGCCATTCGCACAATGGGGTCTCAACTTCATTGGTCCGATAAGCCCTCCATCATCTACAGGATAGAGGTACATTCTAACCACTTCTGATTATTGCAATAAATGGACAACAAAAATTGCATGTAGGCAATGCACGAAGGAAGTAGTAACTAATTTTCTGGAGAGTTTTATTTTGAATCATTTTGGTTGTCCTTATGCTTTAGTATGTGATAATGGTTTCACATTTGCATCATTGAAATTCGTTGGTTGGGCCTTTGACTATGGCATCACACTCAAATTCTCCTCCAACTATTATCCTGAAGGCAATGGGCTTGCCAAATCCACCAACAAGAATGTGATCACCATAGTAAAAATATTGCGTGATAGGAATCCCAAAGACTAGCATACCCAACTCCATTTCACCCTTTCGGCGCATCGTACCCACTATAAGGCTGCCCTCGGAGATTCTCCTTACCACCTTGTTTATGGATTAGAACCTATTTTCCTAATACACTTGAAAATACCTACCCTCCAATTAATCAATGATTTTTACAAAGGAGGGGATTGTAGAGAAGCTCGCCTAGCTGAGCTCTTACATTTAGAAGAAGTACGAGACCGTGCAATAGAAAAAATTTCCAAACATCAAGGTGTAGTCAAAAGATGGTTCAATCGCTGAGCCAAAATCAATGCCTTCTGAGTTTCTGATCTAGTTCTATATTGGAACAAGACCTACAAAAAGAAAGGGATACACAACAAATTCGACAAGCTTTGGCTTGGCCCCTTTCAAGTTGCCGAAATTCTGAGAGATAATGCTTTTCATTTAAAGACTTTAAATGATGAGGATGTCCTATTGCACATCAATGGGCATCATCTTAAGAATTACTTCCAAGCCTGAGCTCTCCTGGAGTTGGTCATGTAAATACTTGTATATTGGTTAGGATAGGTTTCCTTGATTTGCTTTCCTGATTTGTTTTGTTTTTCTCATTTCTCGATAGTTTTTTTTTTACCTTGGAAGAGTCTCCTTGTTTCGTTGTGGTGACTACACTTGGTTTGACAAACAACTCGCTCTGTGGCTTTCTCTTGTTTTGGTTCTTTAAATAAACTTTCATTCCCCACTGTTTTGGTTAAACTCTAGAATAATCTAGGATTGTACCCTTGTTTTAATCTCCTACGTTTGTCATGGATCATAAACAAAACACACTTTAAAGGTTTCTAAAGAATTGTGCAGTGGTCGCTAGGAGGGCTAGACAAGTGAAAAATCTAAAGTCTATTCTAGTGACCACTATGATTCCCAAACCCATTGTAGCCTTCAGTGCTTACATGGTTGAGCAAAAGAAAAGAAAAGAACTACAAATAAATATTGAAAAGGGAAAGAAAATACAAAATCATGCAATCGTATGGGTGTATGAATATCTCTATCGGGGCTATGGACACTTGGTTAGCAGTAGAGCTATGTTCGTGTGGTCACAACAACAACTCTGTTGGGGCTATGGATGCCTGACTGGCAACAGAGAAATGTCTAGGTTACTTTTTGGGCTAGATGAATTATGTAGCTTGTCTCTCCCGATCAGTTGCTTTTCGTGTGATTTCTTAGGAAAGGAAATGAACTTACCAAGCACACACATCTATGACGATGTTGTGGAGTGATTTAACCTTGGTTCTTCTCCTTAACTTGTTCTCAATTCAACCTTAACTGGCTTCCGGTCTGTGAAACTAGAGATTCTGGGTTCAAAATGAATGTTATCTTTAGAACGCTAGGAGGGTTCTCCCAGTAGAGTTGCCATTTGTTGTGCCTATGGCACATACATGCCCCGTTCGGAACAAGTACCCTCTCTTTCTTTCACCTTGTCGGGCCCTTTTTGTTGCCATCTCATTTTGCATGACCCTCTTCATTTTAGTGTCCTCATTGGTCAATGCACCCTTCAAAGTCTCATTTTAGATTGCCCATGTTTTGTCCTTAAAAAATTGCTTAGTTTTGGGCCTCTTTGGGCCTTCTTTGTCATTTTTCCTTTCTGGGCATCTGGGGGACTTCTCGGGCCCGACCCATCAAGTTTCCCCCCTTGGGTTTTCACTGTGCCTTCGCCATCCTGAACGAACGACGGTCGATGTCCGCCCGAAACCCACACCCTGGTGCCTCCTTTTTCATTGTCACCTCACTTGTCCAAATAGAACGACCATGCTCCAACTTCCTCCCAACCCTCGGGCTTTGTTTCTCCCCCCACTGTCTTGAAATTTGAACTCACCTACCTCATTGACCGTCGTACCTACATTCATTAAGGGGGTATTAAATGCACTTAAGGGCTATATAAACAAGTTTTGACATGTCATTTTCACATGTCAGAAATAGAAAACAAGTAGTGTGATCTCAGCCTTCGCCACCCTCGCGCTCGAGCTTTCCCTTCGCTATTCTTCTAGGATTCGACATCTCACTTATTCGGGCCCTCGAGGTATGACCATCGTTTGATAGTCCTTCCATTTTACAAAGCTTTATCATTGAAAAACTAAATGATAAGGGAGAAATTATTGAAAACCTGATAGGGAAAAGGTCTCACCTTAAAACCCACTTGCCCAAATTTTCAAAAATGTCCCTTAGAGGACCCAAACTTGAATTCGGAACCTTGTCATCCCGTCATTGTTCTTCGGGCCTGAGACTCTCTCCGGCTGCAACATTAACTTGTAAATTTCCTCGAAGATGAAGCTTCTCCTAGGTTGCGGACTCTGGAACTCCCCTTTCGATTCACCTTTTCTCAATGACATCCTCACTTCATCCGTCTGATCATCTGGCTCCAATCCTGATGTCCTTCCAACTCCCGGACCCCAGGCTCATAAATTCCACATGAAGAGCGGGAAAAATACAAATTCCAAGTCCCCCTCGGACCTCCGCCTCTGGACCTCCATCCTCGGGCCGCCTTTGCTATCCCCATGTTCCGAACAACCGTCTCGCGACATCTTTTTGGCTTTTGGGCCCCGAATCTCATTTGTCCTCCGGGTTTTTCAAATGAAGGAAAAATATCTCCTTGGGTCTGATCCGCCATGAAGCATTCCTCGAAATTTCGTCCATGCTTCACCATTTTACATAGCTATTCCTAAATGACTTCTTGACCTTTCCCCCTTGAGCTCCCTAACAACTTTTTCCCTCTCGGGTCTTGGAATCCAGAACTCCTTCTATAGAACGTTGATTCCCCAAGGTTGTTTCGAACAACCAACCCTTAACAACCTTCCTTCAGCTTGAGCCCGAACGCCTTAATAATGACCTAAACGACCTCAAATTTGGAAATGAACTTCGACCCACATGCTTAAATTTGACCTTCTCCCACATGGACCTTTCATTATCCAAATCCAAGACTAGGAGAAGTCATCTAGGATGCCTTTCCCTGTTCACCCTTCCAAAAAACCATTTTTCCAAGCGAACTCCGACCTCTAGGGCCTGGGTCATTCATTTTATTTTTAGAGAGCCTTCAAGTGACAAACTCATTTAGAATGATATATTGTTTATTCTTTCCTTGATTTGTAGGAATTTTTCGAAGGCAACACCCTCATGCTTAATTTTGCTGACTCCTGCCTCTTTGTGCAAGATATATGGAATCTTGTGCAAAAACTTCGAGAGCATACAGGGACAAAGGAAAAAGGATTTCCAAATCTCCTCGAGGCAAGAAGGATAAGGACCAGATAAAGTACCAATTCCAAGGAGTGTCATTGCACTCCAAGGTCACAACAAATATTGGGCATGTTCATATTGATGAGTTCATACAAAGGGTTAGAATAAGCCCCAAAACAAATAATGCAAGACTCATTAGGAGCAGCAGAATAGCCAAGGTTGCAGGTTTCCCTCCTGCCTTGATTGACCCCGAGCTGGTAATGTCCTGCAGAGAGGCATATCAGCCAAAAACAAGAACTATTGTCAACAGGGATGGGAGCGTCTTGGCTGATATGTCACCACCAAGGATAACATAAACCTTCCACATTCCTATCTTCGAAAAGATGGAGCTACCTACCATTCAAGAATGTAAAGAAATTTGGGATGAGGATTCTTTGAGATGCAATAAGCTGATCAACTAGTATTGGTTGAAGGCAAAGCGGGGCAGTGCTGCCAAGGTTCTTCAGAAGCTCTTCCACAATGATTTTTTCGAGGACTACCATGATTTGATCACCATGCTGAGCAGAGTAATGGGCCTCCCTTATGCAGCATATTTTCAAGAATGAATGGTTTATTTCATCGAGCGCATTCTCCATGGGAAGGACACCACATTCTAATGGGGAAGAATAATCAGTGATTGCTTCCATGATCAATTAATGGGCGTCAAAAAGACATCCAAGTTCTACATGACTTCTTACCTGGTATACTTGTTGGCCGATAAGAGGAATTATAACAGATTGTTCACAATTCCCAATGAGGTGCTAGGTAGAGAGCTCAAACCATTTGACAAGTACCCTCTGCTGCAGTACAAAAATTTCAAGAGGGATTACTATAGCGTAAACGATGCGTTTATCGCCTACATCAATAGACTGCTTGAAGGTGATTTTGAAAGAAGAGTCTCTAAGAGTGTTCGGGTCCTCATGAAAGGATGTATCTTCATCATGCTTAGGGGCATGGTCATTCCCTTCCACTGGAGACTTATCACCTTCTATCTCCAGAGCAACAACTCCTCCTTCAACTATAGGCTATTTTTCAGCCTCCTTGTCTTCAATCTCTTTGAGTTGTTTGGCCCATTTGGCATCAAGCTCCAGGTCATCTATTTCTTGAATTAATTTTGTGCCTCGATCCTTGCATTCATCACTATAAGATTCATAAGCAACCTCATCAATTACCCAATGTTGGTACATTGGGTGCTCATGATAATCAGATTCCTCCTCTTCCAACGTCTTAGCTGCCTCAAGTTGTTGTCCCTCCAACTCATCAGAGATTTGCATCGTAGCCTCCATATTAGGTGGCTCAGTAGGAGGAGGAGGAATTGGAGTGCCAATCATTGCTTGAAACATTGCCTCTTGCACCATTGGATTTGCAAACATTCTTGAAAGTTCAGATGGCATATTCTACATATATTTCAAGAAGGATTCTAGGAGAGAAAGGGCAGGTATTGCAGTAGTAGTGATGGTAGTCGAAAGAGAAAAGGAAGGAGACATGGATGATGAAGAAATTAGTGAGGTAGTGGCGAAGGATCAATGCACCAACATGACCTATACGACGGGAGAAGTAGAGGCGAGGTGAACAATGATGTCCACCGCAGGAAGAGAGGATGCAACTATTGTGTGTGGGATAGGAGGGGTGGTAGCAATAGCAGTAGTAGTGGAAGCAACATAAATTTTGTGAGAACACATCCAAATCGAACATCTTGGGAAAATCTACGCAATCGGAGGCTTGACATTAGATTCTATGTTGGTTTGAGCTTTCTTAGCCCTTTAATCTTGAATATTATTTTATTTTATTGCGTTTATTTGGTTATTATTGCTTAAATTTTTCACATAGAAGCACAAATTTAACTACACATAGGTTAAAGGTTGCACAGTTGAAATTTAAAACCCTAAATAAGTGAAAAATTAAATTGAATAAAAATAGGGGTCTAGTTGAACAGGCTATGACCAAGATATGACATTTTGTGGAGAGTTTGGACTGCACATTTTGGGAGACATCCACTCTAGTGAAAACTCCAAGTAAGATGGTGGATGAATTAAAGAAGCTTATGCAAGGCCAGGTCACCTAGGTTGTATTTGACAAGACCATGGATAAGAAATCATGACTCCATTCTTTCCAAGACGAGTAAACTACCTTCGTGAGATTGCAAGAGAAAATGGAGAACTCATCTTTCAATTAAATAATTTAAAACTATAGTATCACTAGGGCTCACCCATGGGGTAGATGAATAATGTAGTTACTACCTTCATTGACAACTTTCGTAGCTAACTAGAGTCATAATTCTTAATTTTTCTTTATTCTTGAAAAAAATTTAAAAATAAATCAATGCCCAAGTTGTAACTTCATATTCAAAACTTGATTTCAGTTGTCTTTTAGCTAAGCATTGAACTTCTTTAGTTTAAGTTTAGTTGGTCTCAAAACTAAAACTAAGGTACTTTAGTTCTCTTTTAGTTTAATTTTGGTTAATCTTAGATAGATCTGGGGTGATTATATAGTTAGTTGAACAATTAGTTTTTGCTTGAGATCCACAAATTATGGAACTTTTAGTCCTATATATATTTTATTTCAGATCATTCAAGGAATAGGATTTTGATGTATTTTGCAAATAAACACATACATTCTTAGTGTTAGTTTCCTACTAACTTTGTGAAGATCATAGTTTTGATGAATTAAAGGATTATGCTTGTTTTGCATGTGTGTCAATTTGGTACATTGTAATGGTATGATTTTTTTTTAGTTGAAAAAATTAATTAAATCTCGTAAGGTATTCTCAAATTAAGTAAGGTTTTGTTTCAGGTCTACACATGTTTGATGACATTCCAATTTGATGAAATTTGAAAATCTTGTGATTGGTTTATTTTCTTAGAAGATTGCATCATTGTTAATAGAAACTACGTGAATGGTTATTTTCTTTAATAGTGGTTTATGATATTTTTTTTAATCATTCAAAAGTGATAAATAGAATAGATCTTGTCATTGTTTGTTTAATTTCGCATTTTTTAATTCTTTCTTGTTACCCTCAATCTTTTGACTTTTCTTTTAAATCAATCTTTGAAAAGAACATGATAATTGATACAAATTTTCTATGAAAATCATGAATGTGCAAGTTAGTTTATGAACAAATGATTTACTACTTTTATTTCATGTTAGTGATATCATTTCCAAAAATTCTAGCAATCCAGACCCCTTATTGAAACACATTAACAAAAATCACTTTGGCATCCCATCGCGGTAAAGACCTAACTCAAAAGGAACACTGGAGTCAATTTCTACTTTTTAAGAGGAGCAATAACCCGTTATTACTTAGCAAGTTGTAAGTGCTAACACCACCCTCAACAAGAAGTAGACAAGAGACATATGTAACATAGAAAGCTAGATGGGAGAAATTAATAGAGCAAACAGGATTCTACTTGAAGTAAGGTGAAGGGGCCACCAATACAGTGGAATACAAAGAGGTTGCAACACAATACAACTAGAGACCCTAATCTAATCGAGGAAAAGAATAAAGTTAAGTTGGGGGATGATGAGCCATAAGAATGTCTAGTTTTCTTGTTGTAGTTTCATATTTTTGTCTCATTTTTGTTAAACTTCGAAAGACATTACGAAACTTTTTTCATATACTTTAATTATTTCAAAGCATTTGAAGATGATATATATTATATTAATGAATGTGTGTGTAAAATTTGGATGCCTATGAGTTTAGTAGAGTTTCATGATTAATCATAGTTGCTAAAACGAAAAATTCCTTAAGAAATAAGACTAACTCCTATAGTGAAGAACTTGCCAACCTGCAACAAGAGTATTCTAAGACTGTAGTAGAAGGATGAAAGTTCAACACAAATAGAAGAGTCAATCTGCTACAACACATGCAATTTCCCAAATTGAGATACAAGTTTTGGTATGTGGTGACTGATCATGCTATACTATACACTCTTTAGTATTGTACCCTAATTTCTGGAAGCTTCTAAAAGCTTGTTATAAGCAGTTGGGATGGGGAGTTGTAGTATGGCATTATTCACAATATTGTAATATGTTTTGCAATGGATAATAAAATCATTGGATGGCTCTGATTTTGTGGATGTAGCCCAGATTGGGTGAACCACGTTAAATTCTCTATGTTGTCTTGTTTCTGCTATAATTTTTTGTGTGTTTTATTTCTCTATTTTATTGATCAAATCTGCATTTAACTTGTTAGATATTTGCCTTCTAACCCTAACAACAAGCAATGATTTGAGGATGTGAACATGGATGGTCATGTGGCACTCCATATTTTCAATAAATTATGGAGGAAGAAGTCTATTCCAACAAGGAATAGTAGCTATAATAAGAGTTACCTTGTGGGGCATGTTTCCAAGTTATAACAATTATCTTGAATGGTGTAGAGTCTTTATTAGACTTCTACACTCCTTCTCTCACTAGTTGCTATTTTTGTTACATTAAAATACCTGGTCCTCTTCTTATTTTCTTTTAATTTATTTATAGTTTTTGAATATGTGGACTCTCATAGACCCTATATAATATGATATTCTATTGAGAAATGATATAGCTAAATCTTGGCATGAATTTGAGATTTTGTTACATTCCAAATTTTTAGAACTTTGTGTATGGTTGAAATAATAAAGAAGATATTTCAGTTGCATGTTTTCCCGTGTTGAGTAATCAAAGAATATACTATGGGATGTAGAAGCTCAAGCAAGGGACACTTGAGGTACTATAGATCCCACATTAGTTTAGATGATTAATTATATTATGCATTATAGTTTTTAATTTATAGTTTACATTTTACATTATATTGAAGGTATATTGTAATTTTTGAACTGAAGTCTCAAATTTACATTTTTTTTAATACTATTGAGTGATTAGTTGAATTAGAGCTACAACATAAATAGTCATCAATTGTAATCCATGAATGATAGGTACCCATAGCAATTTCTTACCTTGTTATTTAGATAAGAGTTATTTCCAATTAGAGGATTTTGATGATTTTATTCCTATTCAATCACCTATACTTAGTTGATATAGGAAGTCTAGCATTCTTGAATGCATATATAGTGTCAACATCATCTTAAGTCTACAAATCCTTGGTTGAAAATTCAATAAAGCCCCCTCTTGAACAATGAATTGCTCAATTTAAGGATTTGTATGTTTGTTAAGCTACATGTATGATCATGTACTTAAATTAATTAGACATTAGGGGAAGCTCTACACTCAACATGGATATTCCTATGAGATTTAAAAGCTTGTACGAATAAGTAGCATTATTAGGCAACATCACAAACCTATGACTAAAGATGGTCCTCAGAGAGCAAAGTGATCTAATCTTGAGGGTTGTGAAGTGGGTTATGGGGGAGATTTTCTAAAGGATAATTTCTAATGATAAGTGAACACAAATATTTCTTCTCAATTTGCAGCCTCCCTCATGGACCTAGGTGAAGATAAATAACTTGTGTGGGAGCTTATGATGGAGCTATTTCAAAAGAAATATTTGGGACTGATAGAGTAATTAGTCTATGTTTCACATTATGGGTTGGGAATCCCTTGACCAAGAGATATCCCACAGGTGGTGGTGGAGGTTGTAGTAGTTGAGTGGCTCCCATTCCTTGTGAAATTTCACACCACAATGTTAATGCAACCCAGTGAAAAGGTGTGAAGGGGTTATGAACTTATTAAGAGGATCTCCAACTTGGAGCTCATCTTCAACCTTAACTAGATCCATGAGTTTGCATACCAAGGGTTGTAGCATGGTGCATAGTATTCCTTGTGTATATGCTTATATATCTATAGGGACATAGAGCATAGTTTAGATCTCTCTAGAATGTATACATTCCCTAAAATTTTATAGCCTACTAGTGTATCCATTATGGCATATGTTATAGCTTGTCTCTCACCAAGATGCATGTTTTCCCTAGTTTTTGCATAGATGGGATTTTGACTCGAAAGATGTAAAAAAAGAGTTAATGTAATATAAGGCACAATCCCTAGGTTAAAATTTACCGAGCAAAACAAAAATCTTGGTATCAAGAGTGGTGTTTTTTTCTCCTTTAATTTTACTTGAATAAATTGGATACCCTATTCATCTATCATTAGAGATTTAAAGAAAAAAAACTTATTAATTTAATAGTTAGTTAGTGGATGAAAACCCTTGAACTAATAATGAATAATTAAACTTAAGGATTATAATTGAGCTTCCCTAAATTATTGGTTAAACAACTCCTATAACACCTATTTTTTAAGAATTTAATGTGGCTCTCTTAGTGCCTAGGTTTTATAACTCTAAGTTGAACCCTATAGCGCCATTGGTTAAAGATTCATCATATTTTTTGATAAACATATTACTATTGTTGTTCCTAAAATGCTAGCATATTGAATTTATTGTAAGTGTAATTTTATTGTAATAAGAGGAGCAACTGGTTATTGAAATTTTTATGTTGACTATCTATTTTGTAATGATTTATTTTTATATATTCTATTAAGTATATATTTTATAATAATTGATTTTTGTATATTCTATTAATTATATTACATAGTGGAGTATATCTAATTTTAATTAATATTTAATTGTTGACATTCCATGAAATTAAATCATTAGAGATATCTTAATCAAGGATATTATAATGGTATCAGATTCACGATCTTATCATATTATAGGGAAAACAATAAAAAATCTATTTTTTTCTAGTTGGTAGTAGGAATTTAGAGGGAGAAGCTATGGGTCATTTGGTTAAGCTAATGAAGAAATTGGATAAGCTAATATAAAATATAATAATGAAAATATGGAGGAATACAAAAGGGTTGAGAGAGAAAGAGCTAAGGTCAAAAAATAAAAATATTAATATGGGGGAGATTAAGGATTGACATCCAAAAGAATCATTCATGAAGGAAAAAGGTCAAAAGTATATTTACAATAAAATATTAAGGAAAAAGAACCCAAGAAAAAATTATTGAAGGAAAATGAAAATTATAAGCCAAGAATCACCAAGACGTCTACATAACTAGAGTTGTTAATAAAACAAAAAAAATCCATCCTAAACCACCTCCTCCAAGATAATAAGAGAAAATTTCTCATACCTTAAGAAAGATGAAAGAAAAAAGAAAATTTAAATATAAAACTTTGCTTCTCATGCAAAGAACCTTACAAGAAGAGTCACAAATGTAAAAAAAAGGACAAATTCACGTCATGGATGTAATTTCAAATGTTCATATTAAAAAAAAAAGAGAAATAAATAAATAAGATTGTGTAATTATTGATAGATGCACTAGAGACAAAATTACAAGATAGGGACATAGAATAATATGTAGATCATAAGCCACAAGAAGAAGAAAGATGAAAATTGGAGCTACTAAAAATTTAGAAGGAACAAATAGATGACCAAAACTAGAAAGAATCTATCATACAAGCTTAAAGTGAAGGATACTTAATAGAAAAAGGTATGTTATTAACCTCTAACAAATAAAATTTCTACATTAATGAAGTCAAAGAGAAATAGAGATTACATATTGTATGCAAAATGTATATAATTGAAAAGGATCTTTTAAATATTGAGCCTCTACCCATAAAATATAATTTCATAATCACCATGTTGATAGGAATGAACTTGAAGGAAATTTCTTATTCTAACAAGTTCAAATTCTTAATCACAAGGATGGTTGATTTGAAGTAAATTTCTTAGCTAAAGAAGGCAATATCTCTTGATAACTCTATGATTTTAGCTCAAATGAGAGTACAAGTTTATGGAATTAATCTCATTCTTATCATTAAGAAATACATTCTAAGAAGATGGAAAGAATACATTATAAGAAGATGGAAAGAATACATTTTAAGAAGATGGAAAGAATGAAACTTATAACTCATAGTGAAGGGAAAAATATGATTTAGTTCAAATATAAAAGCATGAATGCATAAGGATTTTAGAATCTAATAGTATTTTTTTTCAAGAAAATGCAGAAACAAAAAAGTGCCTTAGATTCAATATTGATTATGCTATATGGTATGGGATCTAGGTGGCATTTTGAAATATTTAAAGATTAAAACTTGTAATAAGTTAAAAATCATTATCAAGTCAGTAAGTTTATCAAACTACACCCCTTTTCAAGGAGAAGATCCAATTCAATAATATATGAGCATAAGGAAAAGATTTTGAATGATAACAAAACTTAATGGTTCCAAATTAGGTTAAAAATGCAATGAACTATGTTGAATGTCTCCTCCTATTTGACAATAATGAAGGATTAATTTAAAATTATAGTAAGAAAACTCATATCATGTGTCCTATCATCACCATCCTACCCAAATACTTCAACCATAAGAGAATTTTGTATCCATGATAAAGATCATATTAATAAGAACATTCCTAATTATCTAAAGTTTTAAAATTAAATACCTATTAAAAAAAACATATTACTAGAAAATTTAGACAAGGGTAAAAGTACAAATCTGTGTCACACTTTATAGAGAAATTGACCAACAACAAAAAAATTCTGAACTTTGACCACATAAAAATGATCTTTATGTTTCGAATTTCAAAATGATGTAAACTAATGAAATGTAGATTTCTTGATAAAGTTTATTCCTATAATTTTTTCAGATTTTTTTAAAATTGTTTTGATTATTTTTTAACAATTTAAGAGCAAATTTTGGAGTGTTGAAAATTTTAGGAAAAAGTGACGTTCATTTGACGTCAAGAAACAAATAGAAAAAAACTTCAATTTCCTCTAATTATTTTCTCCAAATAGGGAAATTCAATATCTAGTGCATGGATTTTGTTTTGAAATTTTGATGTATATATTTTTTGTAAAAATGCTTTAAAGTCAAACTTGTTGGTGTTGAGCAAATACAACACCATAGGAGCCCAGTGATCTCTACAAGCAAAAATACCTGTTACAAGGAGAAGCAAAGAGGAGCAACCAAGAACACCATGAACAAAACTCTAAAATGTGGAGCTCAATATTCCAAGATGTAAAAACAAAAGATTATTACAAAAGAGAAGCATTCAACCTCAAATAGGTCAAAGAGACCCAAAAAAGGAAGACTCTAGGTTTGAACATAAATAATTAATAAAACAATTAATTATTATGCACCAAAAGTTAGCTTAAGTGTAAAAGAGATAAGAGGTAACTTTAAATAATTAAACACATATTGTTTAATTAATAAAGTAAATAACCAATTACTCTAACACCCCCCCTTAAGCTAGACTTAGGGAGAAGCTAAAACCTAGAAGAAGCTACTGAAAGCAAAAGCAATAGGTCCCGGAAACAAGGCCAGATCAGGTACCCAAATACAAGGAAATCTCTATGAAACGGAGAAAAAGAGAAAACCCAGTGGGAAAAACTCCTCTCCAAAAAGAGATAGAAGAACATGCTAAAAGAAACATGAAGGAAGGATGGCCTCATAAAGACCCCCCAAGGACAACTTCCTTCACCCCAAGCATAGAGCGTAACTGAAGATAGCGCGGCGATGCAAAAGGCTTCGTGAAGATGTCGGCAACCTGCTCGACAATGGGAATATACTCCAAGAGGAGAGAACCATCCTGAATCAACTGTCGGATGAAATGCATATGAAGCTCAATGTGCTTTGTCCGCTGATGCTCCACCGAGTTGCGAGAAATGTGTATAGCACTTTGATTGTCACACCAAAGAATAGTGGGACTATCAGGAGGAAAACCAAACTCAATCATCAACTGTCGAAGCCATAAAATCTCCTGACTAGCGAGCACAGCAGTGCGGTACTCAGCCTCTGTAGATGATAATGCATGAGCAGTTTGCTTCTTGCAAGATGATTTGACAGGACCAGAGCTAAGACAGAAAACAAAGCCAGAAGTAGACTTCCGATTGTTGACATCACCAGCCCAGTCTAGTCAGTGTAGCCAACAATGTGAGGATCCCCTGATGTGTAGTGAATGCCATAAGAAATGGTGCCCTGAATGTACCTCAAAATACGTTTGGCAGCTTGCCAATGACTCTCATGAGGATCATGGGAGAATCGAGAGACAAGGCCAACCGCAAAGGAAATATCAGGACGAGTGTGAGTCAGGTACAACAGACTGCCAACCAACTGCCTGTAAAGTGTAGAATCCACTAAAGGAGTGGGGCAAGTAGAAGTCAAAACAACCCCTAACTGAAAAGGTGTGGGGGCAGGCTTGCAATCAAGCATGCCAAAGCGCTGAAGCATATCAAGAGCATACTTCTGCTGGTAAATGTAGATCCCATCAGAAGACTGAATCACCTGAAGACCAAGAAAATAGTGTAGAAGACTGAGATCGATCATCTCAAACTGCTCCATCAAGGCGTGCTGAGCATGCTGAATCATAGAGGATGAGCTACCTGTGATGAGGAGATCATCAACATATAGCACAAGAGTCAGGATCTCACCCACAAGATGCTAAATATAGACAGTGGGATTAGAATGATAGCGTGTGAAACCAGTGGAGAGCAAGAAGGAGTCCATCTTCTCATACCAAGCCCGAGGGGCCTGTTTGAGACCATACAATGAACGCTGAAGCCGACAAACCAAAGAAGCATCCTGCACAAATCCTTGAGGCTGCTCCATATAGATCTCCTCCTGTAGGTCACCATGCAAGAATGCACACTTGACATCCATCTGAAAATTGGGCCATCCCCTAGAAGCTGCAAGTGAGAGTACAAAGTGAATAGAATTCATCTTGCCAACAGGTGCAAAAGTCTCAGAGTAATCAATACCCTCAATCTGTGAGAAACCCTTCGCAACAAGATGGGCTTTGTACTTATCAATAGAACCATCAGCAGCATACTTGGTGTGATACAACCATCTGCATCGAACCATCTTTCTGCCCTTAGGAAGAGGACAGAGATCCCAAGTACAATTCCGCATCAAAGAGGAATACTCCTCCTCCATAGCACTATCCCACTCAGGGTGACCTGTCGCCTCTGAAAACCTCTGAGGATCCTCTGAAAGAGCATGACTCAAAAGACTTGAGCCCGCAGTATGAGAACGAGTGCGACGAGTGTCTAAAGGATCACCTGCCATAGATCCTGCTGCCTCAACAGTAAGGCGAGCCCATTTGGGCATCGGAGGGGGAGCAAGAGGAGGTGGAGATGGGGGATCATCATCATTAGAATCAGAATCACCCTCAACATAATCTGGAAGAGCTGCAGTAGGAGGAGTAGGTAGTGAAGTAGACACTGGAGACAGGGTATCCACTGTGGGAAGGCGCTCATCAAACTGGACATCCCATCGAAACAAGACCTCTCTGGAATCAGGATCAAACAACCTGTACGCCTTAACATCCTCACAATAGCCGACAAAAATGAGGGGTCGACTCTTCCGCTCCATGGCTCTCCTTTGAGCATCAGGAATAAATGCCCATGCTGCACTACCAAATACTCGAAATGATGAAATATCAGGCTTGTCATGAGACCAAGCCTCCTCGTGAGTCATATGTCGAATCGCCTTGTGAGGCATCCGATTTTGAATATAGTTGGCCCAATTAACTGCCTCAGCCCAAAAGGATTGATCCATGGACCTGGACTGAATCATACAATTCGCCATCTCCCGTAAAGTCCTGTTCTTTCTCTCAGCAACACCATTCTGTTGAGGGGTGTAGGGAGCAATAAACTGATGCTGCAAACCATGCTCAGTGCAAAAATCTCTGAAAGCCTGATTCACATACTCCCCCCCATTATTTTTACGAATTCGTCGAATAGAAAGGTCAGACTGCTTCTCTACAAATGTCTTGAAGACACAAAAGGAATCAAAGACATCAAACTTGTACTTAAGAAAGTACACCCATGTGCGTCTGGAGAAGTCATCAATGAAAGTGAGTACATACTTGGCCCCAGAAAAAGAAGGAGTGGAAAATGACATGAGGTCACTATGAATCAACTCCAAGGGTGCCAAAGCACGAGTGGCACTTCCCTTCGGAAAGGGATCCCTGTGATGCTTGCCAAGCACACAACCATGACAAACACCATCAGTGCAGGAAATCTGTGGAAGACCAAGAACAAGTGCCTATGTACTCATCTGCTGAAGATATCTATAATTGACATGGCCCAAACGCTCATGCCAAAGCTTACTCACAAAATTTGCATGTGCTATAAGAGATGAGCCTATACCGTCAGAAGGCTCAAATCCATCAAATCGATAAAGACGAGATGCAGTATCAACACTCCCAGTAGCCACAACCATGTCAGAGTCATGGAGGTCCCAAATAACCACATCATGTGGTGAGAACTCAACTGTCTTACCAGAGCCAGTATGGCAAATCTGATAAATGGACAGGAGGTTTGTCGAGATGTCAAGAACAACTAGAACATCCTGCAGAGTGCCCCCATCCAAGGAGACAGTACCTGAGCCCAAGACTGAAAGTTGTGTAGAGTCACCCACTGCAATCTATGAAGTGTCACAAGAGGCAAGAGAAGTGACCAACTGCTGAGAGGGTGTCATATGGTGAGAAGCACCAGAATCTAAAATCCAAGGGGACCCAAAGGTCGATGCTCGAGCAGTGAGAGCATGGCCTTTCCCTGTGGAAGGAGAAGACGACGGAGGTGAGGAGATGTGATGTTGTTGCATGGCTGCCTCTAAAGCCTCTAATCGTTTCCAACACCTGGAAACTGGATGTCCTTCCTTGCCACAGAAGCTGCAAGTGTCTCCTGATCTCTGCTTAGTCTTGGAGGAAGACTCACCAGACTTCAAAGATTTTCCCTATTTGGGATGAGGAGATGATTTAGAATCAGACTTAGGAGGTGGTTTGGAGGAATGCTCACTACCTGCCAAATCTTTCTTGGGCTTCGGTTTCTGCTTCTGTTTCTCCTTAGATGATTGAGCAACCAATGCCTTGTCCTTTGATCCTGAGAGTATATCCATCTGAGAAAGGTGTGATTGCTCATGAGATAAACGCTCACAAAACACATCAAAGGTAGGCATGGTAAAACAGGTACCCAGTCCATCCATGGTGGAATAGAAGGTAGAAGCAAAGATCTGAAATGGACCATGAAGCTTTGAAAGGATCAAATAGATGCACTCTGTGTCTAACTTATCCTTTCCACAATCCTGTAAAATAGAGCGGATAGTTTTGAACTTGTTCAAAAAATCCTCAATAGTGGGAAAGGATTCCGATAACAGTGAAGTCATCTCTGCCTCAATCTGCAATGCTCGGAACTCATTAATAGTCCCAAAAAGTGTCTCAAACTTCAACCACATGGCTTGAGGAGTGACCAAAGCATCAAGGTGAAACAAAAGACTGTCGAAAACATGTAGGGATAGCAAACCCATAGCTTCATCCATCTTGTTCCTGTGGTGCAGAATCTCAAAAGGACGTTGCAACTGAGGCTGAACCGCATCGAAACAAGACCACAACCGTCATGACCTGAGTAGCCTCGTCATGCGAGACTTCCAGGTGTGATAGTTGTGTGATGTGAGTAACTCAACTGAAGAGTCTACCATTAAACCCTGCACCTGTACCTGCTTGTGTTTTTTATTATTATTATGTGATTTTTTAGAATAGACAGAAGCTGCAGAAGAGTTTGATTTTTTTGGAGAGTTTTGGTGTTCTGGTTTTCTGATATAAATGACAGAAACCGAGAAAAAAACACCCCCCCACAAGAAATAAACGCAAACCCGAGTACAAACAGAGAAAGAGGAAGCAATGCGTTAAGCAAAAAAAATACTTCAAGAAAACTTCTCATGTACCTTAAAAATCTGAGAAAAATAATCACATATCTGAAGAGAGCAGGCTGAGAGCTTTCCAACGCCTATTCGTTTTCGAAAAACAGAGTCCGTTTGCACCTTCTAGGGCCCTGGAAGTGCAGAAAAGAGACCATGTGACCACCCGCCGGGGCTGGGAGAGCCGGCGGCGCGTCGGTGGTCAGCGGGCGACGGCCGGGGGGTGGCGGTCAAGGGGTGGCATGAGGTGGCGGATGAGCCGGCCCAACGGCGCGGGTGGCTAAGGCTTACGGCCCGCGGAGGGCTGTGGAAGAAGAGGGCCGCCACAATGAGAATGGTGGCGACGGGTTGCCGCTTGGCCGGGCTGGCCAAAACTAGCAGGCAAAAACTTAAAAAAAAGCCCTTTTTTAAATTTTTTTGAACATTTTTCACCTCGAAAAATGTGCCCGGGGCCTTTGGGCAAAAAAAATTTGCTTTTCCAGTTGACAGTAGCCAAATCGGACAAATTTTATATGAAAATAGGGGTTTTTGGGCCTTCTAGACTCAACTATGAGGTCTGTTTTTGCCCAAAGTGCTCCAAAAAAATGGTCCCCCCAAGATCCACACAAAAAACCTCTGAAACCTCAGATCTGCTCCCTTATGCCAAAAAAATCAAAACAAGAACAGATAGCTGCAGATCTGATGCTCTGATACCATGTTGGTGTTGAGCAAATACAACACCATAGGAGCCCAGTGATCTCTGCAAGCAAAAATACCTGTTACAAGGAGAAGCAAAGAGGAGCAACCAAGAACACCATGAACAAAACTCTAAAATGTGGAGCTCAATATTCCAAGATGTAAAAAAAAGATTATTACAAAAGAGAAGCATTCAACCTCAAATAGGTCAAAGAGACCCAAAAAAGGAAGACTCTAGGTTTGAACATAAATAATTAATAAAACAATTAATTATTATGCACCAAAAGTTAGCTTAAGTGTAAAAGAGATAAGAGGTAACTTTAAATAATTAAACACATATTGTTTAATTAATAAAGTAAATAACCAATTACTCTAACAAAACTTTCCAAAATTTGATAGTTTTCATTTGATGTCAACTATTGTCAACCTTTTTAATCTTTTTTTTTTAAATATACCCTTTTGAAGAAGTTTATCTCCTCTAGTGCATAATATATTTTTAAATATTTTTAATTTGCTTTACTATTTTTTTAAATTTCCAATCAGCCTTTTTTTAAAATTTAACAATCTACTTGCATTTTTTTAATATATATATATTAAAATTAAGAAAAATATTAAAAAATTACATACTTAGATTCACCACTCCAAGCTCTACAAAAAGGTATATTTTTTTAAGACCATTTTAACGGAAGAAATACTTAGTTGAAGTTGAAAGTTTCAAAAAAATATGAAAAAAACTGAGTTGGCTGCCAACTAGGATGCCACATGGATAATTTATATAGAAATGGTTTTGACCGAAACCATTTCTATCAAAACCCTACACATAAAATGAGCAACATTTCAAAGTGACAATGAGAAAAATTCTCTTTTTTTGGTTTTGGGTGAGAGTGTTTCACTAGAAACTCTATGTGTCACGTATAGGCCACATGGTTTTGGGTGAAACAGTTTCAACCGAGACTATTTAGGTCGAAACTATTTCACTTAGAACTATTCAGTTGGTTGAAAGTGTGACACAACTTTGTTCTTTTACCCACAAGCTAAAGATTGACATGGATTTAAACCTAAGAATGTTGACTTTGGTGTTTCCCTTGTTTTCACCCTCCCCTATATTGTAAGCATCTCTAATAGGATCTCAAAAACTACTTCCTAGTATTAATAATTAAAATATGACTTCAAACCATTTTTTTCACTATCAAAATCCTCATTCCTACAACCAAATACTAAATACACACTTCTCAATGTGTGGGCCTATAAGATTGACTATTCTTGTGGGAATCCATATATTGAAAATATTGATCATTCCATAAGCATTAAAATGAAGAAATAAAGTGATGATATCAACATGTGATTTTGTCACTAAATATATCCTTATTGAAAAATCTCCCAACACTAAACATCACATTTACTTATGCTCCACATAAGTCCTAATTAAAGAAGATATATTTTAAGAGAAAGCTCAAAGAAACTATCCTAATTAAAAACCAACCCAAAAAAATCAATAATCATTATGGTTGAAGCCTTAATTTCTCCTAGCATCCTTTGTTAAATCCCTTAGAACTAATCCACCTTTTATTTTATATTTCTCTCTTCTTCACTCCTCCTTGGTCTTTCTTTAGGTCTTGCACACCTAGTACCCTACCTTAGCTCAAGGATCATGATAAGTTTTCTTCTTGTCTCATCATCATTTTCCTTTATTCTCCTATTGTATTTTTCCTTCTTGTTTTATTAGTACTTGTTTACCCTTCTCTTCACTCCCCATCTTTGTATGCCTATCCTTAACCATTTTGGATATTCTTGGTCTGCTTTTAATGTTTGTGTTGCTTTAGAGATTTCTTATTCATCTCATCAATGATTCATTGCATCATGTTTGTTATTAAGTTAAATACTCTTTATGTGTTCATAATGTGTGCTCCCTTTTTGTCATCCTTTTATATTTATTTCACTTACATCCTTTAATATATTACGATAATTTCCACTCTTCCTTGCTAATTTATTATCACCTTGATTTCCTAGTATAAAAGAATTGAATTAATAATATATTATAATAACTTATGTTTTATCTTGATAATTACTCTTTCAATTTTTATTCAAAATTTCTATGATTATCCTATCTTTTCAATCACAAGAGTTTTATAAATATTATATTTTTTACAATAATAAAAATTAAAATTTATGTAATTATGTTTAGAGGTATTTTACAATGCTAACAAGGTATGGAGTCTCATGTTTTGACTATGCACATAAAAATTTAAACATGCTTGACATATATCTAAAATAGAAAAATCTAAAAACATGAAAGTTTGGGGCAAGAAGCAAAACAATTATATTCCAAAGAGATAAATTTAATAAGAGAATAAAATAAAAAAATAGAAACTAATATAAGCAATTTAGACTAGTTCTATGTGATATTGGGTTGACATCAATGTTAGTTGGATTTATATTATGTTTTCTTATGCTATTTGACGTATGAATTTGTAGTAGACTATACATGTTATTGAAGATTATTCTAATATATAGGGCCTTTCTTGTACCTACCTAGTAAACTTCAATTTTTTTTACCCACCTTTTCTCAAGGAGGAAGTCATTCTTAAATTATACAACTTGGATGTCAATATATTCAACATCTCATATAATCTTTGTAAAAAACCATCCTAATAGAATTCTAAATGGAAGTTCGACATTTTTTATTAACTAATGGATTTGTCTAGGTTGAAAAATGAAAATACATCTCCTTTATAGTCTTTGGCTTATATATTGGTTAGATAGGACCATGTAACATTGTGAGTAAAGATTATTCTAGGTGTTAAATTTTAATACATGGAGGATTGCAATGGTAGTTAGATGTCTTCTCCTAATGGTGATGTAATGGCATTGGTAGTTGGCCAAGGTTCCTTTGAGTGTGTTATTGATCCTAAACATGGTATTGGTCTTTGGGAGGTTACTCAAGCTAATATGGTCACTGCAACTTTTTAATATATATTTTATTTATCCCACCTTAGATAGGGGAAAAGACCCAATTGCCACCCATGATCCAATACCCATTCACTCCTTGTTCACCTGACCCCCAAATAACCGTTTACATTTTAGTCATTACATTGTTTTAATTATGCCAATAAAAATTTATAAATTACACCAATATATGTTCACTACTAAATGTGTAGTTGACCAAAAAAAATAAAACACATTGAAAACACCTTTTTAACTATTGAAAACATTTTAAATTTGTGTGGGTTTTTATTGTTTGTCTAATGAACGGGTACTGGGAAAGTGGTAAAGATGTATGGGACGAAGGTTTGAAAACACCCTTTTTGAACACCTTTCGCTTTATGGGTTCCACGAGGCGCGTTTTAAATACCTAGAAGCCAATTTTTTTTCTTTTTAAGGTCCTAACTCGCTTATGAAGAAGCCCAAATTTTTTTTTTGAAATCGGACCTATTTTGCACTCTGCACGAATGCACGAAGTTAGCCCTAACGACTACTAGATACCTAAAACCTTCTACTCATTTTAATAATTTTTTCATTTGTTTGATAATATAAATTTTGAATCAATTTTGATGACTCCTTTCATTTCATAATCACATTAAAAAAGAACCTCAATAAAATCCTACTATAGGCAAAGGTCTTCAACTATAATAAGATTTATTTTTTTTAAACATGAATTGTTTTTAAATAAAAGCCAAAAATATTGTACGCATCGGAAGCACAATTTCACAAAACTCAACTCCCAATCATATTTGCCCGGGGAAGCTTCGTTTCAAAAATAGGTTCGTCATCCTTTACGTATGGCGAAAATAGAAATAAATAAAAAACAATCCTTCGATCCATACAATAGCAAGCCCGGCAAATTTGACCACTGTGCACAAGAATCAGCAGGTAGTGGACATACGGATTGCCATTATACTTTATGGATAAAGCCAAATTCGCTACGATATCGTCTGCATTCAGAAACGTCATTGATTTGCTTCCCCTCCAAGAGGAGGCGCAGGGACTCGAGCCGCCGACACATAATTGAGGAAGTTGCGTGTATGGTCTGTCACTTGGTGCTATAAAATCCCTTCCACAAGCGGTAAAACCATAGTTAAGAGTGTGCAAATAATCTTTTGCGCAGAGAATGGGAATCTTGTACAAGGAAGAGGAGGAGATATGGGAGCAGCTGCGGCTAGAGGCAGAGGAGGAGGCAGAGGCGGAGCCGGTACTGGCAAGCTACCTGAACGCTACCATCCTCGTCCACAAGACAATGGAGAGCGCACTGGCGTTCCATCTGGCCAACAAGCTGTCGAGCTCCATACTACCTAGCACGCTGCTTTACAACCTACTGTTGGACGTGTTTACTGAAAACCCTAACATATTTCATGCTATTGGAGCCGACATTCTCGCCGTCAAGGACAGAGACCCGGCCTGCGTTTCCTATTTGCACTGTGTGCTCAACTTCAAGGGTTTCCTGGGCTGTCAGGCGCACCGTGTGGCGCATCGCCTGTGGTCTCAGGGTCGATTCTCCGTCGCTCTGGCTATCCAGAGTAGGGTTTCTGAAGTGTTCGCCATAGACATTCACCCTGCCGCGAGGATTGGCGAGGGCGTGCTCTTCGACCATGGGACGGGGCTTGTTATCGGCGAGACTGCTGTTATTGGCGACAACGTCACCATTCTCCATCACGTTACCCTTGGCGGTACCGGCAAGCATGGCGGCGACAGGCATCCCAAAATTGGCAACGGGGTTTTGATCGGCGCCGGGGCTACCATTCTCGGGAATGTTAATATTGGCGAAGGGGCTAAGATTGGAGCCGGGGCTGTCGTGCTCATTGACGTACCGCCCAAGACTACTGCTGTTGGAAACCCCGCCAGATTGATTGGGGGAAAGCGTAATCCTACCAGATTGACTGAGAACCCCTGTAAAACTATGGATCATACGTCATTCATCGCTGAATGGTCGGATTATGTTATTTGAGAATATTTTCTGAAATTCCATTTATGGTCTAGGCCTTTTTCTTCGGAATTGCGTTTTGTCTTTCAAATAACCGGACAATGCAAGGTGTAAATTAATTCCAAAGAGCTTCGAGTGCATGTACACCATTCCATAAAGCAGTCATTTGAGCTTCTCAACGGAACTTTAAAGCAGCCATATGATTCTCCTCTTTTGATAAAGAATCATTAAATGTAATTAAAAATTTGCAATTCGAAATATCGATAATGAAGTATATATAATTGATTTCAGAAACAATTTCCTCTTATAACAAGGTTGCTGATCAATGTATAAAAAAGTGTGCTGATCAATGTATAAAATAGTGTCCTTCAAAGTGCATTCTCTTAGTCAGATGACACAAAGAAGTTTGTTATTTTCCTTAAAGGAATTTTGTCGCGCAGAGTGTTTTCTGTTTCATACTCGAATGATATACAGAGGTCTAATTATTTTGAATCTCTAGAGAATTCAATCCCTTTCAAGTGCTTTTTCTTTGTCACTGAGATACTATGCAAAAACCTGTATTAGCTTGCTGTTCCATAGAAAGGGCTTCACCTCTCGATTTTATGAGACAGTCCCATGGAATTGGACAGCTGCAGCTAGAGGAATTAAATTAATCTTTTCGTAAAACAGAAGTGCCAGGTTACTAGTATATAAGCTTCAAAGTGACTGAAAAGCTTTTCCGTTAAATGGCAGTTTGCATGAAAATTTGAAAATTCGAAAAATTTGAAAAAATAATTAGACCGTTTATTTTGATATATTTCTAAAATTTGAAATTTGAAAAATCAATGCACTGTCTATTTTGGAATAGTTTGCGAACAAAATCACTTTTCACTTAAACATCTTTTTTCATAGAAAAAAATTAAAAAATTCATTGGATCGCTTATTTAGAAAAGGGTCTTAATTTTTCATAGTAGCATCTACTTTGAAATTTTAGTGATTCCTTTTATCAAATCATAGGTTTACGGTGCGTCTCATGAGGGGGTTTTAGGATCTAATTTGAAAGAGCAGCGTTCTCATGAAGCAAAAAGAAAAAAGCTACATAATTAATTAGAATCTTTTTATCAACAATAGCAGTCCTTACTTTTTAGTTCCGAAATTTAAGTGGGTATAAATGAGGTGGGGCTGAAAATTGCCCACCAGCTTAAGCTTTTTTCTACCACTTGTCAATCATATGAAGTTTCTAAATTCCCACCAATTAATTTTTTACTTTATTTTATATTTATTTACTCTTTCGAATTGAATATGCAAAATAATAAAATTCATGAGACCAACAACTTTCGTTAAACTACACTATTGAGACCACCCACTTAAAAATAATTCTTAAAAATTTCAGCAACACCCATTCATTTTTTTTAGGAAACCCCCCTCCTACCGCACCCTTATTATTCTTGTGAGAATTTAATTCTTTAAAAGTGTTTTTTTCTTTAAGGAGATGATATAAAAATTTATTATATTATTTGTAAGAGGTTTTTCTCCTCTTCATGAAATCATAGATTTATTATTTTTGAGAGGATTTTATTTTTAATATATATATATATATATAAAGAATTATATTATTATTCATATGGATTTATTTTGTTATTAGAATGATATTTAAAGGTTTTTTAAAAGAGAAAAGACAAAAAAAAAAATATGTGAATTTGAAAATTGATTATTAGAATGATTGATGACAAGAACCAATGTTAGTTTAAATAGAGTCATAAATGGAGAATTTGACAATAGTATTTAGAATTTGACAATAGTATTTATTTTTTCACCACAAACGATAGTGTACATAATCACAACATAAAAAAATTGCATACATTGAAACCATTTGTTACATGTAGCACTACAACTAAAAGAGATAGTGTCAATGCACTAGAAGGAGGTCGAAATGATAAATTTGAGGTGATAAATAGAAATAAATAAAAAATGTGTAGGATTTCTTGCACTAGTTTCTTATTGATGGGGACAAACAAATCAAGGAGATCACATAAAAAAATAGAAATAAAGTGAAAATTAATAATGATTAGCAATAAACAAAGATTCTATGAGGTTTTGGTTAGGTTTTTGACATAATGGATCAAACTTTGTACTCAAAAATAAATATTCTAATACACATTAACACAAAAAAAATTGTAATTGATTGGGAGGAGTCCAAAAAAATTGACTCATACTTTGACCTAATTTATATAATACTAACAATCATCTTCAGTTAGTTTAGTCCTTCATGTCTCTTTTATATAATATCAATATGTGTAAAGTAGAAATTTATTGTTTCACCTATAATATGCTGAATTCATTTTCTATCTATAGACATTTAAATTTTCTCACCTTAATTTTATTGTAATCATCCCATTTTATTCCAACCAATCAATTCTATTGTCGTTTTTTTATTGAATAATTATTCCATTGAATAAATTTTATCATATCATCACACCACTAATTATCAACTTCATCATGTTAAATACCCTTGTCCATTAATTATATTAATTAATTGATCTCATTTTCCCTTTATCATCCCATTTTCACTTAATTGATTAATCATTATTAATGTGTTAATTATCTCCTAATTAATGTATCCACATGTATCTAATTAAAATAAAAATAATGGTTTCTCCTCACCTACAATTTACTCATCAATCAAAGTGGGCTACCTAATGAGTCAATCCCATATTTCACTTATGCCAATTTAGTCAATGTCATTTTCCATTCATCGATCAAAATATTTAAAATAATTATTTGAGCAAGTGATCTATCAATAAAACTATTTAACTAAATAATCAAGTTAGTTGATTGATCAATCAATCTAGATAGTCAACTAATCAATTAGGTTGACTAATCAATTAAACTAACTAGTCAATAAAATTAGTAGAATTTATATCAAATATTTAGTACTCCAAAATGATTAAATCTATCTTGAATATTCATATTTTAATCTAAAAATATATAAAACAACAATTCTTTTTAGGAATCCAAAGAACTCTAAAATATCTTTGATCCATTTTTTAAATATTTGAATCACATAATTGTCATGCTACTGAAGAGCTTGCACAATAGTGGAGAATCCACAAATCCTTAAATAGTATGAGAAAATTAAAATAAATCTCCATCTAGTTAGAATAAAAATTTAGTATTATTTTTAAATTTTTCATTTTTGCTCTTCACAATAGTGGAGAATCCACAAATCCATAAATAGTATGAGAAAATTAAAATAAATCTCCATCTAGTTAGAATAAAAATTTAGTATTATTTTTAAATTTTTCATTTTTATTCTAGTTTCATTGCAGGTATTTTGGCACACCCAATGGGAACATACCCCTTCATTTATATTTAATATTTATTTTTTACATATTGTGTTTAAAAATAAATAATTTTTTTTTTTTCTAATTTTCACATAATGTATATCTTATCTCTTTAAAGTTTTTAATGTCTTTTTTTAAGATTTCGTCCGTCCATTTAATGTTTGCATATATTAAGAAAACTTAGAAATATGAAATGCATTATTTTGAATCTAGTTTTCAAATATGTAATTTATTCTAATATCCAAATGATACAAATTAATTTTGTATAGTCTTGTACAAAAGTCACTTTTTTAGGACCATACAATGCATATGTCTGAAAAGAAAAATTTGACTTAAATAAAAGTATTTTTCTCATTAATTTTGGTAAAATATGTATATTATACTGAATATTCATGAGGATATTTTTTATAATTTGTTTCTAGATATATTTTTTCATTAAATTTTTATTGGCCCTAATTGATATTTTGTAAAACCCTTCATGTTCGAAAATCATAATTTGAGCTAAACTAATCATTTATTATTATTATTTCCATTGTGTAAATAATTCTGTGTAGATTGATGACATATATATTTTTCAATGAAACTTAAAAAATTAAAGTTATTAAAATATACTAATTCCCGACATTTAAAGTTTGCCTCATCTATAATGGGTTTTAATTCATAAAACAAAAAAATTAAAAAATTTGTCGATCATATTACTAAATTATTATTTTTGATTGATATTAACATGGCCTTGTACTTGTAGATCCAAGGCTAAGGATTGAGTCACCATTCCTTTTCTAAGCCTAAAATCAAATTAAAAACATGTATTGTGAGTTTTAAAGCTAAAAATGACACTTCCCATAAAACATGGGTCCAACTTCTTACACTCACCCTAGTCTCTAATGAATTTCAATTTCATTTGAAACATTATTTAATTTTGACATCGATGTGAGAATTATTTAGCATTTTTTTTTCGAAGATGAGAATCTACATCCCTTCGTAGAAGATTTAACAATATTTTCTAACAATCAATTCATAGGTTAAGTGTAATGTTCCCTTTATCGATAAAACATCATGATGTCCTAACATCATATTTTCATCTCCCATGTGACTTAGGAAAATTAAATTAAAAAATGAATTTATAATATTTAAGTGTCTTAAGAGTTCACATGTTATGGGGTTGAGAGTGCTATGTAATAAAGTTAATAAATTTAAAGTGCCATTGGAAAATAGGTTTGCGTGTGGGTTTATTTTGGAAGGAAAAATAAAATATTTGAAACTTACCTATAATTTAATCAAAGCTTTGGATCAAGAGTGGTATGTTTTTTTATCCTTCAATTTTACTTAAGTAGATTGGACACCCTATTTATCTATCACTAGAGATTTTAGAGGATAAAAACCTACAAATCTCAATAGCTAGTTAGTGGATAAAAACCATTGAACTAGTAATGGATAATTCCACACAAAGATTCTAATTGAGCTTCAGTGATTAAAGTTTGGTCAACTCCTATAACACCTATTTGTTAGATTTTAAGGTGGCTCTCTCAATTCTTATGTTTTGTAACTCTAAGGTGGCTCCTGTAGCACCATTGGTTGTAGGCTCATCATATTTTTTGATAAAAATATTGTTGTTGTTGTTCCTAAAATCCTAGCATATTGAATTAATTGTAAGTGAAATTTTATTCTAATAAGAGGAGCAATTGGCTATTGCAATTTTTTGTGTTGACTATCTATTTTACAATAATTCATTTTTTTAATTCTATTAAGTATATTACATATTGCAGTAAATGTAATTTGAATTAAGATTTAACCATTGACATTTCATGTAATTAAATCATTATAATTCTATAATAAATTAATCAATGAAATTATAATGGTATCAAATTCATGATATTATCATCTTGTAAGGAAAACAATCAAAACTCTACCTTTTCTAGTTGGTATTAGGAATGCAGAGGGAGAATTTATGGATCATTTGGTTGAGCTAATGAGAAATTGGACAAGCTAATAGAAAATTATAATAGATGCAAGATCTACTGATGAAAATACAAAGGAATATAAAAGAGTTCAGAGAGAAAGATATAAGGTTAAAAACTCAAGACATTAATATGGGGAAGATCAAGGATTGTGATCCAAAAGAATAATTCATGAAGGAAGGAGAGAAGTCAAAAATATATGTACAAGTTATTGTTAAGGACTAAGAAAGTCCAAGAAAATTCTCTTGAAGGAAAATTCTAATTCTAATCCAATGATCACCAAGAGGAATACATTACTATATTTGTTGATGAAACAAAGAAAAATCCATCCTAAACCACCTCCTCCAAGACAATAAGAGAAAAATTCCCATATCACAAGAACGGAAGATGAAAGAAAAAAATGAATTAAAATAATTTGCTTAGAACTCATGGAAAGAACCTTGGGAGAAGAGTCACCTATGTAAAAATAAAGGAAAAATTTAAGTCATGGGTGTAATTTTAAATAAAGATTAAAAAATAGAGAAAGAGATAAAGAAGATCATGTAACTATTGAAAAATACAATAGAAAAAATTACAAGATAGGGCCAAAGAAGATTATGTAGATCATAAGCCAAAAGAAGAAGAAATATGAAAACTAGAGCTACTGAAAATTTAGAAGGAACAAATAAGTGACCAAAAATAGAAAGAATCTATAATACAAGCTTAAAGTGAAGGATCCTTGATAGAAAAAGGTAGGCTAATAACTTCTAACAAACAAAATATTTTCTTTTATTGAATTCAAAGAGAAATAAGCATTGCATATTGAATGAAAAATGTATATAATTGAAAAGAATCTTCTAAAGATTGAGACTCTACCCATAAAATATAATTTCATAATCATCATGTTGATAGGAATGAAATTGAAGGAATTTTTTTATTCTAACAAGTTCAAATTCTTAATCACAAGGATAGTTGTTTTGAAGTAAATTTTGTAGCTAAAGAAGGTAAGATCTCTTTCTACCCCTATGATTTTAGCTCAAGTGAGAGTACAAATTTATGAAATGCATTCATTCTTACCATCAAGAAAGACATTCTAGGAAGATGGAAAGAATGAAAGGTATAATTCATATTGAAGGCAAATATATTTAGCTCAAATATAAAAGCATGTATGCATAAGGATTTTGGAATCTAGTAATGTTTTTTCAAAAAAAATGTAGAAGTAGAAACGTGCTTTCTTCAATATTGATTATGTAGTATGGTATGGAATTAGGGTGATATTTTAAAATATTTGACTTGATTAAAAGTTCTAATAAGTCAAATATCATTATTGCTAGTAATTTTATCAAAATATGTGCTTTTCCAAGAGGAAGATCCAATTTGGTTATAGATGAGCATAAGGAAAAAATTGTGAATGATAACATAATTCAGTGGTTGCAAATTAGGGGAAAATACAAGGAATTATGGAATGCCACCTCCTATTTAACAATAATGATGGATTAATTTAAAATTCAAGTAAGAAAACTCACATTATGTATCCTGTCATCACCATCCTACCCAAAAATATAATTTACCTCAAAGAATTTAGCCACCATATAATTTTGTATCCATGACAAAGATCACATTGCTAAGAACATTCCTACTTATCTATAATATTCAAACTAAATTGTTATTGAGATAAAAATATTATTAGAAAACTTAAAAAAATCTAAAGATTGTCATGGATATAAACCTAAGAATGTCGACTTTGGTGTTTCCCTTATTGTCACCCTCTCCTACATAGGAAAATCTAATAGGATTTCCAAAATCCTTTTTAATATAAAGGATTAAAATATGACTTCAAACCCTTTTCCACCATCAAAATCCCCATTCTTGCAACCGAATACTAAAGAGACATGTTTCTCAATGTGTGGGCCTATAATATTGACTATTCTTATGGGAATCTATTTATTGAAAAGATTGATCATTCTATAAGCATTAAAATTAAGAAATAAAGTGATAATATCAACCATGATTTGGTCACTAAATCTATCCTTGTTGAACACTTCCCCAACACTAAACACAACATTTACTTAGAATATGCATAATTCCTAGTTCAAGAAAAAATGTTTTTAATATAATTCTCAAAGAAACTATTCTAATTAAAAACCACCCCAAAAAAATCAAAAATCATGATTGTTGAAGCCTCAATTTTTACTAGCATCCTTCATTAAATTACCTTAGAACTAACCCAACTTTCATTTTACATTTCTCTCTTCTTCACTCTTCCTTTCTTGTTCTTTTATTCTTGCACACCTAGTACCCTAACTTAGCTCAAGGATCATGCGAGGTTTTTTTTTTTTTGTCTCATCATCCTTTTCCTTCATTCTCCTATTGCATTTTTTCCTTCTTGTTTTCTTAGTACTTGTTTCCCCTTCTCTCCACTCCCTATCTTCTTATGCTTATCCTTTAAAACCCTTTTGGTATGTTATTGTTCTCCTTTTAATGTTTGTGTTGCTTTAGAGAAGTATTCTTCATCTCATCAATGATTCATTACATCATGTTTGTTATTAAGTTAAATATTCTTTATGTGTTCATAATGTGTGCTTCTTCATTTTTCATCTTTTCATCTTTATTCAACTTGTCCCTTAATATATCACCCTAATTTCCACTCTTCCTTGCTAATTTATTATCACCTTGATTTCCTAGTATAAAATAAATTTTGAATTAATAGGCTATTAAAATAAATTATGTTTTATCTTCATAATTACTCCTTCCATCTTTTATTCAATTTTTTTTATGATTATCCTATTTTTCCATCAAAGGACTTTTATAAATATTACAATTTTTGCAATAATAATAATTAAAATTTATGTAATTATGTTTAGAGGTGTTCTATAATGCTATCAAGTTATAGAGTCTCGTGTCCTAACTATGCACATAAAAATTAAAACATGCTTGACATATATTTAAAATACAAAAATCTAAAAACATGAAAGTTTGGGGCAAAAAGGAAAACAGTTACATTCCAAAGAGATAAATTTAATAAGAGAAGAACATAAAAAATAGATACTAATATAAGCATTTTAGACTATTTTTATGTGATATTGGGTTGACATCAATGGTAGTTGGATTTACATCATGTTTTACTATTCTATTTGATGTACGAATTTGTAGTAGATTGTACATGTTATTGAAAGTTCTAATATATAGGGCCTTTCTTATATCTACCTACTAAACTTAAATTTGTTTTGTACCCATCTTTTTTCAAGTAGGAAATCATTCTTAAATTATACAATTTGGATGCCAATATATTCAACATCTCATGTAATCTTTGTAAAAACCATCCTAAATAGAATTCTAAATGGATGTTAGGCATTGTTTATCAATTAATGGCATTGTTTGGGTTGAAAAATGGAAGTATGACTCCTTTATAGTATTTGGCTTATATATTGGTTAGATAGGACCATGTAACCTTGTGAGTAAATATTGTTCTAGGTGTTATATTTTAATACATGGAGGATTGCAATGGTAGTTAAGTGTCTTCTCCTAAAGGTGATGTAGTGGCATTGGTGATTAGCAAAATTTCCTTCAAGTGTGTAGTTGATCTTGCATGTAGTACTAATCATTGGGGGTTACTCAAGCTAACAAGGTCACTACAACTTTTTAATATACTTTTTATTTATCACACCTTAGATATTGATTTTCCAATAGTTTTTTGTTGAGTTTTAAGGCTTGTTACCTAGAACCTTCTACTCATTTTTGTAATTTTTTAACAATTCTGATTATATACATTTTGACTCAATTTTGACAACTAATTTCATTTTATAATCAGATATAGAAAAAACCTTAATAAAACCCTACTAAATTATTTTAGAAGGTTAATATCTAATTAAAATTAGATATTCAAAGGTCTTCAACTATAATAAGATTCAGAAAAGCCCAATATACAATTTAAAACACGAACTGTTTTTAAATAAAAACTAAAAATATCATACGCGTCGGAAGCACAATTTCACAAACTCAACTCCCAATCATATTTGCGCTAGGGAGCTTCGTTTCAAAAGTATGTTCGTCATCCTTTACGTATGGCGAAAATTAAAATAAATAAAAAACAATCCTTCCATCCATACAATAGCCAGCCCGGCGAATTTGACCACTGTGTACAAGAATCACCAGACAGTGGACATACGAATTGCGATTTTACTTTATGGATAAAGCCAAATTCACTACGATATCGTCTGCATTCAGAAACATCATTGACTTGCTTCCCATTCAAGAGAAGGGCCATAGACTCGAGCCGACACATAATTGAGGAAGTTGCGTGTATGGTCTGTCACTTGGTGCTATAAAATCCCTTCCTCACAAGTGGTAAAAGCATGGTTAGAGTGAAAATAATCTTTTTGCTCAGAGAATGGGAATCTTGTACAAGGAAGAGGAAGAGATATGGGAGCAGCTGCGGCGAGAGGCAGAGGAGGAGGCAGAGGCTGAGCCGCTCCTGGCAAGCTACCTGAACGCCACTATCCTCGTGCACAAGACAATGGAGAGCGCACTGGCGTTCCATCTGGCCAACAAGCTGTCGAGCTCCATGCTACCTAGCACGCTGCTTTACAACCTACTGTTGGATGTGTTTACTGAAAACCCTAACATATTTCATGCTATTGGAGCCGACATTCTCGCCGTCAAGGACAGAGACCCGGCCTGCGTTTCCTATTTACACTGCGTGCTCAACTTCAAGGGTTTTCTGGGCTGTCAGGCGCACCGTGTGGCGCATCGCCTGTGGTCTCAGGGTCGATTTTCCGTCGCTCTGGCTATCCAGAGTAGGGTTTCTGAAGTGTTCGCCATAGACATTCACCCTGCCGCGAGGATTGGCGAGGGCGTGCTCTTCGACCATGGGACGGGGCTTGTTATCGGCGAGACCGCTGTTATTGGCGACAACGTCACCATTCTCCATCACGTTACCCTTGGCGGTACCGGCAAGCATGGCGGCGACAGGCATCCCAAAATTGGCAACGGGGTTTTGATCGGCGCCGGGGCTACCATTCTCGGGAATGTTAATATTGGCGAAGGGGCTAAGATTGGAGCCGGGGCTGTCGTGCTCATTGACGTACCGCCCAAGACTACTGCTGTTGGAAACCCCGCCAGATTGATTGGGGGAAAGCGTAATGCTACCAGATTGACTGAGAACCCCTGTAAAACTATGGATCATACGTCATTCATCGCTGAATGGTCGGATTATGTTATTTGAGAATATTTTCTGAAATTCCATTTATGGTCTAGGCCTTTTTCTTCGGAATTGCGTTTTGTCTTTCAAATAACCGGACAATGCAAGGTGTAAATTCATTCCAGAGAGCTTCGAGTGCATGTTCACTATCCTGTAAAGCAGTTATTTGAGGGCCTGGCTTAACCAGCACACTCTAAGCGTTGACCCGCTTAGGTGGCTGGTGTGGGGCCATGTACTCTGTTGCTTCCACCAACTTCCGTTTCCGTTCTCGAAGCATTCCCGTAAACTGTAACGGTCAGCAGTCAGCCACCCAACTCCCGCTCATAAACAAATTCAAATCACCGTTGCCGCGCTGCAGAAGTTCGAACGGATTAAAATAAAGAGAGCCTAGCATGGAATATAATTATTGCAGCGAAACAGAAAGGAAACTCTCTGATAGACATGTATGCAAAATGTGGAAGCACAGACAAGGCACGTGAACTCTTTGACCGAATGTGATCTCATGGAATGCCATGATTGCAAGATATACACAGAATTGAATTTGTTGAAAAGGCTTCAAGAAATTTCAAACAAATGCAATGGGCAGGTGTAAAGCCAGACTTCGGAACCTTTGCCTGCACAGTCAGGGCCAGACTTTGCAACCTTTACCTGCAGCCGAAATGCGAGTTTTGTAATAGGGTATGCAATCCGTCAAAGGATTAAGGACAGAAATTTGGTCAGATTTTGTAGTGGCAACTACCCTGGTAGACCTGTATTCAAAATGTGGAAGCATAGACAAGGGGCATGAACTGTGTGACCTGACTTTAAAAAGCATGTTTTACCAATTCATATTTCAAATTACCCTCTCATGTGAATGCCTTGTAGCCTCCACCTCCTATGCAAATCCTTCATCTTCAAAAAATCTATAATCCAACTCATCTTATTTTTTTTCGGATTTAACCAAGTGATATTCACAAAGAATCATAGGCCACAAATCAAAAACAAATTTATTTCATCCCACAATATTGATGATCCCATGTCCAAATCTCTTATTGATTATGCAATCATTAATCCCAAATCCATTAAGATCACCATACATACACATTAAATTTCCCTTCCCATCCATGTGCACAACTCAAAGAGTCTGTCCATGCACTACTAGCAACATAAAACACTACCCCCCCATTATATCATCCAAATCAATCCATCTATATCAAGAGCTTTCTCCAAAGAATGCCCACACGTCCACACCCAATTCATGATCCATGCATCCCAATTAATCCCTTCCATGATTATTTACCATCTCAAGATCTAATAATCCCTATTGAACCCATTCATGAATGGCAATCCTATCATATCGGTTCATACATATTTATTCAATCCAATTATCTTATGTTCAAAAAAACTATAACTACCATTATTCCTTACCCATCAAAAAATGGATTTTTGTCTTGATTCCAAAGTAACAAGCATCCCATCAACAATTAGATTTTTCAAAACATGTAACATCAAGGCAAAGCAATAGGCCTTCATGAGCAAGGAATCTTAGAACCCATCCAAACAAAAGAAAACCCAAAATGTTAGGGCCTTAATTATATATCTCATGACAAGTACATTTCTCACTCCTCCAATAAGGCTAAGGAAACTTCTTCCAACATAAAAATAGGTACCTCTCATCACTCCTCTCACAATATTGTTTCCACTAATAATTTCATCAAACACATCACCCCTATCAATCCCATCATCCCCCACTAATCATTTCACCAACTACATCTACAACCATCCACCCTTGCAACCCTCAATCAAGACCATCAAATGCACACATCATTGGACATATTGCAACATGATGAATCCATCACACAATTCATTGGATATCAAGATACTTTCTCCCCATGAGACTATAGCATCACATTTGGAAGCACATATAAATCTAAAATAATACACAAAAATCTAAGGACAACCACATCATAACATGTCACCATGCAATATCAATGTAAGATTTGATCCAACATTAAAATTGATTGAAAAGGCCACCAAGGCCCACCAATAAAAAATAATGTGGATCCTTATATAAAAAGAAATGCATTGAAAAGGAGCATCAAACTTTGCGTACCCATCCACTCCTCCAAAGGATCCTTCTTTCATGATTCCAAATATCCCTATATCCTTCATCCTAATCCCACATTTCTCCATATAAATCCAAGAATCCCCATCCTAAACATCCTACATCCATTTTGGGTCCCTATGTCCCAAAATTAAAAATCCCAAATTCTCCTCCTATTTCCTAAACATCCTAAGTCCATTTTGGGCCCCTACATCCCATAATCTACAATCCTAATTACCTCATCTAACTCCCAACATCCAAATCCCATACTTATAACTCAAAAATTTAGCCTCCAACATGGTGTGTGCAATTGTTAGTCCTAGTTCCCCTTGGTCTCATGGCATTCCCTCATGTTACTACCATCCCATCATTTCATCCAATCATCCTTCAACCCCTATATCCATTATCCAACATAGATCCACCATCACATCTTTGTAATTCAATATTTTACATAACTCATTACCCATTGTTCATCTCCTCATCCATTTCATCTCCCTTGGTAGCATCCTTTAATATTAGAGCTATGATAGTAGAATGTTTAAATTTTGAAGAAGCCCACTTAGCTCCATTTATAGCAACATCCATGCAAACAATGATTGTCAAAGTAATTATTTGGAAAGGGATACTATCATCACAAAAATAAATTTTTGAGCCCTCCATCCATCTCCCTAACTCCCATCCACACCAATTTATCCAAATAATTATCCTTCATGATTCATCTAGAAACTATAAATTAAGAAGAAAAAAAAATGAAAAAAGTAAAGAGAAATCATCATCCAATGGTGAAAACAATTTGTATGACACCTTGGATAAGTTCCATGATGAAAACTTGGAAAAGAGGTGTAATGTGTAAATCCCCCATCTATTTGCATCCTATACATGGGGGGAAATATTCTTCCATCATATCAAGCTCCATCTTATCTACTTCATCCTATCCATCCTCCCCATTCATAACTATCTCATCATATCCAATCCATCCTCTCCTAATTTAATATTGATATAGATAAGGGAATAATATCCAAACATATTTTGGACAATACAAGCCTTACTTTATCTACTACAACCTTCTATATCCACTACACTACATCTAGTATGGCCCATGTTATTCCTATCCACCACAGTCCTTAGAGATCACATCTTGACACTCCTTCCAACATCCTGAATACATCATTCCATAATCCATCCCATCTTGTATCTAAAAAATCCCTCTATCACTTCATCCCTTTCCATTAGTTTGGTTTTTCCTTGTCTTTAGTTCCAAGCAATTAAGTACCCTCAACACAATCCATATGCATACAATCATAATCCATAAAATATCATTAACCAATCTTGCATCATCCAAATAATCCAACAATTTTGTTTCTAGCTTTATTGCAAACCTTGACCTATTTTACTCAAATTATCATCATTAGGGATATATCATTCCGAATGCTTTTTTTGACTCATTTTCAACAATATTATTAGGATGTATTATTCATAATCATCCCATTATTCTTTTTGTCAAAAATCCTATCATCATCTTCATCATCATCATCATCAATCAAATCAATCAATTTTATCTTGCCTAGGGGAAACTTTTTTTTTGCATCATTTATGTATGTTTTCTTCTTTTCTTGCATGTATTATCATTTTTCTTGCACCTAACATAGATCTTTCCAACAATGACATCATGTTCTTCCATACCATGAGTTCTCTAACATATGCTTGTATACAACATTTCCTTTTAGGTTAGTCATTTATGCACTTGAGATATCATCACCTTGCTCCTTATACCTTGGTGCATAATTTCAAGTGCTATATTAAATAAAGGTTGTTCAAAATTCCTTAGCATGACTATGACCTAACATATATCCCTATTTATCATCCCTTTAGATATCACAACTAATTTTTATCCTAATCTTTTCATTAGGTTCCATATCCTTTTAGATTTTATCTTTATTCATCCATTTCAAGAACACACCCATGTTCTTCAAACCCATCTATCCTCTCAAGGGAGCATAGTTACTTCTCTCCTCATCACTCCTCTCCTTCTAATGACTGAGGCATCCTACAACTAGTCCTATCTCTTCTAAAGCCATTATATTTTTTTTCTTTGAAATGACATTACTTCATATAATCATGATGCCATCTCAAAGAGGGTAAATGTAGATACTTAAAAATCACCCACATCCTAGCATCACATACCAAATATTTATTTTTTAAGTGTTTATTTTTTAATTAATTGAATTAAAATAATTTATTTTGTTATTTTGATTATTCTCATAAAGTCCTAAATAAATGAATATCACATTTATTTATAATTTCCCCTTCCACCTCACATGATTTAAATACAAAATATTATTTAAATCCCAACTTTACACCTAAAATTCATAAAAGAAATATTAAAATTCCATCTTTTTCTCCATCCTCCATCTCATTACCAAATAACCAGCTTAATCCTACATATCAATCCTCTTAAATCATCTTGAGCATCAATCCACTTAATTGAAAGCCTATAAGTCTACCCTTCCATAAGCCATTTGGAGGGGTCCTAAATCTAAAACATAATGACATATTATCACTATGAGAAACCACATTATATCCTTCATTAACAATAAATCCTTTGAGCATAACCATCATTGATGTATTAAGAATTGCATGTGGATGAAAATTTGATAGTTAATTTTATTCACATTTTATAAAATATTTGTACTTAAAGTAAGGTGTTGGTAGATGTTAAATGGGTTTTTAATCTTGGGGTTTTAATCCATTTCTTATTTTATTTTATTTTATTTTTATAAATGCATATAGCTTGAAAATTGTATGGAAAAATATCTATATGTTTATTTTCATATCCCATGTTAGGTACTATTATGAAAGATAAAGTCATCTTAATAGTTTGTTTATTGGATATTTGATGTTAATTCAAGTAAATGATAGTGTCAACAAATGATTCATTCCACAATAGATTATGTTGTTATGGTTTAGTGTGTTGATGATTTTATTTGATGTTGTGCTCATCACTCAAGATTATTCCTTATTGTTTTTTTATTAAAACCCCAAGATTAAAAACCTATTTTACATTAAAAAACAAGATTAGTATAATTAAAATTAGTTTAATCTAATTCATAAGTTAATTTTAAAAGTGGTCACTTGTGTTTAAACATATTTGTGAACAAATTTTGATTCAAAATTATTGGACCATGTGATTGGTGAAAGGTACATGGTGAGATGAAGGAGAAAAAAATGAAAAAATAAAGGAAATAAGGTTTAGACTCATGGGTAGACTATTTGAGTTATGTGATTCAATGACTAAACTATTTGTTGTGAATATTTTATGATGGGACAAAAAACTCTAATCTTCTCATGAAGATGTGACCATTTGGGAGTTTTGACAACAATTGGTCACCTAAAAATCTACCCAAATCTACTTACTCCACTCTAAGCACTTGCATTGGCATGCAAAGAAGATATGAGCTATGTTTGGGTGTGTTCATAATATGTAAGTAGTTGTATGAAGAAATCCTATTATATAAAAGAATGGGGAATCTTTCCATTCAAAGGCTTCTTGGAATATTGCTCATTTGGGATGATGTATTTGCATATTTGGTATTCCATCATGTTTACTAGGTGTTGGCATTGCTTGACATTCAATCAATTATAATACACATGATTTTTAAATATTATTTTTGTGTTCAATCTCAATTATTTATTACTATTCGTAACTAACGTAAGGAGAATGGTTTAAGATGAATTTTTGGTTAATTTAAATATTCATTTGATGCTTTGTATTGTTATTATAATTTAACTCAATAAATTATTACCCTTTAAAATCTATACACTAGTAGGGTTTGGTAGTATTACGTGTCTATTTTAAAATATTTTGTTAGTAACAATGATATGAAGGGGTAGTTTTTGCCTTGTGTTAATAAAATGATATTGTTAATATTTTATATTGGTTACTATCTTCATACCTTGTCCTACAATTTGCAACTATAAAACCATACTTTGAGCTAAGCGTATCAAGGAGTTATGATTTTGTTATATTCTAGTATGAGATACCCCTTTAGAATGATTTTTTTATGATAATTTTTTATCTCTTATAAAGACCCTTGGAACAAAATGTTATCATAGTTAATGAGTCTAAATATGTCATAAAAGGGTTCACTAAGATGAATGAATGGTGAATGAGTGTGTATGGACTAGTGTTTAGACTCTTAGATATGTTAATGATGGATTGTGATAATGACTAATTAGTAGTGAAATCCTATTATGGGAATGGGATAGAATGGGAGGGATAAAGCATATTATCTAATGTATTTAATAAATGACTATGATGTTGAACCATAAATTGATACGATTACATGAGAACATAGAGTATTCCTATTCACATGTATAAACCTATCATGGTCAAATTACTAAACTTGAAAATTGAGTTAGTTGTACTATCACTAATCTATTGAAGAAAACATGCTATGAAATTATTTTTTTGGAATTATTATTATTGTACTTGCTTTAGTCTTGAATATCTTTAAATTTCACCTTTCTATCATTGTTGCATTCTGATAATGAAAGATAGTCAAACCCTATCATATTTACTCATTGCTAATTAAATTATCCCTCTTTACAATAGTATTATACTATTATGTTTTGGATAGATGCCCCAACATGGTTGTTAGATGTATATGGTTGTATTTTTTCATCTTAACTATTAAAACCGTAGAGGTAAAGCTATTATGTATCAAACACCAAAATCTTCACAAGGGAAACATTACAAATACATGTTCAATTTATTCTTGATTTTTGTTATGACATGTAGCTTCCCTTTGTTATGTACTCAATATGGTTCTCTCTAGTATGCTATTTCCTTGATATACTTCCTCTCCTTTGACTTCAACAATCACTTGGTTGGTGTCATGTATTAATATTACATTACAGTTCCTAACACTCATGATGTATGAATGTATAGTTATTTGACATTATTTTCTCTATTTTGAGAATATCAACATGTCGTTCTTATTTCTATGTTTGATTAAATTTGATGTGTATGTAGGTATTTTTCAATTTTTGTACTTGGTTGGTATCATAAAGAAGGATAATGTGAAACCTATCTGAAATGAATTTCTAAATTTCATGATATGGTTTAAATAGCATTAATATTAAGTTTCATTAATTAGAAGGTGGTGTTGTTAATTTGTAAATTATTCTAATTGTGCTAAGCAATTGTGTGTAATGAAAAATGAGTTATATAAGAATTATTGATAAATAATATTCTTGATATTAGACATTCATATTATTACCATAATACCCGCCTGGAACAGAATTGGACAACATACAACAATCGTTGCAGTACTTAAACACTGTTTAAGCCAAGCTTACTCACACCTCACCTCATATTTATCACCAACAATGTTATCTTTTTGAAAATGTGTGAAATCTTCTTATCAGCCTTTGGCATCACAGTCTCTTTTCCTATTCCATGATCAGGATGAGGAAAATTATCTTTCACATTTTGTAAGCAATGCTACTTGCTGGCTGGTTTGAAAAAAAATAGAAAGGAAGGGAAAACTTACCCTTTTTAAGTCAGGTCACACAGTTCACGCCCCTTGTCTATACTTCCACACTTTGGAAGTAGGGTAGTTGCCACTACAAAATCTGGCCAAGTTTCCGTTCTTAATCCTTTGACAGATTGTATACCCTATTACAAAACTCGCATTTTGGCACAGGCAGGGTGGCTGCAAGCAAAGGTTGCAAAGTCTGGACCTGACTGTCCAGGCAAAGGTTCCGAAGTTTGGCTTTACACAAATTCATATCTGCGTATATCCTGCAATCATGGCATTCCATGAGATCACATTCGGTCAAAGAGTTCACGTGCCTTGCCTGTGCTTCCACATTTTGCATACATGTCTATCAGAGAGTTTCCTTTCTGTTTCGCTGCAATAACTATATTCCATGCTAGGCTCTCTTTATTTTAATCCGTTCAAACTTCTGCAGTGCGGCAACGGTGATTTGAATTTGTTTATGAGCGGGAGTTGGGTGGCTGACTGCTGACCGTTACAGTTTACAGGAATGCTTTGAAAACGAAAACGGGAGTTGGTGGAAGCAACAGAGTACATGGCCCCACACCAGCCACCTAAGCGGGTCAACGCTTAGACTGTGCTGGTTAAGCCAGCCCGTTATTTGAGCTTCTCAAGGGAACTTTAAAGCAGCTATATGATTCCCCTCTTTCGACAATGAAGTATATATAATTGATTTCAGAAACAATTCCCTCTTATAACAAGATTGCTGATCAATGTATAATAAAAAAGTGTGCTGATCAATGTATAAAAGTGTCGTTCAAAGTGAATTCTCTTATTCAGATGACACAAAGAAGTCTGTTATTTTCCTTGAGGGAATTTTGTGGCGCAGAGTGTTTTCTGTTTCATGCTCGAATGATATACAGAGGTCTAATTATTTTGGATTTCTGGAGAATTCAATCCCTTTCAAGTGCTTTTTTCTTTGTCACTGAGATGCTATGCAAAAACCTGTATTAGCTGCTTGTTGTCCCACATTACTAGTATATAAGCATAAAAGTGACTGCAAAGCTTTTCTGTTAAATGGCAGTTTGCATGAAAATTTGAAATTTTGAAAATTCGAAAAAATAATTAGACCGTTTATTTTGATATATTTCTAAAATTCAAAATTTGAAAAATCAATGGACTATCTATTTTAGAGTACTTATTTGGAAAAGGGTCCTAATTTTTCATACTAGCATCTACTTTGAAAATTTAGTTATCCCCTTCATGAAACCATAGTTATTATTCTTGTGAACATTTAATCCTTTAAAAGTGTTTTCTTCTTTTTAAGGGGATGATATATAAAGAATTATATTATTTATAAGAGGTTTTTCTCATCTTTATGAAATCATAGATTTATTATTTTTAGAAGGATTTTTTTTATTTTTTAAGAAAATAGATTTTATTTTTTTATTGAGATGATGTGTAAATAATTATATTATTATTTATATGAATATTTATTTTGTTATTAGAATGATATTCAAAGGTTTTTTAAGAGATAAAAGACAAAAAGATTAGATATATTAATTTAACAATTGATTATTAAAATGATTGATGGCAATAATCAATGTTGGTTTAAATAGAGTCATCAATGAAGAATTTGGCAATAGTATTTATTTTTCACCACAAATGATAGTATACATAATTACAATATAAGAAAATTACATTAATCGAAACCATTTATTACATGTAGCATTACAACTAAAAGAGATAGTGTCAATGCACTAGAAGGAGGTCAAAATGATAAGTTTGGGGTGATAAATAGAAACCAAAACTCTATAATGAGTAGGATTTCTTGTACTAGTTTCTTATTGATGGAGACAAAAACATCAAGGAGATCCCTCAAAATGTGGTGGTTAAGGTTTTTCAATCAAAAAATAGAAATAAAGTGCAAAGTAACAATGTTAAACAATAAACGAAGATTCAATGGGGTTTTGGTTAAGCTTTTGACATGGTGAATTAAAATTTGCATTCAAAATAAATATTCTAATACATATTAACACAAAATAAATTATAATTGATCGGAAGGGGTTCAAAAAATGACTCATACTTTCACCTAATTTATATAATACTAACAATCATCTTAAGTTAGTTTAGTCCTTCATATCTCTTTTATATAATATCAATATGTATACAATAGAAAATTTAGTGTTTCATCTATAACATGTTGAATCCTTCGTTATCTATAGACACTTAAATTTTGTCACCTTAACTTTATTGTAATAATCCCATTTTAGTCACAATAGTCTCATGTTGTCTACTAGCTTGGTCATTCTAACCAATCAAATCTATCCTCATTTGTTTATTGACTAATTATGCCATTAAATAATTCTTATCATCTCATCACACCACCGATTATCAACTTCATCATGTTAAATTCCCTTGTCGATTAATTATATTAATTAATTAATCTCATTCCCCCTTTATCACCCCATGTCTACTTAATTCATTAATCATTATTAATTTTTTAATTATCTCCTAATTAATTTATCCATATATCTAATTAAAACAAAAATAAATATTTCTCCTCCCCAGAGCTAACTAATGAGTCGATCCCATAGTTCACTTATGTCAATTTAGTCAATGTCATTTTTCAAAAATCAATCAAATTATTTAAATAATTATTTAAGAAAGTGATCTCTCAATAAAATTATTTCACTAAATAATCGAGTTAGTTGATTGATCAATCAATCTAGTTAACTAGTCAATTAGGTTGACTAATCAATTAAGCTAACTAGTCAATAAAACTAGTAAAATTTATATCAAATATTTAGTACTCCAAATTGATTAAATCAATCTTGGATATTCATATTGTCATCTAGAAAATATACAAAAAATCCATTCCTTTTAGGAATCCAAAGAACTCTCTAAAATATCTCTAATCCATTTTTTAAATATTTGAGAATCCACAAATCCATTAAGATTACGAGAAAATTAAATTAAAGCTCCATCTAGTTAGAATAAAAAATTAGTATCTCTTTCATAAATTTCATTTTTATTCTAGATTCATTGTGCATGTATTTTGGCACACCCAATGGGAACATGCCAGTTCATTTAGATTCAATATATATTTTTTACATATTGTGTTTAAAAAAGAATTAAAACTTTAGCTTCTAATTTTCTCATAATGTATATCTTATTTCTTTAAAGTTTCTAATGCCTCTTTTTGAGATTTCATCCTTCCATTCAATGTTGCATACTTGGAGTAGAAATTTGAAGAACTTACACATAGAATATTAAGAAAAAAATTAGAAATATGAAATGCATTATTTTGTATAGTCTTGTACAAAAACCACTTTATAAAAGTCACTTTTTTCGAACCATACAATGCATGTGTTTGAAAACCATAATTTGACCTAAATAAAATTATTTTTCTTGATAACTTTGGTAAAATATGTATATTATATTGAATATTGATGAGGATTTTTTTTTTATAATTTGTTTCAAAATGTATTTATATAATTAAATTTTTATTGACCCTAATTGATATTTTGTAAAACCCTCATGTTTGGAAACCATAATTTGAGCTAAACTAATCATTTTTTATTATTATTTTCATTGCGTAAATAATTATCTGTAGATTGATGAAATGGATATTTTTTTAAAGAAACTTAAAAATTAAAGTTATTAAAAAAATACTAATGCCTGACATTTCAAGTTTGCAGACCCATTTCTTATAAATTAATTAATAAATAAAAAATAATCTCAAATCATTAAAAAAAATACATATTTGAAAACTAGACATTGTCATCTATAATGGGTTCTAATTTATAAACAAAATCTTTAAAAAAGTCATCAACCATATTGCTAAATTAGTTTTTTTTCTTGATATTAACATGGCCTTGTACTTTCTGGCATGCACGGTCAACTTGGGGGTTCAATCATCTAGTTTTGTTGAGGTGGCAACAGCGTTCCATGACATACAAATTGCCATACAAGTTGGGCTTTCAAATTTGGTTATACAAGGAGATTTTAAAAACACGACTCCCTTGCTGACGGGGAAAGCCTTTCCCTATTGGACCCTCCAGGACCTCGTGTCCTCAGCTTGTAATCTCATGATTTCCCTTGAAAATTGTAGTGTTAATCATGTGTATACGAGCGGTAATAAAGTTGTCAACGCGTTAGCAAATCTTGGAGCCTTTACTCCAAATTTAATAATATGCAATAATATCCTCCATATCCCAATTTAGGTGCTCGAATTAATTCAACATGATGCTAAAGTATTGTCAAAATGAGATCGAGTTGGATACAATGTCATCTCTTATCGATAGTTTCCACACTCCTCAATTATGGCAACTTAAGCTCTCTAATCCATATTTTCATATATACATTTACTTGCAGCTCTGGTTTTCGTATAGCCATTTCTACAGTTTGGTATTAGCTTGCTCTAAAATTTTTGATTTTAATGATGGGAGGTGATTTGTTTCAAGTGAACCCACTAGTTGCAAGGGATGGAAACAAGACAAAGAGGTTTGGTCCATTCTGGAACAGGGGCAAGCTGGCTTTGTTTGTGGAGGGTATGCAGGGGCGTGACCCCAAAATTTTTATGGAATTTTCTAATTCTTGGGTGAACAACACTATTATTGTTGAAGGGATTTCCTTCATGGTGACTCCTGAGCTAATTGCGGAGGTGACGGGGCTCTCTCTAGAAGGGGTGTGCATCCCTCGTAAGTCGAAAGGCCATTACTAGAAAGACATGGAATTTTTTTGAAAGAGGGCAAGAGGGTGAATAGATTACAGAATGGATTTAACTACACAAAGCTACTTGACGTTTGGAGCAAAATTGTAGAAGTCCTTAAGAGGTATGTTGGTTCCACCACTTTCACACTCATCTTTTCCCTATGCTTAATCATCTTATGTATAATGTTAAAATAAACTTTTCCTTTTGCCTTCTATCCTCACTTGAGAAATCTATTAGAAATTTCCAAGCTAAATGCAAGAAATTACCCATTCACCAGACCTTATTTACCATCTCTACAAGTTTCATTTTGCAGTGTTACCCTCCCTTGCCACTATTAAAAAGAACACTCTGACCATTCACAACCCAACCAATCCCTCTGTGGACCCTAGCCCCTCTAGTACACTGGATGAAACCCCTCCTTCCATTCTTCATAGCACCTAGGCCTGAGATAAAGCCCTTGTTAATGAAAATCCTCCTAACCCCATCAAATGTACCCTTTGTTGAAACCCATGCCTATTTCTACTTTTGGGTCAGAGGAGTCCAACAACTCTAACGATAATGAGTCATGGAATCCCACCCTAACCAAATCCCCTATACACTCTTCTACTCATGTGAATGCATGTCTTTGATGTTCCCAACACCTCCCATGTTTCTAACCCTAACCCTCAAAATTCTTCCAACCTATGCATCAATCTAGAGGAAACCAAAATTGGACCTAGGTTGATTCATGGCTCTAGTGACCCCCTCTATAAAAAAATCAATGAAATCTTATAGATAATTAATGTCCAAAAAGATATGAAATGGCTCTTGGGCCAGCTGGTAACGACTAAAGAAAGAATTCAAATTATGGAAGGCAAGGTTTTGGAGCAGTAGGTCCCATGCCTGAGGGAGGAGGAGAACAAGGGGCATTGGGACATGATTGTGTCTCTAACTAAGTCATTCGAGAGATGGGTGATTTGGGAGAAGGAGATAGAAGATTTGTGTGCCATTGTTGGTACTAAGGAAGATAAAAAAGAATTTACCAATTGAGATTGATGCTATCCATTAGAACTAAGAGAAAACCATGTAATTCCTCAAGGTCATCACCGATTAAGTAAAAAAATCATGAAGAACACTGCCCTCACCCTTCAGGTTTTTCAGGATGAATTAAGGAAGTGCCAGGGGAAATAGGTTATTGATGATGGTCTGAAGGATGGTCATATGTAGAAGAAGAAAGGTAAAATGACAGATACCTCAGATCATGATGTCATGGTCAATACTCAGGCCATTCAATAGGTGCCTATGAATTTTGAAAAGAAGCTCCAATTTCTGCCTAGGAATGGAATGCGGTCACTGGTCTTATGTTGTTGGCAGACCTATAGTTGTCATGTGGTCTTGTGCTGGTCTCAATTTTATGTTCTTTCTTTGTTTTTTTTTGATGGTTGAACTATTTAAGTTTAAGTTTATGTTTTAGTTTCTGAGTTTCTCACTTCTTGTGAGTTCCTCCTTTGCCTCTATGCTTGTTTTGTGATGGGTACTATCCCTTCTAGTTTTAATCTAATAATCACATGGCCTTGCACTTGTAGGTCCAAGGTTAAGGGTTAGGTCATCATACCTTTTCTAAGCCTAAAACCAAATGAAAAACATATATTGTGAGTTTTAAACTTTTTTGGAATGATTACAGGTAAAGGTACAAAGTTGTGTCACACTTTTATAAAGGAACCGACCAATGCTGATCTAAATTTTAAACTTGAATCACAAGATTGTGGCATTTATGCTTTGAATTTTGAATGATGTAAACTAATAAAATGTTTACTTTTTAGTATATTTTATGTTAATGATATCAAGTTTCCACAATCCATATCGTTAATGTTGCATCTGTTTCTGGATTAGATTATATTTTATGTTTTTATTTTTTTTATGAAATTAAAAAATTATTTGAATAGCATTTTTTATAAATTAACACTATAATTTAGTTGTTGATAAAATGCTAAAAAATGGCGTTACATGAGACGTCAAACTTTATATAGTAAATTTTCTTTTTTTTTTTCCTTCAAAATTTTTGTGTATATTTATAACTTGAAACTTTAGGGCATGGATTTTTTTTTTCAATTTTAATAAATATATATTTGTAAATAAATTTTAAATGTGTGTATTGAAGCATAGTTGTTTCCACTCGACGTCAACTTTTATATTTAATATTTATCAAAAAAAGAAAATAAATTATACTATCTTAATCTAGATTCTTTTATCTAGGGCATCATATTTTTTTAAAAAAAAATTAATACGTTTTAGTATTTTTCTTGACATGGTAATCAACCTAATATTTTTTGTGCTAATAATCTACTTTTAGTAAAAAATAAAAAATAAAATAAAAATAATAATTGAACTATTAAAATAAATATATATATGAAAACTACACTTATGGGTCTGCAAAAGGGTATTTTTAAATTTAAAAAATATATATATTTATATGAGTAGGAGTTGTTGAAACATTAAAATTTTCAAATAATTTCATTTTTTTAGTAAATTGGCCTCAGAGTGGTGCTACATATGTATTCAGCCAACAATTTTAGTTGGAAAAGTTGTGGACATATTCAACTTATCTAGAATGAATCTTACTAGATCATATGTTTGACCAAAATTGAATTTTAGTTAGAAATACTAAAATTCACTTGTGCTAATAAGTTGGCTGAAAGTGTGACACAGCTTTGTACTTTTACCCTTACCCACATTAAAACAGACACCTATTCTTAAAAATGAAGGGGAAACTGTTTTAAAGCTAAAAAATGGCACTTCCCCTAAACATGGGCCCAACTTCTTGCACTTACCCTAGTCTCTGATCACTTTCAAATTTATTTGAATCATTATTTAATTTTGACATCGATGTGAGAATTATTTAGCATGTTTTTTGTTGAAGATGAGAAGATCTTCATCCCCATGTAGAAGATTTTACAATATTTTCTAACAATCTATTTATAGATTAAGTGTAATATATCCTTTATTAATAAAATATCATGATGGGACAAAATCATATATTTCATCTCCCATGGGATAGGAAAATAAAATTAAAAAATGACTTTATAATATTTAAATGTCTTAAGAGTTCACATGTTATGGGGTTGAGAGTGCTATGTAATAAAGTTTATTAATTTAAAGTGTCGTTGAAAAATAGGTTCATGTGTGGGTATATTTTCGAGGGGAAAAAGAAACAATTTGAAACTTACCTATTGAATCAAAGCTTGGGATCAAGAGTGGTAAAAAAAATTATCCTTCAATTTTACTTGAATAGATTGGACACCTTGTTCATCTATCTCTAGAGATTGGAGGATAAAAACCTACTAATTTCAATAGCTGGTTAGTGGATGAAAAACATTGAACTAGTAATGGACAATTTCACACAAATATATAATTGAGCTTCACTGAATTATAGTTTGGTCAACTCCTATAACACATATTTGTTAGATTTTAAGGTGGCTCTCTTAGTTCTTAGGTTTTGTAACTCTAAGGTGGCTCTTGTAGCACCATTGGTTGTAGATTCATCATTTTTTTTATAAAAATATTATTGTTGTTGCTCCTAAAATTCTAGCATACTAAATTGATTATAAGTACAATTTTATTCTAATAAGAAGAGCAACTAGCTATTATAATTTTTTGTGTTGACCATCTATTTTTTCATAATTCATTTTTGTATATTCTATTAAGTATATTGCATATTACAGTAGATCTAATTTTAATTAATATTTAATCATTGATATTCTATGGAGTTAAATCATTATAAATCTATAATGTCCTAACCAAGGATATTATAATGGTATCAAATTCATGATATTATCATCTTGTATGGAAAACAATCAAAACTCTACATTTTCTAGTTGGTATTAGGAATTTGGAGGGAGAAGCTATGGATTGTTTGGTTGAGCTAATAAAGAAATTGGACAAGCTAATAAAAATTAGAATAGATGCAAGATCTAGTGATGAAAATATAAAGGAATATAAAAGAGTTGGGAGAGAAAGAGATAAGATTAAAACTCAAAATATTAATATGGGGGAGATCAAGGATTATGATCCAAAAGAATAATTCATGAAGGAAGGAGATAAGTCAAAAATATATTTACAAGAAATTGTCAAGGACCAAGAATCCTTGGAAATTTTTTTTGAAGGAAAATGAAAATTCTAAGCCAATGATCACCAAAAGGACTACATTACTATATTTGTTAATAAAACAGATAAAAATCCATCCTAAACCACCTCCTCCAAGACATTAAGATAAAAATTCCCATATCACAAGAAATGCAGATGAAAGAAAAAATAAAATTTGAATAAAAAAGCTTTGCTTCCCATGCAAAGAACCTTGGGAGAAGAGTCACATATATAAAAACAAAGGACAAATTCATGTCATGGATTTAATTTTAAATAAAGATTTAAAAATAGAGAAGGAGATAGAGAATATCTTGTAACTATTGTCAAATGCACTAGAGGCAAACTTAAAAGATAGGGCCAAAGAAGATTATGTAGATCATAAGCCAAAAGAAGAAGAAAGATGAAAACTAGAGCTACTCAAAATTTAGAAGGAACAAATAGGTCACCAAAAATAGAAACGATCTATCATACAAGCTTAAAGTGAAGGATCCTTGATAGAAAAAAGGTATGCTAGTAACTTCTAGCAAACAAAATGTTTGCATTAATGAAGTCAAAGAGAAATAGACATTACACATTGAATGCAAAATATATATAATTGAAATTAATCTTCTAAAGATTGAGCCTCTACCCATAAATATAATTTTATAATCATCATGTTGGTAGGGAATGAAATTGAAGAATTTTTTTTATTCTAACAAGTTCAAATTCTTAATCACAAGGATTGTTGTTTTGAAGTAAATTTCGTAGCTAAAGAAGGTAAGATCTCTTGCTAACCCTATAATTTTAGCTCAAGTGAGAGTACAAATTTTTGGAAGCCATCTCATTCTTACCATCAAGAAAGACATTATAGGAAGATGGAAAGAATGAAAGGTATAAATCATAGTGAAGGGAAAAAATATTATTTAGCTCAAATATAAAAGAATGTATGAATAAGGATTTTGGAATCCAGTAATAATTTTTTCCAAGAAAATGTAGAAATAGAAAAGTGCCTTCTTCAATATATATTATGCATTATGATATGCAATCTAGGTGATATTTTAAAATGTTTGAAGATTAAAACTTTTAATAAGTTAAATGACATTATTGTTGGTAAGTTTATCAAAATATTCTTTTTTCCAAGATGAAGATCCAATTTCGTTATAGATGAGAATAAGGAAAACATTGTGAATGATAATAGAATTAAGTGGTTTTAAATCAAGGGGAAAATACAATGAGTTATGGAGTGCCACTTCCTATTTGACAATAGTAATGGATTAATTTAAAATTCACATAAGAAAACTCATGTTGCATCATGTGTCTTATCATCATCATCCTACCCAAATATATAGTACCTTAAAGAATTCAACCATCAGAGAATTTTGTATCCATGATAAAGATCACATTAATAAGAACATTCCCACTTATCTATAGTTTAAAATCAAATATCTATTGAAAAAAACACATCACTAGAAAATTTAGACAAGCTAAAGATTGTCATGGATTTAAACCTAAGAATGTTGAGGAATTCTTTTTTGAAGGAAAATAAAAATTCTAAGCCAATGATCACCAAAAGGACTACATTACTATATTTTTTAATAAAACAAAGAAAAATCCATCCTAAACCACCTCCTCCAAGACAATAAGAGAAAAATTTCCATATCACAAGAAATGAAGATGAAAGAAAAAATAAAATTTGAATAAAAAAAATTTGCTTCCCATGCAAAGAACCTTGGGAGAAGAGTTGCATATATAAAAACAAAGGATAAAATCACTAGAGACAAAATTAAAAGATAGGGCCAAAGAAGATTATGTAGATCATAAGCCAAAAGAAGAAGAAAGATGAAAACTATAGCTACTCAAAATTTAGAAGGAACAAATAGGTCACCAAAAATAGAAACGATCTATCATGCAAGATTAAAGTGAAGAATCCTTGATAGAAAAAAGGTATGCTAGTAACTTCTAACAAATAAAATCTCTACATTAATGAAGTCAAAGAGAAATAGACATTACACATTGAATGAAAAATATATATAACTGAAACTAATCTTCTAAAGATTGAGCCTCTACTCATAAATATAATTTTATAATCATCATGTTGGTAGCGAATGAAATTGAAGAATTTTTTTTATTCTAACAATTTCAAATTCTTAAACACAAGGATCGTTGTTTTGAAGTAAATTTCTTAGCTAAAGAAGGTAATATCTCTTGCTACCCCTATAATTTTAGCTCAAGTGAGAGTACAAATTTTTGGAAGCCATCTCATTCTTACCATCAAGAAAGACATTCTAGGAAGATGGAAAGAATGAAAGGTATAACTCATAGTGAAGGTACAAAATATTATTTAGCTCAAATATAAAAGCATGTATGAATAAGGATTTTGGAATCCAGTAATAATTTTTTCCAAGAAAATGTAGAAATAGAAAATAACCTTCTTTAATATTGATTATGTAGTATGATATGCCATCTAGGTGATATTTTAAAATATTTGAAGATTAAAACTTTTAATAACTTAAATGGCATTATTGTTGGTAAGTTAATCAAAATATTCTTTTTTCCAAGATGAAGATCCAATTTCGTTATAAATGAGAATATGGAAAACATTTTGAATGATAATAGAATTTGGTGATTGTAAATCAAGGGGAAAATGAAATGAACTATGGAATTCCATTTCCTATTTGACAATAGTGATGGATTAATTTTAAATTCACATAAGAAAACTCACATCATGTGTCTTATCATCACCATCCTACCCAAATATCTAGTACCTTAAAGAATTCAACCATCAGAGAATTTTGTATCCATGATAAAGATCACATTAATAAGAACATTCCCACTTATCTATAGTTTAAAATCAAATATCTATTGAAAAAAGCACATCACTAGAAAATTCAAACAAGCTAAAGATTGTCATGGATTTAAACCTAAGAATGTTGAGGAATTCTTTTTTGAAGGAAAATAAAAATTCTAAGCCAATGATCACCAAAAGGACTACATTACTATATTTTTTAATAAAACAAAGAAAAATCCATCCTAAACCACCTCCTCCAAGACAATAAGAGAAAAATTTCCATATCACAAGAAATGAAGATGAAAGAAAAAATAAAATTTGAATAAAAAAAATTTGCTTCCCATGCAAAGAACCTTGGGAGAAGAGTTGCATATATAAAAACAAAGGATAAAATCACTAGAGACAAAATTAAAAGATAGGGCCAAAGAAGATTATGTAGATCATAAGCCAAAAGAAGAAGAAAGATGAAAACTATAGCTACTCAAAATTTAGAAGGAACAAATAGGTCACCAAAAATAGAAACGATCTATCATGCAAGATTAAAGTGAAGGATCCTTGATAGAAAAAAGGTATGCTAGTAACTTCTAACAAATAAAATCTCTACATTAATGACGTCAAAGAGAAATAGACATTACACATTGAATGAAAAATATATATAACTGAAACTAATCTTCTAAAGATTGAGCCTCTACTCATAAATATAATTTTATAATCATCATGTTGGTAGCGAATGAAATTGAAGAATTTTTTTTATTCTAACAATTTCAAATTCTTAAACACAAGGATCGTTGTTTTGAAGTAAATTTCTTAGCTAAAGAAGGTAATATCTCTTGCTACCCCTATAATTTTAGCTCAAGTGAGAGTACAAATTTTTGGAAGCCATCTCATTCTTACCATCAAGAAAGACATTCTAGGAAGATGGAAAGAATGAAAGGTATAACTCATAGTGAAGGTACAAAATATTATTTAGCTCAAATATAAAAGCATGTATGAATAAGGATTTTGGAATCCAGTAATAATTTTTTCCAAGAAAATGTAGAAATAGAAAATAACCTTCTTTAATATTGATTATGTAGTATGATATGCCATCTAGGTGATATTTTAAAATATTTGAAGATTAAAACTTTTAATAACTTAAATGGCATTATTGTTGGTAAGTTTATCAAAATATTCTTTTTTCCAAGATGAAGATCCAATTTTGTTATAAATGAGAATATGGAAAACATTTTGAATGATAATAGAATTTGGTGATTGTAAATCAAGGGGAAAATGAAATGAACTATGGAATTCCATTTCCTATTTGACAATAGTGATGGATTAATTTTAAATTCACATAAGAAAACTCACATCATGTGTCTTATCATCACCATCCTACCCAAATATCTAGTACCTTAAAGAATTCAACCATCAGAGAATTTTGTATCCATGATAAAGATCACATTAATAAGAAAATTCCCACTTATCTATAGTTTTAAAATTAAGTATCTATTGAAACAAACATATCACTAGAAAATTTAGACAAGCTAAAGATTGTCCTGGATTTAAACCTAAGAATGTTGAGGAAATTTTTTTTGGGGGAAAATGAAAATTCTAAGCCAATGATCACCAAAAGGACTACATTACTACATTTGTTAATAAAACAAATAAAAATCCATCCTAAACCACCTCCTCCAAGATAATAAGAGAAAAATTCTCATATCACAAGAAATGAAGATGAAAGAAAAAATTAAATTTGAATAAAAATAATTTTCTTTCCATGCAAAGAACCTTGGGAGAAGAGTCACATATATAAAAACAAAGGACAAATTCATGTCATGGATTTAATTTTAAATAAATATTTAAAAATAGAGAAAGAGATAGAGAATATCTTGTAACTATTGTCAAATGCACTAGAGACAAAATTAAAAGATAGGGCCAAAGAAGATTATGTAGATCATAAGTTAAAAGAAGAAGAAAGATGAAAAATAGAGCTACTCAAAATTTAGAAGGAACAAATAGGTCACCAAAAATAGAAACGATCTATCATTCAAGCTTAAAGTGAAGGATCCTTGATAGAAAAAAGGTATGCTAGTAAATTCTAACAAATAAAATGTCTACATTAATGAAGTCAAAGAGAAATAGATGTTACACATTGAATGAAAAATATATATATATAATTGAAATTAATCTTCTAAAGATTGAGCCTCTACCCATAAATATAATTTTATAATCATCATGTTGGTAGGGAATGAAATTGAAGAATTTTTTTTATTCTAACAAATTCAAATTCTTAATCACAAGGATTGTTGTCTTGAAGTAAATTTCTTAGCTAAAGAAGGTAAGATCTCTTGCTACCCCTATTATTTTAGCTCAAGTGAGAGTGCAAATTTTTGGAAGCCATCTCATTCTTACATGCCAAGAAAGAAATTCTAGGAAGATGGAAAGAATGAAAGGTATAACTTATAGTGAAGGGAAAAAATAAGTTACCTTTATTCCCTTCTTAAGATTTCACGTTAGTTTGCATAATGTGACATTTAATAATTATATTAATTATTAAATGTTTTCCTATTAGGGCTTCTATTAGGGTTTTTCCTATTAGGGTTTTATTAGGGTTTGCATGATCTCCTTTTTATAAGGATTGATCCCATTGTATTTCATATCAATTCATTCTCTCATTCTCTCTGATATATACATTTTCAGTTTTCAGAGAACCCTTGCTTGTTTGTCTCCATCTCTTCTTTTGTGATAGGTTATTTGCATGGAGGTGATCTTTGGGGTTTGTGGTGTTGTATTTTCTCAACTCCTACATGTATGTATTAGGATTTTGGAATCCAGTAATAATTTTTTCCAAGAAAATGTAGAAATAGAAAAGCACCTTCTTCAATATTGATTATGGAGTATGATATGTGATCTAGGTGATATTTTAAAATATTTGAAGATTAAAAAGTTAAATGGCATTATTGTTGGTAATTTTATCAAAATATTCTTTTTTCCAAGATGAAGATCCAATTTCGTTATAGATGAGAATAAGGAAACATTGTGAATGATAATAGAATTTGGTGGTTGTCAATCAAGGGGAAAATGCAATGAACTATGGAATGCCACTTCCTATTTGACAATAGTGATGGACTAATTTAAAATTCACATAAGAAAACTCACATCATGTGTCTTATCATCGTCATCCTACCCAAATATCTAGTACCTTACAGAATTCAACCATCAGAGAATTTTGTATCCATGATAAAGATCACATTAATAAGAAAATTCCCACTTATCTATAGTTTTAAAATTAAGTATCTATTGAAACAAATATATCACTAGAAAATTTAGACAAGCTAAAGATTGTCATGGATTTAAATCTAAGAATGTTGACTTTGGTGTTGCCCTTGTTGTCACCCTCCCCTATATTGTAAGCATCTCTAATAGGATCTCAAAAATCCTTCTTAATCTAAAGAATTAAAATATGACTACAAACCTTTTTCCACTATCAAAATCCTCATTCCTGCAACCAAATAATAAAGAAATGTTTCCCAACGTGTGGGCCTATAAGATTGACTATTCTTGTGGGAATCCATATATTGAAAATATCGATCATTCCATAAGCATAAAATGAAGAAATAAAGTGATAATATCAACCATGATTTGGTCACTAAATATATCCTTGTTGAACACTCCCCCAACACTAAACACCACATTTACTTAGGCTCCAAATAATTCCTAGTGAAAGAATATATATTTTAAGAGCTTTCTCAAAAAGATTATCCTAATTAAAAACCACCCCAAAAACCTCAATAATCATTATGGTTGAAGCCTCATTTTTTTGTAGCATCCTTTGTTAAATCCCTTAGAACTAATCCACCTTTCATTTTATATTTCTCTCTTCTTCACTCCTCCTTGGTCTTTCTTTTGGTCTTGCACACCTAGTACCCTACCTTAGCTCAAGAATCATGGGAAGTTTTCTTCTTGTCTCATCATCCTTTTCCTTCATTCTCCTATTGTATTTTTTCCTTCATATTTTCTTAGCACTTGTTTCCCCTTCTCTCCACTCCCTATCTTCTTATGCTTATCCTTGACCCTTTTGGTATATTTTTAGTCTCCTTTTCATGTTTGTGTTGGTTTAGAGATTTCTTCTTCATCTCATTAATGATTCATTGTATCATGTTTGTTATAAGTTAAATATTCTTTATGTGTTCATAATGTGTGCTACTTTTTTTTTCATCCTTTCATATTTATTTCACTTGTCCCTTAATATATTGATCACAATAATTTCAACTCTTCCTTGCTAATTTATTGTCACCTTGATTGTCTAGTACAAAAGAGATTTTGAATTAATAGGAAATTATAATAACTTAAGCTTTATCTTGATAATTTCTCCTTTCATTTTTTATTCAAAATTTCTATGATTATCCTATCTTTTCCATTAGAGAACGTTTCTAAATATTACAATTTTTACAATAATAACATTTAAAATTTATGTAATTATGTTTAGAGGTATTTTACAATGCTAGCAAGGTATGGAGTCGCATGTCATGACTATGCACATGAAAATTAAAATATGCTTGACATATATTTAAAATGGCAAAATCGAAAAACATGAAAGTTAGGGGCAAGAAGGAAAACAATTATATTCCAAAGAGATAAATTCAATAAGAGAAAAACATAAAAAATAGAAACTAATATAAGCAATTTAGACTAGTTCTATGTGATATTGGGTTGACATCAATGTTAGTTGGATTTATATTATCTTTTCTTATGCTATTTGATATATGAATTTGTAGTAAACTATACATGTTCTTGAATGTTGTTCTAATATATAGGGCATTTCTTGTATCTACCTAGTAAACTTCATTTTTTTCTTGTACCCACCTTTTCTCAAGGAGGAAATCATTCTTAAATTATACAATTTAGATGCCAATATATTCAACATCTCATATAATATTTGTAGAAACCATCCTAAATAGAATTCTAAATGGAAGTTTTGCATTTTTTATCAACTAACGACTTTGTCGTGGTTCAAAAATGGAAGTATGGCTCCTTTTTAGTCTTTGTCTTATATATTGGTTAGATAGGAACATGTAACCTTGTGAGTAAAGATTATTCTAGGTGTTAAATTTTAATACATGGAGGAGTGCAATGGTAGCTATGTGTCTTCTCCTAAAGGTGATGCAGTATCATTGGTGGTTTGCAAAGGTTCCTTCAAGTGTGTTGTCAATCCTATGTGTGGTATTGATCATAGGAGGGTTACTCAAGCTAATAAGACCACTCCAAACTTTTAATATACTTTTTATTTATCCCACCTTAAATATTGGTTTTTCAAAAAAAAATTGTAATCATATTTATAATTTTTTAACATTTCTGATACTATAAATTTTGGATCAATTTTGACAATTTCATTTTATAATCAGATAAAAAAAACCTCAATAGTTTAAAATCTAATTAAAATTAGTTAGTTAAAGGTCTTCAACTATAATAAGATTCAGATAAACCCAATATATAATATAAAACATGAACTGTTTTTAAATAAAAACAAAAAAAATAGTACGCATCGGTACCACAATTTCGCAAAACTCAACTCCCAATCATATTTGCCAGAGGAAGCTTCGTTTTAAAAATATGTTCGTCATCCTTTACGTATGGCGAAAAGTAAAATACATAAAAAACAATCCTTCGATCCATACAATAGCAAGCCCGGCAAATTTGACCACTGTGTACAAGAATCCCCAGGTAGCGGATATACGAATTGCCATCATACTTTATTGATTCGTTACGATATCGTCTGCATTCAGAAACGTTATTGGTTTGCTTCCCCTTCAAGAAAAGGGCCAGGGACTCGAGCCGTCACATAATTGAGGAAGTTGCGTGTAAGGTCTCTCGCTTGTGCTATAAAATCCCTTCCTCACAGGGGGTAAAATCATGGGAGTATGCAAATAATCTTTTTGCGCAGAAAATGGGAATCGTGTACAAGGAAGAGGACGAGATATGGGAGCAGCTGCGGCGAGAGGCGGAAAAGGAAGCAGAGGCGGAGCCGGTCCTGGCAAGCTACCTGAACGCCACCATCCTCGTCCACGAGACAATGGAAAGCGCGCTGGCGTTCCATCTGGCCAACAAGCTGTCGAGCTCCATGCTACCTAGCACGCTGCTCTACAACCTACTGGTGGACGTGTTTACAGAAAACCCTAACATATGCCATGCTATTCGAGCCGACATTCGCGCCGTCAGAGACAGAGACCCGGCCTGCGTTTCCTATTTGCACTGCGTGCTCAACTTCAAGGGTTTTCTGGGGTGTCAGGCGCACCGCGTGGCGCATCTCCTGTGGTCTCAGGGTCGATTCTCCGTCGCTCTGGCTATCCAGAGTAGGGTTTCTGAAGTGTTCGCCATGGACATTCATCCTGCCGCGAGGATTGGCGAGGGCCTGCTCTTCGACCATGGGACGGGGCTTGTTATTGGCGAGACCACTGTTATTGGGGACAACGTCACCATTCTCCACCACGTTACGCTTGGCGGTACCGGCAAGCATGGCGGTGACAGGCATCCCAAAATTGGCAACGGGGTTTTGATCGGCGCCAGGGCTACCATTCTCGGGAATGTTAATATTGGCGAAGGGGCTAAAATTGGTGCCGGGGCTGTTGTGCTTATTGACGTACCGCCCAAGACTACTGCTGTTGGAAACCCTGCGAGATTGATTGGGGGAAAGCGTAATGCTACCAGATTGACTGAGAACCCCTGTAAAACTATGGATCATACTTCTTTCATCGCTGAATGGTCGGATTATGTTATTTGAGATTATTTTCGCAAATTACACTTATGGTCTGGGCTGTTTGTTTCTGAATTGCGTTGTCTTTCAAATATCCGGACAATGTAAGGTGTAAATTCATTCGAGAGTGCTTCGAGTGTATTACACCATCGTGTAACGCAGTTATTTGAGCTTCTCAAGGGAAGCATGAATCAGACATCGTATTTAAATATAGATAATTGATTTCAGAAATAATCTTTAAAAATTGATTTTAAAAATAATATTTTAAATTCATTGAGTTTGAATGTACGTCATTTTATAAAACAGTTGTCTGAACTTTTCAAGAAAACTTTAAATCAATTATATCATTTGTTTTCTTTATGATGAATTAAATGTTAAAACTAAAATATATGTACATTTCAGAAACAATCTTTTTAAATTCCTTCATTTTCTCTTATAATGAGATTGCTGATCAATGTATAAAAGTGTCTCTGAGTGCATTCTCTTATTCAGATGATACACAAAGAAGTCTGTCTTCTTTTTTTTTTGAGGGAATTTTGTGGCGCAGAGTGTTACCTGTTTCATGCTGGAATGATATACAGAGAGCTTTATTATTATTCTGGATCTCTACAGAATTCAATCCCTTTCAAGTGCTTTTTCTCTGTCACTGAGATGCTACGCAAAAACTTGTATCAGCTTGCTTCAGCCCTTAATTTTATTCAGAGGACAGTCTCATGGAATTGGGAAAACTGCAGGTAGAGGAATATAATCAATCTTTTTTGTAAAACAGGAGTCACAGGTAACTAGCATGGCCGTTTGCATGAAATGAATTTGAAATTTTGAAAATTCGAAAAAATAGTATACCGTTTATTGTGTTATAGTTTCTAAAATTCTAAATTTTGAAAAAGCAATGCACCATCTATTTTAGGGGAGAGGGGCCAATAGTCGTGCGGGTTAACTTCGTCAGCATGTAGCGATTGATTGGAATATTGTAGGACCTTCGTTTTTTTTTCATTTTTTTTTTAAATGTAGACTAGCCTCTTATCTATCTATAACTAAGGTTTGGAGGTGTGACTCATCATGCAACTTGCCACATCAACGCATCTACTGAGAAGTGTCCAAAATTTGACTTTTGAAAGATTCAACCAAAACTTAATCATGCTACCCCTAATAGTTGAACACAAAATATCATTTGTTGATTGTAAAATATCATATTTTTATTTAAAATAATACTTATATGCAACTTAAATGGACCAAATACCTATTGGTAACCATAAATCCTTGTTTTCTCTACCTTCTATATTTAACACAAATGGACCAATAGTTGAACACATAAAAACTATTTGTTGTTATAAAAACAACACATAATTATTTAAATTATAACTTATATCAAACAAAAATGGACCAATAGTTGAACATTAAAACTTTTGGAAAATCCTTCACATTTATTGAAAAAATACATGGTTTTTATTGTGCTCACCTTTTATATTTGTGATAGGACAAACTATTAATATTAAATATTCCAATGCTTGTACATTGCTACCCCAATAGTTGTACACATAAGAACAATATTTGTTCATATGATAACAATACTTGTTTAAATGAGTGTCTTATTTTATCAAATAAACATTTAATTTTATAGATGACACACTTATAGTGGATAGTTTAGATATTTTATTTGAGACAAAAAAATATTTATTTCACTTGTTCATGAATGTATTTATGTTTTTTTTACTTGAACAACTATTGGTCCCATAATGTCACGTATTTGGTAATATTTTGTTTAATATGTGAAATGAATATATACAAGATATAATATTAATTCATTCTAGTATTGATATGAATAATCACAATTGACTGCATGACTATTGGACCCCACATGACAATTGACTCCTCTCCCCTAATATAATTTGAGAAAAAAATCACTTTCACTTAAAACACTTATCTTCGTTGAAAGAATTAAAAAATCCATGGGCTCACTTATTTTTTCTAATTTTTCTTACCTAGCCCATCCATAAGAGAAGATTTAATCTTTTAAAGGAAGAAATTTAAATAATTATATTATTATTCGATAGAGGATTTGTTCTTCTTCATGAAGCAATCGTCTTATTAATTTCTAGAGGATTTTTTTATTTAAATTCTTTCTTATTGAGATGATATATAAAAACTTAAACTCTTATTCATAAGAGGATTTAATTTCTTATTAGGATCGTCTTAAAAAAGTTAGATATTTGAATTTGACAATTGATTATTATAAATGATAGATGACAAGAAAGTATAGGTGCATGGTTATCAAAATTCCATGTTTTCTTTTTTGAAAATCATAATTTATTGATGATTATTTCTTTAGTATGAAAAATAAATTTTGAGAAAAAAGAGATGTAAAGGTTAATCTAAATTGCATCTATAAGTCCTAAACTATTATCTTGATTTCTTTTTTGAATATTTATCTTTGTTATAAGACAAAATCAAAGGGGATGAAAATTGACTCAAATGATATTATAGTTCATGAATATCTTATTAGTTATATAAGTTTTCATGTATGTATATATGATGTATTGTGTAAAATAAAGATTTAATTCTCTATGAATGCGATTGGTACCTAAGGCCAATATTGGGATATTCTTGAGTCCTTTATAAAGAATTCCCTCTTATCTTGCATGGTTGTATGGAATAAAGATTTTAAAATTCTTTGAATGGTTAAAAGGATTGTGAAAGTAGATTGTGACCTTTTCCTCTAAGAATTAGTGTTATAGATATTTGTAAACTAAAAGTTTGTGACAATTACTCCAATTGAAAATAGTAGGGAGAACAAATTGATCTTGTCTGAGATCCCACCTTACATTAGGTTGCTACAATTAAAACTTTGTCCATAATTCCTTGGTCTGTCATGCAAGCATGCATATATGTATTATGTATTTGAGTCACCTTGTCCTTTCCTTAAATATTGGATGATATTGCAATAAACTTCCATTCTCCCTTTTATGTCCCTGACAACATAAAATAATCAAACTATGATTTAATGATGATAATATATTAGGTTGCATTAAGAAGTGATCATGAGAATGACCATGACTACAAGCTTATAAGAGACAACTTAGAAGGTCTTAAAATGTTTAAACAATTATGCTTTAGTATTTCAAACCTCTCCTCTATTACGATTTGTGATAGATTATGATTTTATTCTTTTAGTATTTTTTAGTGTAGTTCATAAAGCAAGAGGATCAAGTTGAAAAAAGACTAGAATTTGAAATTATAAAATCCTCTCTTATTTCTATGCTTACATTTTATGTGTGTCAAGGATTTTGATAGATAGACAACAACATTTGCATGGTATTGATCTTAGAAGAAAGAGAGAAAACATATAGATGGTGTTGGAAGCAAAATAGACTAATTATACCAACAATATATGGCATGGATCCTATTTAATAAAAAGGGTAAGTACATTGAATTCAGATTTTGGTAGAGATTTGTTAAGAAGACTCAAATTAGAAAATACAATAGTAAAAAGATGAATTTTCTAAAAGATTTTTTTTTGTTATAATATGTTTGTCAAACCAAGTTAGCATTGACCTACTCCTTATAGAATTAGCTACTACCCTCTTATGCAAGGAGGTTGTCTTCATAATAAAAATAGTATCATGTCAACTAATATCCATTTAGTTATGTTTGAGAAAATGGATTTACTATGCTTGATATGTTATTTAAAATTGACACCATGATTTCTTATATATATATATATATATTAAGTACACTATGAGCCCATTACCCATGGGTTCTAAGATCAATTTCACTTCATAAAGTTTAGAAATTATCATCTTGCACTAGTTAAAATAAAACAATATTTTATATGACAGAAAACTTATTTGGTTCTCTTAGTCTTAGACATGGGGACATATCAATTTTTTACAGGTGGGACAATCTATGAGAAAATTAAAATTATAAATTTATACTAATTATTTTTTTCATACACAATCTAATAATATCTTATATCTATAGGTGTCTAAGCCTAGTGATATATTTATGGAATGACATAATATTTCCTCTCCATATGTACACTTACTTAATATTTTATTTTATGAGGAGATCCCCAATAAAATTTAGTGTTCCAATTTACTACTAGTTCTACAACATGGTTGTTAATGTGAGGTATCCTCATTGTTATAGCTAAAATTTCATCCAAAAACATAATTGAACAAATCTTCATCCTAGAAGTAAATCAAAATGCAATTAACCTAGTTTATTAAATGAAGATTAAAGATAGTATTTCTTTATGAAGTATTCTCTAGGTGATAATATTTTACTATCATTTTACTATCATTCTATTACTATGTAAGACATGCATTGTAAGATTTTTTGTATCATCTTTTACTTAATTTGTACATTGTTATTGGACTTGATGAACCTAATAGCCAAGTTGTACATTTTCCTTATTGTATAGGACTAAGATTATATTTGTACATTATGAAAAGAGGATATTCATTTTGTCTAGAATGCATGAATATCATCTTGTAATTTGTTTGTTGAGTGTATAGGTTATACTTTTATAAAATAGGGGTGGCCACATAGTATTAGATACATGCATAGCAATTATTATGTGATCGCATTTTAATAATTTAATAATTTGGAGGAGTTACAATGGTAATAAAAAATGGTAAAGTTGAAAGATAAGGAGGGTAACTTATATTTTCAATTATAAATAATTCATAATATATTTCATAAAGAAATATATAGTTCTCACCATAATTTTGATTGGAAAAATTATTTTTGTGAATTTTAAAATAACATTAAAATAGATGATCTATGAATTAAAAGGAGAAAATAATGTAGATAAAGTAAAGAATAAAATAGATATATTATGAAGAATAAAATGTTAGTATCTTTAATTATTGATCATGTGTTTCTTTGAGTTGTGATGCAGATGCATCTTGTGCTACTAAGAACAATAGTTAATTTAAAAGGGAGAAATGTTATCTAAATTTTTCCCCAAGAGGAGAAAATTATGAAACTAAACCCTTTAGAATTAAAAAGACAGAGAAAATAAAGGATGTTATGATCCTTTGGTTAAAAGAGATATTAATAAAGGGGTTGGGGCCCTAGCTCGGTTGGCTAAATCTTTCCTGTTGTAGGAGGTTGGTCACGAGGTCTAGTCTCCCCACCCCCGTGGTACCGGAGGGCGTGTCGCGCCAGCACCGTCGGTCACGTTAAAAATTTTACCAGGCGCACTGCAGTTTATAGGGGGTCGTGCTACCCGATTCCTGCAGTCTAATAAAAAAAAAAAATTTAAAAAAAAGAGAGATATTAATAAAGAATAAGTGCAAAAAACTCTTTTAAAAAGGTGGAAGAATAATTATTAAATGCAACCTTTGTGAAAGGGTGTGTGGGTTTGCAAACCACCCCTTAAGGCTTATATAATCATTTATGTGAGACTTAGAAAGGCATGGGGAACATTCAAGGAGAGAAGAGAAAAAGGAAAAGAGAAATTTATAGGGCACAAATGAGTGAAGGTTAGGGTCATAGGCTAGAATTGAGGCATTTGGAGAAGGGGCACATAGTGTGTGACTAACTCAGGGTACAACATACACCTGAGAGTGTCTTGGTTGGGGATGTCTTTATGTCGTGAAGGCAGGTTGGGTTTTCTATAAGAACAAGTTTACTTTGGGGATGCTTCCTTGTCGTGGAGATTCTAGACTTGTAACCATTCATTTGAGTGCTCGATAGTAGCCTCTCCATGATTTAAAGATAAGTGTTAATCTATATGAATTATATGGATGTATATTCAATTTACTGTGTTAATTATTTACTCCAAAATCATTGTCTAGTTATTACATACTATAGTTTGCCTAGATTATTTTATTGGTTATTCACATCATTCTAGTAACATTATGTCTTTTAGATTATCTTAAATTTAAGATTTAATCTATTAAATTTTCTACTAATACTTAAAAAAATTTAGGATGATAAGTGACATTGTGATTATTCTCTAATGGATGTCCATACTCACTTTACAAGTTGTTGTATCGATTTAGACCGATTGAATGCAAGCAAATATTTGTAGACTTGGATTTACAATAACTTATTGCATTTACTCAAAATTTTCAAGTCTTTTTAATAAATCCATTTTGTACATATCTTGCACTCATTTCAATCCACTAAAACTCTATCAAACAGTGTATGTCATATATGTGGTTCCACATTTTGCAGACATGTTTACTAGTGCAAACGTAATGTTTGATCTAAAAATTCCCATTTATTGATGCTTCGATGGATTTCATAACATGTTCCAACACTTCCCATTCTAACATAGGCATGAGGATACTAGAAAATATTGGGAATTCTAACTTTGCACCAACCAAGTGAAATGTGATTCAAATTTTCTAAATACATTTTCAACAAATTATTTTTCTGCAAATTTGTAATCATGGCATCCATGATAGCACATTTCTTTGAAGTTTTATGTCAACCAATTTGTGCCTTTCCTTTGATTCCACATTTTTATTTTGCTCTTCATGGCTGTTGATTTTGTATCAATAGCTTCCTTCCTTCCACATAATGGTTGAGATCACTTGATGGCTATAGTGGTGAAGAGTCGGAGGTTTGGAAATAATTGGGAACTTTGGGGAGAATAGGAGCTCTCAAATAATTCCCAATTCCAATTCAATTTATGAAAAGCTCATTAAAATGTCTCATGAGCAAGTAAGTATCAAAGGAAAAAGAGGTTATAAATACCTTGGGAGTCTCTAATTTGTTCTTATTTCCCAATAAAGTATAAAAAATATGATTTAAAAAGTCATTTGAAAATAATGTTGGGGTTTGAGGAGCATCAAGAACTATTAGGATTTTAGAGGGTATTGGGAACTATAAGGAATTTTGAGTATATTAGGAATTAAGAAATGGGTGAAATTTCAAGATTTCTAGGTAGGTTAGGAATTAAAATGTTTTGAATATTTAAATAATAATGGGTTTTAAAAACCTAAAATACCATAACAATGTGAGACATTTTAAAATATTTTTAAAATTCAATCAATACCACAAAGTTTTAGCATTTGAAAATTCAAACCAAAGAGATTTCATGAGGTAAAATATCAAAAATTTACAAATGTTTAAACCCGTGAACCTACTTCAAAAAAAATCCAACAAATCTAAAAGCATAATGAATGAAGATCTATGTATATTTTTTTCCTGGATCAATATTTTCTCACAGAGTCTTATCACATTCTATATAATAACATCACAAATCTTCTTTCCAAGTCATTTTTCTTTAACTTGAATAGAATTCTCAATTTAATCATTTTGATAAACCATAGATGGTAAAAAATTGAACTTTGAATATCAAGCATAAACTATAAAGAATGTTGATCTAAAAAATTGCCACATAAGGAAAAATGAAATCATGAAACTCCCATAAAATTATTTTGCACCATCTCTCATGGATTTTGAGATTTATTTTTTTTGTAAATCTTGGTAATGTAATTCATTGCTCTAATGGATCCAATTGAAATGATGGACTTTTATCCTCAAAATTCCATACATGTACTAAATTTAATACATGGAATTGACATGAACCAGGCTAAACATGACATTTCAAATATATATGACTATGAAAATTGTTATGAAAAGTATGTGACACAATATTTTTGTGACTAAAAGTTACTTGACAAAGGAGTTTGACGAATGATGACACTTGTTATTCTAACATATAAAGTTTCAATTTGGTGGTATGAAAATGATTTTAAGAGTTGTCAAAATTATGAGCCACAACCAAAACAATTTTTGGATGTGACACAAACATAATGTTTCTCTAAAGTTTTACAGATGTATCATCAAATAAAAATTAGTTAAATGTATTTTTGAAATGGAAAAACAAATTTATTTGAAAATAAATAACACACAAACAACTTGTTATTGTAGAGTCTACATTGAAATTTCACTCAATATGATATTTTTGGCATATATATGTATTTTTTCATACTAATTAAATTTTGTAGGAATGTATGATAAAACATCCACCTATATTGGCAAGTGATTTTATTTCAATTATTTTATCTGAAAGAATAGATGGATAATTATTTTACAAAAAATTATGTTTAAATAGAACATGTGAGAGTTGAAATGGCTTACGATAGTTGATAAATTCTATACAAATAGAGAAATAGTAAGTTCTATAAAATATAAGTTAATGGCATACACTTTAAGAGATAGCAAAAAGAAAAAATGTGTAAATTAATGAGTAAAAAATATTAGTATATAAATTTATATTTATTTTGTAAGATAATATAGTGTATGAGTATGCAAGACATGCATAAGATCTCAATGGTTGGAGTTGTAATAATTTTTGTTATGCAAAGATACATTTCCTCTTCACACCATCATTTCAATTAAACTTTACAAAGATAATACATTGCAACTATAAACTGAAGTTTAATCACAATACTACACCTCCACTCAACTTACTATATTTATGCATATAACATCCATTCATGTACCCAATAGTATAGAGAAAATGAGAGAATATCATTTTTATATTAATGATGGTCACATACATTATATAGAGTTTGTGAAAGGTTGTTTTCAAATGTTCTTTAGTAATTTGAGTAATAAGAATTTATTAATTTGTTTAGTATATTGCATGGTTCCATAATTATATATTGAAATTCAATAACTTAAATATTCTATTAGTTAAGTAGGATGCATAAGATAAGTGGTGTTCAACATATATGGGATTTCTCTAAAGTCAGTCATGGAAAAGTGGAGCATGATGATACAAACCCTTAGCATGAAAAGATTTGAAGTATAATAATAGTGCAAAATTAATAGATCTGGTATCCATCATGGGATGGTGTAACTCTATAATGGGTCCAAATAATGAAGGAAATTTTATAGTTTGTAAAAACATTGGTTGGTAAAAGTATTGGTGCAAATAGGTGTTTTACCTATGTAGGTCTTATTTACATGTTAAGTCCACTTAGGTCCTAGTGGGGAATATTTCTAGTTAGTGTTATTTGTCACTAGATCTTATCTTATTTTTTGACATTTAATGCTTGTGTCCTAAGTCATTTAATATTTGTTGAGGTAGTTGTCTCATTGTACAAGATTAAGGCACATGTCATGATCTTGTCTAATCAGGTAAAAGCACAAACCTATGTCACACTTTATAAAAGAACTGGCCAACAACAAAAACAAAATTGAACTTCGACCACATAAAAGTGGTCTTTATGTTTTGAATTTCAAAATGGTGTAAACTAATGAAATGTAGAACTTTTGATGAAGTTTATTCCTGTAATTTTTTAGATTTTTTTAAAATTGTTTTCATTATTTTTTAATCAATTTAAGAACAGATTTTGGAATGCTGGAAATTTTAGGAAAAAGTGACGTTTGTGGGATGTCAAAAAACAAATTGAAAAGAACTTTCTTTTTTCTTGAATTTTTTTCTCCAAATAGGTAGCTTCAATATCTAGTGCATGGAAAAAAAATCAAATTTTGATGTATATTTTTCTCGTAATCAAACTTGTCAGAATTTGACAATTTTCATGGGGCGTCAACTATTGTCTATTTTTTTAATCATTTTCAAAAAAAAAATTATACCTTTTTGAAGAGGACTCTCTCCTCTAGTGCACCATATATTTTTTAATATGTTTTACTATTTTTTTAATTTCTAATCGACCTCTTTTTTAACTTTAACAACCTACTTGTATTATTTTTAAAATAAAATATATTAAAACTAATTAAAATATTAAAAAATATATATATTCAGATTCACCACTCCAAGCTCTACAAAAGGGTATTTTTTAATTTTTTTTAAACATCATTTTGACTGAAGAAATACGTAGTTGAAGATGAAAGTTTTTGAAAATTCTGAAAAAAGCTAAGTTGGCTGCTAACTAGAATGCCACATAGACAATTTCGGTAGGAAGGGTTTCGAGCAAAACCGTTTCTATAAAAACCCTACACATAAAAATAAGCCAATTTAAAAGTGAAAAAGGAAAAATTTTAATTTTTTTGGATTCGGGAAAAACATATTCGGCTGAAACCCTCTATGCCACGTATAGGCCACATGGTTTTGGTTGAAACCTATTCGGCCAAAACCTTTTCGACCAAAAATATTTTACCCAGAACTATTTATTTGGCTGAAAGTGTGACACAACTTTGTGCTTTTACCCGATCATATCTCACAAATTTTGTCTTCACAAACAAGGCATCATATGTACATCATATGAACATTCTAGTAATCTTGCATCCATAATCATAGCTTGATATTTTGTCATTTCTCTCTTGTGGAAGTTATGGTTGTCTTGTGGGTGATCTTGGGGTGTTGAGGAGTTCACCATAAACTCCTATATGGTATCAAAGCTTCAGTTCTACAGACTTCAATTTTGCAGACTTCTTCCCAGATCTAAGGGACCAATCTTGGTGTGAATTTTTTTTTTGGGTGTGAGTAGAGGTTTCAAGGACCTCACCATTGAATCTAGGGTTTTAAAAAAAGTTAATTTTGTCTTTTGTTTCATAATCCATGCCAATTAAAATATTAAATGTATTTATTTAATTTTGGTTCCCCTTTCAAAAAATAGTAAGAATAAGGCTTCGAAATGCATAATTTGGAAAATTAGAAGCTTAATTAAGTCCAAAAAATTAAGGGACCCAAACATAGTGTGAAATTGTAAAGGTATACAATTTCCTACACTACAATAGGCATTTAATCTAATTTCTTGAAAATTAGATCCTGATAGCCGACATTAGATATTTGAAATTCAAATAATAAATTATTGTCCTCGACATATTCAATTTTGAAGGCAAAATTGGGGACCAAGTCGCCCTAGGCGTCAAAATTCCAACCTTATTTTTGCAAGATTTAAGGTCTCGAGAGCAAAGTATTAAGTAAATGCATTGGTTTTATACTTGTAATTTGTTGGAAAATGATAAAATGGGCCACGAGATGCATAATTTAGGAAATTAGGGCCTAATTAAGGAATGTTTAAATACATTAATGCAAGGGTCACTAAAGTGAATTCCAAATAAAGCGTGAAATTGTTCTTTCACCTAAAAAGGATTATAATTTTTGACACTACATTTAGACCCCAATTTAGTGGCCATATGACACTACGTGCATATGCAAGATAAAGTATCAAAAGTAAATCATATTGTAAAATGATATTATTAGGCATTCATCAAATGAGAGAATGAAGGCCCCAGTGTAGTCATCTGCAAAACCCCAACATTAGGAACAACATCTTGCAAAACCAATTTGTTATATATTCAAAAACCATCTTGTACCTATAAATAAATATGTGTTAATACCAAAACTTCTAAGGAGAATAAGATTTGAGGGTAGATGTATGCCCACTGATTCTACTTGCTTTATGGAGGTGGAATCAAGGTAGCAATCTAACTGCATCAGATTGTTAAGCTTGGTGAAAAAATGCCTATGATAGGTTCATGAAGTCCATAACACCTACTATCGAAAATCATTTACTATGAACAAGAATGGAACTACAAGTCCAACGTAACAGACGAAATTGAAATCAAAGTTCACTAGCTCTAGTTATGTTGAATTGAATGAGATGTGATATGTAAAATGTAGTGCTAAATTTGACTATAAGTTATAGCAAAATTACCATTTTGGCATTAATTTTCACTTTTTCCACTTGAAGATCTAGAGAGTTCTACCACTAACCCAAAGAGTGAGGATGTCGATTTGATGACCATATCAGCCCTTGAGGCTCAAGATCCTACGAGCAGAAGCTACACAAGGCATAGTGGGACCACAACTGAGTTTCATTTTCACTTTCCCTATAATTTCTTTCATTATTTTATTATATTTTATGATTTTTTCCAAAATTTGTGGCACCCATGTACATTTATGGCACCATTGTCCTATTTGGGTGATCTTTTCTATGATTGCCACCCCTATCCCACATTGGTGCCCCTATCTCAAAATGGTGCCAGTGTCCAAATTCAAATTCTTTTATGTTTAAACTTGATTGATTGATTATTCTGATGTATAACTGATCATTCCTTTTTTTACAGATCCCACCACGTGCACGGCAATTCCTAAGAGGACACCTTTTTTCCTTGCATCGGGAGCAAGCTATAGGACTCTTAATTGAGGTACAACAAAACCTACGCAGTGCTGGATTATACTAGGTTTTTAACATGTCTCCCATGAGGTATCATGACGCTATGTTGATGGAACTTGCTAAGCAGTGGAATGTAGATACCTCCAATTTCCATCTTCCAACGAGGGAGATCACCATTACACTTGCTTCATTTCTCATGAGGCACATAGTATTATACTTGTCAAGATGTGAATGGAGGAAGGTTGAGCGCATTTTGGTGATTGTGCACAATAAATGATATTAGGTGAAATTTCAAATTTGTGAAATGACATGTAAGAGGGAAAAAAGAATGAAATAAATGCCACTTGGCTCAATGCAAAAGGACATGTAAGAGGAGTGAATGCTTTGTTGGAAGGAAAAATCCACTTGGAAGGATTTTCAAATTTGGAGGAATATTCCCCTCTTATTCCATGTTGAGAGAAAATAGGCATTTTAATAAATCAAAGTAATTGATTTATTGTGCAAGTTGCATTCTCTAGAGGATGTAACATAGTTTAGGATTAAATTAATCATAGGTTAATTAATTTAATGAGAGATTAGGAGATGTAACAATTTTGACTTAATTTATGAGTTGATTTAAATCAGAAATTGAGAGGAAAGGTTTAATTAAATAAATGATTTGATTTATTTAACTAAATGGGATAATGTTAGATTAAATTAAATAAGGTTTATTTTATTCAATTTAATAAGAAGACTTTAGAGATTTAATTTAAATAAAATGAATTATTTAAATGAATAGGGACTGAGGGTTAATTAAATTAAATTGATTAATTTAATCAACAAGGAAGAATGACTTAATCAGATAAATAATGATTTATTTAATTAAGAGATGAAAGGTGATGACAAGCTGAGAAAGTGATTCGGGAGGAAATGATGTTAGTAGTTAAGATCAAGTGTGTCGGTCAATTTTCCATGTCTACATTTTGCCCCTCTTTGAAGCAATGCACTTGTTGTATTGGTTCAAAGAATAAACTGTTGTGATCAAAGTTCAATTTTTTTTAATTTTTCAAATGTCCCACTGCTACCCCACTGAGAAGGATTATGCTGGTATATTGCCCCCTCAAGAGATCAGACAAAAATTTGGATTTTTGGGTGATCTCACGAAAAAAGAGGACAAGGTGCCTGACAGGTCAGAAATGCCAAAAAATGTGTTAAAACGCCAAAAAAGATGCAAAATGGCCCTCAGCCCAATAAAAATGGGATCAAGGGACCAAAACCCTAGCTGGATGGCCAAATTAGGTCAAAAAACCCTAATTTTTAGGTTTAAATAGACCTTGAGGTGTCACTTTCAAATCACTTTCACACTTAGCCTTTAGAGATATTTGAACTTTGAGCTCTGAGCATTGATCGAGATGGCGCAATGACAACTTCCCTAGCATGTGTCAGAGAGGGTATGAGTGCACCAGCAGCTAGCCGACACAGGACCCATGGTATGTACCCATATCTCAACTTTTCATTTTATCATTTTGCATGCATTAAATAGGGTCAAAGTTGGTCAAGAGTCAAGTGATACTATATAGCGTCATTGAAAATGCTCAATCGGTGTCATGCAGCCTCAAAGAGCGCTGCATGCGCGAAGAGTGCCGCTGTGAGCCAGTTAGGAAAATTAGGGTTTGCGATCAAACCCAATCACACATGCAAATCAGACCGCGCGGTGCAATTTAGAATTAGGGTTCTGGTTCAAAGTCAGTCGCATGCACAAAGAGTGTCACGTGACGCATTTTAGGATCTTAGGGTTAGAAAAATTTGCCACGGTGATGCAATTTGGAATTTTACAAACTACGTCACACTTATTGTTTCAAGTGCAAAAAACTTGGTGCGAGGACCTTGAGATACTTCACTTGAGGGAGCACAGGGGCAAGGTATTGCGGAGACTGGAGGGTGCTCTTGGCCTTTGGTTTGTTGTGTACGTTCATCCTATTCGGACCTACTTGTGGATGATGACAGCCTTGGCAGAGCAGTGACACAACGAGACTTCCTCTTTCAATCTTCCCACTGGTGAGGCCACTATTACACTTGAGTATGTTTGGTGCATCCTACGACTGCATATTCATGGAGAGAGGGTGATCTATGATCCAGATGCCGGGAGGGATGCTTGCTATGATGTGATTGGTGTTGATGAGATTCACTTCTTTGAGGGATAGATTGACTTGGAGAGGTACCGAGGCATAGTGCCCACTTACAAGCTGATTGTTGCAGCCATCATTTCAGGTCTTGTGGCACCAAATCGGTGGGGTTGATATTTCAGTCCAGGCTAAGGATTGGCATGGGAGTGAATGGTCATCCACAGAGAGTGCTTTTCTTGGGGGCCAATGATGTTGGATTCCTTATACAAGGATCTGCATGAGTTTCCATATATTGATAGCAGGGCCATTGGGGCCATAGTTACATTGTTGCACATCTGGGCATGGGAGTGAATTCCAGTGCTTTGTCTGTGGGTCACACCGATTGCTTTGGATGTTGACGATCTTGTTGTCTAGCGATACGACAGGGCATAGATTACCTTCACTCACATAGGTACAGGTGGCCTCGCCCATTGGCGACAATTTCTCAATGAGATGAGGGAGTTTGCTTGGAGGCCTTGGCTTGCCATAGGCCCTTGGTATGATGATACAGAATAGTTGTTCTTTGCCCGACATAACAAATCGATGTAGGGTAGGGAGCACACGATGATAGAGAGCTACCTCCCTGAAAGGGTAGCTCGATAGTTCGGTGAGATTCAAGATAGTCTAGATGATCAATACATGGCGATCTTCACCCATACCACATGAGAGATAGCATGGGGGCAGCCCATTCTAGCACTGGAAGCAATAGCCTCATTTAGGTAGCTAGTGGTCAGGTCATGGTTATATGATCAGGGGCCAACAGATGCAAGGGTGACCCAAGCGTATAGAGCTTGGTTCAGGCCTCCTCTCAGATTGACAGTTCCAGGTTTGGCACTCCCACGGTGGAGGCCGAGAGGCAAGTCAGCTGGCAGGGGTAGGGGACAGGGAGGTAGGGGGGATGGTGACCAAGATAGAGATAGAGGTAGAGGAAGAGGTGGACCACCTCCTCATCAGACACTGCCCAGGGACCACGCACAACGCACACCACCATGGGTGCAGACACCACCGTGGGAACCTACACCGCCACAGGTAGAGGTTCATGAGATCCCTGCACAGGATGATTAGGCCAAAGATGGGGATAGAGAGGTCCCAGAGCAGCATCCACTAGGGAAGCCAGACCATAGGGATGCACTGATCCAATAGTTACAAGGACAGGTTTAGGTATTAACTGTAGAGAGAGATGATGCACAACAGTAGGTCATAGCACTGACAACAGAGAGAGACCAAGCTAGGTCCGAGAGAGACCAGGAGATGGGTCAACAACGGCAACTAGAGAGCATAGCCTCATCATCTCAAGTTTGATCATTTTCTATTTGAGCATACAAGGAGGTGGTGAGGGAGGCTGAGTACTACAAAGTACATTATAGGTAGGTAGTGCCACCAACCGGTTGGGTGCCAGAATTTTCTCAACAGACAGGGATGAGGCCGCTAGAGTATCATGGTGAGAGGCAGATAGGACAGGACATCAGCCAGCAGGGCTAGCCCTTGATCACAAGTAGTCATCCATTTTTTGGTTCATGGGCTCTGATTATTGCCCCTATTGTATTTGCACTTTGATTGATACACTTCATCCAATTTTTGTACCATGACAATTGTATATTTTTTATGATATATATATGAGATGATTCTATTTATGATGTACCTTTTATGATGTATGGATGCATTTTAATTTCCTATGTGTGATGACATGTATGTATGATGCAATGTAGTGATTTATGGATGTATTTCTTTTTATATTTTTCTATGCATTAATGGTGAAAATGTATGGGTGCAAACGATATGCAAATGATTTATGTTATGCCCTTAATTATTCATGTGATGCATTCATGAGTGATAATGATATGTAATGCAATGCTTTCTTAAGATGCTTAAAATAAAAAATCTGTATTATTCTTCATAACTTAAGATGATGTTAATGTAAGATGAAATAATGTGATATGGTCTATATGGTATGATATGCATTTATGTTGATGATTTGTGGATGCAGGATGGATGCATTAGCAAAGATCTGATTAACTGTATGTGGTACCATGTTAGTGTGGAAAGAAGATAGAAGAAATGAGATCCAACAAGCTATTACCATTAGATCTAATGTCAACAATTTTCTTACCAGGAGTTGGGATTTTAAAAGAGCCAATTTCTTTATGTTTGATAACACATGTAGGTATGATGCATCAAGGTATGAAGAACCAAGATGGTGTTGTACCTAGTGTGATGGACTTTGATTCGACAATCAGATAGGAGTATTCTTGTTCACAATTAACATACAAAACCTTATTCAGGATGTAGTTCAGATATTCTAAACATCTCAAACCAAAACATAGAAAAGCAAGCCTTCCTATGTGGTCAACAAGACACCTAAAACAACTTCCCTACAAACCAAACAAAGCATGCATAACCAATTTATTTTACAAGAATATCCAACAAGCACAATAGATAAAAAGATAATGATCATTTCCCCTTTCCTTTCTCTCTAAATATTTTTGTTTAGACATCATCGAGAGGTCATTAGAATGAGCACAATAAGATAAATCCAATGAAAAGATAAACTAACCAAACAAGTTGGTGTTCTTCATACCACTCAGAGCCAAGACTAAACTATGGTGATGCCTGATGTTGGTGTCCATCGCATGAAGGTTGCATTCCTAGGACATGTTGTGATCAAGTGATAATGAGATTTTGATTGGATGATAAGCTATTGATATTCTGAGTTGATCAACTTGTTGACTTACTGATCTAGACTTGAGACTTTGACGATTAGGTTCACACTTTTGGACCTGCTAGACTTGCTTCCAACTGACTTAACAAAGAATGAAAGCGACGATGATTTATTATGAATGATGATTATTGTGGGTGAAAGTGAGATGAGAGAGATGCACCATTTTGGGTTTTTTCAAATATTTGGATGTTTTTGATCTTTTGAAATATTTTGAGGTTGTTTTGAGATTTTGAGATTTTGACCAAGAGACTGACTTAAAGACCTATCCTAGGGGTCTCGGGAGCTAATCCATAGATTAACCTTGCCTACGTTATACACATGCAGAGACCACGTAGTTTGACTGACGACAGACTTGACTCAAAGATGAGAATGATGGGCAAACGGATTGCCATTGTGATGAACGCCTAAAGGACTGACCTAGGGTGTCTCAAGGGATGATCAAAGATCAACCTTGCCTGCGTTCAAGCTTAGAGATGATGTAGTTTAGATAGATGACCATGTTTTTTATGGTTTTTGACTTTTTGACCTATTTTTGGATTTTGATATGATTTGGATGTTTTTTGGTATTTTTTGGTTTCTTGATGTTTTTGGATTTTGATGGATTTTTTGAATGTTTTTGGATTTTTTATTTTTTTGATGTTCTTGGATTTTTTGATTTTAAGGAAGATCATAAGAATATACACAAATCTGATATGATGTAGGTATAGGAACATGCCCCCAGTGTGATGCGATAGACTACTTCGATAAAGGTAGGACAAACTGACCTTGGGAATATACCAAGTAGTACTAGGGTGGAACATGATACGAGCACAAGATCAAGCTATGGTACAAATGTGAACGAATGATGGAAGGATAAATGGAATTTAATGGATAACTGATTCATGAAGATCCTGGTGGATGGAGAGTGCTTTATTTATGCTTGGCACCTGTTTGCCAGGTTTTCACCAAGGTACTTGTCCAAAGCGCCACCGAAGTGGTTTTCACTAGAGGATGATTTTTTTCTCTTTACTATTTTCAATCCTTTTCTGATTTTTTTTTTGGATTTTTGTATTTCTTGGTTTTTTTGTTGTCACCAAGATGCCTCTTTACCAGGTTTTCACCAAGGTGACCATTTTTTCAAGACATTTTCTGATTTTATTTTTTTTGTATTTTTTGGTTCTATACCTTGAAATATTTTAGGCATAAAACTTTTTGAGATGGGATTTGTTCATGGGCTCTTGCAGGAGTTCATCTTCTGGTTTTGATAACTGATATGCCCCTAATTTATAGCTTTTCATGATGACAAAAGGTCCTAACCAGTTGGGCTCAAATTTTCCTTTGCTTTCTGGGTTTGGCACGTTCTTCTAGTTCTCTTTTAGCACAAATTCGCCTACTTGGAAGGTTCACCTCTTGATCTTCTTGTTATAACTCTACTTAAGTCAGTTTTGATATACCCATAGATGGTTTAGGGCATCCATATTCCGCTCATCTAGTAACTCCAGCTCATTCAATCATGAGCCCCTGTATTCTTCATCTATGATGAGGTTTTGCAATGATATTCTAAGGGATGGGAGCTTGATTTCCATGGGTAAGATGGATTATGATCCATAGACTAGGGAGAATGGGGTGGCACCTATTGGTGTGTGAACGCTAGTGTGATAGGCCCATAAGGTGGGATTTAGTTGCAGATGTCAATCACGACCAACGTCATTGACTATTTTCTTAAGGATTTTCAAGATGGTTTTGTTGGTAGCTTATGCTTGACCATTGCCTTGGGGATAGTACAGAGTGGAAAAGCAATGTTAGATATTGAATTTTTCACATAAGTCACGAACGTCCTAATTTTTGAAAGGTGTCCCATTATCTGAGATAATAGCTTGGGGGACACCGTACCGAAAAATGAGGTAGTTCAAGATGAACTTGGATATCTATTTTCTCGTTATGTAGGTCATGGGAATGGCTTCAACCCACTTTGAAAAGTACTATGTAGTGGTGACGATGAATTTGTGGTCATTGGATGAGGTGGGAGTGATTTTTCTGATGAGATCGAGCCCCCACTGTAAAATGGGCCAAGGTGTAACATTAGGATGAAGCTCTTGAGTTGGTGCATGGATGAGGTCCCCATGCTGCTGAGACTGCAAACATCTTCTGATGAAGTCATGTGCATCTTGCTTCATTGTTGGCCAGTAGTATCTGGTTCTCAGCAACTTCTTAGCCAAGGTCATACCACTCGAGTGTGATCCACAAATGTCCTTGTGTACCTCAGTTAAAGTAGTCATGGCTTCCTCAGTGTTCAGGCAACACATCAGGGTTCCTTCAATGCTCCTATGACAAAGGGTTTCTCCTAGGATGACAAAGCGGGTTGACTTCTTGACAAAGGCTCGTTTAAGGTTTGGGGTTATATCAGTGGGCAAGATTCCTATTCTTAAGTAGGTGTAAACATCATGATACCAGGGATCACCGGAACCAACGAGTTCACACATGAATTCAAACTCTGGTACCTCGAATGCTGGTACAAGAATCTTCTCTACAAGGAATTCCTACTTTGGGACGTTGCACGGGATTTCCAAGAGTGATCCAATTGTAGCCATTGTGTCTGTTTCTCTGTTGTTTTCTCTAGGTAGTTGTTCAAATGTGATATCAATGAATGACTCTTTGAGGCTCTCAACCAACTCCTTGTATGGAGTCAATTTATCATCCTTTGTCTAATATTCATTGTTTACCTTATTGATTATGAGTTGAGATTCCACATATACCTTTAGAGCCATGATCTTCCATTGTATTGCAATCCTTAAGCCTCTGACAAGAGCCTCATACTCTGCTATGTTATTCATGCATGGAAATGATAGTTTGTAAGATTTGGGTATGCAGTCTCCTTGGGGAGTTATGAAGAAAATTCCTTCTCTTGACCTGTGTTGCATGTAAGATCCATTGAAATACATCTTCCAGTGGTCTGCAACACGTAGGTTAAAAATTGATTCATCAGGGAATTCTGAAATAAGTGGGTTTTCTGCATATATAGGAGCCTCTGCTAGCTGGTCTGCACTTGCTTGTCCCTTGATGGCCTTGGGCTCCACATATTCAATGTCGTGTTCTATCAATATCATGACCCACTTGGTTGTTCGTCCTATGAGAGTGGCTTTAGAAAGTAGGTACTTGAGAGGATCTATCTTCACGATCAGCTTGATTTGATGAGCCAGCATGTAGTGTCTGAATTTTTGGGCTGCAAATACAAGTGTCAGGCAAGCTTTTTCAATAGGAATATAGTTTAGCTCGTGTCCCACAATGGTTCTTTTGATATAGTATATTGCTCTCTCTTTTCCGCTTTCATCATGTTGAGCTAATAGAGCATTGAGAGCTGCCATGGTTGCTGAAATGTACAAGATCAGTGGTTTTCCTAGGATTGGCGGCATTAAAACTGGTGGCATAAGTAGGTATTCTTTTATTTTGTTAAATTCCTGGTCGCATTTTTCATCCCATTTGTATGCTACCCCCTTGTGGAGTAGATGAGAATATGGGATCTATTTATCTACTAGTTGCACTATGAATTTGCGGATGGACTGGAGCCTGCCTTGTAGACCTCTCAACTACTTTAGTGTCCTAGGTGCTTCCATATCGAGGATCGCCTTGAATTTGGTGGGATCCACCTTGATTCCTCTCATTGACACTATATATCCCAGGATCTTGCTTGATTGCACACCAAAGACGCATTTCTTTGGATTGAGGCGGACCTTATAGTTTTCCAATCTATCAAAAATAGAGCTCAAGGCTGCTATGTGGTATTGTCTTTTTCTAGATTTTTCCAATATGTCATCTATTTAGTCTTCCACTATCTTATGAATCATGTCGTGAAAGATTAGTTTCATGGCTCTTTGGTATGTTGCACCTACATTCTTTAACCCGAAAGGAATCATGTTCCAGTAGTATGTCCCTCACAGACATGTGAATGTTGTCTTGTGTTGATCCTCCTTTGCTATCATAATCTGATTGTATCCAGAAAACTCGTCCATTAGTGATAGCATTTCATGTCCAGCCATCATATCCACTATCATGTTGATGTTTGGTAGCGGAAATTCATCCTTAGGACATGCTTTATTTAAGTCCCTGAAGTCGGTGCAGATGCGGATGCCCTCATTTTGATTTGAACAAGTACAAGATTGGACACCCATTCAGGATAATCAATTGACCTTAGGAATCCCACATCCAAGAGTTTCTACAATTCTACTTTGACTAATAAGGCTATCTGGGGTGCATCTTTCTCAACTTTTGTCTTACTCGTTTTCCCCTAGATAGACAACTAAGTGATGAACCACAACTTCTGGATCAAGACCCGGCATGTTGGTGTAGGTCCATGCAAAGTTCACTTTTCTTTCTTTTAAGAATGTAGCCAAGAGTTCTTGTTCTTCTAGGAGAAGTGATTCAGCATAGAAGGTGATGTGTGCTAGCTCCTATGTTCCTAGATTAACGGGGTTACACTGCTCTGCCAAGACTAATGATTTTTCTTGATGAAGTGCAATAGGGGGGAGATTGAATCCTTCATCCTCTGATGCCTCAGAGAGTTTTTCACTATTGGATGCATCCTTTATTTTTACTATGTTATGGTTAGAGATTTCCACAGTGTGGTTTTCACTCAATGACTTTGATATTTTTCTTAATTGTTCACTTTTGCAACTGAAGGAGTCAATCGTCTCCCCATAATAGGAATGTGTGTTTAGTGTGATGTCAAATCCAGCTTTATGATCTTCGCATGGTACTATATCCCTTAATCCCATGAAATCTGAGATAGCCTCATTGTTTTCGAATGTGTCTAGAACCGGTGGTCCTTGTTGGTCGTAGTTGATGAGTTGGGGGTAGACCAGGTTTATTTTGTGTTTGGTGGTCTAACTCAATGGACAAGGTACTAATCATGAGTAGGGAGGATTCTTCAAAAAGAATGGGTAAGTCGGCTATGATATCCTCGTCATCACTACTACTATAGATGTCAGTTATATCAAAGGTGAAGTTGTTTAGGGGCAAACCTATGGATGCAAGTAATCATAGGGCGGTTGTTGATAACTAAGGAGGGGGCCTGACTGCATTAACTAGGGGACCTCGGCCATGTATGGTTATACTCGGAGGGGTACAACCAAGGCCAAGATTCTTCATTCGCCTCTCAAAAATGATGGGTTCCAGATGACCATTGTTGTTCCTTCCAAGGCTTTCATTTCTATTGTAGCCCATACCAAGCATCATTTGTAGGCCTCTATTTCTTTCATCCATGGGAAGATTAGGCACAGGTCTTTCATCTTGGTATAGTGAGCTTGAAATGTCTCTTTCACCCACGTCCTCTTGAGTTAGATCCCCCCAAGATTGAGATCTAGAAGGGTCCACCCTGAAAGTGTGAGCAGGTGTCGCAGCTAGTTGGGGTTGCCCATGTGACCTAGGAGGTTAAGGTAACTCTCCTATGACAAAATCATTCTTCTTCATTCTGTATTCTCCACAACCATTATCTTAGATCATGAGCTTAATGTCGAATATGTCAAGAATGGAGGGTGTCTTTGTCCCAGAAGTGGAGGTGATGTTGGATGGGTCTATGGATGAACTGGAGGGAGCTTCATCATTTTTCAGGACCTGGGGGACTTTGTAGAACTTGGCTTCCAAATTATTGCAATAGGCGAAAGGTTCAAGGTCACCATGAATTGTGATCTCTTCATTTTGGTACAATAATTTGATGCATTGGTGAAATTTTGAGGTGATCGCCTTCATCCCATGGATCCATGGGCATCCCAAGAGGATATTATAGGGAAAATCAAGGTCTAAGACCTGACATGTAGTTTCCATAGTAGTTGTCCCTAATTGGATTGGGAGTTTGATAGTGCCTTGAGACACTCTTTTCTGGTCATCATATTCTCTGATTGTAATGCCCTTGTCTTTCTCAATAGAATCCTCTGAGATTCCCATATTTCTTATGAGCTTTAGTGAACAGATGTTAAGGCCTGCACCTCCATACACCAAGACCCTTTTGAACTTAATTTTATGAATCAAGACTTCAAGGTGTAATAGACAGTTATGAGATGGTTGGGCGAGGAATTCCTGATTGGAAAAGGTGAGGAGATTCAGAATGGTAATGTTACTGACCATAGCTTGAAACTGCTATGTATCAAGGTTTGGGGAGATGGTAGATGAAGCTAATGCTTGCTCAAGTATTTCCCTATGGGGGGCTGAAATCTTCAGTAACTCTATGATGGAGATCTAAGCAAGGGTTCTCTTTAATTGATCAAGGACATTGTAACCATTAAGGACATAATTTTAGTTTGTAGTGGGGGTCTTAGATGGTTGTGGTGCCCCAGCAATAGTGACCTTGCCGCCATGTGTGGCGACTCCACAATCAGCATTGGTTCCTTTGATGCTAACAACAGTGACCATCTCGTCAAGGCATGTGACAAATCCCTCATATACATGGTTAACTTTGCCAAAAAAAATCTTCTTTTTATCATTTCCTTGATTGTGGTTGGGCATCGGATTTGTGTATATTTTCAGATCTTGGTTGTCGTCCGGTTGCTCAACATTTATGATTTTATCATCAATGAGATCATGGATGATGTTTTACAATTTCATGCAATTGGTAGTCATGTGTCCCTTAAGTTTATGATAATCACAAAGGAGATTTCCATTGTACCAAGGTGGCTTCACCTGGGGTTAACTGTAATTATCATGGGTGGGGACCTTGATGAGGCTTTCGTCAACCAACTTTTTCATGATGGATTCAATTGACTCCCCAAGGGATGTGAATTTCCACTTGGGGGGATACTTGTTTTGTGGAGGTGGTCCCCCTTGATTATTAAGATTATTGATCTGATTTTGGGGTGGTTGTTGGTTTACCACATTTTTTTGCGTGTTATTTCAGTTGTTGTTCTATGGTTGGTGAGAATGTGTTTGATTATTTTACTTGGGAGCATTGATGACAACCTTGGCATCCACTACTCCATCGTTGGTGACATTTTAGTTCTTCACCCATGTGCGATATTTTTCATTGTATCTAGTACGTGGGAAATTGTCCTGATGTTTAGGGTAAGTAGGCATGCCCCCTTGTATGACAAGAGCTCGTTCAATATTGAGTGCCTTGGGGATCAATTGATCGTATGTGGTGATGCATTACATCTTCATATAGAATTCCAGGGTTTTGTCTGTATTGGCAATGATGGTATAGACTTGTTTTTCCTCTAGCATGGCCCACTTGCTTCGATTGGCCTTGGCTTGCTATCATTGGAGAAAGGTGGTGAATGATTCCCCCTTACCCTATTTCAGCATCGAAAGTTCTTCCAAACTAACATCCACAGAAATTTTGAATACGTAATTTTGGAGGAATGCGTCTTTAATTTCTTAAAATGTTTGTATGCCTGTAGGTAGACGAGAAAACCATTCCATAGCGTCACCAGCCAAGCTTCGAGGGAATAGTCACATTAGATAGGTGTCATTATATGCGAATTCCATGCAATGTACCTAAAACTCCCTTATGTGATCCTCAGGGTTTCCTATCCCATGACATTTATAAAATTTGGGGATTTTAAATCCCTTCAGTAATGGTACCATTTCCAAGCTTCTATCAAATGGATAGGGGCACAAGTTGTTGGGTGTCTTGATTGTCTTTCTTGATTGAAGATCTAGCACTTGTTGCGAGACAAATTTAATTTGTGTCATCACGTCACTTTGCAGATCAAGAGGTGGGGTGAATACGTTATGGGGTGTGGGATTAACGGGTGGGTTGTTGGTGGGAATTTTCTGCAAGCTTTGCTGAGAAAGCGATGCCTGTGTTTGTTGCTAAGCCAACAACACTTGTTTTTTGTCATGTTGTTTCTACGCCAACAACGCTTGTTGTTGTTGTGCCAACAATGCTTGTTGTTCATCATATTGCTACTGTAATTGATAGTCTTGCAAGGCTTGCTGATACACTTCTTTCTACGCTTGCAATTGTGCTTGGTATTGTTCTTATGCTTGTGCTTGTTGAGCTTGAAATTGGGCTCATGCCTGAGTGTGTGCTTGTTGGATTGGCTGTGCAATCTGAGCGGCATGTGCGGCTTGTGCAGCTTGGGTTGCTTGAGCTGCTTGCATAGCTTGGGAAGATTGTGTGGCTTGTTGTTGTTGTAATAAGGCTTGGGCTTGTGCAACCTATTGTTCCTGTTATGCTGCTAATTATGTGTGCACTTGTTAAGCAACTAGTTGTGCGGTCTGCTAATTTTGGAGTTCTTTTTGTTGGGGAACTTGTCGAGAAGCTTGCAACATCATGGTGAATGAATTGGCCATGTTTTGATTTGGTGATAATGGTGATGGATTAGGAAGAACACCAACCGTTGTGATGAGCAGAACGGTTATGTTAATGATTGGGGTTTGAGCTATGGATGGTGCAATCGAGGTGCTTGGTCCTTGGGAAACTATGCTTTGAGGAATGGTGGATGTGTTAACCATTGCGGTTGCTTGGATGGTTTCCATCTGTTGTTGCAATACAGATGGCACAGCTGGAGGATTTGATAGGGTGTTCTGATTTGATTGATTGATGGCAAGAAGAGGAGGAAGACCCAACCCAAGGGATGATGCAGATGTGAGCGGTAGGGGTGGAAATGGTGGAAAGACGAGTGGTGCAATTCCTGGAAGCAATGACGATGGATCCAAGATTCCCCCTGCTCCAAACAAGTCACCCTCTCCTTGCAAGATAGGGAGAGAGGTTTGTGTGTCTAGAGGGTAGATCGGTGTTGTATGAAAGGAAGTTGGGTTGTTGGTATCATGGAATGTGAGAGGGACATATGGATGTAACGAATTTACCAGGATGGATTGATCCGATGTGGTGCTTGTTTTCAACCCTCGGTTGTTCACAACGTGATGTTTTTGGAGTTCACGAAGCATGGTGCTTCCCTTGTTAACAACTGTTGGGGTTGAAGTAATAGAGGATGTGATTTGGGGGATATCTTGAGTGAAACTTTGAAGTGGAAGTGTGGATGCAGGTGAGGGCATGATTTCAAGAGATCTCTCCACAATATTGCTTACGCCAAAGTTAGAAGGGAGTTTAGCCCCTTCTTTTGCTAACTCTAGCATGTATTGGGATGGGTACAACCTCAGCATGGCACTGACAATTCAATGATTCTCAAGGTTTTGCTCTATTTCTAGAAGTTCTTCTTGTCTCATCCCATTGTCAGTGATTTCTTCTACGTTACCATCCTCTGGAGGATCTTGTGATGATAGAGGAAAGTTTCTTGGGGGATTGCTTGATCCGATGGGATTCATTTCAAGAGCCATTTGACTTAGGTCACTTGAAGTTGATGTTTCTTTGATGGTTTCCATATTCTTCTTGTGTTGAGATCTTCTTTGCACCATAAAAGAGGGATCTTAATTAGGCACAAAAGAGAAGAACTAAGATAGATTAAGGATCGAGGTGATGATGAAAGATGAATGATATGGATAATGAAAACTCTTAAGGAACCTTGGGTGAAATGCTAAACTTTCTAGGGCTTGATTTGATTTTATTTTGATTGAGGATAGTTTAACTAAGTGTGTTAAGTCAAACAAGGTGATTTTGGATAATGCACTTGTAAACTCTAGGAAGTTGTGTTATCCTAAAGCAAACTCATAAACAAGATGATTTGACTAGGTGTGTTAAGCCAAACAAAGTGATTTTGGATAATGCACTTGTAAACTCTAGGAAGTTGTGTTATCCTAGGGTAAATGCGTGCACAAGGAGATGATTTGTGAACGTCTAGACTCCAAGATGTTGGTTTTTTATCAAGAGGCAAATTTGTCCACAACGATTGATGATTTGACTAAGTGTGTTAAGCCAAATGAGATTATTTTGATTTTGCCTATAAGTTTAGCACAATGTAATGTTTTCAAAGTTCTCAAGAGTTTGTTGGTGAATTGATTTTTGATTTGAAAAGATGGGTGAGAACAATGATTTTGATCCTAGACTTGACCTAGACAAGACTCTTTCTTACAAGACCTCGGTATTGAAGAACATGCCATACTTCCTATGTGAGAAAAGAAAACCTTTGAAAGAGATCCAGATTTTGCTGATAATAGAACTCATACAAGTTGGGGTTGTTTCTTGAAGCTTTCTTATAGAAGTTGTAAACCAACCTTTCTCTTACCTCATGAAGCCTTGAAAGATGTTCTTCACGGTCCTTTGGACTAAGCTTTTTGAATTTAGGCTTGCGAATCTCGATCTTGCAGGAAATCATTTGAATAAACACATGTGTGGGGTCAATTGTCTTTATCTTTTCTTAATGAGTTCCTTTTACCACAAACAATTTTTTGATTAAAACTTCAAACTAAATGTCTATGTCCCAATTTATTTTCATTCCACAAGGTCCACTATGAGAAAATCAAGGTTTCAAGAGCATAGTTTTCCTAGGTTGACTTTGGAGAGAGAAAATTGTGATTGAACTTAAATACTTAGAAGCCTCTAAGGATGAAATCCCTAGGGCAAGCATGAGTACTTGAATTCGTCAAAGGTATTTGCTTCCCCCAAAGGGTTTGAAATTTTGAAGACTTTGTGAGTGTTTGTTTTCAAATTTTTTGAGATTCAAGAAAAGTGTTTTGTTTCCAAGAGCACGTACAATCCTAGGATGATGAGACAATATTTCATTGGGTTCCCACTTGGATGAATCCAACTATGCATATTCAGTGTGGATGATTAGATGCTTGACCACATTGGTTCCCCTCCATGGCACACACTTCTCAAGTCATCCAAGCATCAATACCCATGGAACTCCCATGGCATACTTTTCATCTCTACAATAGAACCGCATGTATATGTGGGGCAGCTTCAAAAGACATGATCTTTTGCACAAAAAAAATAGTTAAGGATTTTGGCCTTTGCTAAACAAGGGTTTTAATGTGGGCATTCTACTCGTGGGAGACCATCCATTTAGTGAGATACCATTGTTTTCCTTCTCGTCGGAACAATCCTTGTGATATTGGCCTTTGTTCCAATATCCACACTTATATCCCGGGTGGAAGTTGTTTGGCTTTAGCGTGTTCCCAGTTGGGTCATTCCCTTGGGTGATTATTTTTCCCACAAGGCAAGCCCACTAAGATAAACAAAAGTGAGCAATAATATCCCATAGTTCAATTGACTTTCTTTGAAAAACAAAAGGAGAACACTCACAATATGCCACACTCACACTTGCAAGATTGGTTCGATTTTTTTTAGGTACCCAAATTGAAATGTGGAGGCAATATTTTATGCAACTTAATGTCACCAAAAAGACTTTTGATTCTCAAGATCGTCATGAAGCGCAAGAGAAGCGCATACGCCTTTTTAAATGAAATTACTTTGCAAAAAGGATTAGAAGACACAAAAGCACATATTCATTTTAAATCCTTCAAAGCAATAATGAATTATTTTTTAAGTGCCAAAGGAAATGTGAGATTTTCCTTGTTCAATTGTTAATCCTTAAACCAAATCTAGTGAGTTTGTCCTAAAGTTCTTTTTAACCCTTTGTTTGCAAAAATTGAACATTTTGTAATGTTATTTGTAGGTCCTAAATGAAATTTAGTGTTTCCTAAGAGCATGACGGTAAACAATTTATTTTTAAGAGAGATTATGATCTATCTAAAAGTGTTGAATAAACACTAAAGTGTTGAAAAACACTTGATACATTATGATGATGATGCCATAATGAAACCTCCAACTTCATTTCCTCCTTGCCCTAACCTGTAAAAACTGATTAAAACCAGAAAACACACAAACAACAAACAAGTCAAAAGTTCAAAAAGTTAAATCTTAAAAGGCACATGTCAAAAATAAATTTTCACTTTTTACCTTAACCCAGCGACGTTGTCAGTGGGTGCGACGGAGTTTAGAAACTCCAGCGGCGCAATATAGCACTGCTAATTTCTGATAGTGGCACTCTGCAGTAAAACAAAGAGCGTGATTGCAGCGCAGTTTGGAATTTAGAAACCCGCGGTAGAGTTTGAAATTTTGGGCGGGAAGAGCTCAGCGGCGGAGTTTGGAACTTCAAGTGGTCCGATATTGCGCCACTTGACACTCAGTGGCTGAGTTTTCTAGAACCTGTAAAAGAGTAAAAAAGCACAAAATTTCTTGGAAAACGTGATTAGATCTTGAGATTTTCCCTCCTTCTAGCGCCAAAATGTGAACCCCAATCCTATACCTGCACAAACATGAGAAACAAACACATTATTAGATTGAAATGCAAGTAAGAACAAGTATTCCCCATGAAATCCATCTACAATATTCAGAATAGGAAATGAATGAAGAACAAAACAAGCAACTAAGTTAAATCCTAATTCAAATAATGCAAACACTTGATCCCATGGGGGAATTGGTGCCAATTATGTGTAGAAATTGGCCCTTTCCCAACTCCTTAGTAAGCTTGATGATTTGATGGAGATTGATCCACTTTGTTGATGAAGAACAAGATGAATTCTTGAGAAAAACTGCAATAACTTATCTATGGTGATGGCAAATGCTCAAGAAATATATGAAGTTGCTCTAAATATGAAGATATAACTTTGCATTCAAACTATGGATGAAGAATGAGAGGAAGAGTCTCTCATTTATACATTTCAAATTGGAAGAATGAGCAAGATTTGAGCAATGTGGGATCATTCAACATCCAATGGCCAAGTGCCACTTGTCAAGATGTGAATGGAGGAAGGTTGAGCACATTTTGGTGATTGTGCACAATAAATGATATTAGGTGGAATTTCAAATTTCTGAAATGACATGTAAGAGGGAAAAAAGAATGAAATAAATGCCACTTGGCTCAATGCACAAAGTCATGTAAGAGGAGTGAATGCTTTGTTGGAAGGACAAATCCACTTGGAGGGATTTTCAAATTTGGAAGAATATTCCCCTCTTATTCCATGTTGAGAGAAAATAGGCATTTTAATAAATCAAAGTAATTGATTTATTGTGCAAGTTGCATTCTCTAGAGGATGTGACATAGTTTAGGATTAAATTAATCATAGGTTAATTAATTTAATGAGAGATTAGGAGATGTAACAATTTTGACTTAAATTTATGAGTTGATTTAAATCGGAAATTAAGAGGAAAGGTTTAATTAAATAAATGATTTGATTTATTTAACTAAATGGGATAATGTTAGATTAAATTAAATAAGGTTTAATTTATTCAATTTAATAAGAAGACTTTAGAGATTTAATTTAAATAAAATGAATTATTTAAATGAATAGGGACTTAGGGTTAATTAAATTAAATTGATTAATTTAATCAACAAGGAAGAATGACTTAATCAGATAAATAATGATTTATTTAATTAAGAGATGAAAGGTGATGACGAGCTGAGAAGGTGATTCGGGAGGAAATGATGTTAGTAGTTAGGATCAAGTGTGTCGGTCAATTTTCCATGTCTACAACTAGTTTTTGGATTGATATCATCTCCTTTTGACATGTGGACACTTGGACACTTTTTAGAGGCACACATCATTTGGATTTGGATTCATGATTCACCCATCTTTTTGGATTGGCTTCTCCAATCACCAATGGATTTTTTTCTTCCTAAGGGGAGAAATATAGTTTGCAGGGAGTGGATTGTGTTTTGTCTTTAGATATTCATCATCGGCATAAGAGCTCTTTCTTTGTGGGCGGATTCACATCCTCATTTTCTCACTCCTATTAGAGGAACATCTATTGTAAGTTTGTGTGACAAAAGAAGTCCTTGAGGGGTCACTTTGAGTCCTCTTATCCTTCTTTCACTAATGCAATCGTTTCGTTTTCTCTCTTTCAAAGAGGATTTTTTTTCCCACTTGGTTTTATCCTTTTCTCTGATTATGAGATATTCATTTGTTTGTACATGGGTACCTCATCAAGAATTTTATCTAGGACCCATCCATGTATTCATCATTGCATTCTTTAGATTAAAAAAAAATAGTTTCTCCCTAAGTTGATCTTAAGGGGGTTGTTGGAGTAATTAGGACATCACTTGATAATTAATTAATTATTAAGTCCCTTATTATTTTAATTACTTAAGTTAAACTTAAGTGGTTTTTTCTTATTAGGTTGACCTATATATAGGTCAAGATGTCTCATTGCATGAGATTAAAATACTTGTCACAATCTAATTTTAATCCTCACCTAGGGTTTTCTTTTTTCTTTTATAAAGACTGATCCTTCATTGTAATCATTAATCTAGGTATTCATTATTTGATACTAAAAGCATATCAAATGCTTGTGTGGATCAATCTCTTCTCTCTTAGTTGCATATCAAATCAGTTGTTTTGATCTCTCTTTTGTAATAAGTATTTTGGTGGCAAGTGATTTCTGGGAGCTATGAGGTTCGCATTCAACTCCAACAAAAATTGGTCACAAGACTAATGATATGGTCAATCACCTTGCAAAAAAACTACAATAAAAATTAAAATAATTATTTATCAAAAAAAATATATCTATTCCTTTTCTATCAATGTCAACATCAATTATGGACCAGTAGTATGAAATATTTTTATAGATTTTTTTCAAACCTTTAAAAATGAGAAAAAAAATAACTCTAAAATACATAGATATATATGAAAATAAAGACTTTTTAGGCCTTTTGAACTCAATAGTATTGTATGTTTTTCTCCAAAAATGTATCAATAAAAGGTTCTACATAAATCACTCCCGAATTTGAAAAGAGGCTTACAAATTTGAAGCTCTAATACTATGTAAAAGTCACAAAAAGTCAAACTCTGACAATCAATTAAAAACTCCACAAAAGAGTGGCAAAAATAAATTGCTTATTTATGAATACAATAATGATTTAATGATTAAAATGAATCAAAGATATATAATGTATTAGGTAAAAGCAAGAAGTTGGGTCCACATATGGAGAAATTTTGAGTTGAAGAAAAACCCTAATAAGAATGGATACCTGTTATGGTTCAGGATCCCAGTTTAAATGACTACCCACTCTATTTTTTGAGTGGGTACCCATTTTTATTTTACAAAAGACTGTTCTTAAAAAAATGAAATACCAACCCACCTTTTAATTTGGTTTTAAGCTCAGGAAAGATATGGTAGCTCAACCCTTAGTCTTGGACATGCAAGTACAAGGTCATGTCACTGCAAAAAAAAACTTTGGCAATATTACTTATGAATTATTTTTTCAAAAGAAATTATGAAATTAAATTTCATTAGAGATTACAATGTCTAGTTTTCAAATACGTATTTTTTTATAATTGATTTTTTTTAATTTCTAAGAAAATTGATTCATAAACTTGAAATGTCAAATTTTGATTTTTTTTAATCTTTTAATTTTCTAAGTTTCTTGTAAAAAAAATTATATGACATCAGTTTACACACAACCCTTTACACAATGAAAGATAAATCAAAAAATTATTAATTTATCTTAAATTATGGCAGTCATACATGAAAGGTTTTAAAAAACAACAATTAGTATCAAAAATTTAATTAAAAAAATATTTAGAAAAAAATTATTAAAAAAATATCATCATCAATCTAACAATATAATACACATTTTTCCTAAAAGGAATTAGAAAAATATTTTTCTAGGTACATGGTATGGTCCTAAAAATGTGATTTTTTAAAATTTGTTTTTATACAGCCCATTGAAAATTAATTTGTATCATATAGATATTAGAATAAATTACATATTTGAAAACTAGCATCAAAATACACATTTCATATTAATGGATTTTTTTTAAGATTTTATCTATAAGTGTTTCAATTTTTCAATCCAACAGTAACAAATTTTGAAAAAATTTTAAAAAAAAGCACTTCCACTTTTTGAACATTTTGTTGATCCAACTTCTTGCAACTATTTACAATTAAAGGACTTACTTATATAAACAATGTAAAAATATATGACACAACTATATTATAACATATGTCCTTATATTTACAATTAAAGGACTTTCGGAGTGAGACAGTGTGCTAGACAAGGGTGGATGTGGGGTATTCATTCACTGTCCATCAGGCCTTGGTCTTTCTCTTTCAATCCTCTTATGGAACCGCTGAATACCATACCAGTTTGGGTCTGACTGTCGAATCTCCCTTTCCAATTTTGGGAGGATTCGTGTTATGAAGCTATTGGCAATGCCACTGGATGCTTTTTGAAGGTGAACTCTATAACTCGAAATCTTGGGCATACTACAATGGCTTATATTTTAGTCGATTTGGACATCTCCAAACCACTCCATGGTGATGTGGTTTTGTTGGTGGAGGACATACCATGGACATAACTACTAGACTATGAGGGCCTCCCTTTTCGATGTAAGAGATGTTTCTCCATTGGTCATATGGCCTCTGGCTACCCTCATGCTCGTTGCAAGGGCACAACTACCTAGTAGAAGGATGCTCTCATGGACCATCTCATGGTGGGCACTCCCTCTTTAGATAGTTCCTCTAAGGAAGAAGACCAATCCTTGGTTGATTCATCCAAGGAGACTATGTCTCCCCAGGATCCTCTATCGGCTATCCCTTTTGTGGAACCATTGATGCCTTGAACTGTTATTGTTGTTCATGCAGAGTCTGCCTAACCCTCGATGAATGCATCTACCGGTCCTTCAAATGCTCTTTACTCCTCTTTTGTGCCACCGACTCCCTCACTGCGTGGTGGCTCATTTCCCATGGTGGTTGTTGAGAATCCACCCCTCTTGCCTCACTCGATGGACTTTGATTTTGAGTCTTCCTGGTCTGTTGTGCGGAGAAAGAACAAGGGACTCCCCAATTTTTTCGCTACTTCATGGCCTAGGTTAAGGGAGTCGGATTAGTCCCCTCATGTTCTGGGGTTTTCTAGTCCTCGTCTGTTGTTCAACAACTGTCTGTCAGTTGTTCTTCTGTGTGTGGCCTATTTGTCATGTTTTGTCGGACCCTAGTGGCTCTTGTTTGTAAAGGGATCGACACCCTTTTGATCTAGCTTATTTTCCTAGTTCATGTCCTGGTTTGAACTAGTTTCTTTTTGGCCCTAAGGGCTCTCCGTGTAAAGGGTACAACACCCTATAAATTTTGCTTATTTTATCAAAAACATATGTCACAATCATATGACATGAGACAAAAAGTAAATAAACTAAAAATGTTCTAAGTAAAATTAAGTTACAAATGTGAATATCACCTAAATAGAAATTAATATGGAGCTACAGGCATGTCATAATAGAGAACCTGACTTGGCATATAGGGAACTAAAGGTGTACCAAATTTTGGCTCGATTTGTGGAACTGCCACGCCCCACTAGTGGAAGACCCCAACACCCCCTGGCTCAAGCAATTGATTGCTCAATATGCTTGTCATGTGGTGGACTATGTTTGAAAAATTGGTGTTTTCCTAAACACTCGATATGTTTGGAAGGAGTTGGATGTGTTGCCTATGCCAAGAAATGTGAGAACCAATGTATAGGAAAAATTGGGCCAGCGTAGAATAATTCTAAGTGAAGAAGTTGACGAGGTGGTGTGGTGCAGTTCAAAGTCAGGTGAATATACAATGAAATTAGGGTATGAGATTCAGAAAGCACAGTTATCAAATATTGAATGGCAATTCGCTCTTTGTTGGTGAAAAGGTATTCTCCGGAAGGCAGGGGTGTTCCTCTGGATAGCTCTCCATAAGAAGATCCTCACAGGCGACAGGTTAAAGAGGCTTGGTTTTGTTGGCCCAAATAGATGTATTTTTTGTTGTGCAAAGGAGTGAACTAATCACATTCTCTTGAATTTTGTGTTTATGTCTGAGTGTTGGGATTGGTTACAATAATGCATTGGTTGGTGCACTCCTAGGTAAGAAGACATTTTAGCTTTCTTGAAAAGTTGGCCATTAAGGCTGAAAAGAAGTTTATAGGAGGATATATGGGTAGTAGCCCCCTCAATGTCGGCATGGCATCTGGAAAGAATAGAATAGGTGGATTTTTTGTGATCAAAGCCTTAGTGTTGAAGCAATAAAATTGAAAATTGAAAGGGGTATTTGTGAGGTGGTGAATACAAAATTGAGGCTCAAAAAGATCCCTCAAGTATCAAGTTGGGATATAGTAATTCAGAACAAGTGGAAGGCATTGAAGGCCCTAGCAGTAACATCATGAGAAAAGAAAAAAAATAGGACTGAGGCAAAATGGGCACTACAAGGGAGGGGGCAGTTTAAGTTGAATTTTAATGTTGCAGTGAAAGGGAACCCAGGTCCCATGAGGGCAGGGTTTATAATAAGAGATGAAATAGGTGATTGCGTCTGAGTGGTTACAAGAACCCTTGGTCTGGCTATAAACAATGAAACAAAAATGGAAGCGCTCGCATGAGGTTCATGGCTATGCTTGGAAAAAGATATAAGAAATATTGACATAGAAGATGACTCACAAATGTGTGTCAATGTTAGCAAAAAGGAGGTTTAGAATTGGAAGTTAAAACTGTGGCTCAAGAAAATTTGGCAAAGTTTGGAAATTTTAGGCGAATTCACAATAAGCCATGTATGTAGAGAATCAAATGGGGTTGCGAACCTTTTGACAAATCTAGGGGTCTGCTCAAAGAAAATTGATAACTTAGAAAACCTGCCCCGTGAAGTGCATGTCGTGGTCAAAAAGGGAAAAGAAAGGTTGGTAAACAATACCTAAGCCTTTGCAATTAGTGCACACTGGGAGTTGCGTTATCAAATTGGTACGTGATGTACATGCAAATGGCCTTGCCAAAGGATCGTGAACTGCAGTAAGTTTGTAGGATTCCCAATGGTACGCCAAGATTATGCCAAATTTTCTTCAATGAAAGAGAGCAAACATGGTGTTTGGCATCGGCTTGATTGATGACAATTAGTAGGTTGTGATCTAGTCATGGTTGGGCCTGGAAATTATTTAACAGGAATCACAACTGATCTTGTGCAATGAATGTAATCCTTTTGTCTTGGTGGCAATAGAAAAACACTTTGGTCTTGTTTGCAAGTGTGCATGGGCAAGGAGGGAAGATCCTTTTCAAGAAACGTTCAAGGATCAACTGGCGTATATGTTTTACAGGTGTGATGAAGAATCAGAAGAGCCATTCTGAAGGTCATAGGGGAAGACTTTATGGCTCGTGGTCATGTCCATAATGGCGAAGTGTTTGTTTCTTCAATATTTATGTCCAGGTCCTAGGGCACCCTTTGAGGGATACAGGTGGTGGAGCAAGTGGTGCGGAGGGAGTTGTAAACAATTGTGGCAGATGAAATTGATAAGATAGTGCCTATTCTAGCTTCAGGGGTAATAGTGGAGTTGTTGGATTTGAACGCGAAGAAGAAGGTGAAGCTTCATAAGGCTTGGAATCTATACAGGAAAGGGGTTGAGAAGTCAAATAATGAGTGAATTCATGTCATTCCTAGAATCCAACCGGAATCTAGTCTCTATAATATTGTGGCAAGGCTTCTTGAAATTGCAAAAGGTATTGGATATTTGTATCATTGATTGTAATTGAAAGCAACTGATGTACTATTTTTTTGAATTAATATAGGGAGCTATTCCCTCTAGTAGCACTTACCCAAAAAAGAAAAAACAATTGGTTAATATACCTCATATGCACCAACATGTCATTGGTTTAAACTAATATTAACAATAATCAAATTATATTATATAATTTGATGTTATTTTAAATTATAATTTATTTTGAAATTATTAATTATATAAAAAAAATTGAAATATTTATTTTGATAAATTTTGAAAAAATAGTAATTTGATTTAGATATTGTAAAGTGTAAATTTATTTAAAATTACATTAAATGAATTTATTGCTAAATTAATTTGGCATATTTTAATAAAGTGTATTATAAACATTTGATATCAAATTTTTAAAGAGTATTAGATTGATTTTATTTTGTAAAGTCTAAGTTTATTTAAAATAACATAAAATGAATATATACTAAAATTATTTGTAAAGATTTGTTTATATATTTATCTATATAGAATTTAGTTGTTATGTGTGAAAGACAATAATGAATACTGAACCATAGAAAAATACTGTCTGACTGACATGGTAGAATGCCAAAATTTAGGCCCTCTGTGAGAAGCTCTAATGAACATACTATGACTTCTAACATAGAAAATTGACCTAAACTCAATCATCCTCATGCATTTAAATATTTTGTGCACGAATTAAATATTTATTTCAGAAGAAAAAAGTATAACATTGCATACCAAACATTATTAGATACAAATAATTCTTGTAAAAATTCACTATTTTTTATCGAATGAGAAGTTTGAATTGAATAAAATACGTCTTAATAACCTTCCTACACCCAAAATCTCAGTTCTAAATTTAGCAAGCCATATGATTCGACTCTTATTATTAAGACCTTAATTCAAGCCCCCCAAGGACACATGTAGACTAACATGCAAGACTCTGGCCCAATTTTTTGTTGTATATTTATTAACACCATTAACGCTCAATTATTGAAAATTTCAGCCTGCAATGAAAATTCTACCCCTCATAATTCAATTGCTTAGTAGGAACATTATCAAATGATAATATTAATAATAATGAGCATGGCATCAATAGAAAATCCAATGCAAACTCCTTCAATCACCATAAATATATTTGATCCTAAAGTGAAAAGGGTCCAACATTATCAACACGCAAACTCCAGGCTGACGAATGATACATTCATAATTCTAAATGTGATATTAATAGAGAATTTAATGCAAGTTACCACTCCACCAAATGTGTATTGCCCACAAAGTAAAAATAGAAAGATATTGCTTGGAAGGAAATGGTACACCTTATCAAACTAAAGTGTGAATTTGGAACTAAACCAAACATTTGGGAATTTGAGTTGACACCAAAAGACCAATCTGAGACCTTCAATAAACTCACTTTTTAAGGACTCAATTTTATACTAGAAAAACTAAGGTATATAAGATGCACATAAGCACCAACCCATAAGATTAGAACCTATGTTCCATGGAGTTTCTTGATGAGAGGATGGGGGGACAAGTTTTGAGGATAGGAGGAGCAAGAGCCTAAGTTTGGAGGCAATGGGATCATGGAAATGAGGGTGTAGTGGGGTAGGGAAGGGGTGACATAAATACATATAGTATTTAAAAAATTAGTTATAAGATGTATAAAAAATAAGAATTACATTTTAAATTTTGATATATTAAATTAAGTTTAAACTACTAAAATTAAAAACAAGGCAATGATTACATTGAACATTAAAAATGGTGGGTGGATGTTTGGAGGTGAATCCACCATTAGGGTTAAGGTATCCCCTTAAGTTCTTTTTTAAAATATCAGCACAATTTCACCACTGTTAGAATTAGCTTCAAATATAAACCAACAAGAATAGTAACCCTTCACCTTTTGATCACCAAGATCCAAATGTGTGTGAGGTAAGAACATACAGTGTTGGGGATCATTAGCAAACTAGAATGTAATTGCAACATAATATAGGCGGCTAGGCGACCATAGAATGTGTGAAGAAAATTTTTCTTTAGTCTTTTTTTTTAAGTTTTGGCTTTTACTTTTGGCTTCAAGAAGATCCGCACACAAAAAGGAGTTAGCTTCCGAAAGGCACGTAATGTGCCATGTGGTGGTTGTGTGTTTTTTTTTGATTGCTTTCCTTTTGGATGGAAGTTAGACCACGTGTCGTCTTGGCAGAATATTTCTCAAAAGCGCTTTTCGCAAATTTGAGACTGTCCACCCACTCGACACGTCATCTCTTCGTCCCAAACAAGTTGTACTTTGGAGATCCTTCCTTCAGAGTTTTTCGGAGTGTGCCTTGCTTTATTTTTCAAAGAAAGGATGTGATTCCATGTCGCCAGAGCCACTTGATCAATCGACAAGACTTTTGTAAAGCTATTTTCTAGGATCTGAACATTTATGGAGGGAAATCTTGTTAAAATATTTAAAGGATATTAATGTGGCAGTTGAAAGTTGATGAGTAGGATTTCCACAACCTAATTAAAGATTTGGGATCAGATTTTGAGCTATTAGGTGCAAACATTTGGCAGTCATTACTTCTGAATGAAGTCAGTGTTTCTCTCTCCTTGGCGGCTATAAATTGGAAGTGGCAATATGTAGAAAGGGTTCCAAAAAAAAATTATTTTGGAAAAAAATTCTTTAGTTTTCATAGTTATAGGAGTATTTTCATTAAATCTTATAGAATATTTCTTCGCTCCGGCATGTTATATATATTTTTACTCAAACTATTGTCGAATTGGAATTCAACCTTTATTTTAAAGTTCATTTGGTATTTGAAGTACGAGTTATTTGGGAGAAATACTTGAAACTATGCATGATATGGCCTCTGTCAATATTCACTTCTTTATATCTTCATCCAAGATAGAACACTATGTCTAGCTTAATCTAAATAGTTTGATTATTCAATTTCCATGTTGTATGTGTGCATGATAAAGTTATAATCTATAGAAGTCAGATTATGTCATTGGACTTCTCTATTTTCTTTAAAGGTTATCATTTCTTCATGTTATGCTATATTAAGAGGAAGAGTTTATGTGGCTTTTGAATGTTTTTCTATTGACTCTTAAGACTTCTATGCTTGGTTGGATCTTAATGAACACTTCTTGTGGGTAGATTGAACGACTACACTGTGCTTGTATCTAGCCTCTGTTGTTCATTCTCTTCTCAAAAATGAAGGCATGTGGTGTTCTATGTCTATCATGTCATTCATAGAAAAGAACTTGAGGTTTTGAAATGTTGTAAAAGCGTTGGCAGGTCACCATTTTCATGTTTTTCTTTTTACATTTCTTTCTACCCTTTTCCCAAACTCAGAGAAGAGTCGGCTTTCTATAAAAATCCCAGAGGTATTCAGTGAGGCACATATGGTTCCCCCACTTGTTGAATTTCTCATAAGATTGTCAGAGAAGTGCAAGCTTTGATGATCAACAAAATGAAAGGAAATTACAAACTCAACCACTTATGCAGTGGGAGTGGAGATATTAACAATTAATAAGGCGGCAAGCCAACCATGAATCCACACTACCACTTATTCAACAGGGGGAATTAAAAATACAAGTGCTGAGTATAAATGAGACTCAACCAATTTTTTAGTGAGAGTATAAACAAGAATATTAAGTGCAGATTATAAATAATTGTTATTACTACTAAACCATCTTTACAAAATAGATAGTCAATTGCACAACAATTTAGTTTTTTGAGACTAGTTACATCACAATGTTAGAGATATGTTCTCTAACTAATATAATATGTAAATGATCATCAAATAATCTCATAACAGAAATAAATCATATTTGATAAGAAATAGTAATCTACAGAAATTCAAACCAACAATATAGAATTCACCAAAATGTCCATATCTCTCTCCAAATACCTCTGATGAAGATGAAACTAAATGCAAACAAAACCTAGGATTTGGGCGCTCAAATACCAATGAAGAAACCTTGCCAAATATCTTTGGATTATTTTTTGCACACTTCCCAATGCAACCACAATGAAAACCCCAATCTCCAAAGAGGGGTGACTAGCTCTAGAAATTCATACACCTTCAAAAAATATGAAACTTGGTGCAAAGGGGTGCCCTAGCAAGGGAAAAACATACAGCCAATACCCATAACCAAGAGAAATTTACCCAATGAACTATGAATGAAAATGTGCTACATCCAAGCATGAACTGGCAACAACATAATAGATTATACAACAATATTTTGCTCAAATAAATCAGAAATTGAAGCTCTATCTGCACTCTTAAGTGAAGCACAGTCTTTAGTAAGTCTAGCTAGATACTATTTTTCAAGAATGAAGGCTGGAAGAAGAAGCTAAGAGGTTTGCATTCCTCGAAGCAAAGCTCTAAAAATATTTCAACAACATAACATTATCATAATTTCTAAAAGATGCAAATGAAGGAGAAAGGCCTCAATAAATAGACTCTTCTTGGTAATTGAATCACCTTTGTAACCTCCAAGAAAAGAATAAGAAACACTTTAGCCACTCAAGGAGGACGCCCAACCTTTTTGGAGAATATAAAATATTAATCAACAATCTTTATTCCTCTTCCTTGGCATCCATAAGGAACTTTAGCAAATATTTTAACTTTAAAATATTTAATTCTTCACTTTAGGCATCCAAGACAAATCCCCTCTTCAAAACAACTTGAAGTTGATCACTTAAGCACGGGGTCCAAAAAGAAACACTGAAAAAATGACTAAGTTATTAAAACTTAGCTCCAAGAGGAATGAAGAAGCCAACGCCCAAACTAAACTGCCTCACTGCCAAAAATAGAATGATGGATTGAAAATGACTAGGCTACTGCTAAGATGACATTGCCAAAAATAGAACTTACCAAAAATAGCTAATTGCTATAAATAGTAAATGTTTCTGAACTCCTTTTTGACACAATCTAAACTCCTTTTGAACACAAACCGGGCAATTGACATGACTTACTAAAAATAGTAAGTTCCTAGAAAGGTTGACAAAATCAGATGCATATTACACCCCTCTAGAGATCTCTAAAAACCTAGAAAAAAATAGAAACCTTTCTTGCATGCAACGTACCAAATAGAAATGCATTTCATTTTCATGAAATGCATGTTACCACACCCTGAAGCTCTCCAAAAAACTCCATGTCAAACTCATGCATGCAAGCTATCAAAATCTCAATTAAAACCTCCTATAAAATAGGAAACCCTAATTTCCTCTTTTGACTAGCCTACGGGCCTCTAGAAATAGGCTATCAGTTATTGAAGAGCATATGGCTATATTGGGGATATTACAATCTACCCTTCTCAAAATTTATTGTCCTCAAGCAATGTCTCCACACTCCAAGGAAACATATTGATCCATACTATGCCAAGTAGGATCCCAAGGTCCCATGTCCATCTTTGAAATGACCCACCATATCGATGTTGCACCACTTCGATCACACAATTAAATCCATTGTACCATAACCGCATTAACCTTCCCTGCAACCTCAAAGAGTTAACATGCGTGAAATTCAAACTGAGAAACATAAAAATATTGGAATCAAGACCCTGCAACACCACACCCCCAAAAGACTCTAAGGAGTCTATATCAACAATTCCAATGACTAACACATTCCTGGGCACAAGGAAGAATATTCTAATCAACTCAAAAACAAACTCATCAGCATAACTCCCCAAAGCATCAATCAGAGTCACAACTACATAGGTGACTCCCTCAAGACTTCTTGCAAAGAAAAAAGCAACCCTTTGCAAAAACTCGATAGCTTCATCCTCAAAACTTCTCGAGGATGTATAACACCTTCTTTGTAATACTTATATATCCAAGAAGACTCTTGACAACTTCTACCAATCTCTCTCCAAGAGTCTCAAAATGACAAACCCAGTCAAGCAAAGGTTCGCTGCCCCAAACATATGTAACAAAGAATGCACAAAGATAGCCACTAGAAAAGAGCTTAAACATTATCCAATACTAATTCAGATCACTCCAAATCATCATTGCTCCAATTTGAGGCCAAAAACCATCACTAATAAGAGATTGGAAAGTCTGAAAATGAATACACCAACTGCCAAATAAGTCTAAAAAGGCACAACTTGAGATTTGATTTAAGGAAAATCAGCATCCAAGAAGATGAACAGCTATTGCAAAACTAAAAATCGGCATCCAAGAAGATGAACAGTTGTTGCAAAACTGAAAATCAGCATCCAAAATATCACATCTGCTCATATCCATTGTTGAAAACACCTTTTCTGAAGACTCCATCACAGCAAAAAGGTATTCTTTGCTCAAATTTTCTATCCAAACCATCAATTGATGAGCACAAGGAGCCCAAAATTGGATGATAAAGAAGGAATCAGCATCCAACAATTGTAAAATCTGATGTTTATCTCTCCATACATCCTTCTTTCCAAACATAATGATTATCATCTAAACATGTTGAGAATTCCAAACATGGATACTCAATTGAAAATGATCTCCAAAACTCCATAAAAAAATTTCAAGATGTTTCCAAATGTTGATTAGGACCAAGAGTGCTCTCCAAAGACTTATGTTCCCTTTACTGAATTGTGTCACAAAAAAGGTATCCTTGGACATGTATACGCTCATTTGGGTCTTTCTTGTGGTTTTTGGCCTAGTTTTTCCTAGATTTAATGTTGTAATGTGCTCAACACATTCACATTAGGTCTTGGACCCTTGCAAATTAACAAAAACTTTATGGTGTCTTGTAAAAGTGTTGTGAAGTGTTGTAACCCACTTTCACACTTTTCTAGGACCCTTTTATTATAATTCACCTAAATAACCTCTTTTTACCACTTACCAAGTCTTATTAAAGTGTTGTAAGGAGTTCTAACAAACTCTCACACTTTTCTAGGCTTATCATCAATAATTACGCCTTTCTTATGCTTTAATTGGCCCCATTTTACACTTGCAGGCCTTATTTAAGTGTCTTTTTGAGAATAAACCCAATAAACATCACTTAATATATCTTAATTTCTGACACCCAGTAAAAGTGCCTAACTTTGGGTGACTTAGTCCCATTTGGCTCAAAAATTTAAAAAATTTCAAAATTCTGACGGGTTTTTATTCTCTAAGACCTAAGGTTGGCCTATGATGAGGTATCTTCAAGAATTAGGGCATAATTTTGTATAAGTATAGGGTTTCCCTCTCATTTCACCCCTATTCATTCAATCAATCAATCTCCTCATTCATCACTCATCATCATTCTTCTCAAGAAAGCTAGGGTTTTGGCATTCTAAGTCATCAAAAAGCATTCAAGGGAAAATTCTTCATCTATTGTTGCAAAAATTCAAGATCTATTATCATGGAAAGTTTATAATTCCTTCATTTCATGTTCATGCTCCATTTTATTTCTTCATTTGGTTTAATTACGTAAAAGGGGTTTGACTAAGGCAAACCCCCATGTCCTAACATTCAACATTTATCTTTCTCTCTTTGTGTGTTTGCAGATTTAGGTACCTTGAAGATCATTGAAGGATAGATTGAAATTTTTTTGAAGACATATCCTTGTTGGCTAGGGAAAAACATCCACAAAAATTCACTTATAGTGCCACAAATCAGAGTTTCAAAATTGGATACCTAGAGGAGCAGAAAGTGTAGACTGAGAGCTTTCGTTTCCACTTTCGCGTTTTCAAAAAAGTCAAAGTGGACTAAGTCACCATCAATGGTGACTTAGTCCCATTTCACATGTGTTTCAGATATTTTTGTAAATCTAGATACCCATTTGGCTGAAATGGGATCCGATGTAGTTTTCCAGATCTGGGACTAGATTGCCTAGAATGGCAAATTAGTCTCAGTAGGCCAAAATTTCAGAATCAGCAGCATTTCTAGTCCTCATTCTAGTCTTCAACATATTTTCAGGTGCACATCTTTAGTTCTTCAATTTTCTATTTTGTTTCATGATCATTTCTAGGTGATTTAGGGTATGTTTGCATATCACAATGTGTTTTCAAATAAAGTGCATTTTCTAGGTTTTGCATAACTAGTTAGTTTCTTTTATCAATTCTATGCATCTAGGGCATTCTATTTAGACACATTTCAATCATATTAACATTCATCTTGAATGAACCTTCCAATTTTTTGGGTAGAAAGACCTCTCTCCTTTTAGGTGAAAAACCCTAGAAGTGTAAGGGAGCACTCTTTCCTCTAAAATTTGTGGTTCATTTTGGTGAACCTACTTTTTGAACACTTTTTTGTCTAATTTGGAGTTCTTTATCATCCTAGGTTTGCTTTACATTAACATTTTTCATTAGTTAAGTTGCATTCTAGGGTTTCAAATTTTTGCATTAGTGAAAGTGCATATAGGTTGTTTTTTGCATCTCAAATCATTAAAAATTTCTGAAATTTTGCATTTGCATCATACAATACATAAAACATAAAAATCAGTCAAAAAAATCTGAAAATTCTCAAAAAAAATCCCCAATAAGACTAATTCACCACCTTGGGCAACTTAGTCCCTTTTCACCCCTAAAACAGCCTTTTACAGAGCTAGAAACCCTATTTTTCAACTTCTATTTGCTTCCATTATCTATTTGTATCAGTTGCTTGCATTTTTGTTACATGCATTTCATTAGATCTAGCTCAAATTAGCTCATTTCATGAATTGTTCATATTCAATTTTGCATCTAGAGCATTTCATATTTTAGGTTTTTGCATCATGTAATCAGCAAATCACCTTGTTTCATATTTAAAAATTGCATTTAAAAAGTTTCACCTTAAATCATTGTATTGCACTTTATTTATTTTCTCATGTTAGCATGTGTTCTTTTCAAGCATTTAGTATATCAAGTGGCTTTTATTATTCTATTTTTCATGGACATAATCTAGGACAACAAAGTAAAACATTTGATAAGCATGTTGCATACCCTCCTAGTACCTACCGGATTTGTAAAATATCATAACAAAAAATGATGCAAGTATAGACGATCATAACAATCATACTTGTTCTTCTCCCAATACCTCTTCTATTAGTATGAAAGCTAAAAATCTACATGATTTGATCAAATATTGACAAATACGAATTAAATCTGTCAATATTGAACAAATGAGATAAAGCCTTACCTATGAAATTGTTGAGCAATGTAAAGGAACTCACAACATCATCAAACTAAAACATGAAATCTATTCCTAAACTACTCAAGCCATCATCCCATAAGGCGAGTGGTGCTCCTCAAGATGTAGAAAGGATGCCCTTTCCTACCCCCTGATAAGCAAGAATGCCAAGATGATAATGCCAATACTGAGATTGTGCATCAAGTTGTGTGTAGTGTTGTTGTTGTTGCAAGTTGTTGTAGTTGTGTAGAAATTCTTTGCATTTATAGATTCAAGGTTCGAAGATTGAGATATTTTGATGAATGTGGGATCATTCATGAGCCAATGACAAGATGCCACTTGTCAAGATGTGAGAGGATGAGGGTTTTGCACATTTTGGTCAATGTGTCAAAGAGAGGGAGATTTGAAATTCAAAAGATAGCTTGTTGGAGGGAGAAGCAAGAGTCTTAAATTCCAAGTGGGACACATGTAAGAGACAATGTAAGAGGATTTAGTGCTATGTTGGAGGACAAGACATGTGGGAGGGAAAATTCAAATTAGAGGAATATTCCATCTTGATGCCCTTTTGAAAGTAATTGGAAGAAATAATAAATCAAATAAATTGATTTATTGTGCAAGTGGGAAAAGTTAGAGGATTCAGGTGATTAGGATTAAATTAATCAAGATTTGATTAATTTAATAGGAGATTAGGTGATTTTGACTTTTGACTTTTTTTAGGATTAAAATAAATCAAAATGAGAAGAAAATGATTTTAGATTAAAAAAATATTTATTTTATTTAATCAAAGATGATGATGTTAGTGTTAAATCAAATAAAGATGAATTTATTTAATTTAAATGAATGGCTTTAGAGATTAATCAAATAAACTTGATTTATTTGATGAATGGATGAATATGACCTAATTAAATGCATGATGCCAATTTTGCATGTCTACATTTTTCCCATCTTTGAATCAATGTACTTGTTGCATTGGTTCAAAGAATGATGTCGCCGATATCGAAATTAAAAAAAAAAAAACTATTTTTTTCAGATGCCCCAGCGGAAAGAAGTACGTTAGTGCATTGCCCCCTCGAGAGATCGAGCGAAAAGATTCAATTTGAGGTTGATCTAGTGACAAAGAGGTTCAAAATGGATGTATGGATGGTTAGACTATATGATCTATATGATAATGATGATGCAAATGAGATGTTTGGAATATGCTTAGAATAACAAATCTATATTATTTTAAACATCTTAAATGATTATGCAATGCATGTGAGATGGATGAGATGGATGATGTTGTCTTATGATGATATGTCATGATTATGTAGGATGAGAGTGTGTATGCAAGATGGGTGTATTGTTATTAGTGTGAAAGAGGATAGAAGAAAGAGAGGGATCAACCTTTGAATCCAAGAAGATACAGAAGTCCAAATAGTCCATGAGTCATTGAGACTTTATTCAATATGATGATGAATGATGATGTATTGATTATCTAGGCATGGGAGAGATAGAGAGCATAATTTTCCTTATGTTTGATAACACACATAGGTGTGATGCATCAAGGTATAAAGAACCAGGATGGTGTTGCACCTAGTGTGATGGACTTTGACTTGACAATCAAATAGGAGTACTCTTGCTCACACTTGAAAAAAAAAACCTTATTCAGAGTGTAGTTCATATATTCTAGACATCTTGGACCAAAACATAAAAATGCAAGCCTTCTTATGTGGTCAACAAGACACCTAAAAAATCCTCCCTACAAACAAAATAAAGCACGCATGACGAAATTATTTTACAAGAACAGTAGATAAAAAGATAATGATCATTGCCCCATTCCTTTCTCTCTAAATCTTTCTATTTAGACATCATTGAGAGGTCATTGCAATGAGCGCAATAAGATAAATCCAAAGAAAAGATAAAGTAAACAAGCAAGCTAATGTTCTTCATACCGCTAGCCAAGACTAAACTACAGTGATGTCTGGTGTTGATGTCCATCACAGGAAGGTTGCATTCCTAGGACATGTTGTGACCAGGTGATAATGACATTTTGATTAGATGATAAGCTATTGATACTCCGAGTTGATCAACTTGCTTGCTTACTGACCTAGACTTGAGATTTTGACGATTAGGTGTTCACTTTTGAACCTGCTAGACTTGCTTCTGACTGACTCACCAAAGGATGAAGATGAAGATGGTGATTGATTTATTATGAACGGTTCCTTATTGCGGGTGAAAGTGAGATGAGACGGATGCACCATTTTGGGTTTTTTCGAATATTTTGGATATTTTTGGTGTTTTTTGAATATTTTGAGGTTGTTTTGATTTTTAGGTTTTGTAATGTTTTTGGGTTTTTTATGATATTTTATGAATGTTTTTGGATTTTGTGTGTCAGGGGCCAAATCAAGGATTAGCCTTGCCTATGATTAAGCTCAAAGATGGCGTAGTTCAGATGACAATTGACTTGACTGTTGATGAGATAGATGGCCAAATAGATTTCCATTGCAATGGATGCCTAAAGGACTTACCTAAAATGTGAAATATATGGGAAAACGGATTGCCATTGTGATGGATGCCTAAAGGATTGACCTAAAATGTGAAATAGATGGGCAAACGGATTGCCATTGCAACAGACACCTAAAGGACTAACCTAAAATGTGAAATAGATGGGCAAATGGATTGCCATTATGACGGACGCCTAAAGGACTGACCTAAAATGTCTTGGGGGATGATCATCGATCAACCTTGCCTATATTCAAGCTCAGAGACGACGTAGTTTGATTGCAATGTTTTGATGTTTTTTTTGGATTTTGATATGTTTTGGATGTTTTGGGTATGGATATGTGATGATATCAGTGATCTATTTTGGGATTTTGTTGAAAACCAAGTCAGGGGTGATTGATTAGATTGATGGATTTGTGATGATAACATTGTTGAGGATACATGACAATGCAAGGATAGTGTTTAGCAACATGATTATTGGGAAGGATATCCCAAGATGGATTGGTTGGATTTGACTGATCAAGATTGATGATGATAACATTGTTGAGGATACACAAAAATGCAAGGATAGTGTTAAGCAACACAAGGATTGGAAAGGATATCCCGATGGATTGATTGGATTTTGATTGATCAGGATTGATGAAGCTTGATTTGGAACAAAATCGTTTTGATGATTTGATGTGACACTGAAGTACACATTAGATACGACTGATATGGATTGGTTGGATTGATGTTCGATGATAGATAAATCTTGATAAGGAACATCATCTCATCAAAATATGCCATGGGCTAGTGATTTGGATTTTTTGCTCACAAATGCTTGACCAATTTGATTTCATGTTTTCCAATGTTCGGATCACCACATAAGTTAGAGGATATAGATCAAGATTTATTCCCGAAGCAACATGTAAACATTTTCCCCCAGTGTCTAGCAATGTATGGAAGGCCATGGGTGGATTCTTGGATAGATGTATGGATGGATGGATATGGTAAGAATGCAAAGGATTCCAATGATTATCTTGTGATAAGATAAGGTGTTCACACTAAGGATGCTCATTTGGATAGTGCTTCAAGGCTCGGATAATGTTGGGTAGGGTAGGATCAATGAAAATGACCCATGTCAAGATGTTTACTATAAAAAAGTGTAAAGTGTGCACCAAAATTTTATCAAGATCAAGATAAGGTAGATAGATGGCAATGGGATGGATAAATGGTTCATGGATGAACGGATTTATTATGGATAAGATGGATGGAATGTTGGATTTATTATGGATGGGATAAGATGCTTTCTCCTGAAATGGTGCACGTACATGCTCGATTCTACACATGACACCTATTTGCCAAGTTTTCATCATGGTACCTGTCCAAAGTACCACCGAAGTGGTTTTCACTAGAGGATGATTTTTTTCTTTATTGTTTTCAATCATTTTTCTGATTTTTTTGGATTTTTATATTGTTTGATTTTTTTGTATTTTTTGCTGAAAGATTTTAAGCTCATGTTGAACCACCTAGTACTGCTAACGTTGATGTTTCTATCATAATGTTCCACTGATATCCTACTTGAAGAAGTTGTTTTGCCAAGATACGTGCACTTGAAAGAAAAATTTGAGATTATTGATCTACTTTGTTGATACCGGAGTTAAATTTGTCTTTGTGTGCACATCGCGATAGAGTGCCTTCTGAATCCTTATGATGAAGGGTCGTTGCCAACACGTGGTCAATGTGAGAATTGGATATCATACATGGAGGCATGGATGGAGTGTGTTTAGGAATAAAATATGGATTGGTTGATAGTTTGGAACATTTGACTCTCCAAAATTGGGAAGATGAGCAATAATGGGTGGATACGGAAGTGTGCATGGAATTAAGACCAATAGCTCGATATAATTTGTATGTTGCTTGAAAAGCCTTCTTTTTCCTTTGTGAACATCTTTGATGGATACTTTCCCCTTTTTTATTTTGTGATGGATTTTGATAGGGATAATCTTTCTTTGTACTTTTTGGTATCCATGTGTATTTGATTTGTCCTTCATGCTTCAGTACTTCTTTTTCTTTGATGATGTTCTTTGTGCTTTGATTCAAATATTTATTTTGATGTTTATCCCAATTCGTGGATGGGGGTGATGGGTGGATGAAGATTCGTGATGTGGCAGCTTGTAGTATTGGCATCGGTTTCATCATAAGGATTCTTCATTCTCCCTATGTTGACATTTTCTTGAGACGAAGTTGCCCCCAGTTTTATAGAGGTATCACTAACATTTTTATATCCCTTGATTGTCGAATAACCAAGGCCTTGATGCTTAGGATTACCAACAATCTGTACTGGTTATAGGATACCCTGTTCATGTAGGCCTTATCCTCTACCTTGATAATTCATCTGCTGAAAAAATTTATTTGCAATAGGATATGATTTATCTTGGAAGCAGGGTGCTAATCCTTCTATGCTCTATCGCAGCTCTTCGAAGGTGCTAACTTCTTCATTGATGAAATACCTTGCCCTAAGAAAGGTAAGTGATCCAAGTTTATAAGTGATTGGATCCTCCATATGTGGGATAACTTTTCGATTGATATCTTTGGCTTGATCTTGTGAAATATCGGATTTTAATGCTTCTTCAAGAGGTGTCGATGATTCACTATCCACATAAAATTCTTCCTCATAATTCATTCCACAAGATGTTTATGATTTACCACTTCTGTAGGAGCCTTCTTCATGACCCATTTCTGCTAGGTGTCCATAGGATGTTTCTAATTCACAACTTCTATAGAAGCCTTCTTCATGATTTGTTTCTATGTCTCCAGATTTTTCTACATCTTGGTTTTGTGCACAAATGTTAAGAGTAGGAGACTCTAGTTTTGAATGAAGATCATCTACGTGTCCATCCAAAGAAAGCATCTCATGGGTAGATGGAGGAATATGTGCTATATGGATATGATCATCATTTGTGACATCTTGTATAGATAGAAGAGTGCCCATTAGATCATTGTAGTATCTTGGAGATACGAATTCTTGATCTTGACTAATTTTGGAATTGCTTTCGACATGTTTTGGATCAAGTTCTTGACATGGGTCAATTTCAAAGGATGGATTTCTTCTAGTGAGTTCTTGGACATCATCCTTATGCATGGTTAGTGGCTCAATATCCTTTTGATCTTTGAGGATTCCTTCACTATCCGTAATCATGAGGTTGAGGGATGTCGGTATGTCTTGGAAAGGACCATTGCTAGACCTTGGTGATAGATGTTGATCATGCTTTGGAATAAGTTCTTGATATATGTCCTATAATTCATTAGGTGATGTAGAGACATTTTCAATATGATCATTGGTCGATGGATCATAGATTATGTCAATAGGATCAAATAATGTTAACACATCTTGAAATAGATCACTAAAAAGTGGCTCTTGATGTATGGTGAGTTGATCATCAGATGGGGTAGAAACATCTTCAAGGTGCTCATTGATGGGTTGATCTTGATCATTGTTTCCAACAATTATGGTGGAGAGATTGTAAATTTTTTCAACCATAGGAACAAATGATGTTAACATTTCTTGGATTGGATCATTGTTGGGCATTGTTGGTGAGTTTTGATCATGATTGAAAAGTGTCTCTCAGTGTGTGTTGATTTGATCATTGGTTGAGGTGGAAACATCTTCAATATGCTCATTAATGGATAGATCTTGATCATTGTTTTCAACAATTTTGGTGGGGAGGTTTTTAATGCTATCGCTAGTGATTGAACTCTGATTATTGTCCCCAATAGCTATTAGCTTTTGATCAATCAAATCTTGGATGAGATTTTTGAGTCGAATACAATTAGATGTTGTGTGTCCCTTTGTTTTATGAAAATCACAAAAGTGCTTCTCCTTGTACCCTGGTAGTTTCACCATGGGCTCTTGATAATTCACATAAATGGGGATTTTAATGAGATTTTCTTGTATCAACCATTGCATGACCGATTTGATTGGTTCCCCAAGTGGTGTGTATTTTCGTTTGTTACCTTATGAGATTTGCACTTTAAATTGACCTTGTGGTGATTGATTTTGGAGATGTGGTGATTGATCTTTGAGATGTGGTGATTGAGTTTGTTGTTGATGTCATTGATCTTGATATCCAATTTCTTGACATTGGAGATATTGTTCCTGATGTGGTTGTGGAGATAGCTCAATTCTTTGATGACATGGTTCAACCAATGGAAGAGTGTATTGATTTTGGGGTGGAGATGTCTCTTGGTGATATGAATCGATGAGTTTTTTTAGTGTAGAAATTTTGTTTTGCAATATTTGACCTTGACATTCTTGATATGGTTGACTTGGTTGTTTAGCGAGCAGATTTGGAATGTATCCTTATGGTGTTTTCCTCGGATCATGTACAAGTTGATTCTGGATAATGCTTTGATTCGGTATGATGTTTTTATTTGGAATTATAGGTTGACTTTGAACATTGTTGTGATTGGGAAACACATTGCCTTGACTTAGGTAATTTTGATTTTGCATGGTGTTACCTTGACTTGGATCCATACATGGAGTCATTAACATATTGTTTGGACTTTGAACAACATTTGTATGATTTGCAAGTTACATATCTATCCCAAAGTGTACCAAGTATAGATTTGAAATGTTCATGTTTGGTAAACTTGTATTTGGTGTGTATGGATTTCGTGAGATAATGTTGTTTGGAATAAGACTCGTGCATTGACTATTTGGTTGATAGATTTGTAGGTTTGGACTTTGATTTAAATCTATCATAGGGAAAGATGGTCCATAACTTAGATTGGGCATACTCACATTCATTGTACTATTGAGGTTTGGAGGAGATAATGATGCCATACATAAATGTGAGTTTCCATAATCAATTGGCATTGTGATACTTGGATAGTTTGGTTGACTTCGATTACTCATGATGTATGAGTCAAGTTTGAACTCCATGTTTTGACCTTGTTGACCTCTGAGGGGTTTACGACCAATGATGAGATGAAGGATGAAAGGGGTGAATGATATGGGTGTTTAAACTTTTAGGAACTTTGGATCAATGCTAGACTTTAGAACTTGATTTGATTTGATTTGGATTGAGGATAGTTTGACTAAGTGTGTTATGTCAAAAAAAGTGATAATGCACTTGTAAACTCTAGGAATTTGTGTTGTCCTAGAGTAAACTCGTACACAAGAGGATAGTTTGACTAAGTGTGTTAAGTCAAACAAGGTGATTTCAGATAATGAACTTGTAAATTCTAGGAAGTTGTGTTATTCTAGAGTAAACTTGTACACAAGAGGATAGTTTGACTAAGTGTGTCAAGTCAAACAAGGTGATAATGGATTGGATAATTTGACTAAGTGTTTTAAGTCAAACAAGATGATTTTGAATTTACCTAGAAGTCTAGCATAAATGATGTTTTCAAAGTTTCCAAGAGTTTGTTGTTGAGATGGCATTTAATTGATGTTTGAGATAGGTGAAGTGTTTGACTTGATCCTAGATGAACTTAAGAGGGCTTGTTGACTAGACCAAGATATTGAAGAACATGCTTTTCCCTAAGAGGAATTCAACCAAAAGACAAATGTTTGCATGAAAACCATATGACCCAAAAGAGAACAACCACATGTGATTCAATTGTCTGTTATCTTGCTTAGATTCGGTTCTTTTTACCACAAACACTTCTTGCTTAGTTTTTCAAACTGAATGTCTATGTCCCAATTCCTTTTCATCCCACAAGGTCCATTATTTGTAAATCAAGAAAATCAAGGCAATAGTTTCCTAATGTTGAATTTCGTGAAAGAAAATTGTGATTAAATCCAAATACTTAGAAGCCTCTAAGGATGAAATCCCTAGGGCAAGCATGAGCACTTGAATTCGTCAAAGGTATTTGCTTCCCTTAAAGGATTTTAAATTTGATGATCATGTTGAATGTTTTTTTTCCAATGTTTTGGATCCAAGCAAAGTGTTTTTTATTCCAATAAAATGCACAATCCTAGGATGAAAAGATAGTATTTGTTGGGTTCCCACTTGGATAAATCCAACTGTGCATATTCAGTGTGGATGATTAGATGCTTGACCACACAGGCTCCCCCTTACAGTGCACTCGCTTCTTGGGTCATCCAAGCATTAGTACCCATGAATCTCCCATGGAATAATTTTCATCTCTACAATAGAACCTTATGTTATGTGGGGCAGCTTCAAAGGACATGACCTTTTACACCAACAAATAGAAAGGATTTTTGGCTTCTAAACAGAAGCTTGTAGTAAGGGCATCCAGTTTAGGGGGTGCAATGATAAACTCCTTATGAGAGATCTCCCAACCCTTTGAACAAGGGCTTTATGCATCATAAAAATACTGGGGGAGAGTTATGATGCGTCGCTTCTCATTGTCCATGGCTTTCACCGTGAACACAAATTTATATAGCGATTTGGAAGAGCTTGGCTTTAGCCCGTTATCGCTTGAGTCATTCCCTTGCGGTGAGTGCTTTTTCCCACCAAGGCAGGCTCTCTAAAGGTAAACAATAGTGAGTAAGTGCATTCGTAGTTTGATCATCTTTGTTTGCGTGAACAAAGAGAGAACACTCGCAATGCCTTTTTCTCACACTACACAAGTTTTTGTTCAAATTTTAGGTACCCAAATTGAAATGTGGAGGCAATCTTTTTGACAACTTAATATCACAAAAAGATCTTTGATTCTCAAGATCATCATGAGGTGTGAGAGAAATGCATACGTCTTTTTGATGATATTACTTTGTGAAAAATATTACAAAACATCAAGTGCACATGTTCATTTTAATTTCCAAAGGCAAAATTGAGTTCTTTTTAAAGCCCCAAAATAGAAATGTGAGAGTTGTTTGTCAAATTTTAGACCAAATCAAAAAGCTTAGTGAGTTTCTAATGTTCAGTTTTAATTCAAATTTGAAAATATCAAACCAGTGACTGATTTTAAACCCAAATTGAAAGGTCAGTTGGTTTAAAATAGAAAATGAGAGTAGAAAATGGAAGCTCTAGATCATCACAACAAGCATTAAAAAATGCTTTTTCAAGTCATAATCTCAATTTTTTCAACTCCAATTAGTCTGCCTTTGTCTAATTCTAATGCTTGACTTCAATGCCAACCTTAACCTTCAAACATTACAAAGTAAAAACTGAGATTTATTTCAAGGAATCAAGATAATCATCAGTTGATAGTCATAGATAAACATCAAATAAAAGTTATGCCAAGATAAGTAATAGTTGATGTAGATGGCCTTCTTGTTGCTTCTTGTATCCATTGTACCATAACCCTTATAAATATAAGATTAGCAATACAAAATTGGAACTTCAAAAATCATAACAAAATTTATTTTCATCATAAAAGGCGCTTTCCTATTTTCTGATATCATCTATTGCAGCAGATTCCATGCAAAACTCATAAATACAGAGAGTCAAATTTGAAACTTTTAAATTTGTTCATCGTTCAAGGACAAGCTTTCATTCCTCTGTTAGCGGGCACATTTAATGTTGGGGGCATGAATAGTCAATCAAAATAACGTAGTGACAATCTACTGTAATGCAGTGACATTAATTACAAGTAGTTTCGTATTGAAAATTTTGCTCTAGTGTGACTTAGAGCAAACTAGAACGATTCAATGTTGTGATTATTGGATTCACCTGACTGCATTCAAAATCATGATCAAACATATATTGGTCAAAATCAATAACACCACCTGATAATCAGCCAAAAGATATGTTTACATTAAATGCATTAATTGATTCACAAAAAATCAATACAAGCAAATTTGATTTTCTAAATGCCTTAATTGATTCTGACCAAATAATAGAAAATCTTACCTCCCATCGATATCCAACACAGGTAGACAGCTAGATATACCTTAATTGATTCTATTCTAGTCAATGCGGCTCAATCTGGTTTGGGCTTTTTCTAAGAAATAATGCGCAGACTTGTAGCAACAAGTGATGACTTTAAAAGATAGTGTCGTTGAAAATGTGTTGTTTTTAGGAGTTGGTTGTACATAGCATGATGAAAACTGAACTCCAAATATATTCCCACAGTAAAAAAAAAATCATGCTAGAGGTGTTCTAAAATCACTTTATCTCTAATGAGAGACCTCCTTTCCCGTGCAAAGACTTTTAGAATACGATATTTAGAATGCCAGCCAAGCATAGACTTGGGATGCCATGCATAGGGTAATCAATGCACTTGAGTGGATTAGATGCTATGAATTGTTCAACAAGAATGTGTAAGCATAGAGAAGGCATGTGAATTGTTTTGAAGAATCTTGCCATTAGTATGTGTAAAAAAAGAAAGATAAGAGCTTTAAGCATTCTAAATCAAATGGTGTATAAAGCATAGACACAGACAAAGCATGTGAACTATTGACAGAGTGGCTTTCCACGCTAATTACATCCATTGATCCACTTAATGTCGTTGTTTCCTTAAATTACCATAACTTTTGCATGACCCAAAGTTAGGAGAATCCAAAGATACAATCGTATTACGTGTATGGGGCATCCAAGAAGAGTCCAAATCATAGCAAAACAATTTAGAAGAGAACTATCAGACATGCTTCACAGGGACAAAGTGCTCCAGCATGTTTTTCTTCCAGAGGCTACCTTCGGTGCAGATATGTATTTGACTTTACTAGCAACCATAAGTGATGTTGATATTTCAAAGGACCTTAAGATTCTGCAACCTTGTTCTTCCAGTTTTCCACTGTTAACAGGCCATGGCTAACCAAGGTTGATTCGTGCTCTAACCATGCTCATCTCACATAGTTCATCCACAACATCTCATTCCTCTCCCCTGCTAGGATTCATTCCTCCATATTATTTTTCTAAACAAGTAATGTATGTCTCCTCCACATCAACTCTTGAAAAAAAAAATGGATACCAATCGCACAGCATCATAGAAACTTGGATACTAATGATGACCTAATTAAATGCATGATGGGTCGAGCCTAAACAATATGAACTAATTAACCAAGTGAACGATATCGAGAATGTCAACATCAAATCTTGAAAAACAAAATTGCTTAGGCTTTACTAAATGAAGCCTTCACGAAAAAGTTGCCTCCGGAAACCTGTGACTGTACCGATAACAATTTAGTAGCCGACAGCCTATATTTGCATGTTGTTTATTTAAGGTTTAATGCTATCTGACATTACCGCAACCTCTGTGCCAAAATGGAAGTCCATACACAACAATACAAAGCTTTACCTGAGTCAAGTCAAGAAAAAATCGCACAGTAATATCTCAGGAATGTACTAACTATGCAATCGATATTCCTCCAGAATCACGTGAATCAGGTCCCCCAACGGCTTCAATTCCATGCTTTCCCCTATAGAGTCTCAATCATCCGCAAGCTTACACAAGCAATCTACCTTTACTGCCTCAAAATTATGGCTTTCAATGCAAATTCAACTCCTGTAAATAAAAGAAGTGAACAAAAGTAGATGAAAGAATTCCTCCTTACGTATGATTATTGACCTTTCACGTCTCTCATTTTGGTGAGCAGTTGCGGCATTGATATTGAGATCTTCTGTGTGATAGATATATGTTGGGATTTTGCATAGCTTCCAATTTTGAAGACACGCCCCTCCACCTTGCTCTACCGTGCCGCACATGCTCTGTACCATTCCAAACCAGACAAGGTGGGATGATGGCTTAAAGAAAAAATGATGTTTATGTATTAAATACAGCAGAAGGATATCAATGACGCCACCGCAAATCCACCCAACTAAAAACAAAACTTAGATTGAATGCAACTCAATTGAAAGACTTATCAATCCAACAGAACATGATATAGTTTAAAAGAATATTGTTTTGTTTCCATCAAGCCTGACGACGCAAATGGGAAAGGCATAGATAATTAAATACGTACTTGAATGCCATTGTTATTGGGAAAAGGCACAGATAAATCTTAGACAGGTTTCCCTAATCTGACAATGTGGAAGATGAATGATCTAAAAAGAATGGGAGGATAGATGATTTAAATAGTTTTTTTTGTGGTTGAGATGAAGCAGTGAAATTCGTTCGGTGTCGTACATAGCATGATTACAGTGATTTCGACGTTCAAACTGTAGCTAAGCATGCAGTTTCGTGATCACCCATTAAAGACTCATAAATATTATAGAAAGACAACTTACAATTGATTCAGGACAAGTCTTATCTGAATATTTGCATATAAAAATTCCAACCAAAAACAGAAGTATTAACATGAGTTCATGACAAGCCCACCTGAAAAATGATCTCCAGCTTGGATTCTTAATGAGGATGCAATGCTAACTAACTAGTTGAAAGTGCATTCCATTTAAATAGACTACCCAAACAACTATTAGAAAATTGATATGATATGATATGATCAGCTAATCTGAATAAAGCAACTATATGATCTGATCATACCAGCTATATGATACAGCCATAAATGCTATTTGAAGAAAATGTGGTTTATTTTTACCAAAGGAAACTTCCTATCAACCATATGCGATCGCTCATAAATGCAATTTTTTGTTGCTCAAACGCACTCGACTATATCAAATAAGTCACTGAAAAAAACGAAAAATAGTTCACAAGCATTCCTTGAAATAAAAGGACGATATTCTTAAATAAATTTAAACAATGATTTGTGACCTGCGAACAAAGTTTTGTAAACAAAATTACCAACGAACAAAATTCTAAACCTCAATGAGCGAACAAAGTCTATGCTATCTTATTGTCAATTACAGGAAGAAGAAACAATCAGATTTTGAAAGAAAGGTTTAGATATCTTCAAACAACCCAAATCGACGTATAAGAGAAATGATTTATAGTATTCACAATCAACCTTACTTAGGCCCTCCTTCTAGCACCAGAATGTAGACACTAATTTTCACAAACTTCAAACAATGAACCACATTAGTATTGTTAGTCTATTTAAAGAAAGTAAAACCAGCATCTCTATGAAATATTGAATCATACTAAATAATGCAAACAAAACACTAAAATACCAAAGAGACTCATTGCATGCATATGAAGTATGTTCAAACCTATCCCATAGTGGGAGGGGTGCTCCTCATGATGTAGAACGAATGCCCTTTCCCACCCCCTGATAAGCAAGAATGCCAAGATGATAATGCCAATACTGAGATTGTGCATCAAGTTGTGTGTAGTGTTGTTGTTGTTGCAAGTTGTTGTAGTTGTATAGAAATTATTTGCATTTATAGATTCAAGGTTGGAAGATTGAGGGATTTGGATGAATGTGGGATCATTCATGAGCCAATGACAAGATGTCACTTGTCAAAATGTGAGAGGATGAGGGTTGTGCACATTTTGGTCAATGTGCCAAAGAGAGGGAGATTTGAAATTCAAAAGATAGCTTGTTGGAGGGAGAAGCAAGAATCTTAAATGCCAAGTGGGAGACATATAAGAGACAATGTAAGAGGATTTAATGCTATGTTGGAAGACAAGACATGTGGGAGGGAAAAATTTAATTGGAGGAATATTTCATCTTGATGCCCTTTTGAAAGTAATTGGAAGAAATAATAAATCAAATAAATTGATTTATTGTGCAAGTGGGAAAAGCTAGAGGATTTGGGTGATTAGGATTAAATTAATCAGGATTTGATTAATTTAATAGGATATTAGGTGATTTTGACTTTTGACTTATATTTTAGGATTAAAATAAATCAAAATGAGAAGAAAATGATTTTAGATTAAATAAAGATTTGTTTTATTTAATCAAAGATGATGATGTTAGTGTTAAATCAAATAAAGATGAATTTATTTAATTTAAATGAATGGATTTAGAGATTAATCAAATAAACTTGATTTATTTGATGAATGGATGAATATGACCTAATCAAATGCATGATGCCAATTTTGCATGTCTACAATTAGTGAAGAAGGTATCTTGGTGAAAGAAGATACAAGCATTGAGGGTCTTGATTGTCCCTCTCCTCTTCCACCTTTGAAAGACATTAGAAAACAAAAGGATGAGATCATAACAACATTTATAAACATCACCCTACCTAGTCTCCCTAACCATAACAACCAAAATTTTCCTTCTTCTAATATCCATCCTCGATGCAAAGAGGATGGGTTGGTGTTAGAAGATATACCTGGGTGCTACCACAATAGTGCTTTACACTTTCTAGGAGATCCTGATTTTTGTTGAAATCACATATTTTTAGAAAATATAATGATTTAAGCCTTGAAAATTTCCATTTAAAGGATTCCAATTGAAGAGGGTAGACCAAGGCCCCTTGGATAGAACCCTGCTTTAAACCATACCTATAATGGAGTCTCCTTTACATCTATCAAAATGCTAATAAAAATCACTTTTGATTTACCTTTTGGGGGATCAAATGAGTTCATTTAAAATTTATTTTTTTTAAGTATGTAGTCCTTATTATAAGCTTCCAAAAAAGTATAATTTTAATTAAATTTAATTTTATTATTATATTTATTTTTTATTTCTTGTGAATGTAGGTTTTTCACCGAAAATCAAGCTCTATGGTCTGCACATGTGGAAAAATAGTAGATTATAAAAATAAAAGTTTGAAAAATATGTTCAGGCTGGATATTGATGTCCTTGATCCATTAAAAAAAATTGAATTTTGATACATAAAAAAAAAGTTATGTTGTATGTAGTTTGCCTATGTCTAAATTGTAATTGGGTTGACTTCGAAACTTGATTAAAAAAAATATATTTAATAAAACACTATGAAACGAAATGAACTAGTTAGATATCATAGTTACAAATCTAAATTTGAAAAAAATATAATTTTATCCTTCATACAAAAAAAATTATGTTGTATACGATGAGCATCACTCCTTAAAAATGTTATTTACTAATAAAAACTAGTTTTCGAAGGAGATCAAAAAAAAAAAGGGCAATCTGATTTCAAAAATTTTGAAAAAAATATATTTAGAATCTATAGACAAAACTTCATAAATCACTAGTTTGTATCATCTTCAAATTCCTCACGGTTTAGCCGCTATAGGAGCCCAAAAGTGAAAATTTAGTTAAAAAATCAGTTTAGTGTCCAGTTTGCCCAAAAATTGTAAACCAGTATGGTGGGATTACCCACCTATTACAAGTCATGAGAATCTTGACCCTCCCTTCCCTAATGCTCCTACCATTTGGGACAATCTATTTAAAAATCATAGTGGTCCTTCTCTTGATACCTCCACTACTTGTGATGAAACTAGTGGTGAACACATTACAAGCTCTCCTACTAGGATAGATAATATGGAACACGAGAATGAGAGCTTCAAAAAATAGAACAATCAAATTGAACCCTCTCCTAATCATCCCACTACTGATAATCCCATCATTGATCATTCCCCTACTTGTGATGAAATTTTAGAAGAACCAACCTTTGATTGTCACGAGCAGTTGGTTTGTAGTTCTCTTAAAACCCTTCCTCCTAGGGAGGATATCATGATGCAAGACAAGGATAACATTGACAATAATAATATTATGCCCTTAGAAAAAGATGCAGATCCCATGTTAGACTCTCCTTCACTAAGGGACGTTAATATTATTCAACCTCAACTCATCCCTTACCCCCATCCCACAAACCTCCAACTCAAAATAAACCCAAACTCATCCTTTATTTGCCTAAGAACAATATTTTGCAGCAACTAAGTCATAATATTGTTGCTCATACATATAACACTAGAAACAATCTACACCTGCCACAACCAACCTAGACACCTTTACCTTTGCCTAATCCCATATTGCCTTGTGATCCTCGATTAAATTCACACATTAGAGAGTATGATCTTATTAAACAACTTAAGAATACTCCTACAAAGATATCCCCATGGGATTTAATTCAAAATTCACCTAGCTATCACTCTATGCTTCAAACATCCTTACAACAAGTTATTATGCAACCAAATGAAATAGTAGCCATGATTCAAGGAATAAATGTTGATATTGTTTTTCACCAAAGTGATCTCCCTCCTTTGGAAGTGAAAAAACAATATGAAGCTTTCATAATAATATATCAATACAAATGAAAAGGGATAAAGCAAACCCTTTTTAACAATGGATTAGGGCTTAATGTGTGTAGTGTGACCATTTTGGATAGGCTTGGTGTGGATAAATAAAACATTCAACCTCTCTTTATCTATCAATGGATTTCATAGTGTAGGAAAGAAACCACTTGGTGTGATCACTTTGCCTATTACAGTTGGAATGGCCACATTAAAAACACCTATCCATGTTATGCCACATGATATTTCATATAATCTTATTTTAGGTAGGCCATAGATTCATGAAATGAATGGGGTGTCTTCCACTCTTCATTGTAAAATGAATTACATCTACAACAACAAAGTGTACACACTTAATGTTGATCCTGAGCCTTATAGTGTCTTACAACTTGAGAAAAGAAAAGAGAATCATTTAAACACATTCACACCAACCCCACAAGTGGAACCCATACAACAAAAAAACAAAGAACAACAAATTGAACAAGTCACGAAGCTATTAGAAGATGATTGGGGTTCCTTAGACTTCACACCTACATTAATGGGAGAATACAAGATCATAAACAAAGACTCTGAAAAGGGAAAACCAATCTTGTCAACACAAAACTCAGAAGACCCTTCACAAGAATCCACCTCAACCACTTTCTAGACAAAGAAGAAAATTACACCACAAACTTTGATGAATTTAATCATGAACAACCACCCAATCCAAAAGCAATGCAAAATATTTATGGAAAAGGTTATGAACTTATGAAAAAACTTGGCTACAATGGAAAAGGATGTGGTGCTAATGAACAAGGTATCTGCAACCCTATAAAGCCTAAAACACAAACAACGACTCATGTTCTTGGTTATTGTCCTTTGATAGAAATCATGAAGCCTTCAATTGACATCAACACCATCACCCACGATTCCTCTAAACCAACCTTAACACTAGTGCATCCTAAACTAATAGACACTAGTGGTCTTTCTCCTTTGCAAGATATGAAACCAACAAAGACATCTTCGCTTAGTGTCAATGTCATCTTGAAAAACACTAATGATTTGAATTTTACACACTCCTCTAAAGGAGCATACAAAATCTCGTGATCTATAGAGTCTTGCGTAGGTATGACATCTTGTACTAAGCAAGAGATATCTTGGTCACACAATAGAGGAACACCTTCTACCATTGATCAAGAGGGTATCTTGTCGAGTCTCCTCCAAGATCACTTGATATCTCTCCCTCCAAGAACTCGAAATAAATTCTATTACAAGAATTCCTTTTGTGCATATCATCGAGTTCATGGTCACTCTACTAATGAATGTAAGGATTTGAGTAGTAAAATCCAACATCTTAAGGATTTTGGTATTCTTCCTTATGTGGGGGCACCTAATTCCTCTAATTGATACTAATTTTCACTCTACCATGCCTCTTATCAATCATTTCGGCTCACCCTTATTCCGCACTAACTGGGGGCAAGGGGTTAGGTAGCCTTGTCCTTGTATGTCACCTATCGTTGCCTCTTTGACTATTTGTTAACCTTTTATGAACATATAAGAGCAAGCTTGGGACGTGGATGACATGTCTTAAGTTGGTTCGCATGGACATACTATGTTTTTCATGACGTCGCTTCATTTGAAAACATATGACATAGCATAAGGCTTTTTGAATAAGCTATTGTGCCTTCTACTTTAAATCAATTGCTCACAATAATGGTTTCAGCAACCGCTTCAAAGTGGGTGCATACATTGACACTCACATTTCATTGTGTGATTTTCTTTGTTCTTGCAATTTCCTCTCTTGGAAGCATTAGGTACAATGTTGCCCAGGATAAGACCTTGCACTTGTCCTCTCTTAGAAACAAGATGAGATGATTTTCACTTATCCTCTCTTAGAGACATTAAACGTGATGTTCCCTAAGATGAGACGTTGCATGAACTAAGCAAAATCCCTTTGAACATTCCTTACACCATTTTTACATTTCAAAAATTATTTACAAAATTCATTTTCTTTTGTGGCGCCTTATTAAATTTATCAAGAGGTATAACTTCGGTATGGTTTGAGCGGGAAGCCTAACCAATGGTATGACTTTCCTCATAGCCACTTGCATGTGTGTGAGTGCATACCAGCCATAAGTGTATGTTTCTCACCTTTTTGGACTTCTCACCCGGTGGGCATCCAAGAGTTTCGTCACCTCAGAGTGAGTGCATTTTTTTGGACAAACTGCCTAGATCTGATCCACAACGAGCTAGACAAATGGTTGAAGCTTGATCCACATTTTTACTTTTGTTCTTCTCTTCCTTCTAGTCCTTGCCATTGCATGATCGCATATCTTGATTGGCTGCAAATCATTCACCTTGTGTGTGACCTTTTGCACTTATGTTGGTTTGACTTAGGATCTTGGACCCTAGGGGCTTCACCACCTCCTTTGATATTTTTCATCCTTTTTCATCTATGTTGGTATAATTGTACCCCTCTTGATTGTCTACTTTAGTGTGAGTTTGAAGTAAATTCATCCTCTCACTAAAGTGGGGGCTAAATGTGTCACAAAAAAATGTATCCTTGGACATTTATATGCTCATTTGGGTCTTTCTTGTGATTTTTGATCTAGTTTTACCTAGATTTAATTTTGTAATGTGGTCAACACATTCACATTAGGTCTTGGACCCTTGTAAATCAATAAAAACTTTATGGTGTCTTGTAAAAGTGTTGTGAAGTGTTGCAACCCACTTTCACACTTTTCTAGGACCCTTTTATTATAATTCACCTAAATAACCTCTTTTTATCACTTACCAAGTCTTATTTAAAAGTTTTGTAAGGAGTTGTAATAAAATCTCACACTTTTTTAGACTTTTCATCAATAATTACACCTTTCTTATGCTTTAATTGGCCTCATTTTACACTTACAGGCCTTATTTAAGTGCCTTTTTGAGAATAAACCCAATAAACATCATTTAATATATTTTAATTTTCGACACCCAATCAAAATGCCTAAGTGGGACCAAGTTTCCACTTGGGGCGACTTAGTCCCATTTGGCTCAAAAATCAAAATTATTTGAAAATTTTGACGGGTTTTTATTCTCTAAGACCTAAGGTCGGCCTGTGATGAGGTATATTCGGGAATTAGGGAACAATTGTGTATAAATATAGGGTTTTCCCTCTCATTTCACCCCTATTCATTCAATCAATCAATCTCTTCATTCATCACTCATCATCATTCTTCTCAAGCAAGCTAGGGTTTTGGAATTCTAAGTCATCAAGAAGCATTCAAGGGAAAATTCTTCATCCAGTGTTGTAGAAATTCAAGATCTATCATCATGGAAAGTTTTTAATTCTTTAATTTCATGTTCATGCTCCATTTTATTTCTTCATTTGGTTTAATTACTTAAAAAGGGTTTGACTTTAAGGCAAATCCCCATGTCCTAACATTCAACATTTATCTTTCTCTCTTTGTGTGTTTGCATATTTAGGTACCTTGAAGATCATTGAAGGATAGATTCAAAACTTGTTGAAGACATCTCCTTGTTGGCTAAGGAAAAACATCCACAAAAATTCACTTACAGTGTCACAAATCAAAGTTTCAAAACCGGATACTTGAAGGAGCAGAAGGTGCAGACCAAGAGCTTTTGTTTCCACTTTCAGGTTTTCAGAAAAGCCAAAGTGGACTAAGTCGCCATCAATGTCAAATTATTCCCATTGTACGTGTTTCAGATATTTTTGTAAATCTGGATACCCATTTGGCTGAAACAGGCTTCAATGCAGCTTTCTAGATCTGGGACTAGGTCACCCAGAATGGCGAATTAGTCCTAGTAGGCCAAAATTCTAGAATCAACAACATTTCTAGTCCTCATTCCAGTCTTCAACACATTTCCAGGTGCACATATTTAGTTCTACAGCTTTCTATTTTGTTTCATGATCATTTCTAGGTTATTTAGTATATGTTTGCATATCACAATGTGTTTTCAAACAAAGTGCATTTTCTAGGTTTTTCATTACTAGTTAGTTTTGTTTATCAGTTATTTGCATCTAGGGAGTTCTATTTAGACACATTTAAATCATATTAACATTATTCTTGAATGAACCTTCCAAGTTTTTGGGTAGAAAGACCTCTCTCCTTTTAGGTGAAAAACCCTAGAAGTGCAAGGGAGCACTCTTTCCTCTAAAATTTGTGGTTCATGAACTTTCGAAGCCTCACCATGAAAGCTTCAACAACAAAATTACATGGAACACTCAATGTCTTTAAATACCATCCCAAGCAAGGATTAGTGTGAGTTGAAACAACACTCAACCCAAAGGATGGATTATTAGACATGTAAACACATTGTCTTGGTCCTTCCATCCATGCTTCAATAAATATTGAATCCCAGGTTATACCAAGATCTCAAATCATAAGCAAGGAGGTGTCATTCCACAAATGGAGAACTACTCTGACTTGAATTCTCTGATCTATATGTTACATTTGAATCATTACTTCTTGATACTCCAAGAAGTATTCAACAAATCTAACTTCATTGAAAAAATTGAATTCAAAATCATGAGACATGAATTGCCGAAATGATTCAATGAATTCATCATTAAACTCAATTTTGAAATCAGTTATTCTTAAGGAAGATGGTGCAAGCATAAAATGCGATAGAAATCTATCTAACATCCCCTTCAAATATTGAATAAAACTCTTCATTGGAATGCCAATCAAAAACAATAACCCCATTCCTCTGCATTCCTTGATTTTCCACTTCCTAAAGAGTCAACGAATTTATTTAGTTTTTTAGTAAAAGGCATGTCAGTCGACTATATAAATTATAATAAAATAGCAGTTACATAATGATTACAAAATTCATGGTAGATATTATGTTGTGATATTAGGGTGATCCCACAATAATGGGTTACACTTTTTGGCTAAACTTGACATTGAAATCAACATTTTTCACCAAATCTTCACTTTCGTACACCTATAGAAGCTAAACCATTAAGAATTTGAAGATGAAGAAAACTAGTGATTTGTGAGATTTTGTGTGCAGATTCTAGTTTAATTTTTTAAAATAAATTAAAAAATAAATTGTGAATCCTTTTATGTAATTTTTATTAACTTATTTTTTCTACTAAACAACATTTTCAAAAAGTGATGTTTACTTTCAGTTGCATAACGTTTTTTATAGAAATGATGAAATTCTAATTTTTTAAATACAGTTTTTTCACACCAATATCTAGTGGATGGATATTTTTTCATAATTTTTTGTTGCATATATATTTTTTAATTAATTTTCTAAGTCAGAGTAATTATAATTTCAAAATATTATACTTTTAGTTGCATAACATTTTTTGTATGCATTTCAATTAACTTATTCTTTTTTTGTTGGAATAAAGACATAAATATCTAGTGTACATGTATTTTTTACAAAAAATTTCTCTCTTTTCCTATTTTTCCATATGTGTGAAACAAAGACCTGGATGTTCATTAAAAAACCTACATTCACAAGAAATACAAAATAAATATAATAATTAAATTAAATATATTTAAAATTATACTTTTTGGAAAGCTTATAATAAGGACTACATGTTTACAAAAGATCAATTTTAAATAACTTAATTTGATCCCCCAAAAGGTAAATCAAAAGTGGTTTTTTATCAGCATTTTGATAGGTGTAGAGGAGACTCCATTATAGGTATGGTTGAAAGCTAGCAGGTTTCTATCCAAGGGGGTTTGATATAAGTGGATTTGATTAAACCATCTTCAATTAAAATCCTTTAAATGGAACCTTTTTAAGGCTTAAATCATTATATTTTCTAAAAATGTGTGATTTCGGCAAAAACCAAGATGTCCCAAAAAGTGTAACCCATTATTATGGCAGCACCCGATAACAACTTTTCAGGATATACAAAATGTCAATAGCTCTATAATAGGTTGACAGGAAAAAACTAGGGTAGTATATTAACATACATACTTTGGACCACGCTTAGTCTATAAATGTCCATATTTTAATTACATAAAGGAAAAGGCTATATTCATGTTGTACCAAATTTTTATAGTTTCTTTTCATTCCTCATATTTTGTGAATTGAGCAACTTGCTTCCTCTCCACCTCTGCACATGAACTGATCTGAAGGTGGTAGCTTTGAATCTTTTGTGACATTCATATTAGGTAGTAGGGGTTGGTTTCCTCTCATAACAGGTTGGTCATTCAGTGAACCTTGAATAGGGTAACCTGATTGTGCTAACTATTTTGTATTGGTGCTCCCCATAGCTGCATTTGATTCTTCAGATTGGATATCTCCCTTTTGAATCTGACTTGGAACTTTGGGCAGTGTTATTTGATTACAGTGATGAGTGAGCAGGAAAGAAATAGCATGATACTTCAGCTTGAAGCTTCTTACCATCTCATTGCCGAATTCAATTTGATACATGTTCAGTTCCCTATATAAGTATCTTGAGGTGTTGTGTTCCAGTGAGAGTCTCATCCCTGTGTATATATTTCGGAAGCTTATTTTGTGATGAAAAAAGTGTCTTGAAAACAGTCCTCCAATATAAGCCTCACCAGACCAGAAATCATATTTTTGAATACTTGTTAGTAGTGCATTATCTTGCAAGAAAACTTCTTTAATAACAATGTTTGATATCTTCTACATATCTTGGAAATTGGGGTTCAAATCTATCACATTACTAACAAAGATAGAGACTAAACTGAAGGGAAAAATTAACCTTTGTGTTGAAGGCTACAAAATGTCATCTACAATGATGTTTATCACACTTTTAAAGACTAGGGTGCATTCGATATTGAAGATGTAGGACAACTGTTCTTTACCCAACCCCTTAGAGAATGGTATTTCCCATGCTTGCCCTGCAAAGGGAGCTCGGCAGTTTCTTGGGATGAATTTCATTTATTTTTTGAGTTTGAATCTATACTTTATATAGGCTTCATGGTGTATCAGGTCCCGGTGTAGGTCCTGTGGAGTATCAGGTCCCGGTGTAGGTCCCGTGGAGTATCAGGTCCTGGTGAAGTATCAGTTCCCAGTGAAGTAACAGTTCCTGTGAGATAATTGATCCCTAAACTGAATTGATAGAGCCAAGAGATACGTGCTTTTGTGACCAGCTATATACAAAGACCATAGGCCAATTCATTAGAAACTTTTAGTAACCAAGCATGAGCACGTATGCAAACAAAGGCATATCAACTGAATGGAAGAAATTGTATTAAGTAGCACAAAGATATATTGTTTGATAACATTGTTAACACCACACAGGTCTGCAAAAGATAATTCACCTTTCTTCGGACAGCTCATGAAAAGTTATGTTGAGAGTGTATTTTGTGTTATAGATCATACTTGACTGTTTTGATCTTGCACACATAAACCTTTCTCTTTGTTAGAACCGTCAACCTTCACTGTGAAGCTACCATCGAAGACTTTACATGCGATTTGTTATTTACAAAGAACAAAATGTTTGAATACTTCTTATAGCCATAGGATTGGTTGTTGTTATTAAGTGTTTTGAAACCCCAATGGGGTCCAACATATGCTATTCTACCATAACACGTTTGAAAGGAAGGCTTATCTCAATAATTATTGCTTTCTGATATACTTTGTATTTAATCTGATTCATACCACATGCCAAATCATCCTTATGTAACTCGGCAATCCTTGAAAATGACTGAATACCTACAAAAAACCGACACCTGTTATTGAAAAACATACCTTGGATGCGGCTGGTTTGGACTTGGTGAAAATTTAATGTATAAATCTAGATTCCCAACATGCTATTCGTGCGAATTGATTTCCCCAAGGATTGTAGCATGCTAAATGACTTTTCATTATGTCAAAACAAGATGTGCAAGCTTATCCATTCTGTGAGGATTTTTCCACTTAGGCAAAAAGACATGTTAATCCACACTCCTATCAAGTATTACTTGAGGCAATGTACCAATTGATGATGCAATCTCAATGTCGCATGCTTCTTTAGGGGGATGATTTGATTATATATTTTTTGATGTGTGATTTTGCCTCGGTGGTTTGTAATGCTTGATATTCTTTTAGCCATGTGATTTAAAGCATTAACTTATGGGTTGACAATTCTTACAAGGCTTATGATTTAGACAATTATCTCTTTCTCAACTATCCTTTGTATTTCTTGGTTAATATTTTGTTTATTTTTACCATAGAGTATATCTTTTTGTATTTCATCACACCCAAAAATTGCCAGCTTATCTGCCACTAAGTTGCCTTCTCTATATATGTGTTTTAACTGTACTATTCTTACCTTGTCCATCAAAATCCAAACCTGTTCCAACACATATCTGATTTCCCAACACTCAATTTTCCTTTCTTTGCAAGCATTAACAATGATTAAAGAGTCTCCCTCAATTATCAAATCTTTAATTTGTAATTCCAGTGCTAGTTGAAAGCCATGGAATAAAGCTTGAGCTTCTGCAAGATTGTTTGTTCCATTAGGTAATTTAACTGACTTTGCAGACATTAGATTACCCCTATGATCTCTTATTGCCATTCCCGCACCTGACAGACCTGGATTTCCTCATGATGCTCCATCAAAATTCAACTTATAAAAGTCTTCCAGAGGCAGAGACCACTGTATTTTATTTCTATCCACTTTAGTTAATGGATTTTTATGCAAGCTTCCCTTAAACGGTAGAACTAATTTGATCCAACTCTTCATAGCAGTTGAGTCCCAATCCGTAAACAAGGTGCTTACATTTTTATTTTTTAAAACATGTGCATTTGCAATTTCTACTATTGAGAGCTCAATTTTTTGGATGATATGTTCTATCTGCATTTTTTCATTCCTAAAGATTCTTCGATTTCTCTCCCACCAAATGGACCATAGAACAACAGATGGGATTACCCTCCAAATGCGTGCAAATAATGAAGATTTATACAATATTGGCTAGCTTGCAAATAGGTCCCATATATCATATGGAAGTGGTGCAGACCAATTCAGCTTCTCTTTAATAAAAGACCAACATTGGAAGGCGAGAGGGCAATGTATAAATAAATGATTTATTTCTTCTTTTTCATTTTCACACAAAACACAAAACACAATTGAATTGAGGTGCTATTCCAAATTTTGCTAGTCTGTCACTTGTTAGGATCCTTTTTTTTATAGCTAGCCAGGAGAAACAACCAGCCTTTGGTAGTACTGAAGGGTTCCACCAAAATGACAATGCTCTTTGAGGGGAAACTACATCAGCTTGACTTGATATTGCCTTGTATCCACATTTTACTACATAATTTCTAGACTTTGATGGTGCCCATAACAATGTGTCCATGCTTTGTGAAAAAAATATTGTTCATTGCTCTAGAATGTCTTTTAACTCTTGCTTCTGAACCATCGGGCAAGCCAACTGTGAGAATTTTGTCCACTTAACCTTCCCAGTACTATTCTATATGCTATGAAAATAATCATTGACTTTAACCCCCCAACTTATTTTAAGAAGCATTATGATCTCATGCAAATTATCTGAAGATTGTATAGGTGGATGCCCACCCCAAGAGTCTTCCCAGAAGTTTGCCTTTAACCCATCATGAATTTCCCAAGTGAGGTATGGCAATATTAACTTTCTACATGAAATTAAGAAGTTCCACATTGTTGATCCTCGTGGAGGATTTGAAGCTGTAAATATTCTCTCTGGTTTTGAATTATCTAGGTATTTAGCTTGTATAATCTTACACCATTTTGACTACGATTTGACATACCTTTTCCATACTAATTTTGCCCCTAAAGCCTGATTTCTATTTAATAAATCATGAACACCAGCCCCCCCTTTTGACTTCTCAACACACAAATTTTGAAGTGAGATAAGAGAGATTTTCTTTTTATCATCAATATTTCCTTTCCATAAAAAGTCCCTGATTATCCTTTGAATTATCAAAATTACTGATTTTGGAGCCTTTAACATAGACATAAGATAATTAGGAATGGCAGCCATTACCGATTTTATCAAAAGAATTCTACCTGATAGACACAACCATCTACCTTTTCAAGAGGCTATTCGTTTCTGGATTCTTTGAATAATGGGCATCCAGTATGAAATTTTGTTTGCTCTAGAAAAGAATGGGATTCCAAGATATTTCCAAGGTAAATCCGCTTGTTTGAAACCAAGGATCTTAATAATTTTCTTTTGAAGGTCTGACTTGGTATGGAATGTATATATCTTTGATTTGTCACCATTTATTGTCTGTCCTAACACTTTTGAATACTTGTCTAAAACATATTTCATTTGCATTGCTTCTTGAATCTTGGCGGCACCGAATAGTAATGTATCATCAGCAAACAGAGAGTGTGTTACTGAGAGATGGGATTGAGGAACTGCAATACCTTTCCACTTTCCCTAAGAATGAGAATTTTTCACTGACCTGCTAAGAGCTTATGCTAACATTATAGATAGGAAAGGTGATAGAGGGTCTCCTTGCCTCACCCCTTGAGTGGAACTAAAAAAACCTGAAGATGTACCATTAATTAATACTGAAAAAATTTCTCCTTTTAAGCATGATAGTACCCATTTACACCACTTTTCTGAAAAGCCAAACTTTTTCAGTACTTGCATCATAAAAACCAAATTTACTTTATCATAAGCTTTCATCATGTCAACCTTAATGATGAAAGATGGTATTTTATGCTCCATTATAGAATGTAAAACTTCATGAGCCACTAGTGCACCCTCCGATGTTTCTCCGTCTGGTACAAAACCTCCTTGTTCTTCTGATATTATCTTTGGGATAAGAGGAACTAGACGAAGATAAATTGCTTTAGTAAAAATCTTATAAATTATGTTACACAAGGATATAGGTCGGAACTCAGAAAAAGATGTAGGTTCTTTTACTTTTGGAATTAAAGCAATGTGATTCACATTAAACTGTTTTAGCATTGAAGAGGAGGTTCAAGACTCTTCCAGAGCTTTAAGCAATTCCCCTCCTAAGAAATCCCAACTTTTTTGGAAAAAACGTGATGTGAATCCATCTGGTCCTAGCGCCTTGTCAACTTTAAGAGAGAAAGCCGCCGCTTTTACTTCCTCCAAAGTAAAAGGTTTGTTAAGATGAGCACTATCTTGTTCAGTGACTAATGCTGGAATTGATTGTAGAAAATAATCAGTGTCAAAGTTTTGAGTATCCGAGTGTTGATTAGATGAGGATAGTAACTTTGAGAAGAAGTTAATGTCTTCCCTCTAAATGTCACTTTCACTATTTAGCCAATTACCTGAAGAATTTTCTTGGATTCGGAACACTGAATTTCTAGCTTTTTTAATCTGAGTGGACATATAAAAATACTTTGTATTTTTATCACCCTCTTTACGCAACAACTCCCTTGACTTTTGACGCCATATAACTCTTCTCGTGCCACTAACTCTTCCCACTCTGCCTGTAAAGCTTTTTGTTGGTCAAAATTTTGAGGGGTTAAACCATGACTTATGATCACATCATTTACAATGGCCAATTGTTTCAACACTAATTCTTTTTTATGAAAGATGTTCTTGAATATACGTATGTTCCAGTATTTTATTTTGCTTTTCAAAAACTACATATTTTTACAAAATCTATACATTATGGAACCTGTCACATACGGAGCTTGCATCCACCATGTTTTGAGGAGTGGCAAGAAATCACTATGCCTAAACCACATTGATTCAAATTTAAATGAAGCAAACCATTTTTTAGGAGAAGAGGAGGCTTCAATACTTAATAAGATGGGAAAATGATCTTAGCCAAGCCAAAAAAGAATTTATGACATATATGCAAACTTATCAGCTACCCAGTTTGAAGAGACTAGAAATCTATCTAATCTTACTACAATTTGCAAAAAATCCCGCCTTTTATTTGTCCATGTGTATAAACCTTTTTCCGGTTTTACATCTAAAAGTGCATTATTATGAACAAACATGCTAAAGTCTTCAACTGATTTACGAGGTAAAATAATACCTCCTCTCTTTTCATTTTGAGACAATATAGCATTAAAGTCTCTTGCTAAAATATTTTTTTCTACCCCAGATTGATGAAAAATCAGCTCAATTTCTTTCCAAAGTTTTTTCTTACCTGCAGAATAATTTGGTGCATAAACATTTACCAATAGGAATGTTAAGTCAAAATGAGTAACTCACACTAGTTGCCAATGAGAGGTAGTAGAGATGGTCTCCATCTGAACTATTTGAGAATTCCAAAGAGTTAAAAGACCACTCGAAGCACCCTGAGCTGCTAAGTGATAAGAATTCTAGTTAGACCACTTAGCAATTATACTTTCATAGTTTTCATTAGATAGCTTTGTTTCTTGTAAGAGAACTATATCATCCCTTGAAGAATAGATTTGTTGTTTAACCTGGGCTCTTTTGTTAGGGGCGTTTAGGCCCCTAACATTCCAAGAGATGATCTTCATAATGATCGAGGAGAGCATCCTGCTCCCCTCAATATTTTCTTTATGTTACCATCTAAGGTTAACTGCATGCCTGATTCAATTTCTTCTTGCAATTTTACTGCATTAGATTTTCTCCCTCTCTTAGCAGGAGACTTAACTAGAGTGCAAGAAATAGGAGTTTGACTAATAGACATTTGTTTTGAAAAATCAAGCCCAGACCCCATTAGCTCTCAGTAGCAATATCTTCAAGACTTCTATTTGCTGCTACCTCTTTAACTTGTTGTTCTTTTCCATCATCTTTTATTACCTCTTCTGCAATTTCATCAAAAAGCTTTGAGCCTACCATATTGACTAAACTATCTGCCCAGAAATTTAAGCTATCTTGATCGTTCATGGATTCCAGCTCATTTGAAACCAAATTTTCTTTGCAAATTGAAGATTGGGAAGGCAGTACCTGTTCAGGAACAAATGAGGAAATCTTTTGATTGCTGGTATTGGAAACTAGGAATTTTCCCAGAATAACTTAAATACAATTCCATCTGATTGTTGCTTACTACATAATGTGAAATTAGGAGTATATAAGCATAATGATTTTTCCCAGGGCCAAAATTCTGAATTGCAATGCTAACCCTTAGGCAAATTTATAACAAATTTGAGGTCCCTACCATGATGTAGCATCCCAAACAATCGTTTCAAAAGAGCATTCATTAAGTAATGAGAAGACAGCTTTGAGGTGTCAGAATGATTATGCACAGTTGATTTACTCTTTATAGCCTCTGCATCATTACATGCCAAATCCTTTTGAACAAAGATACCTTGTAAATCTAGTGGATTTTGTTGGCCGGATGGGATGAATTTTGGACTGTAGGCTTCTGGAAAATTGTGATCAGATAATGTCGAATTCCCTTGAGTGACTACGTTCTGTGAGTAGTGACCTGAAGAATGACCCGGGAGGTGACAAGAAAGACAAACATTTTGAGAGTTTTCAATGAGTAATGGCAGTTTGAAGGTTCCATTTGTAGATTGAATTGAAATTGAAGAAGGTAAAGGCCTCCGAACGTCTAACAAAACACATACTCTGACTGGCTTTCCTAGATTTTTTAAAAAATCCATATCAAGAGAGGCAAAAGAGCCAAGTTTATTAGCTATTATTTCCACTAGAGGAGGTTCCCGATACTCTAGGGGTAGAGAAGGAAGCTAAAACCAGAAAGGAACAAATTGCATTACAGCATTTTGGGGATTGAAGTTTGGAACCCAAGCTTGAATAAATAAACCATTACCTTCAAAAACCCAAGCCTTTTCACCAAGGATTAGATCCCTCTATTTTTTAGAAGAAAAGAAAACAATAAAGAAACCAAAACCCTGATCTATGTAGAACACTTGATTTTCTCCATCCCAATCATTGAAAACTAGATCTTTCAAAAAATCTATATCGAGTAAGTAGTTCCAAAATCTGCAAATAAGTGTGTGATCCTTAAGATCCTGGATCTGAGTATCTAAAAACTCTGCAGGAAATGAGATTTTGACTGCATCATCTGAATCAGAAGGATTCGAAGAATGAGAAAAAGGAATTTTCTTTACGAATCCATTTCTTACCTTTTAAATTCCTATTTGACCTTTGATTCACATTTTGCAAGAGGTTATTTGAAATAGGGGTATTCAAACCAGATTGCTTTGAAGGATTTGACCTTACCTTAGAAGGAATCACGTTGTGGACATCCCGAAAATGAATGCTTGCTTGAGGCTTAAGGAGTAAATTGTTGCGGAACGTAGCAGGAGATTGCGCAAGAAAGATATTGTTATGCTGAGCATTCTTAAGTTGGAGATGCAAAACCCGATAATAATCTACATGACTACGAGCAATATTGTTGGGAAATGAAGCAGGCGTATCCACCATAGAACAAAATGCTTCTGATTCGGACCTGAGACAATTTGAAGCTTTTGGATTGAAGGAAGCTCGGCGCAGAATCGGAATGTTATTAGGAAAAGAACTAGGAGGCTTTCGATTAGATACCACATCTGCCTAGGATAGATTTTCTCCATCAGATTGAGAATCTAGGCGCGAACTATCAAGATCAGATTGCTTGTCCTGGTCTTTAGAGTAAGAATTTGAATGGAAAATGTCAAAAGGACTTTGCCTCGCCCTATCGAGGGTTTTTGAATACCGGAAATGACTTTTTGCTGAAGGGAAATGGATGCCAGAGGACCACGATTGAGGCCTAGGAACATATCTATAAGGCGCAACGGGCGAAGAAAACCTGGATTGTCTATTATCAAACGAAACAGGGGCAAAGGGAGCCAAAGGCTTACCAGAATAGGAATTTTTTTTTGAAAATTTACCATTCCATCGTGAACCGTAACTTCGAAACACGTGGTCCAGATTCCTCCCTTCATCAAAAGTATCTGAAAGAATTCCCTCATTAAATTCAAAAAATGGATTTTCATGAAGCACATTAGCACCAACTTCAAATAAAGGGTTAACATAAGCCTGAAAGACATGCTGATGAAAATATGAATTCCTTATTCTTTCAAGACAACAATTCAAATCAAAAGTCTCTTGTATGAAATCAAGCTCTTCAAGGACTTCTTAAATTTCTTCAGATCTTTTTTTGTTTTCTTGTTCCTTGAAATAGTGAGCAGCAATGATTTGATCTTCGACTTCTCTTAAGGCCTCTTCTGTTAGAAGTATTGTCATTGATGGCAGTGCCACAAATCGTGCAGATATTCCTAAACAAGATATGAAGGACAAAATCTAAAAATCATGTGATTCAAGCTCTACAAGTTGAGATTCAGATCATAAGATTCATGCCTTGATAAATCTGAAGAATATATATCAATCTGGTTTTTCCTTGATACAGTTGATAAATCTGAAGAACGCATATCGATACACATTAAAAATCTGAAGAATATATATAGATCTGGTTTTTCCTTGATATAATTGATAAATTTGGAAACACATATTGATACACATTTCTTTTATATTAAAAGCAATCATTATCTAATCAAGTCTGGAGGCTCGCATTTCAAGCTGGAGAAAAATACGTAGCTACTAAAAACAATACGTAAATCAAGCGACATATATTTAATAAACAACTATGATTAAAATTAACACATATTCGGTTTCTAAAGGAAGACGTGAATTTCTCTGATGAGATGTGAAGAGTGGAAAAAGACGTCTCTTCTCGTCTTGGACAAATGCATATATGAAGGGACGTGTCTTTAAAAATTTAAAAACCTACATTTCTAAAAGGTGTGATCTATATGTTAAAAAGGCGCGACTTCAAAATAGAATGGCATGACTTCAAAAATAATTCGGGAGAAATTAAAATAATTCGGGAGAAATTAAAAAGTTTATACTTGAAAAAGTATGATTTGCAAAAGAAACAAATAAGTAAAATCCCATGACTTTAAGAAGGTGTTTAAAATCTGAAGTAATACGTTTCCTTGTTAAACTTTAGATTCGTTAACAAATTAAAAGGTGTGTTTCAAAAGAGTTTGATCTGGTTCAAGACAACAGTTTAAGGGACATATTGCTTCAATAAAAGGTTACAATCTTTGACAAAGATACATATATGATTCATTTCAGTTTTGCAGAGTGTGTGAGTGTGTGAAGATTTTAGATCAGAGAATCTATTCTCTTGTGTGAGATTTAGGGTGATAACATACATCACAAAGCAGGGTGGAGGATAGAGGAAGTGCAGATTTGATTAAAGTCATTTACCTTCATCCATCAAGTCAAGGTTGGTGCCTTGCAATAGGGGTTGGTGCTCCTTGTAGGTTGGTGCCTACTAAAATTGTAAAGGAGTTGGTGTTCCTTGTAGGTTGTAGCCTACAAAATCATCTCATTTGTAAATCAAGTAGATTGGTGCCTACTTCTATTTGTAAAAATTCATTTAATCATTTTCAATAAAGAAGTGTCAACTTGTTCTCATTGAGTCATATCAAAAGTTGATTGTAATAAGTTTGAAAAGAATTAAGAATTGAAAGTTTGGTTTGATTTACTGATTCACCCCCCCTCTTAGTAAATCTTTTGTGCTCTTCAATTAGTATCAGAGCAAGGTCCTTCTTAAAAGCCTAACCGCTTGGAGGAGATCCTTAAGAGCACTTATGGCAGATCATAACAACACAGTGAAAGCACCCATCTTTGATGGGACTAATTATGCATTTTGGAGTATCAAGATGGAAGAATATTTGAATGCACTTGGGTTTGATGTGTGGCAATCCGTTGTTGATGGGTATACACCTCCAACAACCCATCCAACGGATCAAGTCGGGAAAAAGAGAAGTGAGAACAATGCCAAAGCCAAGTATGCTCTTCTTTGTAGCCTAACAGATTCTAAATTTACAAAGGTCATGCATTACAAATCAGCAAAAGAGATTTGGGTTAAACTCCAAAACATCTATGAAGGAGATGCAAAAGTAAAGAAGACAAAACTGCAAACTCATCGAAGGAAGATGGAGACTCTCAAGATGAATGACGATGAAGACATAGCATCATATTTTCTTCGTGTTGATGAAATAGTAAATATTATGAGAGGACTTGGTGAAGATATTGTTGATGATTTTATTGTTGATAAGATTCTAAGATCTCTATCTACAAAGTTTGAGGCCAAGGTTGTAGCATTGGAAGAATTAACAAACTTGGATCAACTATCAAAAGATGAATTACATGGGATCCTTGCTGCCTGTGAGATGAGAATTGAAGGAAGATCGCCACAAAAGGAAGTCTCATTCAAAGCATCCAAAAAGGGTAAGAACAAGCATGAAGAAAAAAGTGATGAAGCAGAAGCCTACTTCATGGGAAAGCTTAAGAAAAGAAAAGGAAAATTTCCCTTTAAATGCTTCAATTGTGGGAAGATTGGACATTATGCCTCAAAATGTCCTCAAGATGATAGAAACTCTAGTGAAGAAGAAAAAGAGATCAACAACAAGAAAAAGGGAAAGAACAATTTCAAAAACAACTCAAAGAAGAAATCTCAAAAACACAAGAAGAGTTTCTATTCTAAGAAAGATGGCAGCACCTCCGAAGAACAAAGTGAAGATTGCTCAAGCAATGGTGAAGAAGAAATATTGTTCATGGCTGAATATGAAGAACAAGATGCTAATCAAGAAGGTGATGAAGAAGGGGAAGTTGATCAAGAATGCAATGAAGAAGAAGAAGAAGTAGATCTTGAGGAAGAACTCCACTATGCATACAAGAAAAATGAAGAATTAAAGAAGAAGGTTGTCAAGCATAAAAAGAAGATCAAAGAAATGACAGAAGACTTGGAGGAATCAAGCAAGACTATTGAAGATTTGAGGGCTCTAATCATGGAAGTTGAAAGAAATGAAGCAGAAATGAAGATCAAACTCATTTCAAAAGAGATGGAATGTGACAAGCTGGAGCAAGAAATAGTTATGCTAAAGATGGAATTGGAAAAGACAAAGGAACAACACACAAAGGTTGATGAAGACTCCATCAAGTTGAATGAGCTCATGAAGGCTCATAAATTCTTTCAAGACTTGAAACAGGGGGCAATTTTGAAAGACAGTCCAAGAAGGTTACAAACTCCAAAGAAGAAACCAAGACCTTCTCAAAGCAAGCCGAAGGAGATTGGATAAGTGTTGATCCTAAAAGAAGGCTAAATACTAGGCACTTTTATGCTTTCAATGGTTATTATTTTCTATGTAACAAATTCGGCCACAAGGCCTTAAATTGTAAGAATAAAGCAAAGAATATTCCTAGCTACATTAGAAGAGATTATAATCCTTTCACACCCTTAATGGACCTTAATAGCTTATGCTACAATTGTAATAACTTTGGGCACAAGGCACAAGCTTGTAGGACAGTTTTTGATGATTCTCCAAAGCAAAACAAGAAAGAAGATAAGTCCATTAAAAAGAAAGAAATACCTATCAAAGTGTGGAAGAAGAAGGAGAATTCCATGTTCATTCAAACAGCCTTACATGCAGAAAGTAAAAAGGATAGATGGTACATTGACAGCAGGTGCTCAAAGCACATGATAGGGGATAAAAGCAAATTCATCTCCCTTGAAGCAACTGATGAAGGAATAGTAAGATTTGGTGATAACTCAAGAAAAGAAATAAAAGATAAAGGAACACTTAGCCTAGATAATGGTAGAACAAAAATAGAAAATGTCTTATATGTTAAAGGCTTAAAAGAAAATCTACCAAGTGTTAGCCAACTTTTTGATCAAGGGCATAGTGTTACATTTCATTCTAACAAATGTGAAATCAAGAAAGATGGAAAACTAATTACACAAGCTGATAGAAAGCACAATTTGTATGTTCTAAAAGAGATAAGTTGTGAAGGTTGCAACTTGGTACAAGAGGATGAAATTTGGTTGTGGCACAAAAGGCTAGGCCACCTCAACTTTGATAATATCGTCAAAGTTAGTAAATCAAATGTTGTGAGAGATATGCCAAGAATAACAAAGCCTTCCAACATCATTTGTAAGGAGTGTCAGCTTGGAAAGAAAACAGGGTCAAGTTTCAAGTCTAAGGAGCACTCTTTATCAAAGGCATTGGAACTCATACACACCGATCTTTGTGGGCCAACCAAAACCAAAAGTATGAATGGAGAGAGATACTTTATGTTGTTGATTGATGACTTCTCAAGAATGACTTGGGTTACCTTCTTAGAAGAAAAATTTGAAGCCTTTGAGAAATTCAAAGCTTTTAAAGAGTTGGTGGAAAATAAAGCAAGTACAAAGATAAAGTGTCTTAGATCAGATCGAGGAGGTGAATTCAAATCAAATGAATTTGAAATTTTCTGCATAGAACATGGAATTAAGAGACAACTTTCTGCAGCAAGAACCCCTCAACAAAATGGGGTTGTAGAAAGAAAGAATAGAACGGTTCAAGAAATGGCAAGACCAATGCTAAATGAATCAAAGATAGTAGATGCCTCTTGGAAGGAAGCAATTCATACAACAGTTTACATCTTAAATCGTGCACAAATTAGAGTGAACAATGATAAGACACCCTATGAACATTGGAAAGGGAGACCAGCAACTATCAAATATTTCAAGATCTTTGGAAGCACTTGCTACATTAGAAGAGATGAAGAAGACTTGACTAAATTTGACGCAAAAGAAGATGAGAGAATATTTCTTGGTTACTCATCAAGTAAGGCATACAAATGCTATAACAAAAGAATTCACAAAATAGTTGAAAATGCTAATGTAAGAGTTGATGAAGGAAAACAATTCAAAGAAGTTGGACAAAGCTATCATTATGTTCAAACCATGAGTGATGAAGACAAAGTAGATGAGAACTCCAAAGAGGAGGAAGAGGAGGAAGAGACAAAAGAAGAAGAATCTCCACAAAAGACTCCCTTGAAGACACCTTCCAAGTTTGCGCAAAAGAACCATCCTGAAGAATTGATCCTTCAAGATAGATGTAGATCTACAAGGAAAATGGTAAATTATGATGAAGATTGTTATGTAGCACTACTATCCAAAATTGAGCCTAAAACCTTTGAAGAAGCAAGCAAAGACAAATGTTGGATTAGTGCAATGAACGAAGAGTTTGATCAAATAGAGAAAAATGAAACTTGGGAACTTGTCCCAAGACCAAAAGATAAAAATGTAATTGGCACAAAATGGGTCTTTAGGAACAAGCTAAATGAAGATGGTAAAGTCACAAGAAACAAAGCAATATGAGTGTGCAAAGGCTATGCTCAAGTTGAAGGAGTGGACTTTGAAGAAACATTTGCACCAGTTGCAAGGATTGAAGCAATTAGAATGTTTCTAGCCTATGCAAGTCACAAGAAATTTAAGGTATATCAAATGGACGTCAAATCTATTTTTCTCAATGGAGATCTAGAAGAGGAGGTTTATATTGAACAACCTAAGGGCTTCCTACTATCAGAAGACAAGGATTATGTGTGCAAATTGAAAAAATCTCTCTATGGGCTCAAACAAGCCCCAAGAGCTTGGTATTCTAGACTTGACAAGTATCTCAAAGAGCAAGGTTTCAAAAGAGGAGATGTAGACAACAATCTATACATCAAAGAAGAGGATGAACATTTATTGATTGTGGTGGTGTATGTAGATGACATCATTTTTGGTGGAGACAACGACAAAATGTGCAAAGAATTTTTCTCATGTATGCAAAAGGAGTTTGAGATGTCAATGTTGGGAGAACTATCTTTCTTCCTTGGGCTACAAATTTCACAATCTAGCAAAGGAATTTTCATCTCCCAAGCCAAATATGTGAAGGAAATGTTAAAGAAGTTTAGGATGGAAGATTGCAATCCTGTGAGTACTCCCATGGTTACAGGTTGCAAGTTAAGCAAAGAAGATGAATCCCAAGAAGTGAATCAAACACTTTATAGATCAATGATTGGGAATTTGTTGTATCTAGCTACTACAAGACCAGACATAATGCAAGTTGTTGGAGTAGTGGCAAGATTTCAAGTAGCACCAAAACAAACACATGTTCATGCAGTAAAATGAATATTCAAATATTTGAAAGGCACTATGGAATATAGTCTATGGTACCCTAGTAGCAAAGATTTCACTCTTGAAGCATTCATAGACATTGATTGGGCAAGCAATGTGGATGATAGAAAAAGTACAAGTGGAGCCTTTTTCCTTGGAGGAAACTTAGTATCTTGGATGAACAAAAAGCAAGAATCAGTTTCTCTATCTACTGCAGAAGTTGAATATATAGCATCAGTAGCATGTTGCACTCAAATTTTGTGGATGAGACAAACTTTAAAAGATATAAAGGTAGAATACAATCATCCTTGCATCATCTATTGTGACAACACAAGTGCAATCAACATCTCCAAAAATCTAGTGATACACTCAAGAACCAAGCATATACCTATCAAGTATCACTTTTTGAGAGAGCAAGTGGCAGAAGGACAAGTGTGTTTGGAATACATAGCTTCAAAAGAACAAATTATTGATATATTCACCAAACCACTATCAAGGGATGCATTTGAGCATCTAAGGGAAATTGGGAGTTGTCCCACATCCATCAAATTGATTGGTGGAAGCATATATTCATGGGGAGCTATACATAGTATCTTGTAGCTCCATGGAACAAAAAGAAAAATATTGTTAGAAGACCTCTTGCCATTGATGTCAAAGGGGGAGAAATTGGACACAGGGGGAGCAAAGAGAAGAAGATCAAAGTCACCATTGAAGAGGTTGCCATCAATGACAAAGGGGGAGATTGTTAGAAGTATTTTCATTGATGTCAATGCCACAAATCGTGTGGATATGCCTAAACAAGATATGAAGGACAAAATCTAAAAATCATGTGATTCAAGCTCTGCAAGTTGAGATTCAAATCATAAGATTCATGCATTGATAAATCTGACGAATATATCAATCTGGTTTTTCCTTGATACAGTTGATAAATCTGAAGAACACATATCGATACACATTGAAAATCTGAAGAATATATATAGATCTGGTTTTTCCTTGATATAATTGATAAATCTGGAAACACATATTGATACACATTTCTTTTATATTAAAAGAAATCATTATCTAATCAAGTTTGAAGGCTCACATTTCAAGCTGGAGAAAAATACGTAGTTGTTAAAAGCAATACGTAAATCAAGCCTCATATATTTAATAAACAACTATGATTAAAATTAACACAGATCGGTTTCTAAAGGAAGACACGAATTTATCTGATGAGATGTGAAGAGTGACAAAAGACGTCTCTTCTCATCTTGGACAGATGTGTATATGAAGGGACATGTCTTTAAAAATTTTAAAAATTGCATTTCTAAAAGGTGTGATCTGTATGTTAAAAAGGTGCGACTTCATTTTAGAAAAAAGGGCACGATTTCATTTTTAAAAAGTCACGACTTCAAAATTAATTTAGGAGAAGTTAAAAGGTTTATACTTGAAAAAGCAGGATTTGCAAAAGAAACAAATAAGTAAAATCCCACAACTTTAAGAAGGTGTTTAAAATCTAAAGTAATACGTTTCCTTGTTAAACTTCAGATTCATTAACAAATTAAAAGGTCCGTTTCAAAAGAGTGCGATCTAGTTGAAGACAATAGTTTAAGGGACACATTGCTTCAATAAAAGGTTACAATCTTTGACAAATATACATATATGATTCATTTTAGTTTTGCAGAGTGTGTGAGTTTGTGAAGATTTTAGATCAGAGAATCTATTCTCTTGTGTGAGCTTTAGGGTGATAAAATACATCACAAAGCAGGGTGGAGGATAGAGGAAGTGCAGATCTGATTGAAGTCATTTACCTTCATCCATCAAGTCAAGGTTGGTGCCTTGCATTAGGGGTTGGTGCTCCTTGTAGGTTGGTGCCTACTAAAATTGTAAAGGAGTTGGTATTCCTTGTAAGTTGTAGCCTACAAAATCATCTCATTTGTAAATCAAGTATGTTGGTGCCTACTTCTATTTGTAAAAAGTCATTAAATCATTTTCAATAAAGAAGTGTCAACTTGTTCTCATTGAGTCATATCAAAAGTTGATTGTAATAAGTTTGGAAAGAATTAAGAATTGAAAGTTTGGTTTGATTTATTGATTCACCCCCCTCTCAGTGAATCTTTTGTGCTCTTTATCTTCAACTTCAAGCAATTTAGTTTGTGTTTGCTTGTTCCATTCCAAAGCCTCATCAGCAACTTTAGCAACCTTGTCCTTATCACTAATGATGTGCAAACAAATTGTTTTGATTTCTTTCATAGCATTTTTGATAGACTTCAAATCAGCAAGAGGAATGTAGCACACATCTTGACTCCTTGGCACGTAATAAATCAGATTTTCCACATGCTAATGAATGTCATCTAGTTTGGACAAAACTTGAATCTCCTTATCAACAGTTAATGAGCTTGGATTGCTCCATTCATGACCTGGTTAAGTTGATGAAGTGTTGTTATGGGGTAAAAAGAAATCAGAAATCTTATCAGTTGTGCTCCTCAGAATGCCATGCATATGTTGAACACTTCTCCTCATCTCATCAATGGTGCTCTCAAGGTCATTAGCTCTTTGCTTCAAATTGGCTTCAAGCAAAGAGAAATCAATCTTGTGTCCACTAGAAACAGCTCCCTCTATGTCTTCATCAATGCATGAATCAGCATTAGTGTTGGAAGAATTTTATACTTCTACTTTCTCAATTTTTTCTTGTCGTCCTAACCAAAATCCTCCTGAATTATGGAGATGAAGAAGTAATTCATTTGTTGATTGCATATCAACTTCAATAGAAATAACATTTCTCTCTATTGGTACCCCTCTTGTGACTTCTTCATGTGTCTCCAAAGATAATGTTGCCTCATTGTACTCCTCTATAGGATGCATGGACACCTCATGTGTCTCCAAAACTAATGTTGCCTCATTGCACTCTTCTGTAGAATGCATGGACAAATGCATATCTGAAGGTAAAATCTGAGATTCTAGTATAGAATTATTAGGAGACCAAATTTCACTCCTCTTCAGCATAAGAGTTCTCATTTTTTTTAACTGTCCTCTTCAAGAGTGGCTTCAATTTTCCCTGATTTTGATTGAAGAATTCTTTGATCAATATATCCACAATAGGAGAAATCTTTTCTTCACGTTCATATGCGTCCAAAAGAAGGGATTTGACGTTTTGAGGAATAGCATCAACCTCATTAATAGTCAGAACAAGAATAGTCCTCACAACTACAAAAACATCCTCCTATTCACTCCAAGTCAAATTGAAGAGGTAATGGAACAAATAATAGATTTGATCTTGCATTTCCAAATCAATCAGCAAAATACTTGTTCTGAGATCTAAAAATGCTCTTAATATGGTCGCTATTCTGGGAAACAGACTACTACCAGTTTCATCAAGATCTTGAAAGCTTTCCACAATCATTCGAAGAATTCTCTTCATAGTAAAATCATCATATGGCATCAAAGGTGCCAAAATTCTCATCACTTCACTGAGGCATGAAGTGACCAGCAAATTAATCTCTTCATCAGGATGCATCAACCAATATGGATGTTATCAAAGAGGTCATTGTAGGTGATAAAGCCTTTTTCATTATCTTTGAAAATGATTGCTTCACTTGACTCAAGCAAAGTTCCAACACGCAAAGTATACTCACTTCCTCTTCCATTGACAAATATTCTTCATTGAGCCTTGTTCATGCAATGTAAAGTGACCTTGCCAAACTTTTCTCTTCATTAGAAGCCATGACTTAATTTGACAACTCTGTTGCAGTATCTGATTTTCCTGTCATTCAACTGACAAATGAAACACTAAACTCATAGGATGGTAGGAAAACAGGCTTTGATACCATTAAGATATCTCCTTAAGTTTTTTTTTTAAATATCAACACAATTTCACCACTGTTATCATTAGCTCCAAATATAAACCACCAAGAATAGTAACCCTTGACCTTTTGATCACCAAGATCCCAATGTGGGCAAGGTGAGAGCATACAGTGTCGGGGATCGTTAGCAAATTGAAATATAATTACAATTGAACATAGGTGGCGAGCTGATCATAGAATGAAAAGAAATGACAAACTCAACCACTTATGCAGTGAGAGTGTAGATATTAACAATTAATAAGGCGGCAAGCCACCCATGAATCCACACTACCACTTATTTAGCGAGGGGAAATTAAAAATACAAATGTTGAAAGTAAAAATTGGACTCAACCACTTCTTCAGTGGGGGTATATACAAGAATATAAATTGCAGATTATAAATAGTTGTTAGTACTACTAAACCAACTTTACAAAATAGATAATCAGGGTGCACAACAATTCAAATTTTTTAGACTAATTACATCACAATGTTAGAGACATGTTCTCTAACTAATATAACATGTAAATAATCAACAAATAAGCTCATAACAGAAAGACCAGCAGTATAAAATTCACCAAAATGTTCATATCTCTCTCCAAACACCTCTGATGAAGATGAAACTGAATGCAAACAAGAGCTAGGAGTTGGGCGATCAAGTACCAATGAAGAAACCTTGCCAAATATCTTTGTATTATTTGTGCACACTTCCCAATGCAACCGCAATGAAAACCCCAATCTCCAAAAAGGGGTGACCAGCTCTAAAAATTCAAACACCTTCAAAAAAATATGAAACTTGGTGCAAAGGGGCACCCTAGCAAGGGAAAAACATAGAGCCAATACTCAGAACCAAGAGAAATTCACCCAATGAACTATGAATGAAAATGTGCTACAGCCAAGCACAAACCAACAATAGTAGAACAGATTATGCAACAGCAATCTGCTCAAATAAATCAGAAATTGAAGCTCTATATGCACTCATGAGTGAAGCACGGTCTTCAATAAGTCCAGCTAAGTACTATCTTTCAAGTACGAAGACTGGAAGAAGAAGCTAATAGGTATACATTCCTCGAAGCAAAACTCTAAAAATATTTCAGCAACATAACATTATCATAACTTCCAAAAGATACAAATGAAGGAGCAAGGCCTCAATAATAGACTCTTCTTGGTAATTGAATCACTTTGTAACCTCCAAGAAAAGAATATGAAACACTTTAGCTACTCAAGGGAGACGCCCAACCTTTTTGGAGAATATAAAATATTAATCAACACACTTTATTCCTCTTCCTAGGCGTCCATAAGGAACTTTAGCAAATATTTTAACTTTAAAATATTTAATTCTTCACTTTAGGCATCTAAGACAAGTCCCCTCTTTAAAACAACTTGAAGTTGATCGCCTAGGCACGGGATCCAAAAAGCAACACTAGAAAAATGACTAAGTCATTAAAACTTAGCTCCAAGAGGAATGAAGAAGCCAACGCCCAAACTTAACTACCTCACTGCCAAAAATAGAATGATAGATTGGAAATGACTGAGTTGCTAATAAGATGGCACTGCCAAAAATAGAACTTACCAAAAATAACTAGCTACTATAAATAGTAAGTTTTTGAACTCCTTTTGAACACAAATCGGGCAGTTGACGTGATTTACTAAAAATAGTAAGTTTCTGGAAAGGTTGACAGAATCAGATGCATGTTACACCCCTTCAGAGATCTTTGAAAACCCAAAAAAACTCGAAAACCTTTCCTACATGCAAAGTACCAGATAGAAATGCATGTCATTTTCATGAAATGCATGTTACCACACCCTGAAGCTCTTCAAAAACCCAGAATGCTTCAAAAAGCTCAATGCCAAACTCCTGCATGTAAGCCATCAAAAGCTCAACTGAAACATCCTATAAAATAGGAAACCCTAATTTCTACTTTTGACTAGCCTATGAGCCTCCAAAGATAGGCTATTAGTCACTGAAGAGCATAGGGCTATATTAGGGACATTACAAGGGTCAAGGGCAATGCCCCTCAAGAGAATCAATGGGCAAAGCCCCTAGAAAATTAGAGCTCACAAGGGTCTTAGGCAACACCCCCAACGGGGTAGAGTGGTAATGCTCCTCACAAGTTCTAGGGTCAACCAATTAAGGCCTTCAAAACCACACAAACCTTCACTAAACGTCATTTTCACAATTTATCATTTTTTATTTGCAACACCAAGTGCTTATTAATTTTAAAACTTAGGAGTGATTTGAAATGAGGCTTAGAAGTTAGATGTCTATTAATAAGTTTTTTCTGAGTGCTTGAGGTTTGGGTGGAGCCCATAGACCATTATGTTTAGGGTTTATGGCACATAGATTGAAAACATTTATTTATTTATTTTAAATATTATCTTTTTCATTTTCTTGCCATGGGGGATGCCTAGAAGTCATGGGTTTAGTTGGGAGATTCCTCGAAGTCCCCTAAACATCTCAAGGACATCATGAGGTCTCCAAGCCATCCCCAAACCAAGAAGGCGTCCCAAAAAGTATCCCCATGGCTTTAGCGGCAATGGTGGGATGGCAAGGGACATCCCCACATATCCTCGTGGAACACTAATTAGAATTAAGAACCAAATACTAAAAATTTTGAGCCCACACCAAAAGATCAAACTAGGGCCTTCAATAAGAAACTCACTTTTTAAGGACTTTGTACTATACCAACAAGAGTAAGGCATGTCAGGTGCAGAAATGCAATAGTTCACAAGATTAGAACTCAGAAACCAAATATTTGTGACCAAAGTGGGACCTTCCCTTAAAAAATAACTTTTTAAGAGCTTTGTACAATACCAACAATGAGTAAAGCATGAAGGTGCATATAGGCACCAAACTACAATACATAACTCAGAAACAAATAAGCAATAGTCTAAGACTTTTTCGTCATGTTCTAGACAGGTAACTATAGCCTACCAACCTTGAATTGTATACTGTGTGCGGCTCAGGTTGGCTTCCATCTTAGTCTTCGTCTACGCACAATAAAGTGCACAGCGCGCAGACATATGGACCTTAAAGGACCTTTTAGTTCCTTTTAAAGAGTCGGTTGTTACCTGAAAGGGTTTCTTTGAACTCTACTAGACATTGTATGTCAGGCGACATGCCCAAGTAAGAGCCCCCTCCACCTTCTAAGAGGATCTCTACGGCAATGAGTTTCAAGATGTTCTAAAATCAATATATGATCACTTCAAATAGTTCAAATTCCTCAAGCTTGGCCAAACGTAAAATTTTACTCTTAACATTTATATAATAAATTTGTTTTTGTTTAGATTATTCTATACCATAAAATTGGCTGACAAAAGATTTTAGTATCTTATCCTCAAGACTGAATTTATTTTTCAAAAGAAAGAAGAAAAAAATATAGAAAATCCATGCACTGGATTTGCTGTCATCCTAAACTTTTCTCTGTTGTTCTAACCTCTGAGGACTTATACCAACGGCACTAATTCCATTGTCCAGAAGAACACTGCAATCAGCTGACTTTCAAGAGTCCCAGCTGATGGCTTCATTGATGTGTGATTTTGTGATTAATAGATAATGCATATATATCAAAATCAAATATGCTTTTACATTTTCGCAATATATTGTAATAACAAATATTAAACAGGTTTCATTAATCATTCTAGAGTATTATACATTTGGTACAAATTCTTTAGCAACTGAGTTCTATTTTTTTGGTTGGTTGCATGTAATAGATTAAAAATGGATTGAACAGATAAATTAGGACTGCGATAGCAGGTTATTTGGCACATAGGTCAGTTACATCCCAAGAGAAAGAACAAATAGTAGAAGAGTAGTCCTCGTGAAAAATTCCAAAGATGATTATCTCTTCCAAACAAATATTCTACGAGAAAGATCACATGGTAGAAGAGTAGTCCTGGTGGCAAATTCCAGATATATCTATTCCAAACAAATATTCATAAGCACTAGCGTGAGCAACATTCTTTGCTCAGAGACAATCACTTATGTCCTATTTGTACCTTATTGGTACTCGTTTGCTTATGAAACAGTGCCGTACTTACTAGTTACTGGAAAACAACCAAAAGTACTTTCCATACTCCACCTTCAATGACATTTGATAAAAATATAAAAAACCATAGATTCTGCTCTTTTTAGACACAACAGAAGAAAATTTTGACCAATCAAATCTCATCATTTACAGAATCTTAACAGTTACAATCACTCTTGTTCCCTGGAAGACACTACAATTATTTTTATTCTACTTAATAAATGCAGATACGTGCACAATCAATGATGGGAAGTATTGAACTATAAATCATTCAAAATATTCTTTTGCAATTTTCGATTTGAGTGAAGTCCATGCACATTGGCAATTTAACCACTCTGCAAAATAACCTTGTTCTGTTTATATGATTTTAAAATCAGAGCCCCATGAATCAATCTTTGGGCTTTTATGCATATTGTAAACTTGCCTAGTCATACCAGATACATTTACATGCAAGGATCTGAACTCTTTATTATAATGATGCAAACAAAAGCTCTATCAACAAATAAATGTATTGTTCTTTGCAACAGATAATGAATAAATGCAGTAGCTCATGCCCATTTAAACATACCAATGTAAGTCTTCCTACATTTTAGTTCTATTCAGAATAACTATAATAAACTATCTTGAAGCTACTAAACTAAATTTTCCTCAGCAACAAAACGCTCCCTCCTTAATTAGCAAGACGAGTCCCAAGAAGAAGCAACAATTGGACAGAGAACAAAGCAACCTTACTGTGGAACATTCATGACCTGAATGGACTGCAGCATATCTGAAACAGCAATCACCAGGTCACCTGGTTTTATCATACCTCTAGCTTTAAGCAAAGCAAAGGTACGGCTTAGGTTGCTCTCCATTTCCTCTGAAAAATTCAGTCTAAAGGGAATAAGCCCCCACTGAAGGTTCAACCGCCGCCTTATAGTAGTTGAACTAGTGAAGGCAAAAATTGGACAATCTGGACGACATCGTGATAAAAGGGATGCCATGTGTCCTGTTTTCGTGTATACAAAAATGGCATCGACTTCCAACTTGTTTGCTAAAAATAGAGACAATAACAAGATTAAGTTACAAAACAGAGGTCTCTATTTACATCTCAGTGCAGAAGATAATGTATCTGCTCCTGGTTTCCACTTTGTTTCCTTCCTCTCAACATTTCATTAATAATCATACTGCTATATGAATCAAATCAAATGAAGTAACATAACTATTAAATTTTAAAATATTTTGGAACAATAACCATCAAACTTACCCAATTTAGCAGCAGAATTGCATATCTCCTCAGAGACACCATCTTTAAAGGACAACGCAATATCTGGAAGGTTCATTGATTCGTATTTCTTCTCTTCACGCCACCATCGTTCAATACGTAGGCTCACACTTCTTAGAACAGCCAAAGATTTCTCTGGATATTGACCCATAGCTGACTCACCAGAAAGCATTAAAGCATCTGCACGTTGTTTAACTGCTTCAGACACATCGGCAACCTATGCCAAATACAGACTATTAGAAACCTAACCACTGGAATAAGCAAATATAGGTCACTTGGATATTTTGAGATTCAATCATATGATACAAGACATAACATTCTGTTAAAGACTGATTATTTATACCCAATGAAACATAATATGAAGTCTGTATGGCATTCTTGTTAACCCAGTACAAAATAAATATGTTTCAGCAGCAAAACAAATACATCAGAACATAACCATGAAAAGAATTTACTTCTAAAAGTTTCAGCATAATTTAACAAATAAAATTTACATTGAATGAAGGCAAATATGCTTTACAAAAATATAAGAGCATATTAATATCCACCAAAGAGACAAGATCATACTAAATATATACCCCTAATATCTACATGATATGGGAACACCAGACAACTATGTTTTGTTAGACATAAAGACAACAAATATCAATTTCAAAAAAGTAAAGAGCTTATTAATATTCACTAAACAGATAAGGTTGAATATATTCCCCCAAAATCTACATTAACTGGGATTACCAAACAACTATATTTTGTTAGATACTATGTTACACCGCTGTCGGGGACGGGGGGACAGGTTTCCGGGACAGGGGGGACAAAGGGGCCTCAATTTGGAGACGGCGGGGGGACGGTGGCGGGGGGGCGTCGGAGAGGGGGGAGGGTGGGGGGGTGTATATACTATATACTATACATATAGTACTTAAAATGCTAGTTATGAAAAGATATATAGGACTATTAAGAAGTAAAATAGCAAAATTGCAAATGCCAAATTGAAATACTAAATAGTAAATACTTGAACATTGAAGTTTTCAATATCGAATTACTAATTAGAAATTAGAACACTCAATACTACAATTTTCGAATTGGCAAATGGAAGATTTCTATTATATGATATCAAAAATATCTGATCATAAAGATGATTACAATGCGTAGCATGATATCAAAATGTCAAAATGACAAAATGTAGTGAACCAAACAAATAATAAGATGTGTTAATTTTTTTTTTAAAACCATGTCTTTAAGTTGTCGCCACGGGGGACGCCTGGGCATCCTCGAGACGTTGGAGGGATGCACAGGCGTCCCCCTCAGCGTCTCGGAGACGTTTCCGCGTCTTCGGCGGCGAGGGAAAAAATGGTGGCGCCACTGGAAACTTGGGAATGCCGTCCCCAAGTCTCGGGGACGTCCCCGTTCCGAGAACACTAGGGTTTTAGGGGGGGGACGCGTCCCCAAGGTACACTGGTTAGATATAAAGGTAAACCTAGTTTTATTAGGTTGTAAAGGCACCAATATGGCATATGAGACCTCCCTTCAAGAATTCCACAGGGGGGCTTCTTTTTCATTTAAATTTTAATTTTTTCTTCAAATTTCTAACCTAGGTTTTGACTCATGACCACACTAAGGAGTAAATCCCCAATCCACCTACATCCAAAGTCGAGAAGCTCGGGAAAATCTAAAGAAAAAGTTAAAATTTAGGGTTTCGTATCAAAGATGATAATTGAATTTTTTAGTGAACAGTTGGCATTGACCAACCTCTAAAATATGTGTACTTGCTTTGACATTTTTATCCAACGCAAGTAAAGCAAGATATGGTGTTACTTTTAAGTTAATTATTTTACATAATAATAACTAATAAACTTTAAAATTACAAACACGAACTGCCATGTTTAGAAAATCAAGGTCCATAAGATGAATAAAAACTGAAACCTAAGGTTGAAAAAAAAACCAACCTGTGCATGCTTTTGAAAGAAATTGAAATTGAAATTTATATGACTGTCCACAATAAAATCACAGGTTAAAAAAACTGAGAGAGGAACAAATTGCAAAAAGAGTCCAGAAGTAGAACCCTAAAAAAAGGAAAGCAAGAAAAAGAAACGCTAAGACAAATGTTCAAAAGATTCTTATAGTAGATAAAATAGAGGTCTCATGTTGGTGGAGGGGAAAGAATAGCAGAGAGCTTCCAAATTCGTATCCAAATAAATAAGAGCAAACCCTGTGACAGGTCCTATTCCTAACAGATCAAGAAGTGAATCGGTATTGTGAATAAAAGATATCTGGGAGATTACTTCAAAATTTAAGACATTAATGAAATGGAACAAGGCTTAATTTGTAATAACTTAAAGACATTCATTGCCTTAATTTCAAATTTGAAATCAACTTGATCTAAGTTTCTCAATTTAAGGATGAAGATTTGAAATCCATTAGTCCTAAATATATCAAATTAACCATTCTTAAATTTAAGCATTGAAAGATATCAATGTCAATAGGAAGCAATTGACAATAATAATTAACCTGAAAAAAATAGAGGTCAAAAGATTCTTGAGATGGCACAGGAGACAAGGGAAAAAGTAACTGTAATATGTAAACGGGTTTTATGTTGTCAGGCCAACTTAGTTTCGTTACCTTAATCGCTGGCTAAGACAGTGTAAGCTAAATGGTGGTTGTAAACAGTTAGACCAATGGTCTTAGCTAAAACTACTTGACCCCTCATTGTACCATTTACAACAACCATGTAACTTACAATACCTTTGGCAATAATAAAAATAATAAAAATAAGTCACTATAACAACATAACATAATAACATAAACCATCCACATGATAGTTACATTACATGTAGACTACGTGTAAACCTTCAAATGGATATTGTCAATGTTCATCATGTTGAGATGTAGAATCCTAATAAACATACAAATAATATTCCATATTCTGTTTGACATTCTCTTTTGGACTTAGAGGAGGATTCAACAATCTCTGAAGAAATTTAAGAGACTATGCCCTCTTAAACATAACTCAACACAATTGTACAGACTTGAGCAGCTATATATCCAGTTTCTTCCACTACACTAGTTAAATTTGCCTGGCCCTTCTTCATTGAGTACCTGCCATTCACAAATGTAAATCCTTACAAGACATTGGAAGCTACAAGTGTTCAAGGGGTACAATCAATTCATATAGAGAGGAAAAGAACAATGAGATGTTGTCCCTCTGTGTATTTCTACCAGAGCATCCCAACCCACCCACTTACTCTAAACAAAGAGGATCTGCTGCATTCCAACATAAGGGTCTTCCCCTTCTTTAGGTTCATTACTTGTTGATATTAGGAGAGGCTCAGGGGCAGTACCAACTTCTTCCTAGGATTTCAACCTAACACCCTCAACCCTGGACATTCTCCCATGAGCATTATAAAATCCTACAACTTCCTTTACATTGTGGTAAATGATGATGATATTGGTTCTTTAGTCCTCAGTCGTGCTACAAACATGTGATTTCAATGGTATCCTGTCCTAGTTGCCTGCTTGTACAATGTCTTATAGCCAAAGGTTTAATTGCTTTAGTTTTACTCCCACTGGTTTTGTGTAATGTCCCCTTTTTAGCCCTATGCTTTGTTGTTGCCAATAGCCCATTTCTAGAGTCTCATCTCAGGGGGGTTTTTAGGGTTTTCTAAATTCTTGGAGGTTTCTTGTCAGCTTTTTAGGGGCTGGTTGCAGAAGTTTGCCATAAGGGTTTCTAGGTCTTTCTGGGTAAACTGAGAGCTTTGGAGGGCAATCACTACTATTTTTAGTAGTGTCTATTTTTAGATTACTATTTTTAGTAAGTTATAACGGCTACCCAGAATGTGCTCATTTTGAGTTTGGAGTCACTATTTTTAGCAGTATGCTATTTTTAGTAAGTGTTATTTTTGGCAGTGGGTTTTGTCAACAGTTCAACACTGGGTTACTATTTCTGGAAATTGTGGCAATTGCAATGGTTGGCATTTTGATATTTTTAGCAGTTGGCCTCTCCACCATCCTTGGAGTTCAAAGATGGAAATATTGCAACATAAGTTATTAAGTCATAATGTTCAAAAGGACAAAATTTAAAATATAACTTAAGTTATTATTGGCCCCTTTGTACCCCACGCCTAGACTCAACAATTTTAAGTTGCTTCTAAAAAGGGGAAATTATATTTCCTAAGTTGGACACGCAAATGGAGGGATAAGTGAAAATTAAATTAAATATTATATTTTCTCATGTGCGGCATCCCTTTTGAAGGAAAAAGGAATTCAAATTCCTGAGTCTCAAAAGCTATTTATATGCCCTCTCTTGCTCTTATTTGGTTATGCAATTTGGAGATAAATTCATGTTGCTAGATTGGAACCAAGTGTTCTTTCTTGAATCTTTGGAGGACAAAAACCCTTTTTAAGTTGCTGGTTTCGGATTTGAAAGACAATCCCTAGCTGGTGGAGTGTGATTGCATTCAAAAATCATCATTGGAGCTTAACAGTGATGGTTTATTTTCAGTTTTGGTTACTTATGATGAATTCTAGCTATGTTTTGGTATGATAACTATTTGTGCAAAGATTTGGGTGCATTTGGAAGTGATTTCTTGGAGTTTCAGATTGTCGGTTGTTATTTCCAAACCCTTAGCTATACCATCACTTTACTCATGCTGATCGGAGGACTAAATATCATTTTGTGGGTGTTGGTTCATTTGCTCCCTTTGCCTAGGGCACCCCTTCTTGCAAAATTTAGGAAATTTTTAGAGTGTGTGGGAATTTTACTTGCTGGTCGTCCATCCTGGGAGGCCGTACTTGTGGCTGAAGGTGTCTCGAGTTTTGTACCAGTGCGTTTCAAGCTTGTTGGTGACGGATTGCTACTTGCTTTGGGTTGCCTAGCTGAGAGGAATCATTTGCAAGTATTTGGCTTCATTCAGATGAGTATTGGAGGAGTTATGTTGTTTCTAAGGTTGCTGATTTGAGCTTCAGACCTGCTGTATGTGCATATCAGATCTTTGTTCTGATTATCAAACCTACTGCAGCCTCCAATTTGTCCTTCTAATGATCTCAAATGGACGTATCTTGAGGTATACTTGTTTTATTCTGTTGGGGTGTTCACATACATTCTATCATCTTGGGAGGTGTTTACTTCTCATTTCTGTCATTTATCTCATAGCAGCAGTATGTAATGATCTGATTTGTTTATGTTGAGCTTATCATAACACCATCAGTAGTACTGTTGGTCAATGCTCTTGTATGTGCTTAATACTGACCCCACTGAACAAGTGGTTTCTCCCACTAAATAAGTGGTTGAGCCTTTGCTCATTGTACTTCACTCCCGCTAAATAAATGGTCAAGTTTTCCTTATTTCATTTCTCGTAGCCTGCTGAAAAGTGGAAGTGGCTGGCTTTGCCACCAAGTGGTTTACTTTCCCTATTGGCTGGCTTGCAGCCAATAGCTTTACTTGTTTATTTTCAGTGTTGATATTACTACTCACCCCACTGAAGAAGTGACAGCTTAGCCATGTTCTTAAATGTAAGCCAACTACTGTATGCTCTCACCTTGCCCACACTAGGATCTGGGTGATCAGAAAGTGGAAGGTGTTCTTTTAGTTGGTTTATCACTTTCAGTATTTGCAAATATCCCTTTACACCATATGTTCTCACCTTTCCCACTCTGGGATCTGGATAATCAAAAAGTGAAGGGTTGCTTTCCAATTTGTCCATCATTGTATTTTGGGCTAATGCTAACAGGTGCAAGTTGTGAAGTTTTGGGAAAAATAAGGGTAGGATTTTACATTTTGATCACCTTTCTTTTGTATTCTATGTTCCACCAAGTTTCCAAGGACAGAAGGAAACTAGAGGGGAGGGAGGTGCATTTTCGAGACAAAAGGGAACAGGAGGTCCTTTATAAGGGAGCAAAGAGAATGGCAATTAAAAAAATAGGAGAAATTTAAAAATATTGAAAATTTCAAATATTATATGATAAGGTATTCTCCATATTCATCACAGAACCAACTTGTGGCTGCATATAATTATATTCTTCGTTGATTAAACATTAATGACCTATAAACTCTATGTAAACTTAAGAGCTTCAATTGAAGATCAAAAATCACATGACTAAACTCCATTTCTCCCAAATTTCTTGCTCTTAAAGATATGTAATCTCACAAAATCACTTGGTATAGAGAGTGACCTTAAGATATTATTGCATTGTGAGAAGTGTGCAACACTCATATTCAAATACTAACCAAGGAATGAATCCCATTATTTTTGTCAGGATACAAATTAATATCCTATCTACTCATCTAAAAATAAATAATATTACAGATTGAACAAAGGGAATCATAGAATTCACAATGAGACATGGACCTTAATCATTTTGGTAACCTGAACAAAAAAAGGCTTGTGTGAATGAGGCCAAGTATATTGGCAATCCCAAAAAAAATAGGAAAATGTACCATATAAATTATAGAAATGTTGGAGTCCATAGCAAAGAAGCAATTGGTAAAGTGGGGTAATGAAGGCAATTTTCCCTTGTTCAGCAAAATCTGTTACCTTTTATAATGGTCCTAAATTCTCTCCACTCCCTTGTCATGCATGGCCTTGGTTGTACATAATGTGCGAACATAAGCAAAAGCCCCTGCCAATGTGTCTGCTTATAAACGTGCTACCACAAATAGAACTTCTATTAATGTAAAGAATGAGATGCCAATAAAGCCAATGAATGTGCAATCATTTCCAAGTAAATGATGGCAATTATTATTTTTTATTTTTTAATCAAAGCAAGGTCAAGTTTTTATTTATTTATTTTTACTTTTTCTAAGTAAGGACTGTCGGTACACCCCAACATTTCCTTAACGTTTCATGTGTGCAACTAGGTTTACAAGACAGTGAGTGTTACAGGACAGCATAGGGATACTTTTTAGCGGTCCCCAAACCCCAAGTCCCAATATAGGGACACCTAAAAAAGGGCAAGGTACACATCCTCAGATTTCCGTGTATTGTGTGCTTAGTTACTTCTCATAACTCAGGGCCTTTATACCCTAGGCCTACATTTTAATACCTAATGTCTTTTAGTCTTGTAGACCTATTTTTATTATATGTAGACATTAATTGAGAAATTATTTCCTCAAAAATATTTGTACTTGTGCTAAGACCTTATGATTCAAGTCTAACCATCCTAGCTTTTCCCATCCATTTAAAAAGAGCTCATTTGAAAGCATTCTATTGGCTTACATTTTCTCTCCTCTTCCTTTCTTGGAATTGGGCGATGTGATTGTGAATTGTGGATTAAGTGATGGATCATCTTCAAGAAACCCTCCACATCTCCAATTCACTTGGATTGAAGGTAAGTGGTTCTCAAATCAATGCTTTGTGGTTATATTTTGTATGATTAGGCCATGCCCATCTTATGTGGTTGCATATGTCTTTCTACTTTTAGGATTGCAAGAGTATGGGGAATTGTTAAATTCTACTTTTGCAAACTGAAGAACCATGTTGACCTTTCGACAGGTTTGCGAAGTTGTGAACTTGCTGACACTTGAGCTCATTGCCTCCTTTGTTGCACTTATATGGATTTCACAAACTAGCGAACTTTGCGACATCGCAAACTAAGTTCAATAAGGGTGCAATTTCAGGTAAGTGTTCTAAATTTTTAGAATTACCTTTATCTTCATCCAAAAAGAAAAATCATAATAGGCATTCCTCACCATACTCAAGAGCACATCCAAGAGTGCAACCTATACTTGCTCCTAGTAGGTTCTCCCAAACAAACAAAAGACTATTCCATACCCCTTCCATGGCTGCTCCTAAAAATCAAGTCTTTGTCATCTTTAATAGAGGAAGTCCTCTTTATCCTTGCAATTGTGATAACATTCTAGTAGCAGCCATAAAAAGTATACCTTCTTTAAGTAGTGAACATGCTACTACCTCTATAGAACACATCTAGGATATTGCCAATATTTGCTCAATCCATAATATTACAAAGGATAATATAGCTATTAGACTCCTTGCCACTTCCTTGAAAGGTATGGCATTATAGTGGTACAAGGGATTGCCGCCTAATTCAATACATAATTGGGATGAGTTAGGTGAGAAACTTTGTGAACAAAGTAGACAGTAAATGAGAATGAAGAATGAAATAATGATTAGTACACCAGTTTTCTTTTTACTCTTACTCAAAGGTGTATTGAAGAAAAACATGCTTTAAAAAAACCTAAGTTGCCGAATCGGGTATGGGTACGGATACAGGTATGACGGTACGCTGGTACGGCCAAAAAAAATTGGTATGTGGGTACGTTTAGATACGTCCATACAAAAAACATATAAAAATCATAGATATATACATATACAATATAATAATATATTAATATAATTTTTTATAACATAATTAATAAAATAATAATATTACAAATATGTTTATATTAAATTATTAATATTATTACATAATAATATTTTTTATATTAAGCATAGAAGGAGCAGAAAATACATAGTAGTTCAAAGGATGGTTATGCCATCAGCATTGATCAGAATATAACACCCCCATACAATGTAAAATTCTGTTACAAGGGATAACAGAAGAAAACACCGCCCAGTACATTGTAGCATAAAGATTATTCGCCCTCATATCATCAGCCAATATTGAAGTTCTGTTGGGAAAGCTTTACAGATATCTACAAGAGAGAAGTGTTCGGCAGTGCTTGTAGTATAATGGTTGGCCACTTACAAAAAACCATTAAAATAAACAAAATTTGATAGAAAATACAGAAAAAAGGAGCAAGAGAAGGAGAATAGTAGATGGCTGGCTGACTACACAGCCTCATGGCCCCTCCTCAGAGAACCTAACGCCTGGGCAGCATCCACCTCTTCTGTTGAGGGAGAGGGAGCAGACTGAGCTTGAGCATTCCCAATAGCTTGCACTCCTGCAACATCTTGATGGAAAGCCTGTAGAGCCCTGAGAAATTCTTCCACACTTGGATGCCCTTCTGGCCATATGTGCCCATACCTTGCATCCATGATATCTATTGAAACCGTTCTGTTTTGTAAATAGTTCCAAAATTTGTCTTTTGAAAGTGCAACAGTGATGTAGACCTGCATGGCAATGTTGAAAAAGATGAGTCTTCGAAAAGACCCAGTAAGCAACCTTTTCCTTCCTTGAAACACATCTTCATTCCTTGATTTCCAGATTGACCACAAAATACTAGAAGACAAAGAGAGCCAGAATAGTTTAGCAGTCTTCGAAAACTTAAGATTATGATTAAACGAAATTCTCTTTGGAAGCAACTTTCCATTCTCAGCCCAAAATTCCTGATCAAAGCAAAAGAGATCCCAAATTTGTATAGCAAAGGAGCATTCAAAGAAAATATGAACAATTGACTCAGGGACCCTGCAGAGGGAACAAACTGGAATATCATTACTTTTATCCTTGAAAGAAAGCCTCTGTAGTGTCAATAACCATCTAAAACAAGACAGTTTAGCCTCCAACAGACTGTTCCAATTATTTTTAAGAATTGTTTTCCATTGTTCCTTATCCCATTGTAAGTTCCAAACTTGATTTAGATGCTCAGTTAAATCAACATGCCTTGTTAAGAAAGTGTATAATTCTTTAACTTTACTGTTTCTTATACCAGTTCCATTTTCCCATTTAAATTCTTTAAATTGTTCTATTTCATCATTAGTTATCACAGGGAACTTTAGCCGGCCACAAGCATCCCTAAGGACAGAATAGGTTCTCCAGTTGGAGGGGGGGATGTTGAATTCATTATTTAGATCATTCCAGCTTTTTAATTTCCCATTATCAAGAATATCCTTAAAGAATCTGATTCCTTTAGCAGCCCAACCTCTTGCCGAGCAGCCCTGGAGAAGAGCCAAGGGTTTCTCTTTATGTATTAAGTTCCACCAAATAGATCTATAGGAAAAAACACTCCCCCCACCCCCACAGGTGAACTGGTGATTAACAAGAAAAGGTTTCATCAACTCCCAAGACCTTCCAAATAGTCTTGAAGACATTAGAACCTGTAGGAGACATATTTTCCAAACTGCCAAGGATATCACTGATGGGCAGACCTTCCCACCCTTTAGCCCTCTTAGGCACTGCACTTCTAATATTCTGTCGGACCAGCACCTTCCCTGGCTCGCTGCCTTCCAAAGCACCAAAGACCCATTTTGAAGCAAGAGCAATACCTTGCAATTTTAAGTCTTTCAACCCCAAACCCCCATTTTCTTTTGCAATGATACACCATTCCCACCTCACTGCATGTTTTTTCTTGTTTCCTTTACCATCTAACCAGAGAAAGGCCCTAATCCTTTTCTGGATTTCATTGATTTGGTATGAGTTAAAGAACCAGATGGAGGCAAAGTAAATACTGTAAGAAGAAAGAATCTTTTGACAAACTTGCAACTGGCCAGCTAAAGAAAGAAATTGCCTATTCCACTTACCAAGTTTTTTGTCAATCTTTTCACGAGTCCAGATCCACATTTCCTTCAGGTTTGGTTCAATTGCAAAAGGGATCCCAAGATACCTTACAATTTTGTGTGGCCCTCCCCATTGAAATTCAGATGACCTGAGCCAATCTGAGGGAGAGTCCTCCCAGCCTAGCAACCAGGATTTAGAGGGGGCAAGCTTAGCCCCTGAGGCTAGGGAAAAGAGTTCCAATTTTTTCAAAAGATTATTGAAGTTCCAGGTCTCTAGCCGAAACATGATGGCAGTATCATCAACAAATTGAAGGTTAATGAGCTCATTCCCATCCAAAAGCCTTATGCCCCTAACATTAGGAGATGAGGAACTTTCTCTTAATAGAAAATGGAGTGCATCTGAGGCAAGGACAAAGAGAGCAGGAGCAAGGGGGCATCCTTGCCTTATAGATCTTTCCAAGGGGATTTCTTGAGTGAGCACCCCATTAACATCAACTTGGGCATAGGCATCCCGAAAAAGAGTTTTAACCATATGGCAGAAGGTCTCAGGAAACCCAAAAGCCTGCAGCATTAACATACTAATTATATTATTATTATCATAATAATAATACATATAATTAGTATTATATAATATTATGTTATTAAATAAATTAATAATATTATTATAATACTGAATAGTGAATATCTATATTATAAATTATAAAATTTATAATATGATAATGAATTTATAAACATTAAGAAACTATAAATTTATACTTAAAATTATAATATAATTTTAAGTATAAATTTATAATGTAACAATGAATTTATAAACATAAGAAACTAAATTAGAAAAGAAAAAAACAATCAAAAAAAACATGTAGAAATCACAAGGGCGGTAATGGAGATATCGCTGCGGCCTGGAGATATGGTGAAGTCGATAACAAATGCCTCTTGCAACCACCCACAACCACCTGCCTAGAGAAGTCGATAACGCACGCCTGCAGATATGGGGATGTCGAAATTAAATCATCCACGTTAGGGTTTACGCACAAAAGAAAACAAACAAAAAACGATAGCTAAAATGAGAAATCGATGCATTAGGGTTTCCTCGGGTTCTTTTTCCACGAAAAGGTTGCAAAAATATTTCAATCCCCGTGCCAAATGCCTCGGAATCTCTGCAAAAACGCCACGTCATGATGGAAACGTTTAGATTCGGCAAGGAAAACGCACAACCGTTTCAAAGGAAAAAATCCTGAACCCTGTCCGATTCCATAGGGATTCCGGGAGATATCCGATTCCAAGACGTCCTATACCTAGAATCGGCGGGTAAAATGGCCGATTCCGGTAACTTAGAAATAAACCAATAAAATGCAATAGAATTATTTCCATTAATAACCATTAACCAGACCAAAGTTATACAAGTTGTAGTTGGAAAATGGTCATGAGAACAACTACAATCTTCCATTCATAGGAGTAAAAAGCATTCTAAAGGATTCATCCCACCATACATAAAATATCAAAGCATGCTCGGTTTGCTCTTTTTTTCAGTAATTACATGTGTTCCACAACAATGCCTCCCTATCCCTAAAAATGGCATCCCCATCCCACTCCTTGTTTCGGAGACAATGACACGGCAGGGGGCATCCCCTAGCTATCCCCAATTTTTTACAGAAAGGCAAAACATCCCCGGAATGGCTCATGATGTTCCTAATACAGTAGGGGATGTTTGGATGTCTCAACTGTTTGAATGACATCCAAGCATCTGCAACAGAAAAGAGAGTTTTGCTGAGAAGTTGTTGATGTGGCATTGTTGTCATTGATGTCAAAACCTGGGATCCGGAAGGTTGTGCTCTAGATAATATACAGAAATGATCTATCATATAATGTTGCGTAGTATGGATGGTATCCTTGATCCGAATAATGGTAGTACTTCTTTTTGAGACATCTGTGGAAGACAGTTAATGCAGAATATTGAAGACTAATCTTTTGCTATAGGTTGTTGTATCTAAAGCTCATTTCAGGTATTCTGACTACATTTCTCCGATTGGTACTAAAATTGATGTTAATCAAGATTTGGTCTTGGTTGTGGCGTCCCCATCAAATGAATGTTGATCGAGATTTGGCCTTGGTTGTGGCATTCCTATCAATTGATGTTAATCAAGATTTGGTCTTGGTTGTGGCGTTCCATCGAATCCGGAATATATCTCATGTAATTCAATGTTAGCTATCTTTTGGTAATAATGATATATCTTATGTATGACCCATGTATGGGTCTCGATGTAACGTGGTAAGAAGATCCCTTAAGTGTGACCTATCTTTTGGGTCCAGTGCTAGCGTGTCAAGCTTTATTGAATACTTCAAGGTTGTTCCTCAAGCCGACATGTTTTGCTAGGCTCACTCATTTTGTTCTCCGGGTGTATATATATATACATGTATGTGGAACATCTTCAAGTGCACCCGAATACAAGAAGTGTGGAATGTGCGAACAGCGATAAAGATGTGAAGGATTGTGTGGCAAGGATCAAAGAAGGAAGTGAAGACAAGTACCAAGTAGAAGTAATCTGTTTTGCTAAAGTAGTGGAAGGAAGGTTGGCAGAAGATTCTTAACTAGATCTGCTGCAATCAGATGTTGTGCTCTTAACCAGAACTGAATTCATGCATATGTAGATGCAACTTCATCAGTTCATGTTTTGTCCATTTTTGTAATTAGTGGTTTTTGTATCTTGGGCAGTGAGCCTTACCTGCAGTGAGCATTTTGGCAGTGAACCTTTGTAAAAATCACCTTAACCGGTGTCACTTTAACAGGTGTTTTACAATTGAGAATTAGCATTCTCCGTGGTTTTTCCCATCTTGGGTTTTCACGTAATTTTTGGTGTTCATTGTGCATGGTGTTGTTTCGTGCTTGCATGTTCATATCTATTTTAATTAATATATGAATGGTTTATGATTGCTCCGGATTAAGTAAAGAAAGAAAAGTGTTTTGGGATTGTTAATGGATAATAGCTTCGGTCAGATTGAATGATATTTCTAAAGGCAACATTCAAATCAGAATTATGAGCATTCATATAAATTTGATCATTCCCGTGTCTTTCCTGCATTCATGTGAAATCGGAATTCTTTTAAATGTCATTCGCCATCATGTAGAAGGGTGTGTATGTTAATACATACTTAACAATAATCATTAGACTGTAGTCTACCCGCGAGCAAAGGGACGCATCCCTTGGAGGCGGGACTCTCCTCTTCCATATAGGAGTTCATTCATTGATATGCAAATATAGAAATCTGACAATGTTCTGCAATCAGCACATTCGCACTTGAGAAGAAGAAATCTGGAAATTGACCTGTTGACAATCTAAATCTGATCGATCCTCAACATGGTATCAAAGCGAGGTTTGAGAGAAATAGTGATCAGATTTATCTAAGCATGTCCCAGGTTAAGCTTCAGCTAGTCGCTCATTCTGCGCGTTTTTTGTTTTTCCAGTGATCACTCCACTCAGGAGACAACTCTTCATTTAGACGGTTGTGCTTTGACTTCCGTCCTTGGTAGGACCATCGGCCATCTCACGTGAGTAAAGGAAGAGCCGTGACATTTCTTGAAGTTGTGATATACGAAGCCTCAGAAACGTATTACTGAGACTATCGACTCAAGTATTGAAGTTATTGTGGCCATTTGTGAGGACGATTCATTTTATGCGTGATGTTATGAAGAAGAGTCGTGGGAGATAATTCCTAAACTGGGTGCTGATAAAGACCAAGAAGACTTTGCCAGGTCGATAATCCCAAACAGTTGTGACCTTTCAGTTTGCATAGGTGGCGTCAAGGAAAATAAACGTGGAAGCTTAAAACCACGATAGCATATGATTTGGAGTTTTACGAATGATAAGGGATCGAACCTTTGAGTAGAGCCGCATATCAAAGGTATTAGATTGTCGCTCCTTAAATTTGTATCATCCTAGAAACTAAGCATAGCATCAAAGTGTGGCAAGGTGGACGGGAATTTGTCTCCTTGTGAGGTGACATGGAGGTTTGAAATTGCTTAATTTTATTTACATCCCATATGGACGCATAAAATTGCCACTCATATTCTTGGAGTACAGAAACATGGAGGGACTACGATGTTCCTTGTATTGAAATCGTGGAAGTTACAAAGCTTGGTGCGGGAAAGTCTCAGATTGATATCACCGCCAAGGAATGAGACGCAGGCAGTAAGATGTAGCAGAGCAGGAAAAAAAGGGCAGAGACATTGATAGCAGAGGTAAAAGCCATGTTTAAATCAATGGGTGATGGTGAAACGAATCCTTCTGCCTATGATACTGCCTAGGTCGCCAGGGTGCCTGGTGTGGATGGCTCTAACCGCCCTCAGTTCGCTCTTACACTTTAATGGATTTTGCAAAACCAGTTGAGTAATGGTTCTTGGGGTGAAGAATTGTGCTTCTTGACATATGACAGCGTTCTGGCTACTCTAGCCTGTGTTACCACGCTCGCTCTGTGGAATACAGGGGACGCACAAGTGAAGAAAGGTGTTGAATTTATAAAGAAACATGCTGAGCGAATGGAGAGAGAAGCAGACAATCACTGGCCAAGTGAATTTTAGATCATTTTCATTTCAATGCTCAACGAAGCTGAGACTTTAGGATTGGATCTCCCTTATGAACTGCCTTTCTTTAAGCAAATTAATGAGATCCGCGAGACTAAGATTAAGAAGATTCCCCTGAATGTTATCCACGCCATTCCAACAAGTACAAATGCACTGGGGTCCATCTTTGTTGTTTCCTCATCTGAACATCATAGAGCTTGTTGCACCTGTATAGCAAATCTAGGTGGTTCGCAGCTGGAAAAGGAGTGCATCGATAAATTTGAATGGTCAAAGACCATATTCAAATTTAGCCAGCTACCACTACAAATTTTGTGACATGGGCTTGTGATCAAGCCGTGAACCTGTAGAAGGAAGGTTGTGGACTGATCTGAGCGCAAGCGCAACATTCCACACTGTGTCTTGTATTTGCATCCATCGGAATATTTAAAGAGATAAGTATTCTTTGGTCGCTGAGTTACTTCATTTATTTGTGAATTCTCTTGAATTGTGTTGTGTTCACTAGCATAAGATCCTTTGAAAATTTCATTCATGATATAACTTGTATGATTTTTGGATAGTTATGAACTATTTATAATCTCTTCTAGATGCTTTCAGGAGGGATCAGAAGCATAAGAGATTGTTTACAAAAGTAGAAGAAAATGAAGACTCTGTTTGCAACCATTAGACTGTGTAGATGACTAAAGTCATTCCTTCTAAGAAGAAGTAATTAGAGCTTCAGAGGAAGTCTCATCTTCACTTATTGTAAAGCCTTGAGATAGAGAAATATGAGGTGAAAGCCTTGTTCATCTCTGAGACTAAGATGAGGCGTCATGTTGAGAGACTCCATGACGACAGGTCCCAGGATCTAAAGAACCCCCTGCACCCGCAGTATGGCTTAAGTGGGGGTGTTGGATATAAGCCACACCCGGACTAATGATGGGTTGGCCACAAGGGGCCAGTAGCTCAGTTGATAGAGCACTCCTGCACCAAAAGGAAGGTCCCAGTGAATGCTCTAAGCCAGTTCAAGTGTGAGCCAAAGGAAATTCACCTTATGGTTGTAAAACACATAATGAGATATCTTCAGAGCACCACTGGATTTGTTTAGGCTGGAAGCATAACCGATCAGAAAAGCACATCAGGATGTTGCTTCAGTTTAGGATCGGCTATGATCTTTTGGATCTGCAGAAAACAGTCTTCAATGGCACAAAGCTTGACAGAAACTGAATACATTGCAGACTTTATGAGGGCAAGAGAAGCAGTTTGGCTTCGTAAATTGCTTGAGGGACTCCTTGATCTAAGCACATTGAGATCCCCTACCATTATGAGACATGGTAGAAGAGAATATGATCCAGTTGGAATGTATTAGTTCAAATGTTTAAACAGCGGACATACTCAACAACTTCTCTCCAGAGTTAAGGTTGAACTCTTCGAGAACCTGGTATGTAATTTGATATTATGTTTGAAATTCAAATTTGTTTATAAGTTGTACTAATATACAAAGATGTTTAATGTGTGAACTCTTTTGTCATGTGTGTGACTCCATGACTTTATGGACCTACCCCTCTTGTGTACATTATCGAAAGGTGACGATCTTTCTGATAATGAACACTTGTATTTGACATTGTAAAGTGACGACTCTACAATGATAAAACTATCATAATAGATATCATATGGCTTGATATCTATAGACATGTCATGATAGTATCTCTTAGACACCTTGATGGATATCATGAGACTTGATATTTGAAGGTCATTGTGACCCATAAGAGATGATCATGGTGGATGATTATATCCGTGGATATGCCATGATCTATGGTAGACATCATGTGACTTGATGTCAGTGCACATACCATAATGAAGATATGTATGAAGAATGTCATGTGACTTGACACTTTCAGAAGCATATCATATCTTCTGATATCACGAGTTAGGTGATATCATTTTTGGAAGTTATTCTTCCTAGTTAAAGAGGGAGTGTTGAAATGATGAAGATGTGTTATGAAGAATGTCATGTGACTTGACAACTTTGAGAAAACACATCATATTACGAGTTAGGTGATATCAACAATTTTACTTGATAGAAGTTATCTTCTCTAGTTGAAGAGGGAGTATTGAATAAAGGATATGTGTTATGGAGAATGTCATGTGATTTGACACTTTCAGATGCATACCATATCTTCTGATATCACGAGTTAGGTAATATCAGTTTTACTTAGTGGAAATTATTTTCCTTAGCCTAGAGGGTGTATTGAATAGTGAAGATGTGTTATGGAGAATGTCATGTGACTTGACACTTTCAAAAGCATATCATTTCTTCTGATATCACAAGATAGGTGATATCACTTTGGAAGTTTTAGAGGGAGTGTTGAATGATGAAGATGTGTTATGAAGAAAGTCATGTGACTTGACAACTTTGAGAAAAGCATATCACATCTTCGATATCACGTGTGAAGGTGATATCCTGACTTATTTGATTTGAAATATCTTCCCTAGCTAAGAGGGAGTGTTAATGGATAATAGCTTCAGTCAGATTGAATGATATTTCTAAAGGCAACATTCAAATCGGAATTATGAGCATTCATATAAATTTGATCATTCCCGTGTCTTTCCTGCATTCATGTGAAATCGGAATTCTTTTAAATGTCATTCGCCATCATGTAGAAGGGTGTGTATGTTAATACATACTTAACAATAATCATTAGACTGTAGTCTACCCGCAAGCAAAGGGACACGTCCTAAGTTACCGGATTCGTACCCGGAGGCCTCGAACCCGGTTCGGGTTCGCCTGCAGGTACGTCCTGGGTACACCCTGGCCTGTGGGTTGGGCACGCACCCTGTGCGTACCCAGGGCGCACCTGGCTGTTTGGTGCGTGGACCCGAAGGTACCAGGCCCGAACCCGGGCGTACCTCCAAGAACCCACGGCCCAGCTTTAATAAAGTTCACCCAAACATAGATAAAAAGCATTTTTTTTAATTTTATTTTGTTTCCTAACCCTAATCCAGCCCAATATGAGGCTTTTCAACACTAAAACATTTCATTTCTACTTCTCATTTTGCTCTCACCATATTTTCTCTACATCTTGGCATTTTGAAAGGAGGTGATTGTATTCGAAGGAGATCGATTGTGGAGTGCCAAATAGCTTCTACAAAGGAGATTTAAGTGTTTAAGGTATGCATTTAAACCCTATTCTTTGATCTTTTGAACTATTTTTTCAAGTTTCTTAGTTTTTGATGAATTTTTTCAAGTTTGTGAAGAATTTTTTCAAATTTATTTATTTATTTTTTCATATTTTTTATAGATTGCAACAATGGCCAGTAGTCAAAGTTCAGTGGGTGGGGAGGGAAGTCAAAAGTTCAAAATTGAGAAAGGATCTCCTTTATGGGCACATACCACAAGAATTTCACAAATTCCTGGAGGTGGGGGTTTTGTTTGGAAGTGTAATTTATGCAATGTACAATATAATAGCTCCTATTACCGAGTGAAACTTCATTTTATGGGCCCTAGTGGCAAAGGGATTAATATGTGTGTGGACCCAAATAAGAAGGGGTTGTCTTCTGTACAAATAGCAGAATTTATAAAAGAACAAGAAAATGCTGACAAATCAATTGCAAAAGGAAAAGAAAGTAGTTATTCTTCCGGAAAGAAAAAAACACCAACATTACCCTCTCAAGCAGTTAGGGCCTCCAGACATCCCTTCTTGCCTATGCCCTCTACGGAAGAGGAAGATGAAGATGAACAACAAATCACCACCCGCAAGAGAGGTCCATTGGAGAGGGCATTTAAAATGGAGGCAAGAGATATTGCTGAAGAAAAAATTGCACGTTGCCTCTATGCCAATGGTCTTCCATTCAACTTGGTGAGATCACCATATTGGCGGGACATGGTGTCAGCAATAAATAGTGCACCTCCTGGTTTCACAAGTCCTAGGTTTGAAAAGGTGCGTACCACCTTATTGCAAAGAGAGAAAAAATCTTTAGAGGCCCAACTAAAACCAATTAGAGATTCTTGGATTGAAACAAGTGTATCTATTGTTTCCGATGGATGGAAAGATTTCAAAAACCGTCCTTTGATCAATGTTATTGCAGTGTCCCCCAAGGGGGCAATGTTTTTGAAGGTAGTTGACTGTGAAGGGGAAGTGAAAGATGCCGAGTTCATTTCCAGGATTCTCATTGACTCCATAGAAATGGTGGGTGATGAAAATGTTGTCCAAGTAATTACGGACAATGCAAAAGTTTGCAGGGCTGCAGGTGCTTTGGTAGAGGCTAGATATGAGCACATCTTTTGGACACCTTGCACCGTACACTCCCTCAATTTGGTGATGCAAGCAATTGGAAACCAAATAGAGTGGGTGAAAGAAATATACCAGGAGGCCGAGGAGATCCAGATGTTTGTGACAAACCACCATATGTCACAAGCAATTTTCAGAATTTTTTCAAGATTGGAATTGTTGAAGGTAAATTTAATTTATTATTTATTTAGTTTCATTTATGTCATGTTTTACATAATTGAATAATTTATTTTTTTACCTTATTTAATTATTTACATGTTCTTAGGTTGCTGAGACCCGATTTGCATCTCACACAATTGTTCTGCGACGACTTGTGAAGGTGAAAGGGGCATTGAGTCAAATGGTTATTAGCAACCAATGGAGTATATGGAAGCAATCAAATTCAGAGAGGGCCCAAAAGGTCAAGGCATTGATCTTGGATGACAATTGGTGGGATCGTGTGAATTATGTATTGGAGATGACCGAACCTATCATGTCTATGCTTCGGTTTGCTGATACAGATGAACCATGCTTGGGGGATGTCTATGATAGCATGGACACAATGTTGGAGAAAATAAAAATTGAAATACAAAAGAGAGAGAATGATCCTGAAGACACCCTTTACAAAAGGGTGGAAGCAATCGTTCTTCATCGTTGGAACAAGATGACAACACCATTGCACCTCCTTGCATATGCCCTATCTCCAAGGTACTATACTAGAGAAGTACTTTCTATCCCAGGGAGAATACCGCCATATAGAGATCTTGAAGTTGCTAGAGGGTATAAGAGTGCATTTAAGAGACTCTTCAGTGATCCAGAAATGGAGACAAGTGTTATGAAAGAATTTGGAATGTTTATCATAGGAAAAAATCTTAGCCCTTCTGTTGCCAAAGACCAATACAAAATGGATGCTATTACATGGTGGTACCTCCATGGTCAAGTTTATATGTACCTCGAACCTCTTGCAATCAAGATCCTCTCACAAGTAAGTTTTTTTTTTTGCCACTTGTATTGTAGAATTTAACACTTAACATTCTTGAATTTATCTTGCATTTTTTATTTTTAATTTTGTTGGTTTTCTCTCTAGGTTGCAAGCTCTTCTGCTGCTGAACGGAATTGGAGTACATACTCCTTTATCCACTCAGTGAAGCGTAACCGGTTGGCTGCAAAAAGAGCTGAAGACTTGGTGTATATTCATTCCAATTTGCGTCTTCTATCACGTAAGGAACCTCAATACAAGGAGGGGGCAGCAAAGCTTTGGGATGTAGCACCCGAGTCTGCTGACTTGGATGCAACCATTCAGGATCTTGCTAGAGCCACTATGGATGATGTGGATGATAATGATGATCATGACATGCATGGTGCTGGAAGTGGAAGCGGAACCGCTTTGGGTTCAAATGATGATGATCTTGAAGTTGAAGCCACTGAAAATCCAAATCAAGATGACTTTTTTGATAATCCTTTTGATGATTGATGAACATTGAAATTGAATCATGTTTCAACTTTCATGAACTACATTTTGTAATTCAGTAATACTGTAATTGTGATGATTTCCATAATTGATATCATTGATATGGCGTATTTGAATATTTTTCAACTATCAATTGACATTTAAATTTATCTTTGGCATTTGGCATTGATCAATGATCAAGTATCATACTATGAAATGATTTAGTTTTACAATTCTATATATTTCTCTTATTTTTTTGTATATATAATACATATATATATATATATACACGTACCCATACGTACCCAAACCCCTAAAAAAATTTTTCACGTACCCACGTACCGGGTTCTCGTACCCGAACCCGTCCCCGAACCCGAACCGGTAACTTAGGACACGTCCTCTCAAGGGACGCATCCCTTGGAGGCGGGTCTCTCCTCTTACATATAGGAGTTCATTCATTGATATGCAAATATAGAAATCTGACAATGTTCTGCAATCAGCACATTCGCACTTGAGAAGAAGAAATCTGGAAATTGACCTGTTGACAATCTGAATCTGATCGATCCTCAACAGGGATAACTGATTCACCCCCCCTCTCAATTATCCGGACTGTTAAACAAGTTTTTGCATGTTTAAGAAAAAAAATTACTTCGATTTACAGAAAAAAATCACTCACAGACTATATTACTTCAATTTAGTAGTGGAAACCCATTTAACTATGATGCTATTATCACTGTAAGATACTCATTGACTGTCATTTTGTATCAATGGAAAGTATTTATTGACTCTATATATTTTGATAGATTGGACCGTAGATGCTCACTAACTACATAATTGACTCGAGTATTGACTATGTACACCTGATTTGTTGATATTTGTTGACTATATCGATGATATTATTTATTAGTCATGAGTTAGGGCTTTTAAGCATAAAACTTCTTAAGGGAGTTATACTACTGTCTTAATTTTTATTGCTGCTATACTATTGGCACTGCTGTCAGAGTCAATTTCATTGCTGTCACTGTCTTCATTACTTGTTCTCTTGATACCTACAAATTAAAATCATTTTTAGTTGATAGAGATTTTAAAATTTCATCAAGAAACTAAAAAGCTGCCACAGTTTACTTGTATAAACTAGTAAAAATTAATGAAATATCAAAATAATTTTCTCACTCCTTCAAATATTAAAACAGTTTGATTTTATAGTTTTATCTTCCCTATGAGCAAATGTGGAGAGATTTTTGAAAAAATTACCTCGGCTCTTGTTGGTGTAGGATATTCTATCATTGACTCAACTAGCTGTGATGCAACAATAACTGGCTTGTTTAACTGCCTGCATAACTGAACTATTTGGTGCTGAACAGAGGGAACCTGTTCAAGAGGAATCTGTGCACCAAGATCCCCTCTTGCAACCATGGCTCCATCTGAAGATCGAATGATCTCATCAAGACACTTCAGAGAGTCAACGCTTTCAAATTTAGCAATGACACCAATATCACTGTAACAACACAAAATAAGAGTAATATTCAAAAGTTGTGTGAAAGAGCAGTAGTTCCCACATATCACGTCATGAAGTGTGCTAGAATCTGCCTTTAACCAACCTCAAGATTTTTTAAACAAAAGATAAACAAAAAGAATCAAAAAAATTTTATGTCTTAACAACAGAAAATGTTATTATATACAATTTAGCTGGTAAAGTAATATTATAATTCAGGAAATCATTTGATGCAAGCTAGATATAAATCTTTGGCATAGAACAAGAGCTAATGTTTCTCCATTTGTACAATCTTATGAGTCATCAGAACATCCATTGCAAGAACCATCTTCTTAAGATGACATCCAATCCAAAAAACCAATGTTTTAAATTGCTGAAGTAAGAAATGAAAATAAGGACATCAAAAAATAGACAATATTCAGTCAAAGCCCTTGATCTGGCTGCCATAATGACACCAAGCATTCTATCCTTTTTACAAGAATCTGCAACATTCTAATGATTTCTAATTTTCAAGAGTGGATGAAACTATTAGTCAGAAAATACTGATAGCATTAGATTTTTCAAAATAGCATTTTGTACCAAAAATAAACTTGCAGTACCTTGTGTGCATTCTTACAATAATAAATCAGAAGCATGACTTGAATTTCCGGATGCAACCAGAAATCCATGACTTCAGTATAACTATTATTTCAGATAATTAAGGCTAGGCAACTAGAACTGCACCAAAACATTTACAACTGTTCTATTTTCATAGTTTTTTGTAAAGTTCAAGGGCTTCATATTGAAACAATTGTCACATAGCAACTAGCCCTAGCTGTTCCAACATGTTAGACTTATAGACTTGTAGTTGATAATGACAAATTAAAATCACTGGCTATACCCGGTGGTTATGGAGGGTGATAAGAGCAAAGATGAATTGGTTGTGTATTGGTGAGAAAGGTTCTAAGTTTTTCTTTAAGATTTATCAAAGGAAAAAGTGTAAAGGAAAAAGTTGGAAATTTATGGACTGATGACATTCTCTTGAGTGACCCTGATGAGGTGAAAAAATGATTCTACTGTTTTTACAAAGAACTATTTACATCTGAAGGGGACAACACACAGGAACACAATGCTAGAAGTCTTTGTAAAAATATAATACCAAAAAAGGTCTCTAAAGAAAGTGCAGAAATGTTGGGAATAGATGTTTCTGAGGAGGAAGTTGTGAAGGCCATTTAGGAAGTAAGCAATTATAAGTCCCAAGGGCTGATGGTCCACATGTAGAGTTCTGTAAGAAAAACATTGATTGGGTGAGTGAAGAGCTGTTACAGGTTTACACTGAAGCTATATGTAAAGGGTCTTTAGGTAGTAACATTAACAAAGGTATAATTAAACTACTGCCTAAAGGAGATAAATCATTAGTAAAAAAATTGGAGACCTATTACCCTACTGAATGTCTCATACAAGATGTTTGCAAAAATCTTGGCTTTAAAGTTGGTTGACATCTTTCCTCCTTTTATCAGCAGCACTCAAACAAGATTCATCAAAGGTAGGTATATTTTGGAGAAACTCCTAACTAGTTGGGGGATGCTACGCCCTTAATATTAGAGTACATCGGGTTATGAATAGTTGGCTTGTGGCTATCTTAACTCTTAATTAATTATTATATTGTTAATTAGTTGTTTAGGTCGGCCTAGGGCTTATATAGGGTTATCTAAGTCAGCCTAGGTGATATCCTAAGCATAAATAGGTATGTATAGGAGGTTGTGAGTCTTATTTCAAGATCATATTGTGAATTGTGTTCTTATTGGAGATATTTGGAGGTTTGCACTCTCGAAGTGGCTTGTTATTCTCAGTTATTATCAAGTATTTGCAGCATATTTAATATCATATTCTTCTATTGTGCAAGTTATTTCATTACAAGTGGTATTAGAGCATGATCTTGGCACCGTTACGACAAGGCATTTTTTGCAATTTTGGAAGTCATTTTGTGAATCCTATATCTCCCAAATTTTGGCGAATTTTTGTCTGATTTTCAAAGAGTTTTTTAAGGACATTTTCAAAAAGCTACTGTCCAGATTTCAAAAGAATTGGAGCATAATTGAACGAGTTATTGCAAGATTAGGGTTTTTGCCCAATTTATTTGGAAAACACATATCTCCCATATCTTGACGAATTGGTTCCTGATTTTTTGTGGGTTTTATGAGAAATATTAGAGGAGGCTACAGTCCAATTTTCAGAGCAATTGAAGCAGAAACAATCGATTTATTGGGAAATTAAGGTTTTCAAAAAAATTGCTCTCAAGGTTGCTAATCACCTAATTTTGGGGAGATTTTTCTATTGGAGTGCGACCTAGGCCTTGGTAAGTCACAGTGAACTTTTCAAATTATTTTGAATTTATTTGTGTGATTTATTGCAAAATTATTTTCTACCATCATGACGGGGCCTGCAACAAAAGGCAAAAAGAATGCTACCACACCAGGGAAATCTTCAGAGAATGAGGGGGTAGAAACTGAGGATTTTAACCCTAAGGATGAAATAAACAAAGTCAAGGGTGATATTTCATCATTAGAGAAGAAGATTACGGAAGAAATGGGTGAATTGAAATCACTTATTCAAGGTATGTGGTGTAAGGGTGAAGATTCACCTCGTAAGATGGAAGATAATGATTCTGTTGGACATGAATTCCTTGGAATTGACTTTGATTTCAAGAAGGATCCTTCCTTTAATAATCATATGCCATAGCAATTCATACCTAGTTGGATATGAGAAAGTTTGATGGCAAGGATACAACCAATTGGCTATGCCAAATGGATTAGTTCTTTGATATTCATCATGTTCCTAGTTAGCAAAAGGTGGCTATGGCATCATTATACCTAGAACTAGATCAATTTATTTGGTATCGTTGGTTATGTGATGAGAGAGAAAAAAGGGTTGTGCGGTCACATGGTCAATTTTTCAAGAGGAACTCGCTACCCATTATGGAGATAACTTTATGGATAGCTACTTTTGCCAACTCGCGAAATAAAGCAAACAAGCATGGTCAAGGATTATATTCAGCAATTTCAAACACCTTCTCTAAGAGTAATTGTTCCAACCACAATCCTTACCACAAGCAATAGTAATGGCAAGACAAGTGGAGGAGAAGTTTTTGGCTAGTAGGAGACAAGGGAATATAAATTTCAGCGAAAGGAGATCTCCTACATTCACTACCACAACCTACTAGGCTGACTCCACAACAAATTGAGGAGAAAAGAGCAAAAGGGTTATGTTTCAATTATGACAACAAATATAGTCATGGGCATAGATGTAGTGAAAAGAAATTGTTTTATATTGAAGGACCGGGTGAGGAAGAAGAGGAGGAACCAATATTAGAGGGTGATAGGGATTTAGATGATGAATCACATGATTCCCAACCAATCATTTCTTGTCATGCACTCTCTGGTTTTAGTGCCCCACAAACTCTCAAGGTAGTTGGGTTCTTAAAGAAGCAGAAAGTAACCGTGTTGATCGACTCAAGTAGTACTCATAATTTATCAACAAAAAGTTGGCTACTCGTCTAAATTGTTTTATATATCCAACTCCAAAATTTCAGGTCTTGATTGCAGATGGTGGTACTGTCTGTTGTTATGGTGTTACACCCCGTGTGTTATTATCTATTTACTATTACCTAGTTTGGCAAATTACTTCAATAAATGTGAAAGTGTTTTTTTTATGAATTATGTTGGAAATATGTGGAATGAATGTTTGATTTAATTAAATGCTTCATGATTTTGTATATGAAATATATAATATGAATATGACATGTATGTGATGTATATGAATGCATTGATTCAGCTAACTACTATTATGGTGAACTAAGCTAAATGCAGGAACAGGTTCAAGCCTCCAGAAGAGAGAGGAAGTATCACTGAGGAGAAGAACTCGGTCTAGTAACCTTTAATTTGGCCTTACTAAGTATTCACACACTCAGGCCCTAGTTGAGTCAAGACAATCAGGTAGATGGTAAGTGATTTCAGTCTAGTTGCGTATGTTTATATTGATTTGTGATCTTGTTGTATGAATATTTGAAATGAGGTTCGTGATGAGGTCTCGATGTTAAGTGGAAATTCTTCCTTGTGTTTTTATTGATATGTCAATGAGATATATGCATAAAATGTATATATATGTAAATATGTGTGTGTCTATGGTAAACTCATACATATGAGTGAATACGTCATAGTTCCACGGGGACGCGTCCCCCTCGAAAAAGCAGCCGTCTCGGAGACAGGGACGTTTCCGAGACGCGAAGACGTCAGGGAAACGTCCCCCCCCGCCGTCTCCCTGTCCCTCCACCGTCCCCTGGACGTTTCCTCCATAGGGAGTCTTCTCCACGTCTCGGAGTCTTCTGGGCGTCTCCTTTGGGAGTCTTCTGGGAGTCTCCAAGCCTCCGAGTCTCCCACGTCCCCTATTAATAATGAATATAAAATTTAATTAAAATCAAATTTATTAAAATTTAAGTTTTTAACTATTATGAATTAAAGTTTTTTGTTTTAACTTTTAACTTTTATCTCATTTGAGCGACGGTTCTACCCTACCCGTGCGTGCTTGTGCGAGCATTCGAGACTGCCTGAGACTGAGAGTGAATGTGCAAACTGAACCAGAGGAGAGATCAAGGTTTTCGGATTTTCCAAGGGCGTCATTATTCAACAATCAACACTCAGTAACCTCAAGTCTCAACAAGTATTTAGTATTTACGATTTTGGATTTAGCATTTTGATTTCAGCCGCTAGGGCATTCGGCATTGGCAACAGGTGGTCGGGAGCGAATCCCTCAAAGGGATGCCAGCTCATGGAAGAGGCGACGATGTCGCCTTCCATGAGTTGACATCCCTTTGAGGGATTCGCTCAACAGTTCGCTACTGTTGAGCAAATCCCTCAAAGGGATGTCAACACATGGAAGGCGACATCATCGCCTCTTCCATGAGCTGGCATCCCTTTGAGGGATTCGCTCAAAGCCTTAGCCAATCAGCCTCTATTTCAAATTAAAAAAAAAAATTTAAATTTTAAAATCGAAAATGAGATAAAACTTAAAACTTAAAACTAAAAATTATTATTTATTTGCTGGCATTTCTGCAAAATGTGGAAGCATAGGTAAGGTATGTGAACTGTTTGACACTTGACAGTGACAGTGACTGAATGCATCAAGGCAAAGCATTTTAAATTTTTAACTGTGAAGTGTGAAGTATGAACTGTTTGACACTTGAGTCCTTGATAGTGACTGAATGCATCAAGGCAAGGCATTTGAACTGTTTGATTGAAGGCAAGGCATGTGAGGCAAGGCATTTGAAGTTTGAACTGTTTGTCAAACAGTTCAAATGCCTTGCCTTGATGCCTGAATGCATCAGTCAAACAGTTCAAACTTCAAATGCCTTGCCTCACATGCCTTGCCTTCAATCAAATAGTTCAAATGCCTTGCCTTGATGCGTTCAATCAAACAATTCAAATGCCTTGCCTTGATACATTCAGTCAAACAGTTCAAATGCCTTGCCTGTGCTTCCAAATTTTGCACAACAAACCACATTTGATTTCTTAATTCTTATGCATATCTTGCAATATTGCAATCCATGAGACCACATTTATGATTTGAATTTATTATTTCTTTCAAGTTTCTAAGCTTCGGGTTTATATTATATAAGTCTGATTTTTTTTTTACATTGTTTTTGCAGCATCATCATCATAATGAGTTCACACAACAGAAATGATGATGAACCAGGAATTCAAAGTGAAAATGATTCATCAGATGATCCTGACTTTCAAATAGGAGGGGAGGCTGTGGGTGAAGTTGAACCACAAGTTCCACAACATGGCTCAGCCTCAAATACTCAAACTACCACAAGTTCCATTGGCACTAGAGATAATAGCTGCCCTTCAAAAATCCTTCAAGAATGGGCCAAGGGCCTCTTTGATCCAAAAAAACCCTTAAAACAATTTGCATCCAAGGTAGCAGCAAAGCCTGGGGCAACTAGGGGCACTAGATTATGGAAGTGTCACATGTGTGAGCTTACATGGTTTGGCAACATTACAAGAACTAATGCACACTTTTTTCTTATTCGAGGCAAAGGTGTAGATGTATGCAAAGTTGTGGCAAGTAATTTGAAGTACAAGGCTGAAATTTTAAAATTATGGGGTTGTAATGAGAATGAAGTGCCTGCATCTGCTTCATTGCCACATAAGAGTTTGGGTGATCAGTTTTCAGCAATGTCTACTTATACTTTGCAGAGTCAAAGGCCACCAAATCCGTTCAGTTCAAGTGCAACAGAGCCTAGGGGGAAACGTAAGATGGCATCTTCACAACCTTTAGCAGATTTATTCAATATGCAGGCAAAGGATGAGGCAAATGATGCCATTGGCAAATTATTCTTTGCCAATGGCATTCCATTCCATGTGGCTCGCTCTCCTTATTATAAGGAAGCTGTGTCAAAGATAATAAGGGCAGGACAATCATATGTGCCACCAAGGGAGAATAAATTGAGGACAACAATCTTGGATCAAAACTATTCCAAGATTAATATTTTGATGGAGAAGATGAAGAGAACCTGGGTCACAAGTGGATGCAGCATAGTCATGGATGGGTGGACGGACATTAGGCATCGTCCACTCATCAATATCATCGTCACATCTGTAGTGGGCCCTTATTTCTTTAAGGCTATTGATTATTCAGGGCATAGCAAGGATGCCCATTATCAGTTTCAGATCCTCAAGGATGCTATAGAGGAGGTTGGACCACAAAATGCAGTGCAGGTAGTGACAGATGCTGCCCATGTGTGCAAAGCTGCAGGGAGGTTGATTGAGGCAACCTATAGGCATATTTTTTGGACTCCTTGTTGTGTGCATGCTATGAATAATGCAATTAAGGACATGGGTAAAATCAGCTGGATCAAATCTATTGTCAGTGATGCTAGAGATGCGCAGATGTTTATCTGCAACCATCATCATTCACATGCACTTTTCAGGTCCTTCTCCAAGAAGGAATTCCTGAAGCCTGTAGAGACTCGGTATGCATCATACTTTATTCTCTTGGAGAGGATGCTTGAGTTGCAAGAGCCTTTGCAACTAATGGTAATGACAGCAGAATGGAACAGATGGCCTGAGTCAAAGACACAGCAGGGATTGAGGGTTAAGGAGGTGGTGAAGAATGATGTCTTTTGGGTTGATGCCAAATATGTTGTCTCCATCATTGAGCCAGTCTTCAAAGTTATTAGATTTGGGGATTCTAATGCACCTTCCCTTGGAGAGGTATACGAATGCATTGATTCCATGCTTGATCAAATGAAGGCTAAAGTGCGAGAGAAGGACCCCACAATGCAATTCTACACCGAGCATGTTTATCCAATCATTCAGCATAGATGGGAGAAACTCAACACTCCCTTACACATGGCTGCCTACGCATTGAACCCAAAGTGGTATGTGCCACGTCTTGGTAGAGTGACACCTATAGAGGATGTTGAGGTGAAGGAAGGGTTCATGAAGGCCATTGACAAAATGTATGATCCTATAGAGGCCAGCTTGCTTCGTACTGAGTGGACAAAATTTGCTACTCTTTGGGGATATTCAGAGGCAGCCAAATTAGATTTGGAGACTATGTCACAGGAGGACCCCAAGTTGTGGTGGACTATGCATGGGCCTAGATCTTTGATTACTACTCTAGCCACTCGTTTGTTGTCCCAGGTTTCTAGTTCTTTTGCTTCTGAGAGGAACTGGTCCACTTATAACTTCATCCACTCTATTAAGAGGAATAGGCTCACTTCTAGGAGGGCAGAGAAGCTTGTGGCTGTCCATAGTGCCTTACGTCTCATTGATCGCAGCACAACTACATACAAGGAGAGTCCAGCAGCCAGATGGGATGTAGAGCCAAAAGAGTCAGCACAAATAGATGAGGATGCTACACAGACAGGGCTGGTTGGTATTGGTTTAGATGAGCTTGAGCATTTGGGGTCCTTGTCCAACGGTTCTAGTGATGAGGAGATTGGCATGGAGCTTGGAGTTGGAGATGATTAGATCATTAGAGGCATTAGGCCATTAGCTATTTAGTATTTAGTATTTTGTTTTTGAAGTTTGAAGTTTGAACACTGTTGTGTTGATAACTTGATACTTGATTGAAATTATGAATCATGACTATGAAATTTTGAAATTCAAATTATGAATATGAAACAACTAGTTCTCATTCCAATCACAATGTTTATTAAGTTACAAGTATATTTTCATTGTTTCAATGTTCTTTAGGCTTTTACAATTATACATCTTTTTATAACTAATTTTTCAAGTACTATATGTATTTCAACACACCGCCACCCCCCCGCCGTCCCCAAACTTAGGCCCCGCGCCCCCGCGCCCCCGAAACCCGTCCCCCCATCCCCGTCCCCGTCACTCAGTGGAACTATGGAATACGTACATGAGTATACATAGGTAAACATACCTACGCATGCTCATGGACGAATTACCCATATACATGGGAATACCGATTGGACTAAGGTGACATATATATTCCATGTATATATGTCGATCAATGGAATTGTGTATATAAGTGTTTTTATAAAGATATTGAAATGTAATTACATATATCTATATGTGTGTGTGTGTGTGTAAATTAATATAGTAACAATGTAACATATATATATATTAATACATATATTTATATATAATTGTGTATATATATATGTGTGTGTGTACATAATATTATTCCCTATATTATATTATAAATATGAATAAAAGTTATTGATATAATCTTAAAGCGCATAACATAGCGTCGTTATTATTGTTAATATTTGTGAAGCAAAGCGCATATCACAATATATGGCGCTTATGATAAAGGTGCAGCTTGCTGCATACAAAGCCAGCACATAAAGTTAAGTGAGACCAAGTCAACCATTGAAAGAAGCATGTAGGAGTTTGTTTGCTGCTGTATAAACATTTGAGAAGGAAGTTGAAACTGTTTTAAAAGGCTTTTGAATATGTCAAACCCGCGCTATATTTGTGGGCGCCAACATATGAAGGTGGCGCCATATTTGCAAGTGTTTGGAATGCTTAAGAGGTCTTCAAAATACCATGAGTCTGTAAATAGTATTTAGACTCAGTCAAGAGTAAAGTTGGCAGCATTTTGTAAAGGAATTTGAATTAGGAAACTTGTTTTGAGCTTACTGTCCCATATATCAAGTTGACTCAGCCATTTAAATGGTGAGGACTGTGATGTAACCTGTGAGTTAGCTTGGTGAGTCATTGCATGTGGTTGAAAGGTGGCAAAAATATTAACCTGTTTGTAGCCTTCGGTTGCTCACAAATTAGTATAAATAGAGGTGCTCATTCTACCAATTGTCACACTTATCAATCTGATTTTCCTTGTGTTATTCTACTGCATTTTTTGTGCTTAGTGCGTTGAGAGTTGTGAATTAGAAAGTGGTTTGTTGTTTTACGTTGGTTTTGTTGAGAGATCTAGAGTGAAGCTGCTAGAGGAATTTGGGTTGTTTGTAGTGGAAGTTACAAGTGATCTTGAGCCATTAAGCTAGGAGGGAAGATTATTCAGTTGGAGTTTTAAAAAGGCATGCTAATTTCTACTCCCTTGTCATTATGTTGAAATGATTGTTTATTATGATGCCATGTTGGAAAGATAGTCTTTTATGTGTGTTGAAGCTTGCAAGTCTTTTGAAAGTTCTTTGATTGTCTCTTGTTTTGGAAAACCTTTCTTTTGGGTTTAAATGCATATAGTTATTTATACTATAAAGGGGTTTTGTACGTTTATATACTATTTATACCACTCGTGGAATGTCGGAACTATACGTAGTTTGACCAACACTTTAGGTGCGTAGCATAAGATAGACCTGTGTTGTGGATCTTATAGCAAGTCATCTAGATATAAGTTAACAAGAAGGTTATTCCCGGGGTTAGGATAAATCCATGAGAAAAGGGATAACCTTAGAATAGAATACTAATGGTCAATACAAATCAAGCAATTAAATGTGGTGAAATAGATGACCTCACTCGAAGTTATTGGGTGATGAATCTTTGACCAAAGTAGTGTAGGTAGCCACTATCTACATTGTCAGTTCACTATGTGATCCAATTTACATTCTAAGCTAAGGTAATCATATATGAGGTAGTAGACATTATGGTAGCTCTAGATTTGTAGGACACATCACTATGCTCAGAAAAGGCTATTTGAAGGATGAGGTTACCAAACCAATCTCTTCATCGAAGGGAGGGCCATCTTACCAAGTTTGGTAGATGTGCGGGAGATCGCAGTTAGTCCATGGTTGACAGAAAAGAGCTTGGTTGATGCTTCTCCTCATGCAATTGGCAGCCAAGATTTGGGTGAAGGACATTCTGGACCATTTGTATATCTAGTTCTTGTAAGCTTGATAAAGCAATGTATGTAATCATATGTCCATCTATATGGAAATTGTAATGTGAAATGCTATCTTGAATATATTTATGTAAATTTAAATCATACTTATATTATTGGAATGATTCTTTGATTATGCAATGGAAAAGTTTGGATAAAGTTATGTTTCAAATGATGCATTTATTATTGAATAGAAAAGAAAAAAATTATTGCTTTACATTAGATGCATAGACAATTACATGTGGGTAACAACTTAGTAGATTTACTAGGTAGAACAATGGGCATGTTACATCTGGAAAGTGCCATAGTATTAAATTATTCATGGGAGATTATCACCTTGATAGCCCAATGTATGCTATTTCCATGGGTGCAGCCGACATTGTTTTGGGAGTACAATGGCTTACTACTTTGGGAGCAATTGAGATGAACTTCCAAGAATTGTTCATGAGATTCCAATCAAAAGGAAAGACAATAGAGCTAATAGGGTTGAAGGCAAAGTTCCCATAAATAATTAGCTCTCATCAAATGCAGAAGTTGCTTAAGAAAGAAATTGATGGATTTGTGGCCCAGTTATGTTCATTAGAAGTCTCTCAATTTCATGCTCCTACCCATCTAGATTTACAAGCAATAATTGAGAATCATTCAGTGGTTTTTTGGAGATATGCCTAAAGGACTTCCTCCTAAGAGAGATCATGATCATGCCATGCAACTAGTTCTAGGGAGTCAACTTCCCAACATCAAGCCTTACCGGTACCCACATATACAGAAAAGTGAGATAGAAAAGATTGTTGAGGAGATGTTAGAGGCAGGAATTATCAGACATAGCCAAAGTGTTTACTCCTCACCTGTGGTGATGGTGCGGAAGAAGGATGAAACTTGGCGCATGTGTTCAGACTATAGAGTGCTCAACATGTACACCATCAAAGATAAGTTTCCTATTCCAATCATTGATGATTTGCTAGATGAATTGAATGGAGCTATGTATTTTACAAAGTTAGATCTTAGATCTTGTTATCACCAAATTCAAATTGAGGAAGAAAATACTTGTAAGACAGCATTTAGGACTCATCGGGGTCATTATGAGTTTTTAGTGATGCCATTTGGTCTTACCAATGCTCCATCTACATTTCAAAGTTTGAAGAATTCCATATTTAAAAAGTTCTTGAGGAAGTTTGTATTAGTGTTTTTTGATTATATATTGATTTATAGCAAGACATGGGAAGAACACTTGCAACATGTAGATCAAGTCTTACAAGTTATCGAAGAGCATCAACTCTATGCTAAGCCATCCAAGTGTGCTTTTGGTCTTGATGAGGTGGAGTACTTGAGACACATAGTTTCACATGAAGGAGTAAAGGCGGATCCTAGCAAAATTAAGGCTATCATGGAATGTCCCCTTTTTAGCCCTATACTTTTCAATGGTCATTAGCCTATTTTCGAGCCTCGTAGCCTACTAAGAGGTATTTTTAGAGTTTCCAAGATTCTTGGAGGTTTCTCGTCCGCTTTCCAAGTTGTTGTAGGAGTTTTCCAAAGGGTTTTCTAGGTCTTTCTGGGTTTTCTAGGATCCTTGGTGGGCAATCATTGCTATTTTTAGCAGTGTCTATTTTTAATAAGTCACAACTACATCTCAGAATGTGCTTATTTTGAGTTTGGACACATTATTTTTAGCAGTATGCTATTTTTAGTAAGTGTTATTTCTGGCAGTGGTGGCAATTGCAGTGGTTGGCATCTTGATATTTTTAACAGTTGGCTTCTCCACCGTCCTTGGAGTTCAAAAATGGAAAGGTTGGCAACTTAAGTTTATTTTATAATGTTAAGTCACCTTTTTGACCCCCACGCCTAGGATGCATAACTTAAGTTTTTTTTAAAAGGTGGCCTTGAGCTTGGACGCCAAGATTAGAGACTTAAGTGTTTTAAAAGTAAATTTTATGCATACACTAAGGTGGACACCAAAAGTGAAGGCCTTAAGTGATTTTAATAAAATATTTTATCCCTCAAATGCGGCATCCCATTTTGGAGGGAAATGGGATTCAAACTTCTAGGTCTCAAAAGCTATTTATATGCCCTCAATTGCTCTCATTTGTTGATTTTGATGAAATGAAGTGCTGCCGAAATGTAGAGTGATCTCCTTGGGCTTTGAGGACGAAATCCCTCCAAGTCAAATTCAATTTCAAGATTGAGAGATATCTACTAGCTGAATAGTGTTGTAGCTCCATCTCAAGGGTTGCAATTGGGCTTATTTTGGTGATGGCTATCTCATTTTTTTCCATTCTTGTTGGTTTTGATGTCTTCTAGATATATTTTGGTGTGTGTGTGTGATGATTTGCAGCTTTGGAGGCATTTTTGGTGTGTTATATCAAACTTGGGTGTTGTCGGTTCATGCCTAGTTGAACCACCTTTTTGTTCATACTGATTGGAGGAGTTAATATTGCAAAGACGGTTGTCGTTGCACCAAAAGATCGACCTGTTAATGCCCGATACAACCACTAGAGTCAATGAATCCACGGGAGGCGGTTAAGCCATGTTACGAACCCGAGCGATGCGTTGCTTAGCACAAGGAGACTAAGGGCACACACTTTGCAACAAACCCCCCCCAATGCAAGCGAGGGGTTCGAACCCATGACCCAGGCTCTAATACCAATTGTTGCAAAGATGGTTGCCATTGCACCAAAAGATCAACCTGTTAATGCCCGATACAACCGCCAGAGTTAATGAATCCACGAGAGGCAATTAAGCCATGTCACGAACCCAAGCAATGTGTTGCACAGCACAAGGAGACCAAGGGCACACACCTTACAACAATTAATATCTTTATGTGGGTATTAAATTATTGGTCCTTACTCCCTTGGGCGCCCCTTCTTGCAAAGTTTGGTATTTTTCATTGGAGAGATGGATTTTTAGGGGTCAGTTGACCTACCTAGGAGGCCGTACACCTTGGCTGGAAGTGGTTTGGTCTCGTGACTTTGTTATTCATGCTTGTTAATGGCTGCTCACTACCTTGACTTGGATGCCTACCATTGTGGGATCATTTGCAAGTGATTTGAGTCAATTCTATTGAGTTCTACAAGAGTTATGATCATTTGAAGGTTGCTGGTTGGAGTTTCAGCCCTACTGTTCATGCATATCAAACCGCTGTCCAAGTATATCAGACCAGTCGCAACAGCTTATGAGACCTTCTACTGACCTCTGGTGGCTCTATCTTGAGGTATACTTGTTCTAGTTTGAATAGAGTGTTCTCATTCTTCATCATATCATCTTGGGAGGGTGTTTACTTCGCATTTCTATCATTTACCTCTCATAACAGCAGTATGTAATGGACTGATATGATTATCATGAGCTCATTGTAACACCGTCGGTAGTACTGTTGGTGAATGCTCTTGTACTTTCATTTGATACTTCCCCCACTAAACAAGTGGTTGCTCCCACTGAATAAGTGGTCAAGTTCTCATTTGCTTTCTTGGTATGCCCGCTGAATAAGTGGAAATTGGTCGGCTTGCCGTCAAGTGCATTTTCCTTTCTTGTATTTCTCGTTGAATAAGCGGATGTTTACCTTCATGCATTTGGTTTTGAATACTCACCCCACTGAAGAAGTGGTAGCATAGAAGATTTCAGTTTGTAAGCCTTTCTCACCGTATGCTCTCACCTTGCCCACACTGGGATCTGAGTGATTAGAAAGTGGAAGGTGCTTATTTTGGTTAAATTGATTTCAGTAATGCAAGATACCCTTTCACCGTATGCTCTCACCTTGCCCACATCAGTATCTAGGTGATTAGAAAGTGGAGGGTTACCATTCAGTTGTTTATCTTTGCATTTTGGCTAACGCTAACGAATGCAAATTTGAGAAAAAATTAAGGGTGGGTTATAACAGGGCCCTCCGTAGAGGTGCGACATTCCCCTAGATATTTGGCCATCCCCAAGATGGCCAACTCAATAAAAATTCAATTTTTGAAATAAAAAACATTTCATTTTTATAGACAGGCACTTACATGTTGCACAAAATGTCAAATGGTTTTATAGATCACAGTGTTTCAGAAGTATTATATGGTACAGCATAGAGAATGGTAGAGGTTGGATGGTGGTGAACAGACTATGCTGAGTTTGAGAGATGATAAAAGGAACCTACTTCAGACTTTATGGTTATTACAACGTAGGTGGCTGTAGTAGGTGGCTCCATCAATGTCATTTAGATAACATATAGTGCATTAGGCAATAGATAACATATGGTGCATTCAGCAATGGCACAATAGGGTCCAATGTTAATTATGGATTATGATAAACTTTGGTTCAGAGCTTACTTATATGTACACTGCCATTCCCAAAAAACTGGCCCCCTGCACTGCTGTCCCTGAAACACACTGGCAGTCCCCTGCCAGCCCCATCCCAAAACACCATTGAACATAGAAAATACCCTTTCAGAAACAGTTTTTATAAACTGCAATCTGAAACTATAACCTGAACATGATAATTTCTCTAAAAACACAACAGCCAAATTGAAAATCACATGAGCAGTGAATCAAATTATTCATTAATATCTGCCATGAATACATCCCAAGAGAGAAATAACTAACCCATCACGAGATCGAGCAGCTATATAGCTTTTCAAATGTTGGATAACTTCAGCTGATTTGACAAAAGAAATTGCAATAAAATCCACATCTTCAGAAATTCCAAAATCTATATCAAGCCAATCCTGGAGAAAACAATTTTGCATCAGAACTTCATCTGCAAACGCTTCACATTTTTAGTGAATCAATGCATAAGTTTCTAACTTGAGATCAAGAAAAACCAAACCTTGGAAGATATTGTGGGCAGCATGGCATTCCTCTCCCGCACCAATCTGCCCTGCCTTCTAAATGTTAGATTGGCACGTGGTAACAGCAACCCAGGATCAGTACAGCAGCACTTCACATCTGGTCCAAATTTTTCAATCACCTCAAACCTCACCATGCCACCATCCACAAGCAGTTCATCCCCAACTTCAACATCTGTCAAAGCAACCAGAAGGAAAATTAGATTTCTCAATACCCAAATAAAGTCCATGTTAAAAATTTATGCATGGCCATGTCAGATACTACCACATGCTCATATATTACCCTTGTATTAATTAAACTTGCTCATGATAACAAGAAAGTATTTGGTTGTATCATTCAAAATGCCAAGTAGATAATATCACATACCTGCATAAGTTTATTGGAAAAAAAAATCTGTATAAATGTCACATACTTGCTGGAGTTGGAATGAACAACCAACTTGGAGAAAAGTTCAAAAAAAAGAACACAGTATAAGATTAAACCTAAAGAAACTAATTGCATGCTTACCCTCTGCAAAGCCATCATAATTGACTTGAATAGTGTGGTCTGGCATAGGCCAATTAGAAGGACGCACAGTGAATGTCCAAACTTCTCCATCCTACATAATTAAAATGAGCATGAATCATCTTGAACTAAAGCTCTTGGAAGCACCAAGAGATGAAATAATCTAGGAAATGATAATGTATAACTTTATAAGAATATTTGAAGAAAAGATGATGTTTAACCTTATAAGGAAACTTAGACATGCAAAAGTATCAAAAAGATGGAAGATTTCAATCATAAATTGATCAAAGCATTTTTGTGGCATCTTGCAATTGACTGTATTCTTTAAAGAAAACACATTTTTATTTACTACTTATAGAGAGATTTATATAAGTCTATTCATTCATTCTAAAGGCATTTATAAGAAATAAAAATTTAAGTCAATCAACCAAACATCACAATAGTCCTCTTGTTGTCAAAACAAAGATGCCAACATTGAGATTAGAATGATGGTGCTTGCGACAAAGACAATTCACCATACACATATTTTAAATCATCTCTTCACTATAAAACTAAGTTACCAGTTCAAAATCGGGGACGGGTGCGGTTACGAGAACCCGATACGTGGGTACGTGAAAAAAAAATTTAGGGTTTTGGGTACGTATGGGTACGTGTGTATATATAAATATATATATATACAAAAAAATAAGAGAAATATACAGAATTGTAAAACTAAATCATTTCATAGTATGATACTTGATCATTGATCAATGCCAAATGCCAAAGATAAATATTGAATGCCAATTAATAGTTGAAAAATATTCAAATAAGCCATATCAATGATATCATATACGACATGTTCACCCAGCAAGTACCTGCAAACGAACCCAAACCGGGTTCGGGGCCTGCAGATACGAACCCTGCAACTAAGCTATAAAAGAACTGGCAACTTCAAAATCACTAAATCATTAAATCTTTTTTCCTAATGCAAACAAATCCAGATGAACAAACAATTAACCAATGTGCACATACATGTCCTCTAGAACAAGGACTGTGGGACAAGAATGAAAGATCCCCCCACCATTCCTAGTGCCTAAGCCGCAACAAGGGGCCATCCCCGAGAACATCCAAGGATGCCCTATTATCCCTAGGATGGCTAGGGGGATGTTTGACCATCCATTGACCATCCCAAGGACATCAGCTTGTTCATGACATCTCAAAAAAGTAGCACTATAAAAAAATTTAAATCACAAAAAAAGTTCCTACCCTAAATCCAAACCTATAAGGGGCCTAAAATAACCTTTATAAACCCCTAACCCATATTCTTTTCCAATCACCAAATGAGAAGAAGATAAAAGGGGAAAAGAGAAGAGGAAGAGGACAAACTCCAACTCCTTGAGGTATTTTCCCAATTCCCATTGATCTTTCATCTTCCATTTTCAAGTTTACTGCAATGTTCAAACTAAATTATGCATGAAGCTGTCTTTTTTTAATTTCCATAAATGCTAATTATTAAATAGTTCTAAATGGGATGGAAACTTCTGTGTATCCTCTACTTATGCAGTTCATGCAATCTGAAATAAGAAAATCCTCATGTTGAGGCAACTACTGAATGTTTTTTATTTTTTAGCTGTGCAATCTGAAATAAGAAAATCCTCATGTTTGTGGCAACTAGTGAATGTTTGTTATTTTTTAGCTGCAATGGCAAATCAAGTAATGTCTAAGGAGTCTTAGATAACTCAAAGGAGAATTGCAACTTTTGTGTATCCTCCCTTTCTACATCTTTTAAAACCCTGATTATACTTGATTAATATTATTAGGACTTAAATGCTTTAATTAGAACAATTATGTGTTTTATTGATATGACTCTGTAATAAGCAGACTAGTTAGATTTCTGAATTATGTACAATTACATGTTTAAATTAGAGTACTTATAATTGTTATTGCATTGTAGTTAGATCTAAAATTTCCGTTATATTTGTTTAATCATTAATGTATTAATGGTGAGTAACTTATCGTTTGTTGAGTTTTGCAAGGCAAACATCCTGATTGGAGGATGGGCATCATGAGAGAGGGTGTTTTCATGGATTAGCAGTGACACAGGCAAGAGGTAAAGGTTCCAATGCATTTGTGAACCAGCCAAACCAGGTGGACAACAGTTTTGTTGTGCCTTTATTCTTCACCAAAATTGTCAGAAAGCCTTCTGTGTAGGGTGCATGCTTATACATGTCTTTGGGTGTTGCCATTGATTTGGTCCTAAGTCAATATGCGAACAAAACACTATTATAACAGCAATGATCAATTGGGAGTAAAACAGACCAATTAAAAATCATTTCATATATTAAGATAATCACTAAAGGACTAATGTGATATTGAGTGATATTAATACCAAGTATTTGAAATGAAAAGAAAGAAATGGCTAATACTCAAATTTGAAAAGGGTAACGTGTAGATCGTAGGTCAACCACCAAAAATCTCATTGCTAATAATTTGTACTTTGACTTGACATGGAACTGAGTTTGCTTTTGTTTTGGATTCCATTTGATATTGTTGTGAAGTTGGTACCTTGAATGAAATATCTTTATTTTTTATAAATTCATATATTGCTAATATGAAAAAGATTAACCCCATTTGTGTGGACCCCACAAAGAGCATAAAAAATTAGAAATTTAAACCCAATACTAATGCATTGGACACTTAAAAATCAATAAAAGTAAAGTATGTGTTGTTTTAATAATATAAAGTCAATAATTATTGGAGTTTATGATAAATGCAGTAGGTGATACTCCAAAATTCCCTAAAGAGGCCTGGACAAATTTAAAACAGCAGCAGCACCAGATAATAACATCTCCAAAACTCTGTCATTTTCATGCAACTATTCATTGGTCATCATTGCACAAAGAAGTAGAAAAAGAAGAAGCTTCAGGGAATGATGGCATAGTTAACATCGAAACTTTCTATTTTCTTACCACAATTATCTTGGATTCTTTACTGCAATGGTGCCATCTGTACACATTCCCCACTATTAATAATAATGCATGCTTTATTGAAACAGCAAGGTGCAGGAGGGTTTTATTTTTATTTTTCATGTCTGTCAAATATAACCAAAAAAGAGAATTGATTAATACTCTTCGAGAACGCCATACTGCCCACCCTTTGTTGCCCTATATATGAGAAGGCAGCGAGATTTGAAAAAAATAAAAATAAAAAACATATAAAACGTGATGGGTTTGCTCCAAGTTTGTGACGGTTCTTTTTGGTCCTGTCTAGGTTCACTCAGGTTTGTCCTGGACAAACCCACGATAAGGATTACGCCCTTTGTCTGAATCTGAACAAAGATCAACTGGGCTCACAAACCAGGTTTGTATCAGAGCTAAAAACCAACAAACCTGCAACATACAATTGAAGTAAAGGCAAGAATAGCACTTTTCTGTGAGCTAGGTTTTGGGGTTTTTGCGAATGAAATATTCTCTATTTTCAAAAAGTTTTAGAGCAGGAAACTCAATTCCAGTCAATTGCTTTCAAGGGCTAGTGCTATTCCATTCTGATCCAAAAAAGATCAGGCTCACCCTGTCGTGGATCTACCTTAAAAATGTATTGTTGTAGCAAACTCCACTCCAGTGATCTGTATTGCAGTGTCTTCAATTAAAAAAAGAGGTTTTTATTTCTCAAATCCCATGCTATTGTTGAGCATGGAGTGAAGTGCTAGGATTTAGTACAATGTGTTCAGGATTGGGTTGAAACCTATGGAAGCCAAAATGGTAACAGCATCATGATGAGAAACGGGATATTCAGAGGTTTTGTATAAGAAGCAGTTCACATATACATATACCTTTCAAAAATTTGAATATATTTAAAATTGACTTTATCGCACATTACTTCGATAATATATATTATTAAATTTATCCCACATAAATAAGATGCTTATAAATTAAAATTTGTGAAATCAAAGCATAATAAAAATAAAACACCGATAATATTCTATATCACTTGAAAATAATTTTAAATACTTTTAAATTAATACAGCTATAAAAATTAAAAAGAATTTACTTAAAACAGGTTTATATAAATAAATTCTAAGAAAATTAAAATTATTAAAAATAATTATGTATTTTAATTTTTAAAACATTCTAAATTGATAAATATTTAACTATATTTTATTTATAATTTTAAAAAAAAATGATTAAACATACAAAAACTTGGCAAAATGTCATTTAGAAAACTAATGTAAAGAAAAGAAAGAAGTTCAAACAATCTTACATTTTTAGGCTTTAAGTTGTCTAAATTTCCTATCATGAATATTGTATGGGATGGGATAAACACTAAATCCAAATACAAGGAGAAATTAACAAAACCTTTTGAAAACATATGGGAAAATGCAAAATGCATGAGAAAAGGCAAGATTTAATGGATGAAACACAGAGAAACGCAGCAGTTGCTGACATAGTTTGTCACAACATTGCCAACTGCAAGAAAAACATTATGACATGGTTAGAAACAGCCATTTATAACAGAAACAACATTTTGTCCATTAAAACGGGCAATGGGGCTTTGTCATCAAGTTTCTAGTAACATAGGTTGTGACCACATGGGCTTCTCCCCCACAAATATACTTTCTGCCTAAAGGTTCATTTGTTCTAGTTTTCTCTAGTGCAAAAGAATGTAAAAAAGCTCCTGCTTCAACAGATCCTAAGATCCAATCATAGTTGCTCACTTTGTAGTACTGGTATACAAGTTTCTCTTAAGCCTCCTTCCCTTCAACACCCACAGATGTTTGGATTCGTCTTTATGGCCTCCCTCTTGAGTTCTATAATCCAGAATGCCTATTGGCTACTCCTAGAAGTTTGGAAAGTCTTGTTGAAATAGCTCAAAAAATCTGTGGAAAAAACACATAGCATATGCTCATCTAAAGATTTCAAGAGATTTGGGTCTACCATTTCCAAAAAAGGTATTATCATCACTACCTTCCCATGAAGATAATCCTTTCTGTTATTTTGTCTGTCATAAATTGAGGCACAAAGCTGACTGTAGAAAAACAAAGACATATCATTCAAGGTCCCCTCTCAAGGAGGGTCATTAAGGAAATCCAAGAAGGTATGGAAACCTTAAAAAGTCCTCTAATCCAAGGAAATCTTTCCTGAAGGCTCACCATCAAAACTAGTTCAAATTGGATCTTCTCAAGCCTCCTGTATGGGAATATTTTTTAGTTGCCTCTCATTTATCACCACCTATCTATCTCCCAAAGGCAGTAAAATCACTTAGATGGCTCCTCTTAGTAGTTCATATCCTCTTCTAAGAGTAATGAATTGGCATCCGAGATCAAAATGAGATTACCTGATTCATTGGAAGTTTGGAGAGAGAAGCATCATTAGACAAGCTTGGTGGTGTTCAAAGACCGCCCTTGAATTTGTTTGCAGGTCCTTTGGTCAGAAAGAAACAAGCAAGGAAATTCAAATCTCAAATACTGAAAGCAGTGTCAAGAGAAGCAATAGAAAAAGGCTCTCAGAGAACTTTAGATGGTTTTCTTAAAAGTTCTTCTGGTAAAGGACGAAAGGGGCAAGTCCCTCCACAGGGCAAATGAATGACATCTCCTGGAATGTTAGGGATATTAGTGCGCCTAACCAAAAAGGGTTGGTTAAGTGCCACCTTTTGAAAAACAATTTAGATTTTGTTTTGCTGCAGGAAACAAACCTTTAGAAGAAAATTTCTCCTTTCTTCTCAAATCATGGATGATCCAGTAAGTCCCTACCTCACTAAGTCTGAGATGGACATTACACTTCCTCAGCTTTAAATATACAGATATCAGCCCAAAGTGAGATACTCTTCATGTGATTGGAGATAACAGCATGATTCACAAGATCTGATATCACAGGTCACAGACAACATCAACTAATCATTGCATTACACCCACTTCTTTAAGGTTGCATAAACTATCTAAGGATGGGCTATTTTGGGCTAAAGTCCAAGAGCGGGAAGAGAATAAAACCAAATCCCATGCAAAAAGAATACATGTCATAATGGTTTTACATTTGATACAAGACGAGACAACAATTGAATCGACATCTAAAGAAATGAATGGAAAATGACAAGTTTGATTGCACGTCTTATGCAAATACTCGCAAATCTAGGGATGGTTAGTCAAGTTTCCTAGCGATTATGGACATAAAATGCATTTTATTCTCCAAAGAAACAAAAGAGGAAAAGTACAAGCGCGAAGATGGTTAGTAAGTTTCCTAGCGATTATGAACATAAAATGCATTTAGTTCTCCTTTTAAAAAAAAAGAGGAGAAGGAAAAGCGCAAAGATGGTTAGTCAGGTTTCCTAGCGATCATGGACATAAAATGCATTTAGTTCTGCAAAGAAACAAAAGAGGAAAAGCGCAAAGTATAGCAGGGGGCTGAATAAAAACCTCGGCTTTAACTGAAGGAGCACCTCCAAGATCGCCCATATGAATCTCACTCCCCTCAGTATCCATCAAAATGGCCACTGCATATCCCTTCTCCTCATTCATTTTCCTCACATTCCTAATCACATTGCGATGCCAATCCCTGGTACCATGGCACATATTAAGCCTGCATACATTCATTCCACCCACAGCAAGGGCTTCGAGTTGCTCAAATTGGCAACAAGCAGGGCCAATGGTACACACAAGCTTAGTTCTCCTGGTGCTACGGAACCCATTTTCCTTCATTTCGGCTTCGCTTACTGTATCCACCTCGATCAAACCAGATTCGGCACTCGAAACTTGAACAGCGACAGAAACTCCATTGCCTGCTAGAGACTCTCCGACACTTGCAGCAAATTCGGAAGGATTGACAATTACTGGAGAATTATCCATCTCAGACACAACGGCAACCCTGTTCCACTGCCGCTTTTGCTTCGCCCCCAAAAGAAACGGTTTACTCGGCCTGAACTTCGATCGGAAGGCTGCTGTCGATAATCTCTGTGGACTGCAAGGAACAGAAACCAAACCCCGAATTGCCTGTGCCATTTTTTTAGTTTGACAGTTGCAAAGGTAAATAATTCAAACTTCACGATAAATAACCAAACCAGAACGCGCCTTCCGCTTTCTAATTCTGTAACATTGAGTCTCTGAATTCAAATATCTCGACCTACTTTCAAAGAATTTGAACCTTGCTTGCTTTGAGGATCGCAAAGGCAAAGTAACTGAAACAGAGCTCGTTTCTTCTTCTCAAAGTCTCAATTATACAACCTTGAAGCTTTCAAAATCAAATATCGCAGCCTCTTTGCAGAGCATTTAAAAGCTCGTTTGCTTGTTTGTTTTCAGGCTTGCAAAGACATTTGAAGACAAAAAAAACGAATCAAAACCCGTTTGCTCTCTCACCGATCCTCAAATTCCTAGCCGCGAGCCTTTGAATTCAAATCTTTCCGCTTATTCTCAAGGAATTCGAATCTCGCGAGAAAAACCTCAGCATTTTCGCATTTCAGGCTCAAATTCAAATATTCGCGCGTTGATTTGTTGGCCGCGACGAGACGAAGTAAGTTCTGGCACCATAGATGACTACAAATTCAACAAAAACTCACTTCAATCACTCGTCCTTTGCTACACAGCTTCAAAACCCTAGTTCGCCACGCTTTTGATGCAGCTCAAAAAGGTTGGCGCAGCGAAATGTTGCAGTCAGGAAGTGTCATAGACATCTGAAGATTAGAGCAAGACAATCTGGTAACCTACTGTAAACCGATATAGCCGGTGGTGTCCTGAACCTCGGATTGTTCGTCAATCTATTTAAAATACATTAAATTGAATCGCTACCAAACAAGTCGCTTGGATACCATCAGACTCCAACGGGGCGGAGAAAGTCATGCATATCCCGCATCCGCAAATTGTTCGCTCACTGTTTCTCCAGGTTAATGGGATCCTACGTGTGCTGTACGATGCCCAGGCTTGTGCAGGCGACCAACAAATGTAGGCTTTAAACCTGTGATTAATAAATTGTCGGTATAGATTATATCAAGTAATCTGCTGTGGATTGTTTTGCTTGGATTTTGAAATAAACTTTATCGGAAGAAAAGCAAGTGGGCGAACACAATAAGAGAAATGAGAATTTGATATAATTTCTTATTTCAAAAAAATGTATATTATTCGGGCTAAAAATCAAGAGCCTGTAATTAAGAAATATTGAAAACCTACGAGCGGTTAGTTATTTGCCCAACTACTAAACCAACTACTATATTGAAGTGAAAGCCTCATTTTCCCTTGGTGCCGAAAGGGACAGCTATTTAAGACAAACCAAACACTGCCAGTGTAGCACATAATCCAACTAAGAAACTTAACTGCATTTTTTTTGAGTCCATTTTTATTTATGAATAGTTTAAATTATATTTAGTATTTATTGTATCTAAGTGATGTTTACCTAGATGAAATATGGGTTTTTTTTTATGTATATTAATTTAATATTATTTCAGTTTAAGCAGGTTTAATTATGGAGTCTTTTTAAATCGAACCTATTTAATTTGTGTTTAATATATTTTAAACTACTAATTACATTTGAAAATATAAGATGAATCAAATTTTTGGCTCTATTAGGATTTTTTGGCTTTATTGTGTGCATGTCATACTACAGACTGTTGTGGGATCCTTGTAGCCCTTGTTTGCATTTATTGTGGTCCTTTTACATATGCTCAATCTGAGGACCTTTCTTTTCCACCCCTTTAAATGGTTTCAACTCTTCATTCCTCTACAGTTGATGTTGTTGGAGTTGAAAGCTTGACAACAATATCTCATGGCTCCCTCGCCCAAACCACCCCAAAAGTTTTCCCTAAAGGTGTTTCACGAGGTAAGTGTTGGACTAATCGCTACTGTCTCCCTTTGGATTCGAGACATGGACTAACTGCCTCTTGTGGATCCACTTATCTCTAGTGTTTGTATCAGACATTAATAGGTTGATCTTTTGGCACAACAGTAAACATGTTCCAACAAATGGTATCAAAGCCAAGTCACAGGTTTGAATCCCCTTAGGTGACGTTGAGGGGGGGATTGTTGGACTAATCGCCAGTGTATCCCTTCGAATTTGGGACATGGACTAACTACCTCCCATGGATCTACTTATCTCTGGCATTTGTATCAAACATTAACAAATCGATCTTTTGGCGCAACAGCAAACGTGTTCCAACGATAAGTCTGTTGACCCACCTCCCAATATTGTTCTTCCAATTCTAGAGTTTGATGATGCATGCAAATGGCTTGAAAATTTCACTCTTGTTGGATATTTTGTGGGAAGGATCCCCCCTAAAAGTGTGCTCTATGACTAGGTTTCCAAATCATGGACACAACATGGGATTCAACTCGTTACCATACAAAATATTTCAAAAGGTTTTCTTTCTTTTTTTTGTTTTGTTGAAGCCAATCATACCTAGTTTGTTCTCACTCGAGCCCATGGCTTGTCTATTCTTCTTTTCTCATGTTTAAACCTTAGACCCATGACTTTTCAATTGCAAATGAAAAAGTCTCTTTGTATCCTTTTTAGGTTGAATTCTCAAGCTTACCTCTGCCTAAATGGAACTTTCTTACCTAGATTGCTTCCTCGATGGGTTATGTTGTTTGTGTAGAACTCGAAAAGCTTTATTCCACCCAGCCTAACCACCAAGCTTGTGTTGAGGTTAACCTTTCAAAGGACCTCAAAGAAAATATGGATATTCAAATCAGTGAGACTCATTACTCCTAGAGAATACAATACATCAACCTCTTGAACACTTGTTATCAGTGCCAAGCAAGTGTTTATAATATTAGGGATTGTTTGTTGGTCTCACAACACCCCAAACCTGCTTCTTAGCCCTTCGTGGGGTCAATGCGACCACCTCTGAAAGATGAGGAAAGCTGGTTTATTGTAGTTAGTTGCAAAGCCTAAGAATGCTAGCAATTCCAAAATCACTTTCAAACTCTTATGGGAAAGGAGATTCAACTCCACGGGTTTCAAAGCTTGTTGACACATTTGTGTCAAACACGGTGATAGTTTCTACTTCTCATATTGACTTGGTTAGTTCACAACCCCGAGTTGGTCAAGTCTAGCATACTTCCCCACCAATGGTGGACCAAAGGAGATCTTGCAACTCATTAGAGTGCTTGGAAGGTGATTTTGTGTCGTGACTCAAGCAATCGAGCTTACTCAATGTTCAAATTGGAAGCTATAATGCTCTTAATAGTTTGGTTTAGAATAGTTATTCTTCCCTTGATGGGTTGGATAACAAGGAAATGCCTCTTGACTATTAAATGAATTATTTTCTTGTAATGTGTGAGATCTCATATATCTCCCTCAAAAATACTTTGTTTGTGATGTTTGTGCTCAATTCTCAAAACTAGACATGATCATTTGCCTTCAAGAGGTCAAAGTGTCTAGATTTTTACTTTTTGTTGTGTTGGTTATCAAATCTGCAATCCACTTGAATCCTAAAGGGTTGCTAGGCCTAATAGTTAGATTCAAGGATAGATTTGACCAACGAATGAGAGATTAAATTAAAACCCTTTCTCCCTTGCACTTCGGGCTCTGTGAAACCCGTGAAGGTGATCCCAATAGTGTACTTACAGATACTTGTGTGTCAAAGCATCCAAAACACTATAAACAAATAATTCTCCTTCAATTGTTAAATAGAAATACTACCCTAAAGGTTTGCCTAACCTTCATGATAATGTCTGACTTAAACATGAGAAATGTAAAGCATTAAATTCCACACACAATTACACCGAGATAGATAAGTAAATTTAATTTTAAGTTGTAGCCACCACAAACAAGCTCAGGAGACTGCAACATTTAAAGACTAGTGCCATATCTTAGGGGGGGAGTCACCTAAATCAGGTAATTTAAAACTCATCACAACATTCATTATGTCATAATTATGCCTACCATGTGATGCCTTACACCACTAATACCAAAAACTCAACTAGACATACTTAATAATCCTAACACACAGTTGCATAAACTTGTTGTCCCTTAGTATTATTTGGCATTAATGTCACAACACTAAAGTTGAGGTATCAAGTTATGCACATGATGATCTTTTACTTCATTTCTTCTTGCATGAGTTTATATATCTATTCTGATCTATCTTGGCATCATGATATTCAGTATGGTATTGGTGCTCTTTGATGCACTGTGTTATGTTGATGCACTTGATGCTTTGTATACTTGGGAAGTGGCATTCACATTGCAGTGATACATTGATCTTTGGTTATGTATACTTTGACATTCTTTTTGAACAAGTTGTAGTTCTTATTGGACAGACCACAGTTTGATCATGGCATTTACAGTGGACAGGTTCGAGATGGTTTGTCATATTATATTTCTTATCATATGGTGGTTTCTTACTTTACATATTATAAAGTTCTTGGTTTATGTTTAATCTTATCTTTCATAAGGTATTGAGGTCTTATACATACCTGTTATATAAGGGTTAACATTATCAACCAATATTTCAAAGTCAAAGTTTGCAAAAGAAGTTTAAAGTTCACTATGTGGTTTTGACTAAGTCATGGGGCAGTTGGAATACTCTTGTTGAGCTTCATTTGAAAAAGGTTTCTTCATGGTCATGAGGTATTATTTGAACAAGCACCAAGCAATACTATTAACTCAAAGAGCATTATTGATAAGAGTGTATCATGTGAGCAATTTTTGAAAATGTTTCATCATACTCTTCGAAGGCATCATTAACAAGACTTTCTTTGATATCATCAAGGCTTTGTTTGATAAAGGTTATTGACTTTGGGTTTAATACTCATTATGAGTATCACACATGGCATATTCTGGTTTAATACTCATTATGAGTATCTCTTGGCATATTTGAGGCAAATTTCATTGTTGAAGTTGTTGATGTTTGATTAGAGTTTCATTTTTTTGAATGGAATTTTTTCCCATCATAATACCCGACCTTGAAAAGTCATTATGTCGAAATTCAAAAACTTATATGAAGCTTCGATGAGCATAGGTGTTTGATTCATTTTCGTTGATAGGGTTTGTTACCCTAATCATGGCGATAGTGTTGACAGGTTGGTAAAGGCTATGACAATGATCAAAATGCAAAAAGCATGGTTTTCAGTTTCTATCGGCAGGAATGTAACCTACAGGTGTCATCGATCCTTATCTTTTAAGCTTAAGAGTTTTTTTCTTGTTTCGGTTGTGTTAAGGGTAAAAGCACAATAGTGTGTCACACTTTTGGCCAAACAAATAGTTTCGGTTGAATGGTTTATGGGTGAATAGGTTTTGGTTGAACAAATTTCGATCGAAACCAAGTGGCGGTGATGTGGCACCGACATGGCACCCCTCTTTTGCCCAGAAGGGTTTCGACCGAAACCCATTCGCCCAAAAAGCATTCGGTTGGAAGGGCAAAAATAAAAACAAAAAAAAAAGAAGGTGCCCATTCATTTGGGCACGCTCGGTCGAATGATGTTCCGTTGAAACGGGGTCGGTCGAACACACCTAGTGTGTAACAAGTGTGGACAATGACCCCTTTCAACTCCATTGCATTAACGATGCCTCTCAGGTTCTCCTTTGTTGCTATTTTGCAAAACGTGTTGAATGGGGTTATTTGCAAAACGTATTGAATGGGAAATTTTTGGATTTGCAAAAAATATTGAAGGGTTTTTAATTTTGCAAGTTTTGTTCATTGAAGTGAATTGGGAATTTGGGGATTTTAGTTTTGTTCATTAAAGAAATTAGAAATTTGGTGTTTTTGGTTAGGGTTTTAAGAAAAATGGTGAAAATGAAGGGTTTTATGAAGTATGTATGTACGTACTTGAGTACAGGATCTTGTTTTTCTCATGTATATATTTATCTCTCTAATGGGTATGCCTATTGCACAAAAATTATACCTTTTGTAGCTGAGTTAATATATAAAATGCATCTATGTTCTGCAATTTCAAGTTGAACTCGAGACTAGGACAGTGTAATATTAGTCCAATACCTATACAACAATAAACTAAAAGAAAGTTGGTACTAACTGAAAGCTGTTGAAAAAACTAAAAGATATTGAAAGACTCAACTACTTCCCAATTGAAAGACACAAAATGTAGCTATCTCATTCCAAAAAGAAACATTAGCTAAAACAAACTATAGTGTTGCCTATCTAATTGCTACTCCTACGCTACCAATACACTCACTCAACTAGCCACCTTATTCCATTATTATGCTTTCCTAACTGAAAGTACTCACAGTTTTGTCTAGCTCCTAAAATTATTAGGTTGAATGTAACACAATTCTCTAGAGAATAGAACAAAGACATTACACAATAGATAAATATTTAGAAAATTAAGAAATATTCTAGATTTTGACTATATAAGTTTATCCTTTCTCTAGAATATTTCTTAATATTCTAATAGTATGGACTGTGTAAGTCTCATGTCTATAAGATAAGTATTTTGTAATTAAAAAAAAAGAATATCTTGTCATATCCTAATGCAATTGTAATTACCTTCAAATTAATTACTAATTATATTAGTAAACACTTCAAAAGTGTAAATACTCTTTTCTCTAGTACTAATTATATTCCATGTTTCCTGAAATTCTAAATTATAGGTAATCAAACATTAATAGGTGGCAACTAACTAGATTGTTCATCGACCCCGATTGTTGGTACTAAATGAAAGCTGCTGAAAAAACTAAAAGGTATTGAAAGACTCAACTACTTCCCAATTGAAAGACACAAAATGTATCTAAATCTTGGCTCACTATCATCCTTGAAACCATAAACTACACTTTGTACCTCTTCTAGCTTGAAATGTTCCATTAACCTAGTATCAAGTCATCTTTAGAGACAAGCTCATGGATATAATATATGAATAGAATAGTCTCCACCTATTTCTTTCCTTCAAAAGTCAACAATTTTTCAAATAATTCAGTTGTTTTCTTCATTATTCCCCCTATGGCATGATGCCTTCCCCATTACCATCCTCTATTATTGAAACTATTTTATCTTACTTTATTTATTGAGATAATGCATGAAAATACTTCATAGGACCTTATACCCAAATATAATCCATTTATCCCTACTTTTATGCTAATAGATCTCTTTAACTTCAAAAAAAAATTGCTTACAAGAAACAACTTCTTTTCCAAATATCAAAGCTCAACTGACTAAAATTTGAGATTTAATTTAACTCCAATTCTTCACATATATGGTTTTTATTTGCAAAAAGACTACTAAAGACCGAGCTATATTCCAAATCCTCATTCTTCTTTTCAATATTTTTAGCTTTTGATGAGTGATAAACATAGCCAAAATGTGAGATACATTATTAACTTCCTTCTAGTCCATCTTGTGGAAATTAGGGTGCTTGACCAATATAAATTAAAATATAAATGGAGCTCATACTATTTTACCAATCATTTCTACCTCCAACTCAATAGAGTAATGGCTTGATCTAACTACATGACAATGTGAGAAGAGGAGTCACAGTCTTTGAGAAGCAAAGAATAAGAGTTCAAGAACCAACACAATTTTTCATCAATATAATAGACTCTCTCTTTGTTCATTCCAATTAAAAACTCGATTATTAGGTTTTAGATCACACAATTTACAATCTTACACTAAATCATTAAAATCCTTTGAGGATTCAAAGACATACTTTATTCTAGATCAAATTTATCTTCTGAGAATAGAAATATATTAAAATCCATCTAAAAAAGATGATTTATCACCAATAGTACAACTATTTGTTGATTTAAATTACATGTCATTTACTCTCAAATTCCACACACTTGAGTTTAAACCATATTTATTGGAGAAGATAAAATTAAACAAGGAACTGAATTTGCTTCATTTAGATTCATCAAATTCATATTATTTCATTTCAAAACCTCAATGCAACAACAAGCCAAATTGATAGGTACCTTCTAACCCAAACCTTATTGGAGAAGATCAAATTAAACAAGCAACAGAAATTGCTTCATTTCTTCATCAAATTCATATTGTTTCATTTGGAAACCTCAATGCAACAACAAGCCAAATTGATAGGTACCTTCTTGACCCAAACCTTATTGGAGAAGATAAAATTAAACAAGCAACTGAATTTGCTTCATTTAGATTCATCAAATTCATATTGTTTCATTTCGAAACCTCAATGCAACAACAAGCCAAATTGATAGGTACCTTCTGACCCAAAACTTATTGGAGAAGATCAAATTAAACAAGCAACTGGATTTGATTCATTTAATGCATGATTTTTCTAGATTCTTCATTGTAGATCTATAAACCCAAAATTGAAAACCCCAAATTTCTAATTCACTATCCATGCACGTACATGTATGTATACATATACATGTGTATGTACATGTGTGTACATATATGTGTAAGTGTGTACATGTACATATATGCACGTACATGTGCACGTATGTGTGTATATGTATATGTGTGTACATGTATGTATGCTTGTATTATATACATGTGTATATATGTCTGTATGCATATATGCATACACGTATGTGTGTATGTATGTATATATATGTTTGTATGTACATGTATATGTGTGTATGTATGTGTATGTGTGTATGCATGTGTATGTATGTGCATATATATATATATATGTACATACATGTGCATGTGTGTATGTATGTACATACATGTGCATGTGTGTATGTGCATATGTATATGTGTGTGTGTGTATGTGTATATGTGTGTATATGTGGATATGTGTATGTATACATATGTGTATAATGCATTTATGTGTATGTGTGTATGTATGTATATGTACATACATATGTATGTATATGTATGTACATACATATGTATGTATGTGTGTACACATACATGTACATGCACATATGTTCATATGTATATGTATGTATGTATGTACTTCAGTATGTATGTATAAATATATGTATGTGTGCATGTGTACGTATATATATTTATGCATACATAAATTCAAATATATACATATATGCATGTATATATATGTACATATATCATGTAAATGTTGTGTACATACATACATACACATGTATATGCATACACATGCACATATACACATATACACATACATACACATGCATGCACACATACACATACACACATGCACATGTATGTTACATATATATATATATATATATATATATATATATATATATATATATATATATATATATATATATATATATATATATATATATATATATATATGTACATATTATACACATGTACATACACATATATATACATTTACTTGATTGCTATTGTGAGATTCTTCAATATAATTAATGGTTAATTTTTTATGTTTTTTATCTAGAATGAATTGATGGTAGATTATAATTTTATTTCCCTTTCTATCTTTAATGGGATCACATAAAAAATTTAAATGGTTCTAATTATAAAGGGTTCAAAGCTAGATTTGCAACTTTTATACATACACACATATGTACATAGATCTATTGAAAATATTGCACTTTAAATTTATATATATATATATATATATTTGTTTTAGTTTTGAAATTTGATTTAAATTCAAGTTTAATGTATGTGTTGTTCATATATATTTTGTTTTAATGATATGCAAATCTCTAGATTTACATTTACATATGTATATATCATGACCGATGAGGGATCTCACCATTCCCCTCGTTCTAATCAAGAAGCTCAAAATAGATCAAATTTATATCAAGATAGTATTGTTAGATTAAACAATGCTCTAAAATGTTTAGAGCAAACAATTCACAACTCCCCCAATTTGGCTAATCGAGATAGATTAGTCACTGTTAGAGATGATATTCATCGAATGATTGAGACAATTCAATCATTCAACCCTTATGACGAGATCAACATTGAGCAATTTTATTTGTCTCTTGCTAGGAGTGTTACTGGCACAATGAATTATAGAGAAGTTGTCAAATTAGTTTCAGCTGAAAATGTGTTAACCATGTTCCCTCATTATAGAGGACAAAATAGAATTAGAGGATATGTGGTTACGAGGTGTGTAGATCCTCTTGTTGTGCCATTCATATACCCTAGATGGTTGGCAGCGTATCATAGATGGCCTCACAATGATGAGCTGCCAGCATATTTTGTGAAACAATTATATGCAAAATTTCATTTACAGATAGATGTGGACTACACATCTCATCCTGAGCATGCTGGCCAAGGTAAAGGCCATTTTTCTGACAAACCGCAATTTAGACGTTCAGGTTTGCCACCGCCTGTGGACAAGAGGGCATTAGTTGGCCCAAACCTTTTGGTTTTACCAAAACGTGTGGAATTAGTAGCAGCAGGGGAGTCAACAACATGCTCCACTCGATCCCGAATTATTGATAACATTGCCTCTATTACGACACAGATTGATCAAATGTCATCTGATCGAGTTGGTAGATACTTATTATGCTCGCAGATCAGCCTTCCTCCCACAGAGGCTACATCAGCATCTTATGATCCATTTATTCGTGTCGATCTACCTACTCCTTCAGATATTGAGCATATGAACCACACAACTTTGTGTAATGTGTGTAGAGTCTTAGTTTCAGATTTACTAGTAGCATATCAACTCATCAACGAGGACCATGGGATCTCTCTTGACCGTGTATAGGAATTTATTAGACATTGATATCCTGGTACACATTCGAGCCACGAGGTGGCAACTCCAAGGGATACTCCAGAGCAGCCTATAGGATCCCATGCACATCATGTTTCTATCGATCCTTTAGCTTGTCCAAGTCATCAGGATGTTATAGATCAAGTTGCTTAGGTTACTACGACACCTGATGTTGTCCATGGTGCATATACTCAGCTTCTTTTTGGCACTGATACTATGCATGCTAAAAATCCCCCTGCGATATCCTTGCATTCTCGTGATCTTAGTGACATTGGTAGAGCCATCGATCAGGTGCAATAGGTACATTTAATTGTGTTCTCAAAAAATAAGTACGATACATGTATAACTCCTGATTGAAATTGTGTACTTGAAATTTTTTAAGCAGTATGGTGATTTGTTAGAGTTTGGAAATTTGGCACATGATGGCGATCCCATGCAGCACACAACTGAGGTACATTTATAGAATTTTTAACATATATACATGTATTGTACACACACACACTTAAATTATTTATCAAATTTTAAAATTTCATGTGTGCATGTACTTGAACACATGCAGGACTTAGGGCATAGATCCAAAGAGCTTGGATCGGGACATGGATCCACACATGATGGTGATCACATGCAACACATAGCTGAGGTACATTTAAATAATTTTATAATTTAAAATTTAATTACTCAATCTGTAAATTTGAACACATTGAAAATTTGTACACATACAAGTTTAGATAATTTCATGTGTGTACTTGAACACATGCAAGGTTTGGGATGAGGCTCAGGACACACATCTAGAGAGCTTGGATCAAGACATGGATCCACACATCTTGGATCAGGAGAGGGATCAGTCCATGGATTGAGGGAGAGATTGGGCCATGGATCGAGGGAGAGATCGGGCCAGAGATCTAATGATTCTATTCATAGTAGATATCCCTCTCTTTGAGATCAGATTATTATATTGTCCAAACACTTTTTATGATTTATACATACATCACATTATGTACATGTACATGTTTATGTTTTATGGTATATATATGTGTGTGCTTGTTATGATTTACATCACATTCACACATGTGTAAATGTTTATGTTTTATGGTTTGTTTGAATAGATTTGTTAGATCGTGCATTATTATGGTTTTCAAACACTTGTTAAACATCTATTTACATCATGCAAATTAAATTATGGTTTTATTTATTTAGCAAGTTTTTTCAAGTTTAAATTTAAATTTAAATTATGGTTTTATTTATTTAGCAAGTTTGTTCAGGTTTAAATTTAAATTTAAATTATGGTTTGTTCACACTTGTTACACACATCTATATTGACCAAGTACCTACTTAAACTTGACTTTAAAGTTAGATCATGTATAACTATGACGTGCACAATTTGTATTCAATTATCATGATATATAGTTGTATGACCTAATCTCTATTTGTATGACATGTGTAAGAAAATCTTGGCGAAAATTTTAATATTCAATTAATCATAAAAATCTATTCATTAGATAATTATCCATCATAATAGTCTATTCACTAGATAAAATAAATTATGTTATACTTGAGGGTTAAGCTCGTTGTCTAGTACATAATATTTCCTTGTAATTTTTTATCATCATCTTCTAAAAGTTAGTTTTGGTTCAAGATAAAGCTGGAATCTAGAATAGATCTATCTGTTAGTAATGGATATCTATATATAAGTTATAATAGAATGCATAACTATTTTATAAAATAATCATCCATTACTCAAAACATTTATATCCTTTATTCAAAATCCAAAAAATAATACTTTAGTAAAAAAGGCCTAACAATCTTATCTAGAGCTAATGAAAATATGAAAATCTACCCAAAGAGAATTCACCCAATATTCTTTGTAAATAATAATTTAAAATTGATTTCAAAATAATAGAATTTGCAATGTATCAAATATTTAGATCAAAATGATCTTATAGCTATATAAATACCATATTACAAACTTTAGGCACTTTGCTAAAAATGGAAGACCACTATTTACTTTTTATTAATTTTGAATGTTCTCTAGCGTACATCATAATAAGAATGAGCTCGACTATTTTATATCTAGATTCAAAACTAAATAAAATAAATCATAAAAATTAAATTGTATAATACATATTGAACTATAATTCATGTCAAAAAATAGCAACATAATTCCTACATGTTGCAATCCAAATCCTTCCTACACAAGCATTGAACTTGTTAAAAAAAAGGGTAAAAAATAGGTAAATCAATTATGTTCATGTAAGATTAACTATCAAATAGAAAGTTTTTATGCTCATAAAACTATATTTGAATCTCTATGAGCTCCCACAAACCATCCAATAGATATCATTCATGATCAATAGAGCCTCAAAGTGTTGGGATGCAAAAATGAACCACACTCCCAATGGAACTTTAGATTAGGGGGGATCCAATGAAAAGAAAGAGTTGATAAGAAATGAATAGAATAGAGTCAAGATAAAGGACCAACAGTTCTATAAGGGCTAGTGAGGTGGATGAAAAATGAATAGAGGAAACCATAAAAAATATTTTAAAATATAGTGAAAAATCTACACTATACCTTTTCTATTATTTCTAATATTCAGGTAGTGTCCTAGCACCATTTGTTAGTAGTTGTACCAATATGCAACACCTATCACATTTAGAGAAAATTGTATGAGTTCATGATTATGCATGAACATGACTAGGATTAGAACATGGTGATTATTCTAGAACATGTGATCTAATGAATGATTAGGATGAAGGGGATGCTTAGGATGAAAATAATAATTTTCTCTAGGATGTGACATATATTAGGATATGAAAATGGATGATCAAAAATTTGAAGGTGAACAAGTAAGGTCATATTAAAGTTCAAAAATTTGAAGGTGAACAAGTTTAAGGTCATTCCACATGTCAAACATAAATTTATACAATCAAGGAATATCTAAGATTCAACAAATGAAATTGAAGATTCAAGTGAACTTAAAAAAGATTCTTGAACTAAATTAAGAATACCACATGGAATATTTATGACCAAGCCTTTGAAAAAACCCATTCTAAATCATGTCACATGTCCAATGAATATATAAATATATAGATCTAGAGATCTATAAAAAGTTTGAGTACACACACGTGCATATCCAAAAAACAACTTAAAGCTCCTGGTATATAAAATTTGGATCCTCTCTATCTTTAATTATCTCTAAAAAAAATTCACGGTCTTCAATAGCCAACCTCCACTTTTGTTTGGCACATCCTTTTTTAGGTAAAGTTTTTAAATTTATTTTTGTTGCTATAACTAGGTGATTGTAATATAGAACCTTTTGTCCTGGCATATAATCAACAAAATAAATACCATTTTTATCTATCTTTATCTATTGATAATATGTGTCTTCAATAATGACTGATCCAATGGGATACTCTTGTCCATCACCATCTGTCATCAATTCCACCAATTTGCTTTTTGGTTGCGTACATCTTAGTAGATAGTAATCTACACCTTCCACATTGCCAGGATCTACAACAACAACGAAAATATCTAATGTACACACACCATATATTTTTAATCAAATTTAAATTTAAATTAAACACATGCTTAAAACTTACTTAAAAATAGAATATATTTAAATCAAATTAAAACTAAATTAAGATCAATTTCCATACCTGTAACAACTAAATCAGATACACGTTCATAATCAGCTGAATATAGAGGATCGCAGACATCAACATTGTCATCTTCAGCAAAAGGAGGCATTGATATTAATTATTTCATTTCCCATTGTGAAACATACCCATCTCTAATATTCTCACATTGAACAATATTTGCATTGTTCTCAATGCAATCAACACAAAAACATGATTTTTCTCTCACATTAATTGCATAAGGCTTACTACTTCTCGTTGTCATGATTTGATGCAAACTTCTAATACCATGAATTGCTTGACAATTATAAGGATTTGATCAATCAATATCTATAAATTCAAATTTGAAAATTCAATTAAAAATCATGTACATGCTTGAACTTTGAAATTCAAATTTTTAACAAATTTTGACTAGATGTACCTATAACTTCCCAAAAATACCGTGTGTTGTATGTTGAGTCGCGAGTAGAAAAATGACTTTTACACCATTCAACAATTTCATTTGCATTTCGTATGACATTACCTGCAAGTACACATGTGTTGGCACAATCTTTCACCTATTACTTTCAAACAAGGAACTTAAAATAATTTTTAATTTAATTAAATATATATCTAATCTTTTCAAAAATATATCTACATGTTCCATATATATATATATATATATATGGTGAAAGTTACCAACAAGTTCATGTTGACAAAGTGCATGCTTCACACATGCTCCTGCTCCATCATGCTCTCCTTTTCCATGTCCACTCTCATAAAAAATTCCACAAAAAATTGGTGTTGCATCTAGCATGTTGATGGCTTAACCAAACAAAATCTTTTGAAGACTTAAATTGTCCTACATGAAGTTACAAATAATTACACTGAAACCAAATTATCTCAAGTCAAAAAAGTAAAATTATATATATATATATATATATATAGTGCAATTAGACTTGATTTAAGTCTCAAAATTATTGAAGTAAATATAAATAAATAAAATTTTAAAAAATAATGTACACACTTACCAGCACATCCATCAAACCATATCCAATGTTGTTCTTGATTTATGCCATGTCGTCTCAGGTCTTCAAAAAACATTTTGAAACAATGAGCTACATAGCTTCTATCATGATTTGTATCATCACTGATATAAAAGTGAACCTCTTTGATGATAATTCGATCATCTTTGCTACTTTGTATTCCATCGACCTCTAATTTGGCATGCCTATAAAAAACTTGCACAAAGATTGCAACTTGCTCTGAATGATAATATTGACTTTGAATCTCAATTTGAGGACTAAATGTATAGTTCTCAAAGAAATCTACAATAGAGAGAATACAACCTGGTGGAAAGAAATTCTTTGAATCATGAAATTGTTTAGCTTGCCATCTTGCACCATGACAATGTTGGATATGTGGATATATGATATTGCGAAATTTACTCATGAATTCATTGTAAGGCAATCCACTCTCTTTGAGAACAATTTTTTTGGCCTCAACTCCTGACTTCGTTAAGTATGTCTCATATTCAAATATCTTCCAAACAACTTGCATTTCATTATTGTCAACATATAAAATATTCTTCAAAGCTCCACAATCATTACATTCATTTTTTATACACTGAACATCGAATTCTTCTGAATCTTCAGATTTTTTGCATACAAGAGACTTCACAAATTGTGTTGTACTTCCAAGGATGGCTAAATTTCAATCAATTGTTGTCATAGATTTTCTATATGATTGTAGGTTTAAATGAAATTCAACATGATTTCGACAACAACAAGTTTCACGTACTTTATTTATACATACAAATGATGGTCGTAGTGTCTCAAACATCCTTTGACAAATCTTCACATTTGAAAAATCTTGTTTGAATTCTTCAAAAAGTTCACTTTGTGTTGTATCTATAAAATGTTTTGGATGAGAAATATTTGTACCATCGTCACTTATTATTTGTATAGTATGCCTTCTATTGGATGAAACACGAGAGTGAGTAGTCCAATATTTAACCACCTGTTTCTTTACATCTTCCAAAATTCTATCTTTTCGGGGAACCCTACAAATATTTACCCAAGTTTTCTCAAATTTTTCATCTATTTGATTTCTCTTTTCAATATACCTTTGAATAGTTCTCCTAGAAAGATTTAGTAATTCAGAAATTGCTTAGACTTTTCTTCTATGTGATAATTTCTTACTAGAAATTACAGTGATCGACGCTCTAGTGCAACACTTATATCTTTAGATTGACTCTTTTTTTCAATACATTCTAATGCTTCTTGCAAGTTTTCAACAATTGTGTGTTTTAAATCTGATGATTTTTTCCTATTATCAACCCCTAACAACTCCAAAACAGGGGTTATTTCTTTTTGTCTAAATAACATTGCAACTAATTGTGCTCTTCCAATTAGAGATTTTTCTTCAAAAAAATCATCCCATATTCTTTTTTAGTGTAATTTTAATGTGCTTTCAGATAACATATCTTCAAATGAAATATTATTGAAAAGAGAATCCTCATCCATCTCCATCAGATTTTCCATACCATAGTCCAAAACATTTCTATTATTAGATTCAGATTGTTCTTGTACCTATATGCCACCTTGGTCATTGATATTTTCCATGGGTCATTCTTCATGAGATGTTCCTTCACCCGCTCTTCTCTTCCTTTGTCTTATTCGTGTTCGATCATACTTCCTTGATCTATTCCTTTTACATGCCATCACAAATTACAGTCAAATTTGAATTCACCTGCATACAAATTTGTACACACATGAGTTAATAACGATTTTTTTTTTTCAAATGCATTAATGAAAATAAAAACATAATCAATTAAATAAGTTCAAGATCAATGTACCTTCAAATATAGCTCTTCTATTATTTAAATACATTTTTTTTTGTCGAAATAAACCTTCTTTTGTTGAAACAAGCTTTCCGTAGTCGAAATTAGTCTTCCTTGGTCAAAATATATTTTACTGAATTTACTTGAATTGAAAAATCTAAAATAAAAAATAAAAAATTATATCGACCATTTTCAGTCGAGTCACTTTCGGCCGAAACGTGCTCGACCGAACCCGACTCAGTCGAGTAAGTTTCGGCCAAAACCTATTCGGCCGAATATATCTAGGTGGCATCCTAAATGGCAGCCAACTCACCCTTTTCAAAATTTTCTGAAACATTCAACTTTGGTATAGTGTTTCTCCTCTCAAAATTATTGTTTTACAAAAAACAAAAATACCCTTTTGTAGAGCTCAAAGTGGTGAATCCAAATATATAATTTTTTTAATATTTTGATGAGTTTTAATATATGTTATTTTTAAAATAATGAAAGTAGGTTGTTAAAATGAAAAAAGAGGTTGATTAGAAATTTAAAAAAATATAGTAAAACATATTAAAAAAAATTAAAACTTATGTGGTGTAGTAGAGGAGAGAGTCTTCTTCAAAAGGGTATAATTTGTTTTTTGAAAATGATTAAAAAATTTGAAAATAGTTGACGGCCCGTGAAAACTGTCAAATTCTAACATGTTTGACTTTAAAACGTTATTAGAAGAAAAATATGCATCAAAATTTGATTTTTTTCCATGCAGTAGATATTGAAGTTACTTATTTGGAGAAAAAAAAGTTAGAGAAAAATAAAGTTTTTTTCAATTTGTTTCTTGACGGCTCGTGAAGTCACTCTTTTTTGAAATTTTCACTTTTTTCAGCATTCCAAAATTTGTCCTTAAATTGAAAAAAACATAATGAAAACGATTTTTAATTTTTTTAAAAAAATTACAGGAATAATCTTCATCAAAAGTTCTACATTTCATTAGTTTACACCATTTTGAAATTCAAAACATAAAGACCACTTTTATGTGGTCGAAGTTCAGAATTTTTTTGTTGTTGTTGGCCGATTCCTTTATAAAGTGTGACACAGGTTTGTGCTTTTACCCTTAAATTTTGTTTTTTATAAGCCCTAATTGAGTTATTTTAAAAAAGACATATTTTTTATTTTTAAAGGAGTTTTTGTTTGAAGACCATATGTGAATCAACCATGTTTTGAGGTTATGATACACGGGTTTACTTCTTATTTACCCTATTCATTGACGTTGGTTTTGTGGGGTGTTTGGTATATGTTTTGTTTGTTTTTCAATTACCTTTAACTATTGGTTTGGGTATGGAAAGATATGTTTCTTTTGCAAAAGAAGTTGGAAAGCAGTTGAAAGGGAATGGCAGTTTTAGTTTTAGTTGTTCAATGGAAGTTTGGGATTCAATTTTTTTTTTTTTAAATGGGTTTTCTCAATTTTGTTTTTTGAGAACAAAAAACATGTCAAATACTTGATTGTGCTCTCATTCAAAAAAAAAGATAAGAGATTTTTGAAAGGAACTACATATATGTTTCAGAAAGGCAATATATATTGTTTTTGTAGTTGAAATTTTTGACTCTGATTCTGAGGTCACGACAGAACAGAGTATGTAATACTTGAAACAAAGATCAACTTTGTATTTACAATTCTTTCATACATGTAAATTTCAAAATACTATCAATGAGATAGCACTATAAGACTATCAATGAGATAACATCATTGTCAGTGAGAAAAATAAGCCAGTGAGGCTTTGTACAAAGATTATTTTTAGATAAGGCCAGTGAAGCCAAATTCGAGTGGTTTTATTCCCCAAGAGGGTTTCCACTCAAGACAATCTATGTGTAAATATTTTATATGTGTTTGTTCATTATCTGCTCATTTGATTTGTATTGTATAAGTTCATTCATGATCTGAAAATTATTAAAAGAAATAAAAGAGTTAATTTGGTTGTTAACACTGATTCACCCCCCCTCTCAATGTTAAATGTACTCCAACAATTGGTATCAGAGCCAAACCTTGTTGTTGAGTCAACTAGGGGATCCTGCTTAAGAGTACTAATGGCAATGCAAGAAGGTTTATCTACAACCATAGCACCACTATTTGATGGAACTGGTTATGTCTTCTAGAAGTTTAGGATGAAAAAACATATTACCTCTCTAGGATATGATGTGCAGGCAATAGTTGAAAATGCATATACTGCTATATCAGCCCCTTCTGATGTTGATGTGAAATGAGCATATGATTGCAATGCAAAGGATGAAAATTCTATTTGATATGGACTCACTAATGATTTCCTAACAAAAGTAATGGATTGGAAGAATGCAAAATCCATATGGGATAAATTCTTTACCATCTGTGAAGGTGATGAGAAAGTTAAAGAAGCAAAACTTCAGAACTTTAGATGTAAGTTTGAAAGTCTAAAAATGTTTGAAGATGAGAAGATTGCTAATTTTTTTATTGAAGATTCAAAAAATTGTAAATGCAATCGAAGGTTTTGAAGAAGACCTTCCTAAAAAGGTTGTTGTTCAAAATTTTTTGAGATCTTTACCCACCAAGTTTGATCCAAAGATTGCAACAGTTGAAGAAAGAAACATTAATATTGTAACTCTTGATGATCTTCATGGTTTCTTCATTGCTTATGAAATGAGATTGAATGAACAAGCTCTGTAAGTAAGGATTTTTATTTTAGAGTTGTTAAAAAGGACAATGAGAAAGTTGAGTCTGATGCCTTATATTAAACATAGTCATCTTTTGTAAGTAAACTAAAAAGAGGCTCAGGCAAGTATAAAGGGAAACTACCCTTTAAATGCTTTAATTGTGGAAAGATAGGACACTATGCTGCAAATTTCCCTAACAAAGATCTTCAAAGTGATGATGAAAATAATAAAAGGTTCTCGAAGAAAAAGTAGCCAAACTTCAAAAAGAGAAATGCCTTTAAAAAGAAGAAAAGCCTTTATGCTGATGTGACTGATAGTGATTCAGTTGAATCTTGTGATGAAACTGAAGAAATTTTATTTATGGTTGAAGTTGTTCCTATAAAGCAAGATGAATCCAATTCTGAATTAGAAATTGATCTTGAGGGAGAATTGAAATCTTCTCTCAAAGAGATTAAGAAATTGAGAAAAGAAGTAGTTATCTTAAACGATAAAGATCAAAAAAGTGTACAAATTATTTCTAATTTGACTCTTAAAAGAGAAGAAACCAGAAAAATGCTTGAGATAACTCAAGAAAGATTGAAACACAAGGAGAATAGATGTTGCTCTTTGGAGGCGAAAGTTGTCAAGCTGAGAAATCAGCTTGCCTCTCCTAATGAGGGTCAATGTTCAAATCAGGTTGGAAAGGAAAAGGTAAGATTTCTGATGACAATTCTAACTTCAATGGTTATTATTTCAATTGCAAACAATTTGGTCATAAGGCTAGTATTTGCAAGATTTTTTCTAAAAGAAGTTATAATACTGTTAATGGAAATCTCTATAAATATCTTGTTAATCTTAAATGTTATAGATGCAATGAAGTAGGTCATATAGCAACATTTTGTAAATCCGGTTTAAGAGTGCAGTCAAACAAAACTAATGGAACTAAACTTGTTTGGAGGCCTAAAGATGTTAAAGCCCTGATAGTTGAAACAACTTTTCACTTTGTTAAGATAAACTTTTGGGTTCTCGATAGCGGCTGCTCTCATCATATGACTGGTGAGAGAAATAGGTTTATAGACTATGAGGATTATCTTGGTGGCTTTGTTAAGTTCGGGAATGATCACTGTATTCCTATAATGGGCAAAGGTACTATTTTGCTTGAAAATGAAATTCTTGTCAATGATGTTTATTATGTGGAAGGATTAACTCATAATATATTGAGTGTAAGCCAGATATGTGACAATGGATTTGATATAAGGTTCTTTGCCTTAGGGTGTGAAACTCAAAGAAAATTTGGTAAAACAATAGCAGCAGGTTTCAGAACAAATGGTAATGTATATTATCTGCAAGAGAGCTCAAATAATAAGCAAGAAAGAAATGTTTGTTTCATGAGTCAAATTGATGACTCTGAGTTATGGCATAGAAGATTTGGTCATATTAACTATGAAAATTTGGTAAAGATAAGCAATAATCAAAATGTTAGAAACATGCCTATAATATCCAAACCAAATAATCAAATCTGCAAGGAATGTTAGGAAGGAAATCAAGCTAGAGAAAGTTGTAAAACTAAAGAATACACATCAACTATACCTTTGCAGCTTGTTCACACTGATCTATGTGGCCCAACAAGGACTAAGTCCTTGAATAATGAAAGGCATTTCATGATTTTTATAGATCACTATACCCGTATGACTTGGGTAACATTTCTGCTACATAATGGAGAGGCCTTTCATAAGTTTACAGTTTTCAAAAAGTTGGTTGAAAATGAATCTGATCTAAAAATCAAGTGTCTTAGGTTAGATAGAGGAGGTGATTATACTTCACATGAATTTATTGATTACTGTGAAGATCATGGAATAAAGAGGCAATATTTAGCCTCTAGGACACCACAACAAAATGGTGTTGTTGAATGCAAAAATCAAACAGTGAAGGAAATGGCAAGAGCTATGTTACATGATGCAACTCTGTCAAACACATATTGGAAAGAGGCAGTGCATACTATTGTTTACATTCTGAATAGAGTTCAGTTAAGGACTAATACAAAACATACACCATATGAATTATGGTATGGTAGGACTGCCAATGTGGGATATTTTAAAATATTTGGCAGCAAGTGCTTTATAAAAAAAGACAATGATAGCATTGGAAGTTTTGAATCAAGGTGTGATGAGGGTATATTTTTGGGATATTCTACACATAGTAAAGCATATAAGTGTTACAATAAAAGATTAAAGAAAATTTTGGAGAGTGCCAATGTTAAGGTTGATGAAACCTTGCAAAATTATGAACAACAAAATAAAATTGATGATGGTGATGAATTTATTGTGCAGATGATAAAAGTCTGCAAGATCAAAATGAACCTTCAAGTTCAACAAAACCGAAGCAATTAACTGAACAAAAAGTGTTTGATGAAATTGTTGAATCTTCCTCTCAGTTATCTTCTAGGCTAATGAAAAAGAATCATCCTCCTGATCAGATTATAGGAGATATGACAAAAAGGAGTTCAAACAAGAAGGAAGCTTTTAGGTACAAAAGGTAATGATGAGCAAGTTTATTTATCTTTGATTTTAGAACTAGAGCCTAAGACATATTCTGAGGGTAGTTGTGATAGTTGTTGGATTAAGGCTATGCATGAAGAACTTGCACAAATTGAGAAAAATAAAACTTGGGAACTAGTTCCTAGACTTGAAAATAAAAATGTCATTGGTGCAAAATGGGTCTTTAGGAATAAGTTGGATGAACAAGGGAACATAGTTAGAAATAAAGCTAGATTAGTTTGCAAAGGTTATTCTCAAATTGAAGGATTGGACTTTGATGAAACTTTTTCTCTTGTAGCTAGATTAGAAGCAATTAGAATGTTTCTAGCTTATTTTGTGTATAAAGGTTTTAAAGTGTATCAAATGGATGTTAAAACTGCTTTTCTGAATGGTGACTTGTTGGAAGAAGTCTATATGGAACAACCTGAAGGCTTTGCTATTACAGGTAAAGAACACTATGTATACAGGCTGAAAAAGGCTCTCTATGGTCTAAAACAAGCTCCTAGAGCTTGGTATTCAAAACTAGATACCTATTTACATGAATAGGGGTTCTCAAAAAGTGTTGTAGACAACAATCTATACTGCAAAATGAAGGGTGACAACATTATAGTTGTTGTTGTTTATGTTAATGATATTATATTTGGCATTAATAATGTTGATTTGTGCTCTGAATTTCCTGCAATCATGCAGTCCAAATTTGAAATGTCGATGATTGGTGAACATAATTTCTTTTTGGGTCTTCAAAATAGTCAACTTGATAAAGGGATATTTGTTTCACAAACTAAATATGCTAAAGAAATGTTGAAAAAGTTTCAGATGATTGATTGTAAACTAGTTGGGACTCCTATGGAAACCAACTATAAACTCTCAAAGGAAGTTGATCAGCCTGATGTGGATCACACCATGTATAGATCCATGATTGGTAGTCTCTTAAATCTGGCTGCCACACAACCTGATATTATGCATGTTGTATGCTTGGTTTCATGGTTTCAATCTACACCTAAGATGTCACATTTGAATGCAGTGAAAAGAATTCTGAAGTATGTTGTTGGAAAAATAGATTTTGGTTTATGGTACCCTAAACACAGTGATTTCACATTGGTTGCTTACACTGATGCCGACTGGATAGAAAATATTAAAGATAGGAAAAGTACTTTAGGGGGTGCTTTCTATCCTGGAGGTAGATTAGTAGCTTGACATAACAAGAAGCAGGATTCGGTATCCTTGTCCACTGCTGAGGCAAAATATATAGCAGCTGCTACCTGTTGTACTCAGGTAATTTGGATGGTTTAGACTTTGAAAGACATACAGGTTGATTTTACTAGACCTGTTCACATTTTGTGTGATAATACAAGTACCATTAATATCTCCAAAAGTCCTATGCAACACTCCAGAACTAAGCATATTGATATAAGGTATCATTTTTTGCATGAAAAGGTATTGGCCAATGAAGTTGTCCTAGATTTTATGGCATCCAATCATCAGGTAGCTGATATATTTACCAAACCCCTTCCTAAAGCTCTGTTTGAGACTCTAAGAGACAATCTTGGCATTGTTTCCATCACTTCTCTTCCATGTTAACTCTCGTTCATGGAGTTAGGGGGAGTAGTTCATGCATGTTCTTTTATCCCTCAGTATTTCTTGGCATTATGGGCACATTTCATGTTTGGTTCAGTTTCTTTTCCTTTGGCATTGTGTCAAAAGGGGGAGAATTTGGAGTTTTATTTTTGTAGTGTTCTATTCAGATTATGTTATGCTCATGATATAGCAGTATGGCAGTGATATACTTTGCTCAATGTTGTTTTTATTCAACGTCTTCAGTGATATGCTATGATTATGCAGTTTCTTCAATTGTATCTGATGGTTTCTTTGATATGTGACATGATGGAAATGTACTTCATGAAATCATCATGTTCAGGATAGGTGTATTATATCTATGATATTATTGATTAACTTTTGTGTTTGACATCAATGCCAAAGGGGGAGTTTGTTGTCCCTCAATATTATTTGGCATTAATGTCACAACACCAAAGTTTAGGTATTAGGTTGTGCACATGATGATGTTTTAATTCAGTTCTTCTTGCATGAGTTTATATATCTATTCTGATCTATCTTGGCATCATGATATTCAATATGGTATGTGTGCTCTTTGATGCACTATGTTATGTTGATGCACTTGATGCTCTGTATACTTGGGAAGTGGCATTCACATTGCAGTGATACATTGATCTTTGGTTATGTACACTTTGACATTCTTTTTGAACAGGTTGCGGTTCTTATTAGATAGACCACAATTTGATCATGACATTTATAGTGGACAAGTTTAGGATGGTTTGTCATATGGTGGTTTCTTACTTTACATATTATAAATTTCTTGGTTTATGTTTAATCTTATCTTTCATAAGGTATTGAGATCTTATGCATACCTTTTATAAGGGTTAACATTAAGCATTATTTCAAAGTCAAATTTTGCAAACGAAGTTTAAAGTTCATTATGTGGTTTTGACTAAGTCATGGGGCAGTTGGAATACTCTTGTTTGGCTTCATTTAAAAAAGGTTTCTTCATGGTCATGAGGTATTATTTGAACAAGCACCAAGAAATACTATTAACTCAAAAAGCATTATTTATAAGAGCGTAATCATGTGAGCAATTCTTGAAAAAATTTCATCATACTCTTCGAAGGCATCATTAACAAGACTTTCTTTGATATCATCAAGGCCTTGTTTGATAAAGGTTATTAAATTTGGGTTAAATACTCATTATGAGTATCACACATGGCATATTTGGGTTTAATACTCATTATGAGTATCTCTTGGCATATTCGAGGCAAAGTTCATTTTTGAAGTTGTCGGTGTTTGATTAGAGTTTCATTTTGTTGAATGGAATTTTTTCCCATCATAATACCCAGACTTGAAAAGTCATTATGTCTAAATTCAAAAACTTATATGAAGCTTTGATGAGCATAAGCGTTTGATTCATTGTTTTTGATTGGGTTTGTTACCCTAATCATGGCGATAGTGTTGACGGGTTGGTAAAGGCTGCGACAGTGATCAGAATGCAAAATGCATGGTTTTCAGTTTCTATCGGCAGGAATGTAACCTACAGGTGTCATCGATCCTTCTCTTTTAAGCTTAATATTTTTTTTCTTGTTTCGAATGTGTTAAGTTTTGTTTCAAATGTGTTAAGTTTTGTTCTGCATAAACCCTAATCGGGTACTCTTAAAAAAACATAGTTTTTATTTTTAAAGGAGTTTTTGTTTGAAGACCGTATGTGAATCAACCATGTTTTGAGGTTATGATACATAGGTTTACTTTTTATTTACCCTGTTCATTGATGTTGGTTTTGTGGGGTGTTTGGTATATGTTTTATTTGTTTTTCAGTTACCTTTAACTAATGGTTTGGGTATGGAAAGATATGTTTCTTTTGCAAAAGAAGTTGGAAAGCAGTTGAAAGGGAATGGCAGTTTCAGTTTTAGTTGTTCAATGGAAGTTTGGGATTCAATTTTTTTTTTTTAAAAAGGGGTTTTCTCAATTCTATTTTTTGAGAACAAAAAACATGTCAAATACTTGATTGTGCTCTCATTCAAAAAAAAGATAAGAGATTTTTGAAAGGAACTACATTTATATTTCAGAAAGGCAATATATATTGTTTTTGTAGTTGAAATTTTTGACTTTGATTATGAGGTCATGGAAGAACAGAGTATGTAATACTTGAAACAAAGATCAACTTTGTATTTACAATTATTTCATACATGTACATTTGAAAAGAATATCAGTGAGATAACACTATAAGACTATCAGTGAGATATCATCATTGTCAGTGAGACAAATTAGCCAGTGAGGCTTTGTACAAAGATTATTTTTAGATAAGGCCAGTGAGGCCAAATTCGAGTGGTTTTATTCCCTAGGAGGGTTTCCACTCAAGATAATATATGTGTCAATCTTTTATATGTGTTTGTTCATTATCTATTCATTTGATTTATATTGCATAAGTTCATTCATGATCTGAAAATTATTAAAAGAAATAAAAGAGTTAATTTGGTTGTTAACACTGATTCACCCCCCCTCTCAGTGTTAACTATACTCCAACAAAACCTCTATCTGTGTTAATACAATTTAATTTATTCTTTGAATGAAAGTAATAACACTGAATAGACACTCAAGGAAAGACGAGAGGATAAATAATAGCAATCTTTGATTATTCATATTCATAATCCATACAATGTGCACTGTGGAGACAATCAGCTCAAAATATTTTATCAATTACATAGTAATATGAAAATGCAATGATTAAATCCTCAATTACATCATTTAGAAAACTCCAGAACCTAAAATAAACTTCTATACATTTCAGACCTCTTACAAATTTTATCTCTGTGAAACCAAACTATGCGCCCCCCTGCAAATGAAACAGGAAATACATTTAAGAAAAAAACAAAGAAAACCTAAATGAAAATCCCCTTCAAACATTTGGCACATGGCGAGCCACTGGATTAATAATTTCCTTTGCTTGAAGAAAAGCCACCTCTACACATTATTCCCGCTCCTTGCATTTTCCTGGCCACACTGCAACAATTTTTTTTGTCTTTTACAATGAAAGCAGTTCACTCTTTTCATCGAACTATGAAAACCCATTTTATTCCCCTTATCGGAAATGCCTTCTCCTACTTTCACTTGCATTTTCTTGCCCTACAAATGAAAATGTGATTTTACTGTAGCTGAGAAAATGTTTTATCGGTGAAAGCTTTCACTCTTTTTCAATTGGGTTGTGAAAACCTTTTCTCACCCATGCACTTGACCACTTTAATGCCCAAATCTTAAAGTTTTACTTTTTTTTTTACATGTAAAGGATTTAATTTATATCGGGCTTTGAAAATCCCTTCACCGACATGTGTTACACCTTTATTTATCTCCCACAATGAAAATAATCTCCTCAAATAATAATACTAAAAATTTACCATGGGCCCCACTATTACTTTACTTCATCATCGTGTATCGCTAAAACAAAGAACAAAAAAGAGACAACCAATAGTGATGCATGAGATTGGCATAAAGCATTGCTCCATCACCATTTCAAAGAGAAAAGGGAAGCATAGAAAAATGATATGTGAAGAGGAAGATGTGATATCACGTATCATTGATATGTGGAGGAGAATAGCTCTTAAAACCACGATGGGTGAAGATTTCCCTAGCTCTTCATTTTGTTACTTGGTGGGAGACCTAGTAGTATGATGTCGTCTTGGAGACCTTACGAGAGATACTTTTGGTGAACCTGCAATTAATTTTGTATTTGGTGTTCCTGTTGGAGTTCATTGTGGTGTGAGATAGGGAGTAAAGAAAATTTATATCCACCATGCCTAGAACCATCATACTCTGCATGATGCTCCTCTTTTGGAATCGAACTACTTGTTTCCATTGTTTCACTTCCTAGAATACCATTAATAGCTCTAACGAATTAACTAAAAGATGATTTTGTTGGTCCTGTAGTTGTGGTGCTTTTTGTTGTCTTTGAATGAGGTGCTTCATCCTCCTCCTAAAGTGATTCCATAAGCGCTTTCTTGAATGCTTCCAACTTTTCCACATCTCGATTAAGCTTTTTGACCATGAACATTAATGTATTCTTCTCGTTTGCAAGTTTTCTCTATTGATCAATGGATTGGGACAAGCGATCGTTGGATTCCTGAAGGGCATAATCAAGTTGATTAATCTTACCTTTGAGGTCTTGAATTATGTGGTCCTTCTCAGAGAGTTTAAGCCTAGGTATTTTATTCTAAGCCTCCATCTTGGACATCCTGGAAGAAATGGAAATAAAGATGATCTTCTTAGCCAAATCCAACTGGTCATATGGATCTATCAGTAGAACCGTGAGAATCTCATCTAGCAGCTTAAAACTTGAACCATTTCCCATGATGGCTGAACCTGAACCCCCTTTGTTTGCCACACTTCTTATTTTCTCTCACTTAGCTATGCTTTTGGGTGTCATACGAATAGCGAATTGGGCTTAACGAAATACACAGATTTCTAGCATTCCAGCTGAACATCTGGAGGGTTTCACTAGTGGTGAAATTGTTGTGCTATAATTGATGGTTGGTTGAATACACAAAGTGCATCCATTAACTCAGAAGTTGCTTGGCGAAATCTCAACAACAATACATTTTCGCATTTTGAAGTGTTGACGTTGAAAACCTCTACATTGCAATCATTATTAACTCTACCCTTTTGAAACTTAGAACTCATTTTGATTATCCATCACCACAAAACACTATCCCTTTATGATATGGTTGCTCTATATATTGTCAAGGATAATGTATTCATATCTTTTATGTGTTTGCATCTTCCTTTGATGCCAATATCGTGTTGTTGTCCTCAACTCATGAATGAATAAGACATCCCTTATGCTCATTTTTTACTGAATTCCTAACACTTTTCTAGCCATATAAGCAATGTCCTTTCATATTTCATGATGGTTGTCATCATTAACAGATCTACCCTTGTATTTGTTGCATACTAGTACCTTCTTTCATTTCAAATGGTTTTTTCTTCATTAATATGAACTATCATAACTTGAAACTGTTGTTCATCTTTTTTGTCCTCCATCTATTCATGTCTATTAAATCCTCATACTTTGTCATAGATTCTTTGATGTTTGAGGAATGCCATATGGAGATACTCTTGTCAATATTGATTTATATTCATTTGATATCTTTATGCTTGGAATTATGTCATCAAATTATGCCCTTACATTGTTATAGTGTAAGTAATGTCCTTTTCTTTTTCATAGAGCTCTTGCTCTTGGTCATGTTTCGATGATATGTCATTTTTCACACATATTTTCTAGGGCATTCACAACAAAAATCTTTTCTGACTAACACCTTGAATTTTATTGCTTAGATATGTTTTATGGTTGATTGTCCATGTACCTCTTTTGCATCAAAAGACTAGAACCAAGCACAATATGGTCTCTATTTTATTTGAGCCTGTCTCGAAGCATAATATCCATTAAAATTCTTCATAATTTTTTGAGAGCTCCATCAGTGGCTCTTTCTGGAGGTTTTTGTTCCTCAGTGAACAAAGCGAGATTTGAGAATATTTTAGAAGAGAAGACTGAGTGCTAGAATCATTGGGCAATAGAGTTCCTTCAATTTCACCTTTTTAACCTCATTTCGTGGTCCCAAGCCACCAAATGTAAAAGGGAAGTCAATTCTTACCCCTATCAAACACGAATTTGTTAAAAGAGTTGATCTCTTTCAATCCATACTTGCCTTTGTCACACCAAAACAACATGAGTAACTTCATTTTTGAAAAAAAAAAGTGTCAGGCTATCTTTGAACAAGTGAGAAGTTGCTCCATGTTTAGTTTTACCGTCACATGCCAACTGTAAAGTGCGAAAATCTTAAATTCAAAACATCGACAAAACTTTAAATAATATCATTTATATTCAAAATAAAGTCGACAATTCATTCATTTAGACATCATTAAAATTCAGTCGATTCCAAAACAACGACATAAAGTCGATAAGATAGATTCATATACAGTTCCAGTCTAAATACATACATGTGTCATAATACACTTCAATGATAATCATTCATAAGAAGTTATATCAATTACAATTCAAGACTTAGGCATTCAATCACCATAAGCTCTTCAATACATATTTCAAAAATAAATAAAACATAAAAGAAGATGCCATCCGTTGATCTTCAATCCAGTAGAAAATCTTCAAAAAGAAGACGAGAACAAGGATCAGGCACTTTTTCCACCCAACCTCGAAGCTTACGCTTCCCCAAAATTTCTTAGTCATTCAAGAAATACCTGACCCTGCACAAATTGCTTAGCAAAAAGTAGTCTATGAGCAAGATGGAATCTAGTGCGTGCCTAGTATAACTAGTAAAACCACAAGCATTTTCATTTTTCTAAATAATTTAATAAACAAGCAAGTCGATACTAGGATATGGTAGGGAGTTCAATAATTCCATCTGTTTCAATGGTCCTTAAGTTACTTGGCCAAGTAAAATGTCATGCACGACAAATAAAGCAGTTTTGGAAAAGCAAAACTACACTCTCTAATAACCCATATCCGGCACCCGTCTCAGAAGGTAACTTTCCCAAAACATAACATGCACATTCATTTATCAAGCATGCATGGTTCTTAACAGTCAAATACAATCTTTCAAAAACAATAAAACTGAAAACTTGTTTGAAGCAAAAACAGTTAAAAAGTTGTTCTTTTCATCGTTTTAATCCATAAATGACTTCAAATTAATATTTAAATTGAATAAATTAAATATCAAAAATAAAATAAAGAAGGCGTATCTCCAGTATGTAGATTAAATACATATAGTAAAACAGTCATAAAAGAGCACATGTTCTTTCACTCTTTTTACTTGTCTATTTTGTTTCCTCTGTGAACTAATCTTTATTTGTTTTGTTTCAAGTAATTCATATCTTTAAATTAATTGCTTTACTTTCTATTTTCCATACTTGTAGAAAATAAGTAAATTAATTAATACTACTTCATGAACAATTTAAAATAATTGGTTTCAGTTTCAGTTTCAGAATGTTTTGAGTTTCAGTTGCAAAATTTACTGTTTAAAAACTTCTGTTTCAAAAACATGTTAAAATTTGGGAGATATTCTATCAAATTGTTTTTAGTTTGAATTCTTTTCAATTCCAATTTCAAATAAGTTTTCTGTCAAAACAAAAATAAAGTTTTCTGTTTGAAAAATAAAATTCTTTTCAATTAAATTCCGAGTTTCTCCTAAGTTTGTAAATCAGATTAAAACTAACGTTTTCTGTTTTAAACTTGTTCAATGGAGTTTTGCTTTCTCAGTAATTCACAGTTTACTATTCAAGAATTTACACAGAATTCTAAGAAACAAAATTACTTCTAAATAGTTTTAAAAATCTATACAATAAATTAGCTATCTCATTCAATTTTACTCTATTCATGTTTTGTTTTAAAAAAAAACTCAAGATCCTACCTGATAAATTCTCTAATCTGGAAATTGTAGAATGTTTTCTTCTTCTATATTTTGTTGCTTGCGTTAGAATAAGGTAGATTTATGTTTTCCCACTGCCTTATTCTTCTTTCCCTATCCCTGTTGCTCTCCAACTCCTACCTTCTCTTTGGCACCCACCTTCCTATTACATAAGATATTCTTATTCTTCCTAAATCTTTCCACTGCGCCCTTCCTTTCTATTTATACCGCCCCTCACCAGTTCACCTTTTACTTGCGTGGGTAATGAGGAGGCCTTGGGTGGCTGCGTGTGGTAGAGAGTGGGGTGACTTCCTTGTGATCTCTCCATGCACATCCCTTGGTAACTCCCTTAGCTGGCTGCGTAGATGTGTGGAGGTTCACACCCTGCGCATGCCTCCCTTGGCCGCTTCCCTGCCTTCTCCTGCCCTCTGTCTACCTTCCTCTATGCGTGGGTAGTGGAAAACTCTTGCCTGGCCACATGGAAGAGTGGAGAGTGGAGTGTGCGTACCTCCTCTAAGAGCATTTTTCCTCCCCCTCTAAACTCAAACAGTCACTAAAATTTATGGTCTCAAAATTCCTTTGGTGCATGGTAAAAACTAAGACTTCTCCCCTATGTTTTTTTTTCTTCAAAATCTAAAAACGGATTTTTACCCAATGTCCAATTTTGAAATTCCTCTAGACAGATCCCCTCTCCTATGCATTGATGGAGTTATCAAGAAAAATGAGATCCACAAAATATGATTGATCTCTAGTTCAATTCTCAAACTCCTAGTTTTTAAAATCTGATTGTTTTTCCAATCAATTGAAGATATTTCTTCAATTTGTTTAACTGTAGTTTTAAATGTCATTTCAAATTGCACGTGAATTGTTTTCAAAATTGTTTTTAATTACTCCATTTTAAATCTTTGTTTATTTATTCAACTAAAATTTTCTTTTTCATAATTTTCAAATGAGAAATTAAAAACTATTAATTTTATAACACTTTATTTGTTAAATTTTATTAAATTCCGAAATAAAAAGTCGATTTCATTTAAATTTCGAAATACAAGCATCTTATTTTCAAACAATGATAAAATATCTAAACAAGGAAGCCAATCATTTAACTTAAATCAATTTCCTCAAATTTAACCAAATCGTCATTTTAAATCAACATGTATTTTTCTACATTTTGGAATATTCAATAAAACTTAGTTTAAAATTTGCAAACACAGTAATCAAAAAAATTCATTAAAATATAAACTAAGTGAGTGTGTGTGATTCCATCATACTCATAAACGTCTAATGGCTAAAACGACTCTACCTGATTATTGTTCTCGCCTTCCATCACGTTCACCTGTTCCTGCGTTCACTTGCACTCGATTTTTCATCAGTAATGACAAACCCCAAAATTAAATATAAATACATTTCAAATCATTTGTAATTGCATTTCAATTTCAATTTCACTTCAATTTAAATTTCATTAAAATAATCATTTAGCTTCAATTTAAATAACAATATCATAATTACTAATTGCATTTAATTAATCAATATAAGTTATACGTGACACCAACCAAATCACGTAGGGCACTTCACTACCACTCATTTCATTTTTTGATTCTGTGGCAAGTGACAAAATAGGAGGATAATGATCAAAACTATATTAAGACACAGTCTTATCACATTTACTAACCCCCTCATAATGACTAAGGTCAAAAAAGATATCATGCCTTAGAAAAAATGTGCAATTCTCTTGTGTATCAAGTGAGGAATGCTCACACATTTGTAACTCCTTCAACTGAATTGCATCACAAGAAAGTTTATCATCATCCCAACAACACAACCCAATCACATTATCATATGTCTCAAGGTTCTAAAAACAAGACTCATCAACATCCACAATCCCATTGTCCACAATCAACTCATAGCATTCAAAAAAGGCATTAGCATCCCAAACAATGTTTTCCACTTCAGGTTCATAAACAAGATTATCAACACTCGTCATGTTATTACACAAAAAAGCTTCAAGTGCAGGTTCATATGACTCAAAATTTTTGTTTGCAATAAATCCTTTAGAGTGAGTGTTCAAAACACATTCACTATTGTAAAAAGCATCATACTCAACATCTCCTTCTACTGCATTAACATGACAATCTGAAGCATACTTCGCATGAGGAAGACTATGAGTTGCAAATCCGAAAAAAAAAGGTCCTCATATGCATCCATGTGATTGACACAATCACATTCTTCAAGTGCAAACTCATCACAAAAAATATCATTAGCTATATTAACATTTTTCTTTCCATTTTCAATTTCATGTATAGTTGTACTTATACTATCCCCATGCAAACATTTAGTAATAACTTCAAAATCAGAAAAAGGAATGGAAGAAGGTGAAGAATCAAATAAGAATAGAGTTCCTTGTTCACCAGTTACATCACCAACACACACATGCTTTGCACAATCAGCTACCTGAACTGATTTATTCAATAAATATCTTGCATGCATACCCTTTTCTTTGTCCATGTCATTGCAATAATCAGTAGGGTCACATTCCTCATTGTCAAGTTAAAAAACATTTATTTCTTCATCACAACTGCTCATGAATGGTTGCTCTGGTTGAAATTTATTGCACACCTTGTCATTTGCATGTGATATACCACCACTCTCAAGAGTGTTCCCTAGATCAACAAACTCCTTTGTCTCATCATGAACGCTTGCATCAATGCCATACTCAACATTTGTAGAAGAGGTAGAACCAATGGTACCATAACACTGTTGATCACAAATATCCTCTTCAAAATTTTTGTTCAATCCATATCCCTCATCATGCTCTTGTCTAAGAAAACTTGGAATCTCATTGTCTCTCACAACATCACATTCATTTAAGAAATTATCAACACTAGCATAGAGTTTCATAATGTCATCATGCAATTGTGAGTGTTGAAAAATATTGTCATCATCTTTATGGAGACACTTTTCACTTAAGGAGATCAATTATACCTCCTCTTTTTGAAAGGAATCATAGTCACTAGGGCTACAAACAAAATTGTAATACCTTTGATCACCTGGACAAGAATTCTTTTCAGCTATTTGCAAACTTCCATATACAATACTAATGTTGTCATCATGAAGACATGAAACTTCAAAATCAGCACAAAATTCTTTTGCACTTGCATGGTCCATAGATGAGAAAATACTCTCACTATCATCCACATCATTGCAACCTTCTTTTGATATAGAGAATTGGCTACCCACTTCCATATTTATCTCATCATGTCGTACATCTTCATTATTATGGTTGCAATCTTCTTTTTCATACATTTTCTCCATGGGTTGTTTAGAAACAAAATTGTCATCACCACATGATGCATTATTAGTGTCTTTTGCTATACCATTTAGATCTATTTGATGAAATTTGGAAAAAGTACCATCACATAAGCTAGTTAGGAGATTACTTCCATATTTCTCTATCATTTCCTCAATCATTGAAATCCATTGATATATGCATTTTAGGGGGGCTTCAAATGAATTGGTATGATACTCAGACCTAGCTCACTACTCTTACAAATTAAATCAATGCAAGATGATTCATCAGGCCTTTCTGATTCTGGTATATCAAACATAAATTTCATGAATCTATCATGAAATTCATAGGGGGATTCATCCTCAAATATTTTTAAATCACACAATGCATTAGTAGATGATATAGATTTAACTTTGTTTTCAGATTCCCCTTCAAATTTTTCCTAGATATGAAGATTTCTCCTTTTAAACCGACACATATTATCATTGGTATTCCTTCAAATTGATCAATGAAAAGTGTTCCAAGATCATGTCATGAACATATGGAATGCATTGGTAAATTAGAAAACCAATAATCAACATTATCTTCTAAAGTTCTTACAAAAAACTTCATGATAACATCCTCTTCTTCTATTTGACAATCTTCCATCAAATCAATGAAATCTTGTACATGTTGTGATGCTGACTCTTCAAGATCTCCTCTAAACTTAGGAAAATATTCATTAATTCTTCTTGGGACAGAATGTGGATAACCTTGGATTTTACTGAAGTCCAAAGGGTTATATCTTTCACTAGTGAACACCTTACTTTGAGGAAATGACTATGTTTTAGGCATGACATTACAGCTTGTAGAGGGAGAATTAGGACAATCATAAATATTTGCAAATAAAGTTATTCACTCTACAACCATCTACTTCTCAATACTCCTTTATCCATTTCTTGTAGTGCTCAATTTCACTAAATAAGGGAACCAAAGTTTACTAAGACTTTCAAACATGGTCTTCACATACAGATTCATTCTTCATGAAAACCAAAACATGGAAAATATCTAGATATGTTGCAACTATTGCAAATTATTCTTTCTAATTGGAAATCCTTATAGATCTGAAACTTTCTTCAGATCTTCACCAAGTTCTTTAGTAGAGTCGCCACCTCCTTTAAGAGGAAAAAATCTTCAAACAATTGAAACATCTTCAATAATGAGATTTCCTTCCGAGTTCTTTTCACCAACAGAGCACCATAGATCATGAAACTTTCAAGTTCACTACAACAATTTCTTTCTCCAGGTATGAATTCCTTCAATATTTGAACCAAATGCTCATATCAGCAAATAATATGACTCTATGATAGGAAAGTCTGCAATTAGAGATTTAAATTTCTTCCCTAGCAAAGTCATCAATCTATTTTTTTTATCAAATTTGCAATCCAGTTGAATCCTAAAGGGATGTTAGGCCTAACGGTCAGATTCAAGGAGAGATTTGGCCAAAAAACGTGATATTGAATTAAAACCCTTTCTCCCCTACACTTCAGGCTTTGTGAAACCTGGGAGGGTCATCTCGATAGTGTACTTATAAATACTTGTGTGTTAAAGCATCCATAACATTATAAATAGATAATTCTCCTTCAATTGTTAAATAGACATACTACCATTAAGGTTTCGTTGATCTTCATGGTAATGTATAACTTAAACATGACAAATGTAAAGCATTAAATTCCACATACAATTACACCGAGATAGATAAGTAAATTTGATTTTAAGTTGTGGCTACAACAAACAAGCTTAGGGTATTGTAACATTTAAAGACTAGTGCCATATCTCAGGGGGTGAGTCACCTAAATCAAGTAATTTAAAACTCATCATAACATTCATTATGTCATAATTATTCCTACCATGTGATTCCTTACACCACTAATATCGAAAACTCAACTAGTCATACTTAATAATCCTAGTACACAGTTGCATAAACCTCTATCCGTGTTAATAAAAATTAATTTGTTATTTGAATGAAAGTAATAGCACTAAACAAACACTCAAGGAAAGATGAGAGGACAAATAATAGCAATCTTTGATTATTCATATTCATAATCCATACAATGTGCACTATGGAGACAACTAGTTCAAAATATTTTGTCAATTACACACTAATATGACAATGCCATGACTAAATCCTCAATTACATCATTCAAAAAACTCCATAACCTAAAATAAACCTCTATACATTTCAAACTTGTTACAAATTTTATCTTTGTGAAACCAAACTATGGGCCCCCTTGCAAATGAAATAGGAAATAAATTTAAGGAAAAAACAAAGAAACCCTAAATGAAAATCTCCTTTGGACATCTGGCACATGGTGAGCCATTGGATTAATAATCTCCTTCACTCGAAGAAAATCCACCTCTGCACATTATTCTTGCTCCTTGCATTTTCTTGCTTGTGCTGCAACAATTTTTTTTGTCTTTTACAGTGAAATCCCTTCCCTCTTTTCATCTGATTGTAAAAACCCATTTTATTCTGCTTATCGAAAATGCCTTCTCATGCTTTCACTTGCATTTTCTTTCCCTGTAGATTAAAATGTGATTTTACTACAACTGAGAAAATGTTTTATCAGTGAAAGCTTTTACTTTCTTTTTCAATCGGGCTATGAAAACCTTTTCTCACCCATGCACTTCACCACTTTAATGCCCAACACTTAAAGTTTTACTTTTGTTTTGACATGTAAAGGATTTAATTTATATCAAGCTATGAAAATCCCTTCACCTGTGTGTTACACCTTTATTTGTCTCCCACAATGAAAATAATCTCCTTAAATAATAATACTGAACATTTACCATGGCCCCACTATTACTTTAATCCATCATCACGTATCGCTGAAACAAAGAACAAAAAGAGACAACCAACAACGATACGTGAGATTGGCATGAAGCATCGCTCCATTGCCATTTCAAAGAGAAAAGGTAAGAATCAAAAAATGATATGCAAAGAGGAAGATGTGATATCACGTATTGTTGATATGTGGAGGAGAATAGCTCTTAAAATCATGATGGGTGAAGATTTCCCTAGCTCTTCATTTTGCTGCTCGATGGGAGACCTAGTAGTAGGATGTCATCTTGGAGACCTTACAAGAGATACTTTTGGTGAACTTGCAATAGATTTTGTATTTGGTGTTCTTGTTAGAGTTTGTTGTGGTGTGAGATAGGGAGTAAAAGATTTTTTTTTTTCACCATGCCTAGAACCATCATACTCTGCATGATGCTCCTCTTTTGGAATTGAACTACTTGTTTCCATTGTTTCACTTCCTAGCATACCATTAATAGCTCTAACAAATGAACTGAAAGATTATTTTTTTGGTCGTGTAGCTATGGTGCTTTTTGTTGTCTCTGAATGAGGTGCTTCATCCTCCTCCTGAAGTGATTGCATAAGCGCTCTCTTGAATGCTTTTAACTTTGTCACATCTCGATTAAGCTTTTTGACTGTGAACACCAATGTATTCTTCTCTTTTGCAAGTTTTCTCTATTGATCGATGGATTGGGACAAGCGGTCATTGGATTCCTAAAGGGCATAATCAAGCTGATGAATCTTACCCTTGAGGTCTTGAATGATGTGGTCCTTCTCAAAGAGTTTAAGCTTAAGTCTTCTATTCTTAGCCTCCTTCTTGGACACCCTGAAAGAAATGGAAATAGAGATGATCTTCCTGGCCAAATCCTATTGGTTATATGGATATATCGGCAAAATCGTGAGAATCTCATCCAGTAGCTCAAAACCCTAACCATTGTCCATGATGGTTGAACTTGAACCCCCTTTGTTTGCCAGAATTCTTATTTTCTCTCACTCAGCTATGCTTTTGGGTGTCATACGAATAGTGAATTGGGCTTAGCAGAATGCACAAATTTCTAGCACTCCAGCTGAACATCTAGAGGGTTTCATTGGTGGCAAAATTATTGTGACACAGTCAATGGTTGGCTGAATACATAGAGTGCATCAATTAACTCAAATGTTGCTTGGCGAAATCTCAACGGTAGTACATTTTCGCATTTGAAGTGTTGACGTTGAAAACCTCTGCATTGCAATCATTGTTAACTCCACCCTTTTGAAACTTACAACTCATTTTGATTGTCCATCACCACAAAACATTACCCCTTTATGATATGGTTGCTTTATATATTGTTAAGGACATTGTATTCATCTCTTTTTTGTGTTTGCATCTTCCTTTGATGCCAAAATCATGTTGTTGTCCTCAACTCATGAATGAATAAGACATACCTTATGTTCACTTTTTACTGAATTCTCAACACTTTTCTAGCCATATAAGCAATATCCTTTCATATTCCATGATCACTGTCATCATTAGCAGATCCAACCTTGTATTTGTTGCATACTAGTTGTAGACACTAAAAAATTTCCTAATCAATGTCATACACTCAAAACAGATTTATTAACATCATTTCCTTTGAAATCCATCCTCTTTTCGCTTAATTGATTCAATTGACCTAGCTAATTAATTGATTATGTCATTTTCATCTATTAATCTAATTTATAAAATTGGGTTAATTCACCCTCTTTCATGCTAACATTTCATCTAATTAAATTAAATAAATCAATATATTTGATTTAATTCCCTAAGTCTTCTAATTTAATTAAATAACCCTAAGTTATTTAATTAAATGTCATCTCACCCTCTTCTCGTTCATTAAATCATTTAATTTAATGGAAATCATTTAATTCCTCCAAATCCCCTAATTGCATAAATTAAATCTTGTTTAATTAGCAATCAAACTAACTTTACTCTAATCAAGGGGAATATTCCCATTTATCCCTTTTTTTGCACAATTAAAACTTTGTTTTAATTTGCAAAAAGTGTCTTTTTCCTCACCCATAGGAATATTCCAAGAGAATATTCTTATTTGAAAAAGGGATATTACTTGGCTTCAAACATAAGTTACCTTGTAACTTGAGTTACAAGTTATGTTTTAACCTTTTGAACAAGTTACCTTTGACCTATTTGTGTAGGTCAAAAGTGTGTTTGTTTGAGGCAAATGTAAACCCTTGATCATTTTGGATCTTTCATTCTCATCCATTGATGAGAATCCTTGATCCATGCCTCCTCTTCCTTTCATCCTCAACCGTTGATTAAGATTTTTGATCTCAACCCTTCATCTTTCATTTGCTCTCCTATAAATAGATCACTATTTGGAGAAAAATGAATCCATCTTTCAATTGCAAACTTATAATGTTGAATTCACTCACATCCATCCTCTCAATTTGCACACATTTAGCTTAATTTTAGTTTATTTTAATAAATTAGAGCATCCATAAATGGATTCCATGCATTCATCTTAGTTTGTAAATAAATTAGGGTTTCATCTTTTAGCACCATTTTAGCTTAAATTAGCTTAGATTACCTTTGCATTAGTGTAGCAATTGCATAATTAAATCATGTATAGCATAAAATCATGGTAACCTAGCTTGCATCATGTTAATTTTTAGCATAATTTAAGTTTTCACACACCAAATATCATGGTTTCATCGATTATCTTCCATAGAATCGACTGAAACAAGCTTCCTATCACAGGATTGGGAAAGGGTCATCGGTCCACATCAACGCAACACCAATTTCACAACAAGATAAATTTCAGTGGATTAGAGTAGATGTTTTCTTTAAATATTTCATAGATTTAACATGTTAGGGTTTTTAATAAAATGTTTACTTTCGATTCTAATTGATTGATCTTGTTGAGATTCGAGTACATGTGGCTCCATTATGCTTCAATTCTTCATGGATCAAGCATGCTTAGGCCCATACTGGTATCCTCACATTGACATTCTGGCACTAGAAGGAGGGAAAACCATTCATTTAACCATATTTTAGCTCAAAATCCATGTTCATGTTGTTTTGCAGGTTGCAATGACACTCAAAACACAAACAACGATACTATTTCAATAATGTCACCATATAGCGATGCCCAAGCAATTTGATATAGAAAAACATATTTAATTGGCTAATGCCAATTTAAATATAGTGACGTGTATTTAAATTTGAACTATCGTAGAAGAAAAATGGTGATGCTCAAACTCACTAGTCTGACGCTTTTAAATTTCAAACTGTGACACACTTGTATACAACGACGCCCATCAAAACAGTGACACAATCGTGCTCATTGGTCTCTCTATAGAGTGACACTCAAATTCACCAGAGCGATGCCCAAATCGCAAATTGTGACGCCATCATGTGCAGCGATGCTCAACCAAAGTAAGAAACTTCACGTTTGTTTTTTGACATATGACTTAATTTATTTTGATGATTTGATCACTGATCAATGTCTGACTGTGTTTTCATTGTTAGACTAATAGGGTTTTGTAGGTTTAAAGGAATAGAACAAAATTGAAGAACTTCTCTTCTATCTAAACATTCTATAATTTTAACTAGCGTTTAATGCTTTGGGGCAACTGTTAGTGTTTCTTAGATCAGATTAGATAATAAATTACTCACTAGAATTGCAACACATAAGACAATGAACACAACAAGATACCTTGGGAAAACCCTCCTACTTGAGGGAGAAAAACCCAGCAAATGATTCTCTTATATATGATAACACAGTAATAGAAATCTGCTTACAACTCAGGCCCAACAATGGCCAATACTTGATAATATATTCACCCTCCTTCAAGATACAAATAACTGTCTTCTTTCTTGAAATCGAACTGCTGCTCTAAGATGTGAATTCTGCTCTATATGCGAATTTCTGCTCTTCAAAGGTAAGTGCGAACTTGCTTGATAATGATGATTTACAATGCCAAAGTGACCTTGTATATATACATCATTAGGCGCCTCTTGACTTAGGTCAGCCTTTCTTGGAATACATAATAAAAGATAAACAATTAATATGTCTTGAAGTCGACTCAAGGTTGAGACAAGGAAAATGTGAATCATAAAGTCGGCTCTTGCATTTATTGTTGATATAAATTAAATAGCCTAGAGGCTATCCATTTAATTTATTCTTTTTCTTCTTGGGAAGTGCAGATCGAAGCTGTCATAACATCAACACTCCCTCTTAGCTAGGGATGAACTTCCATCTGCATAAGACACATCATATTAGAATGAAAAAAAAATAGAATATCACCTCAATGTGATATTAACCATTATGGCTACTTCCATAGATGGTATAAATAAAATCATCACGGATTCCCTCACGTGATGCTGTCATGGAGTCACACATATGACATCCACCATAGCTTCTCCCATAGGGTGGAAACATGGGCTTTCACCTCAAATCTCTCTCAATAGAGAATTGCATTATCAAGGGCTTACACCTCAACTCTCTCTCAACAGAGAATTGCATTATCAAGGGCTTACACCTCAACTCTCTCTCAACAAAGAATTGCATTATCAAGGGCTTACACCTCAACTCTCTCTCAACAAAGAATTGCATTATCAAGGGCTTACACCTCAACTCTCTCTCAACAGAGAATTGCATTATCAAGGGCTTGCAACTCAACTCTCTCTCAACAGAGAATTGCATTATCAAGGGCTTACACCTCAACTCTCTCTCAACAGAGAATTGCATTATCAAGGGCTTACACCTCAACTCTCTCTCAACAGAGAATTGCATTATCAAGGGCTTGCACCTCAACTCTCTCTCAACAGAGAATTGCATTATCAAGGGCTTGCACCTCAACTCTCTCTCAATAGAGAATTGCATTATCAAGGGATTTCACCTCGAACTTCTCTCAAAGAAGAACTCATTAAACAAAGGAACACTGATACTGAGACTCCCTCTCGATCCTGGCTTCAGAGATTGCAAAGAAGACTTCTGGAGATGTACTCCCTCTAGCCACCAACTCAGTCCCTCTAGTGTTTACTCCCTCTTGATCATTTCTTTGGTTGACATGACTTCTTCACAAGATGCCTCAAGCTTTTCATCACTAAGTAATTTCTTATCATCTTCTTCCCCCTAAACCTATCCAGGAAGCATTTTAGATAGAGATTACTAACAATCCATAATTATCCAAAGAAATATCAAGATTAGAATCGTACAAGTTATATCATGAATGAAATTTTTCCAAAGATCTTATGCTAGTGAACACAACACAATTCAAGAGAATCTACTATCTCTCTTAATTACAAGATCCAAGGAATAAATAAATGATATAACTCAGCAACCAAAGAATACTTATCTTTTTAACTATTCTGATAGGTCCAAATGCTGGACATAGTGTGATATGTTGTACTTGAGCTCAAATCAATCCGTACCCTTCACAGTTTGAACACAATGACGACCTGAAAGGTACATTGACTTCAAGAGATATCTCTAGCCATCAATGTAGTCCAATGATTGCAAGCTATGACTCCAAGCTTGATCATTTCTTCATTCGGTAAGACTTCGAGATTGCTTGATGCTCAGGTTATCTCAATGTTATAGCATGAATTAATAATTACAAAAACAATTCATGAACATTATTCAACCATGCAATACTTATCTCATGGATTTCAAAAATCTCCTGAGTAATAGATAATTAATTCATTAATCATGACATGTCTTTCTTTCAATTTCAAAGAAGAGCTAATCTTAGCAAAACAAAAGACAAATTTCACAAATTGGCATGATCCTACTTACAATGAATAAATCTAAAGAATCTTATTACAGTGATCACTATTTACTAGTCACACATAATCCTAAGTAAATAATGTCAGAATTGCATAACTCAACAAATTGAATTTTACCCTAGAATAGTAAATACAAAAACAAAGAATACTTATCTCTTAAATATTCAGAAGAGTGGACACCGTATGATATGTTGTTCTTGTGCTTAGTACACAACCTTCACAGCTTGAACATAGGCCCATGACTAGAGTAGAAATTCACTAGAATCATTTTGGGGAGAGATCTCAATCACATCCGCAAATGAAGCATGCTGATTAGGCCTGGTAGGACAATCCCTCGCATAGTGACCAAATTTGTCACATTTAAAGCATTGAACACGAGAGAGGTCCCACTTCTTCTTGAATGCAGGGGCACCAACTGACCCATTATCTCGATTCCTTTTAAAGAATCCTTTCTTCCAAAATTTTCCTTTCTTCGATGAATGAGAGGCGAGAACATGAAAATCTTCATTCTTTGAACTTTGACCAATGCCCCTTGCCATTAGTCTCGACTCCTCTTGAATGCAGTCAATCCTCAATCGATCAAACTTGGGAAGTTTAGATCTTGCACTGATTCCTTGAATAAACGACTCCCATGAAAGTGGAAGACCATTGAGAGCAATCATGGTCAAATCCTTGTCATCAACAATATGACCAACGGTAGAGAGTTGATCTCTCAATTCAGAAATCTTCATGAAGTAGGTGATGACAGACTCTTCTTTCACCATCTTAATGTGAAGTAGTTGTTGCTTCAAGGTTAGGGTACGACTGGTGTTGTTGATTTCGTACATCTCTTCCAATGTTTTGAACATCTCCCTTGTAGTATCCAACTTGAAGACAATCGGAACAATATGATCTTTGACGGAATCAACCAACACTTTCTTTGCCCTAGTATCTTTCTTCCTCCACTGCAACTTCTCTTCTTCCTTCTCAGGTTTGAGAACTTTTTTTTTCACAAACTCAGCCAAATCATTCTCTTCTAATGTGAGCATGATCCTGAACCTCCATGATGTGTAGTTTGATAATCCTTCGAGTCTATCCTCGATTTTCAGACCATTCACCATCTTGAATTTGAGAAATAAGAGATAGACTGAAAAGGAATAAAGTGAGTGTTGCACACTAAATCTGATCACGATCTTTTTCACACCCGCTCTGATACCATGTTAGTGTTTCTTAGATCAGATTAGATAATAAATTACTCAATAGAATTGCAATACATAAGACAATGAACACAACAAGATACCCTAGGAAAACCCTCCTACTTAAGGGAGAAAAACCCAGCAAATGATTCTCTTATATATGATAACACAGTAACAGAAATCTGCTTACAACTCAGGCCCAACAATGGCCAATACTTGATAATATATTCGCCCTCCTTCAAGATACAAATAACTGTCTTCTTTCTTGAAATCGGACTGTTGCTCTAAGATGCGAATTCTGCTCTATATGCAAATTTCTGCTCTTCAAAGGTAAGTGCGAACTTGCTTGATAATGATGATTTACAATGCCAAAGTGACCTTGTATATATACATCATTAGGCGCCTCTTGACTTAGGTCGGCCTTTCTTGGAATACATAATAAAAGATAAACAATTAATATATCTTGAAGTCGGCTCAAGGTTGAGACAAGGAAAATGTGAATCATAAAGTCGGCTCTTGCATTTATTGTTGATATAAATTAAATAGCCTAGAGGCTATCCATTTAATTTATTCTTTTTCTTCTTGGGAAGTGTAGACCGAAGCTGTCATAACACCAACAACAACTATAACCCAATTTTATGCTTTTTTACTTTCAGGTTTAGGCAACACACTAATTTTCCTTTGGGTTTAAAATGAACGTTCGAAGTTGGATAAAAATGAACCCTCACATCACATCTTTTAATTAGGCTTAAAATTGAACAAGGCAAACTCATCGTTCAATTGGTGCTTAAAATTAACTCATTATTGCTTTGAAGGATAAAATTAACATCTGTTTGTTTTATTTTGTGGTATTCAACTTTGCTAGTGAATGCGTATGCAATTCTCTCACGCCCTTATGCGATCTTGAGAAACAAAAACATTCTCTATCACATTGCAAAATCACCTCTATCTTTAAATTTGGGTATAAAATTGAACCATGCTAGTGTGAGAAAAGGCATAGCGTGTGTTCTCTCTTTGTGCATGCAAACAAAGATGATCAAACTACGGATGTACTTACTTGCTATTGTTCACCTTTAGAGGGTCTTCCTTGGTGGGAAAAAGTACTCACCCCAAGGGAATGACCCAAGCGGTAACGAGCATAAGCCAGGCTTTTCTGAACCGCTATATAAATTTGTGGTTGCAAGGAAAGTTTGCAGTCAACACAGTGATACATGATAGCTCTCCCCCAGTATCTTTATGATGCATAAAGCCCTTATTCTAAGGGTTGGGAGACCTCTTGAGGGAGTTTATCATTGTTTTCTATGAACTAGATTCCCTTATTATGAACCCTTGTGTAGTAGCCAAAAATACCTTAATATTTGTTGATGTCAGGAGGTCTAAAATCTGAAGTCGTCCCACATATTTGTGATTCTTAGTAGAGATGAAAATTTTGTCATGGGATATTCATGAGAAATTGAAGCTTGGTTGACTCGTAGAATTGAGTGTCGTGGAGGGGAGCCAGTGTGGTCAAGCTTCTAATCATCCACTTCAAATAAGCACAGTTGGAGAAATCGAAGTGGGAACTCAACAAATATAAGCCATTTCTATCCTAGGGTTGTAATGCTTGTGAGTTAGTTTAACACTTTGCTTGATTTCAAAATGATCCAAAAAAAACATTCACCGTCTCCAAAATTTCAAACACTTGGTTTAAATATGGGTGTCCATTGATTTAGCTTTGATATTGTTGCTTGTCCTAACGGTTTCTATCCTTAGCGACTTCTAAATATCTTGACTTAATCATAACCTGTATTTTCCAAAGACAACATACGCAATTATGGCTCTAATCTCATGATATTCACGAAATGGACATTATGGAAGTTATGATGTTTTGGACATAAACATTTAGTTTGGAAACTTAATCAAGAAGAGTGATTGTAAAATCAATTCACTAAAGCAAGATAAACTTGACACAAATTGAACCCCACATGACCATTTGGAGAGCGGATGCTCCCATTTTACAACCCGACCTTTCAAGTGCTATCATTCAACCAAACTTTGAGTACATTGAGGGAGAACAAACATATATTATCAGTAGTTTGAAAACCTTGTCTTTTGAAACTAAAGAAACATCTAACCAGTGGAGAATTGTTGCAACTATCTTGGATAAAGAAGAACGAAGAGCATATATTTTTGCTAGAAGGCCCATATTACCACCTCCCCATGTGGAAATGATTATCTTCTTCTTCTTTAATGATCTCACGCAAGATTAAAATCCCAAAAGAAAAATCTACAGGTCGTCATTCTAAACTCAAACATCTTAAACCAAAAGCTTTCAAGAAACAACTTTTGGCAATTCACAAGAATAGAAGCAAGATAGTGACAAAATTTTATAGACACGCTTCAAGGTATAGTCCAAAATTATATGCTTTCTTTTGGAGTCAAAATCCCGGTCTCTTTCATGATACTGAGCTTCTCTCATACAATCCAGGTCCGTAAAGTGAAAACTACCTTGGTCTTATCAAAACAAAAGCTCACTTTACCAAATGATCTCATGTAAAGTAAATATCCTCAAATGAAAGTCAACTAGTCATCACCATAAACTTAGACATTGCAATGAAAAAGCAATCGACAACCGCATTGAGGCACTCTACGAAAATAAAAATAAATTATTGATAAAATTTTATGAATGCATTGTGAGAAGAAATCCTGACCTATACATGTTCTTTATGAGACAAGACAGTCAACTTTTTGAAGATCAACAAGTTTTCTAAAAAAAAATTAGCGAGTCTTTAGGATTTGATCATTTTAGAGGTATAGCATGTTTCTCACTATTGTGGTCTTGGAGAACATAGGTTCATTCTAAGTCGACATTGGGTAAAACATATCATCCACCCCTTCATCAAAATTTCATCCTTCACCTCATCTATCTTTGCAAAACTTTCAAATATACCATCTTTTGACTTAAAAAATCAAAATCAAACGAACTTGCTACCTTAGCTACTTTGTATGTGAAATGAATCCTTTTCCATGCATTTAGTTGAGATAGTTATCATCCTTGAACTAGTTTATCTTGAAGGTCACGAGTACCCTAAATATTTCCAAGTTCATAAACATCCTTTATCCAACATCAAAACATCAAACTCAAAGTCAAAAGTGTTGTTCTAAAATGATTTCAAAGGTCCTTCTCCATATCACCCATATTTTCATCCCCCATCATCATCATTGCTCCAAAAAGACTTAGAGTGTCCCTCTTGCCTAAATTTGAGTCAACTAGAGAGTTCAAACATTATAAATCTCAACACAAATCTCTAATCAGTGACCCCAAATTTATGGTAAAAACAAGATCACAATACAAGAGAATCATGGAGAAAACCAAAGTCACATTTACCTCAAGTGATCCAAATCCTCAAGAATTTGACCCAAGAAGCCAAGTTATGCCATCACAACAACCATCATCTCCAATAGTACCATATGAGATTGAAGATGCCACGAACAATCCCTTTCAACTCACTAAGGAAGAACTCATGGATCATCAAGCCTTTGAAAACATAGCTCCTATTTCCCCATCATTTATCGCACAAAATTTGGCACAAGGCTTCAACACTCGGCCATTAGGGATAAATCAAGCATCTACTCTTGGTCTTGCAACTATCTGTGCTAATGACTTTGGTCTGACTCTTCCATTTGAAAGCAATACACTTGTGGGTACTCTTCATACCAATCCTCCACTTCCAACAACCACTTGGACACCTACCTTTGGTGCTCCTTCCATCCCCGAAAAGCTAAAACAACTACATAAACCACTTCACCTTCATTACTCCACCACAAACACCACTTATCGGGGACATCCATCTTCATCCACATCCATGAGTACCACAAGTATGCTCACCATCACACAAAGAATTATAGACCAAGTATCTCAAGGTAATACACAAGGACATGTCAATACTATGTCATAGAGTCAACCCTCAATGAAAATAAGGACATATATACCCAATCCTTCCATGGGTTCATCCATACCATCATCATCACATGGCATATCCTATTCATCTACCATTGATCTAAATCAAACCAACACCTTGGGTATGAACCCTATCAATCAAGGAAGTTTTTTGGTCACATCCCAAGCACAAGAAAATCCCTCAAACCTTGGTCAAGGGAATCCTTTCAATCAATGGACTCAAGGTCCTAGTATTTCAACACCCTTGCAAAATATAATGACAACATCCATGGTCCCCTTCACCATGCAAAATCAAATGGGATCTCAAACTTACATTCCTCCATCCCAATCCACCATTCTTCAAGGAATGTTGAACCAAGGAAAATCTCAATCTCTCATCACCAACTCACAGCCCATCCAAAACGTCAACACCCACAATTCATCATAGATGTCCCAACAACCCACTAGGCCTCTATTGCAAAATAATGTTGCAACCTTATAGAAAGCACAACAAGCTTATCAAGCAACCTTAGCTGCTCAACAACAACAACAAGCAACCTTAGCCACACAACAACATCATCATCATCATCATCATCAACAACAAGCAACCTTAGTCACACAAAAATAACAACAACATCAACAACCTTATTAACACAACAACAATAGTCCCAATAGTAAGCCATTGTGGAACATCAACAACAACAGGCCCAACAACAAGCCATCATGACACAACAATAACAGCAACAACAACAGTCCCAAAAAAAATCCATCATGACACATCAACAAAGTAGGCCCAACAACAAGCCATCACGGTACAACAACAACATCAGGCCCAACAACAAGCCATCATGGCATAGCATCAACAACAAGCCCTTGTGGTGCAACAACAACAATAAGCCTTACTAGCTCAATAGTATGCCCAATATCAGCAATAATAGCAACAATAAAGTTCATGTTGATTATTCAAGATACTAAGGGGGGTGAATCAGTATCTTCTAGAATCAATTAAACAAACACCTTTAATTACTTTACTGCACAAAACAGATAAGAGCAAGAGAAAAACATGAAATTCCACAACATAAGAACACCAGATTTTTTACGTGGAAAACCCAATGAGGGAAAAACTATGATGCGGATTAGCTCACAATATATAGTTATATCAATACCGATTACAAAAGGAGGCTCACTACCAAAGGGATCACTACCCGGATACAAAATCTCATTGCTTACAAGGACTTACTGTCCAGAAAAGGAGGCTCACTACCTACAAAAATTATAGAAACAAAAATGGCTAACCACTAGAATTGAACTGATGAAGTTGCACCACAAGTGCAGATTCAGTTTTGTTGATGCTTAAATTATTCGTTCACATGACATCAGACTAATCTTTGCTCTTCAATTCACACACTTCACTTATCAACACATACATTCTTGTACTCTCACTACTACTTGTCTTGCATACATTTCATCTTCAAATCATCTTGCATATATACCTGATATATCCGCACGCATCAATTAGGTCGGCTTCCAAAATTAATTCAACCGTGTCATGCAATGTTATGTTGGTTGGGACCAAAGCTAGGTCACACATATAACACAATACAATTAACTGATTAATATTAGGTTGACCATGATTAACCTATTAACGAAATACAATCATAAAAGCTGATGCCAACGCATCATCCAATCATATGAATATTCGGGAATACATGTATACCCGCTTCCAATGATCATAAGCCTTTTCCAAAAACCTTAAACTATAATGATTACCAGAGAAAATATGTAGACCAAAACACCGGATCAAATACTGAATGAGATAAGCTTAATCTGCACACCAGTTCAAGGTACCAGACCATCATGGTGACATACAAACATAGTGACGTCAATGAAAAATTAAGACTAATCTTCTCCATACTTCCAACAATCTCCCCCTTTTGCATTGATGGTAACATGTGCAAAAACACAATTCAAAAATTCTCCTTCAATTTCTCATTCCCTACCTCTCCCCCAAAATTCCATATCTCTCCCCCTTTGACATCAATGGCAAAGGGTACCAAAAATAATGTAAACATGATGACATTCAAAATTTCAAAAAGGTTCCAATTCATCCAAAAATTCCCAAAGTCTTCTAGTCATCAAAAACTCAAAAATTCAAAGCTTTTATTTAATCTTTCAAAAGATTCCTTCAAATAAGAATAACACTTTTCACCTGAAATACCTTCTTGTACCTTTCTTTGATAACAAGATATAATTTCTTCCATTCAAGTACTGCAAAATCCATTCTTGTGCATATGCTTTCCAATACGACCAACAATGTGAAGGAGGACGAGCAATCAACATATGAGCATTGTATTTCACAATCTTCTGCATAAGAGAGTATTCTAGAAAGATGGTCTAACCGGACCTCAACAATTTCCTTAAGAAGCCAAAAGGTTTTCACTACATCATCTCTTTGTCTCTGTACAATGATAAACTCAACTTGTAATTCACCAACTCTTAGTCTTTGCTATCCCTCTTTCTCTTCAAAAATATCTTTCCATATTGTTTACCTCATATTCAATTGCTTCAATTCTGCTTCTGAAATTATCAATTGCAGCAAGCCACTAGAGATAGTACTTGTAAATATCCGACATTTCTTTTATGCTCTTCTTCATCTCCATGATAAGTTTAGATAAATTTTTCTTGTCTCTAGAACATCTCTTTTCAACTAAAGCTTCCAATTTGTGTCCTTTTGGACCTTCAAGCAACATTCTTTCTTCAACTACTTCAACTAAATTTTGTGAAAAGGAATAAAAAACAATTGAAATATCAATACCTTTGCGAAGTAGATACTCAACTAGAACATCATCAATTTTGAGTTTGTCAATAGGAGAGGCTGAACTCCACAACTTACCAATTTTCTTCATTTTCCCTTTAACTAACATATTTTGGATGTCATCTAGATCAAAAGATTCAGACCCAGGAAGAGATTCTTCTCCTTCTTCCTTTTCTTTTGGAATAATAATGATGCTTTCAGTGATAGCTTTTCTTTTCTTTGATTCCAGAGGGGAATCACTAGTGACAACTTCCAATTCTTCTGTTCTGGAGGAAGAACCTTCCTCAAATCGACTAGACATAACTTCATCAGAGCTTATTTATTTTTGCAAAGATAATTTTTTTTTTTTTACATGCACTTACTTTATCTTCCAGGACTTCCAAGTATCTGTATATTTGTCTTGCCACGAGAATCCCAGATTCCCACTTAACGTCTTTCTTTCCTTGTAATGAGTTCAAAAAATAGAGTACCAGACATGTAAGCAAGGACCCAAAATGGAAAGGGTGTCCTTCTACCACTGACATTCATATGTTTTCGATAAGACTTTCAAGAATTAATCCACATAGATCAAATTGCTTGTTCTCTTTTACAATTTTATGTGCCAAAAACACAACAATGGTTGAAGTAGAGCCATCTCGATTTATGAAATATATTTGATAAGAAATATCATACACAACATACCTAACAAAGGAATCAACAATAGTATCAATCAACAGTGCTCAAGGATCCTTTTCCACTCCTGTTAGCTCCTCTACTTCCTTGTATTTTATGGTCTTCTTTATGAGAAGGTCTCCAACACTACGTAACCCGATAACAACTTCGATTGCTTCCTTCGTATAGGGATAAGATTTATCCAATACAATGCTTCCATCCTTGAATTTTCTCAAAAGGAACAAGCTAAATTCTCTGTTAGCAATCAAGGGGAATTATCCCCATAAATCCAAACCTAGGGTTTGTAAGTTCTGTAGGTTGCTCGATTCTAACCCCAATTCCATCTTCTTTATTTTGTGATGATCAAATTCATCCAACTCAACTCCCTTTAACTTCAAAGGGGTATTTCCACTCGATCTTCTATTAGAAGGTTCCACTATAGCTCTTAAATTCTTAGAATTCAACAAAGATTTATTTCTCTTAGCTTCCTCTACAATTGCGAGAGGGAAAAATTCACTGCTTGCTTTCGAATATCTACAAAGATTTCTCCATAATGCTTCAGAATTTTTCCAAGATAGTTCTGAGTCGCTCCACAAGACCTGCAAATGATTTGTAAAATTTCCTTTATACACCATCATTTTTCCCTAAATCACCTTAATTACAAAAAGCTGACAAAACTTTCCTTCCACTCTACTAAGAAACCCTAATTCACTCCACAAAAGAACATGCTCACTCTTTTTCTTCTGGTTTCTTTTGCATTAGCTTTGTCTAGACATTCCTTACAATATATCCACATGCCAGCATCTGACGCATTGTATTTCTAGGGGTTTACTTGATTTTCTGGTAAATCTCCCCCTAAGACCATGCTAGGTCTAGCTCCCAGAGGATTTATCTGCACCAAATGAGGGTACAGATGCATCCGGTCTCTGATTCTTCCTTTTTCTTCCATATCTTACTCATTTCCTACTTAACCTCTTGCTTGTCAATCTTTTTCACCGGTTCATCATCTTTCACCGAAGTAGTCTGCTTTCCATTTTTACTTCTACACACTTTTGAAATATGTCCCAATTTTTTTATAGAAAACAACATTTCTCTGTCTTGTTTGGTTTCCATTAATCTCTATTATGCATTAATTCGCTTTATGTCCAAACATGTTACAAGTGTAACAATAGCCATTAAAAGACCGATTTATCCTTTCCCTATTGAATCTGTTCATCATCACTCTACTAACCATCCTTACTTTTGATTTGCATTTAGTAGCTTTATGTCCTATCTTCTTGCATGTATAACATTGTTCAAAGAAGGAACTAGAAAACTGATTCATCCTAATCCTACACTCAGTTGCCTTATGACCAAATTTATTACATGAAAAAAAAACACCATTGAATGATGAGTACCTTTGTGCATTCAGTTATCTGATAGGTGATCTCCTTCTAGAGTTTCTTTTCTACTTTCCTTTCTCCTTAGTCTTCTGATTATTTACTAGATCTGAGTTCTACATCTTTTCATTGACTTCATTCCCTAATCCACCTTTGCCTTTAGAATGTTTTTGTCCTAGTATCAATTCATTGAGCTTGGTGGAGCTTGTCTTGAATTCATCTTCACAAAGTTTTTCTTTCTCTAGTTTTTCTTTCAGGTTCATTACTTCCTGTTCAAGTCTAGAGAAAACATCAACCTTGCTTTGTATTACTATTTTTAGACATTCCTCAACTCTCTTCTTTTCATCTACTTTCAACTTCAGTTCGTTATTTTCTTCATTTGCTTGTTTCAATTGCTCACTCACTTCTTTGTATCTTTCCTTGAATTTCTTTAACTTCTCTTTCAGTTTCTGGATGCATTCATTTGCTTCATCAATATTTTATTTTAGATCTTTGTTTTCAATTTCAGCCTTGTCAAGATCTTCAAGGGTAGTCCTGAGCTCTTCTTTATCCATTTGTTCAATCTGCAGGATCTCACTCAAGCTATTAGACTTCTCCAAAGGAACCAAATCTTTGATGCCAATTGTTGATTATTCAAGATACTAAGAGGGGGGGGGGGTGTGAATCAATATCTTTTAGAATCAATCAAACAAACACCTTTAATTGCTTTATTACATAGAACAAATAAGAGTAAGAGCAAAACATGAAATTCCACAACACAAGAACACCTGATTTTTTACGTGGAAAACCCAATGAGGGAAAAACCACGGTGAGGATTAGCTCACAATATATAGTTATATCAATACAGGTTACAAAAGGAGGTTCACTTCCAATGGGCTCATTGCCCAAATACAAAAGCTCACTACCTACAAGGACTTACTGTCTAAAGGAGGCTCACTGCCTACATAGATTATAGAAACAAAAATGGCTAACTAACAGAATTGAACTGATGAATACACCACAAGTTCATATTTAGTTTTGTTGATGCTCATAGTTCATTCACATGACAACAGACTAATATTCGCTCTTCAATTCCCACACTTCGCTTATCAACATATACATGCTTGTACTCACTCACACCACTACTTCTCTTGCATACATTCCATCTTTAAATCATCTTACATATATACATGATATATCCACATGCATCAATTAGGTTGGCTTCCAAAAGTAATTCAACCATGTCATGCAATGTTATGTCGGATGGGACCAAAGCTAGGTCGCACATATAACACAATACAATTAACTAATTATTAGGTCGGCCATGATTAACCTATTAACAAAATGCAATCATAAAAGTTGATGCCAACACATCATCCAATCATATGAATATTTGGGAATACATGTATACCCACTTCCAATGATCATGAGCCTTTTCCCAAAACCTTAAACCACAATGATTACTGGAGAGAATATGCAGATCAAAACACCAGATTAAATATTGGATGAGATAAGATAAATCTGCACATTGGTTCAAGGTATCGAACCATCATGGTGACATCAATGACAACTTAAGACTAATATTCTCCATACTTCCAATAGTTCCTACTATAATCCTCAATAGAACAACTTCAATCCAAACACTCTAGGAACATATAAATCAACACCGCAATCACCTTCACATAATCTCACTCCACCATGCATCCCATACAACACACCATCATATCAAAATCCCATATACAACTCATCTCTTATCCCATCATATGTTCCTCCACCAAATCCACAAGATGATCTAGCTTCACAACTTAAGGCCATATCCCAAGAAGTGCAGGACCTTTGAATGGGCAAGACAAAGAAGCCCCATACATAGAACTTATGTCCTTACCCCTTTGATCTCAACATTGCAATGGTACTATTCCCTCCCAGATTTGAGATCCCCAAATTTAATAAATATAAAGGGAGGAGAAGTCTCATGGACCATGTCAAATAATTCAATGTCATGTGTATGGAGGTGGAATATAATGATTCATATCTAATGCACCTCTTCCCTCGAAGCTTAACATGTCCTGCAATGGATTGGTTTTCTAATCTATCTCCTGGCATCAATTTTTTTCAAGAAATCACTAATAAATTCATCGACCACTTCTCCTTTAACCTCGACATGGACGTAAGCCTAGAAGAGTTGTACACTCTCAAACAAACCAAAGGAGAAACTTTTTCCAATTTCTTACAACGATGGAGACAAAAAGATAGCAAGAGCAAGTGGACTCTCCCTAATGAACAACAAATGGGAATCATCATAGCTAATCTGGATCTCGATCTCTCATTCCACTTGAAAATGTAGTGCATCACATCTTATGACAAGCTTGTCCCTCGAACCCTTAACATTGAATGAGCTCTAATATCATAAGGAAATAATCAAGCTTATAACCGCCCATTGACAAGTTCAAATGACAAACCTCGTGTCTGGGCTAAAAACAAAAATGTGACAAATGATGGTGTGGTAGATGCTAAAGTGGTCTTAAGTGCTCCTAGACCTAACAATAATCAAGTTGCAAACATTCAACCAACTGTGCAACAAACAACACCCCCCTCAGAACAATCAAATCAACAACACTAAAATGCAACAAAGGTGAACTACCAACATGAACAACTATCCCAAGCGCAAGTACATATTTATTTGATCCTATCAAAACCATCTTGAAAAAGTTGGTAGAGTCAAATCTGATAACATTGCCTAATTTTGAAAACTACCAAGAACCGTTAGAGAAGCCATCCTAATACAATGAGAATCATCTCTATGACTTCCATAAAATCAAAGGACATAAAACCACAAATTGCATGAAACTTAAGAACATCATCCAAGATCTCATAGAGAACGACACCATCGTTGTTGAAGTACATGTTGGGAATCCGAATCTCAAGATATATAAGAACCCTATGCTAGATCATAACAAAGGGAACAACAACGAAAAAGTTAAGGATTACAAAAATGTGTAACATAGTTATTCAAACGTAGTCACATCTTGTGATAGCACCATTACAGTCGTCACCATCAAAGGACCTAGTGTCGAGTGTGGAGTTACCACACGATGTGGAAGGGTCACTATCCAGGGAGTCCCATCTCAGTTTAGGGAACAACCTACTTTTCCAACATCAAATCCTAGTAAATCTAATCTCCTAGACCAGCTTAAGAAGACCCCCGCATAGATTTCAATTTTGGAACTATTAAGGCTATCCCCCACACATAGATAAATCTTAGAGAAAGCCTTGTCGGAGTCATCTATCCCTGAGGATATTAATACAAATCAATTTCAAGCTATGGTAGATAACATTACCAATCATATTCTTACCTTTTCCGAGCAAGACCTACCATCACAACCATCTCATATAATTGTGCTTTACACCTTGAGGTCTACATTCATAAGAACAAGATCAAAAGAGTCTTAGTAGATGGAGGTGTTGGTCTGAACATTTGTACCCTTAAGCTGATCAAAGACTTGGGCTACTCAGAAGATACCATTGAGAAAATGAAGAGTACAACCATCAGGGCCTATGATGACCAAGAGTGAGTATCACAAGGCATCATTGCATTACCCATTCAAGTGGGACCTATCATTGCGGAAACTACTTGCCAAGTTTTAGATCTTGAGCTTCCATACAAAATCCTTCTTGGTCGACCCTAGATCCATGCCTTAAATTTTTTTGCATTAACCTACCATCAATGCATTAAGTTTATTTTCAAGGGCAAAGAAGTTACCATCTATGGAGATCCTGAGCCTTTCTGCTATTACAAAAATCTTGAGGCTAAGTTCTATAAGATCCCCCAAGTACCTAAAAATGATGAAGGGCTTACATCCACACCCGCCTCATTTGTTGATCCATAATCCCTTGCATCTACCTTAGCAACGACTACGCCCATTGTGCAAAACATTCCTGACATCAAAGCAGTGATCCAAGATAATGGCTGTGGAAAATATAAGCTCCCAAAAGATACCTTTGTCTTAGGAAAATTACCTCTTTCTCCTCAATCACATGGGAAGTCCACATCTGACATGTGACACCCCCAAATTCTAAATTCTAACACCTAATAAATGCATCAGAATTTCAAATTTCAAATTTCAAATCAAATTTTGAATCACATACCACTGGTCTTGCGCCTGGAAACCGCTAGAACTCACAAACTCGACCAGAGATGTGTCAAGGAAGTGCACGATGCACCATTTCATCGAAGTTTTAGAGCTCAAATCACAAGAAATCTTTAAAGTGTGAATGCATAAATGAATAGAAAATGACCCCTCTTGGCCTATTTAAGCTAGAAAATTAGGGTTTTTTGCCCTAATTTAACTTTATTAATGGGGTTTATTATCATTCTCACTAACTTTGCCAATTTGAGACTAATTTTGCATCATTTTTTGTGTTTTGGCATTATTCTTGCATCCTGGAACCATTCTGGACCCTTGGGACAACTTTTGAACCTTTATCGAGAAATCAACCCAAAATTCAAAATTTCCACCCAATTTCTCATGGGGGAAGGGAGTCAACTTTATCCTTCCATTGGGGCATCTAAAAAATCAGATTTTTTTTTAAATTTTTTGATCTGGACAATAGTTTTCATCCGAGGAGCGTTATTCTTTAAACCAAAGCAGTAGGTACCTCGCTTCAAAGAGGGGCAAAATGTAGACACTGAAAAAAATGTCCTAATAAATTTCATGCACTCGAAACAGATTTATTAACATCATTTCCTATGAAATCCATCCTCTTTTCGCTTAATTAATTCAATTGGCCTAGCTAAATAATTGATTATGTCATTTTCATCTATTAATCTAATTTATAAAATTAGGTTAATTCACCCCCTTTCATGCTAACATTTCAGCTAATTGAATTAAATAAATCAATATATTTGATTTAATTCCCTAAGTCTTCTAATTTAATTAGATAACCTTAAGTTATTTAATTAAATGTCATCTCACCCTCTTCCCATTCATTAAATCATTTAATTTAATGAAAATCATTTAATTCCTCCAAACCCCCTAATTGCATAAATTAAATCTTGTTTAATTAGCAATCAAACTAATTTTCCTCTAATCAAGGGGAATATTCACATGGAATATTCTTTATCCCTTTTTTGCACAATTAAAACTTTGTTTTAATTTGCAAAAACTGTCTTTTTCCTCACCCAAAGGAATATTCCAAGAGAATATTCTTATTTGAAAAAGGGATATTTATTTGGATTCAATCACAAGTTACCTTGTAACTTGAGTTACAAGTTATCTTTTAACCTTTTGAACAAGTTACCTTTGACATGTGTGTGCAGGTCAAAAGTATGTTTGTTTGAGGCAAATGTAAACCCTTGATCATTTTGGATCTTGCATTCTCATCCATTGATGATAATCCCTGATCCATGCCTCCTCTTCCTTTCATCCTCAATCGTTGATTAATTTTTTCGATCTCAACCCTTCATCTTTCATTTGCTCTCCTATAAATAGGTCACTATTAGGAGACAAATGAATCCATCTTTCAATTGCAAATTTATGCTATTGAATTCACTCACATCCATACTCTCAATTTGCATAAATTTAGCTTAATTTTAGTTTATTTTAATAGCTTAGAGTATCCATTAATGGCTTCCATGGATTCATCTTAGTTTGTAAATAAATTAGGGTTTCATCTTTTAGCATCATTTTAGCTTAAATTAGCTTAGACTAGCTTTACATTAGCATAGAAATTGCATAATTAGATCATGTATAGCATAAAATCATGGTAACCTAGCTTGCATCATGCTCATTTTTAGAATAATTTAGGTTTTCAACACCAAACATCATGATTTCATCAATTATCTTCCATAGAATCGACTGAAACAAGCTCACTATCACGAGATTGGGAAAGGGTCGTTGGTTCACATCAACGCGACACCAATTCCACAATAGGATAAATTTCAATGGATTAGAGTAGATGTTTTCTTTAAAGATTTCACAGATTTATAATGTTAGGTTTTTTGATAAAATGTTTATTTTCAATTTTGATTGATTGATCTTGTTGAGATTCGAGTACCTGTGGCTCCATTATGCTTCGATTCTTCATGGATCAAGTGTGATTAGGCCCATATTGGTATCCTTGTATCGACACTAGTACCTTCTTTCATTTCAAATGGTTTGTTCTTCATTAATATGAACTATCATATTTTGAAACTGTTGTTCATCTTTTTTGACCTCCATATATTCCTATCTATTAAACCCTCATACTTTTTCATAGATTCTTTGATGTTTGAGGAATGTCATATGGAGATACTCCCATCAATATTGATTTATAGTCATTTGATCTCTTTATACTTGGAATTATATCATCAAATTCTACCCTTATATTATTATAGTGTAAGTAATGTCCTTTTCACTTTCATAGAGCTCTTGCTCCTGGTCATGTTTTGATGATATGTCATTTTGCACACATGTCTGCCAAGGCATTGACAACAAAAATATTTTCTAACTGACACCTTGAATTTTCTTGCTTAGATCTATTTTGTGGGTGATTTCCCATGTACCTCTTTTGTATCAGAAGACTAGAACCAAGCATAGTATGATCCCTATTTTATTTGAACTTGTCCTAAAGCATAATTTCCATTAAAATTCTTCACAATTTTTTGAGAACTCCATCAGTGGCTCTTTTTGGGGGCGTCTATTCCTCGGTGAATAGAGTGAGATTTTATAATCTTTTGGAAGAGCAGATCGAGTGCTAAAATCATTGGGCAATAAAGTGCCTTCAATTTCAATTTTTTAACTTCACTTCGTGGCCCCAAGCCACCAAATGAAAAAGGGAAGTCAATTCTTATCCCTATCAAACACAAATTTGTTAAAAGAGTTGATCTCCTTCAATCCATACTTTCCTCTGTCACACCACAACAACATGAGTAACTTCATTTTTGCAAAAAAAAGTATCAGGCTATCTTTGAACAAGTGAGAACTTGCTCCATGTTTAGTTTTACTATCACATAATGACCAAATCACATAGGCCACATCACTGCCACTCATTTTATTTTCTAATTTTGTGGCAAGTGAAAAAATATAAGGATAATGATCAAGACTATATGAAGACATAGTCTTATCACATTTACTAACCCCCTCATAATGATTAAGGTCAAAAAATATATCATGCCTCAGAAACAATGTGCAATCCTCTTATGTATCAAGTGAAGAATGTTCACACATTTGTAACTCCTTCAACTGAATTGCATCACAGGAAAGTTTATCAACATCCCAAAAACACAACCCAATCAAATTATCATATGTCTCAAGGTTTTGAAAACAAGACTCATCAACATCCACAAGTCCATTGTCCACATTCAAATCATAACATTCAGAAAAGGCATTAGCATCCCAAGAAATGTTTTCCACTTCAGGTTCATAAACAATATTATCAACGATCGTCATGTTATTACACAAAAATGCTTCAAGTGCAGGTTCATATGACTCTGAATTTTTGTTTGCAATAAATCCTTCAGAGTGAGTGTTCAAAAAAAAATCACTATTGTAAAAAGCATCATACTCAACATCTCCTTCTATTGCATTAACATGACAATCTGAAGCATACTACTCATGAGGAAGACTACGAGTTGCATATTTGGAAAAAGGTCCTCATATGCATCCATGTGATTAACACAATCACATTCTTCAAGTGCAAACTCATCACAAAAACTGTCATTAGCTATATTATTGTTTGTCTTTCCATTTTCAATTTCATATATAGTTGTACTTATGCTATCCCCATCCAAACATTTAGTAATAACTTCAAAATTAGAAAAAGGAATAGAAGAAGGTGAAGAATCAAATGGGAAAAGAGTTCACTGTTCACCATTTACATCACCAGCACACATATGCTTTGCACAATCAGCTACCCAAACTGATTTATTCAATAAATCTCTTGCATGCATACCCTTTTCTTTGTCCATATCATTGCAATAATTAGTAGGGTCACATTCCTCACTGTCAAGTTGAAAATCATCATTTGTTTCTTCATCACAGCTACTCATGAATGGTTGCTCTAGCTGAAATTTATTGCACACCTTGTCATTTGCATTTGATATACCAACACTCTCAAGAGTGTTCCCTAGATCAACAAACTCCTTTATCTCATCATGATCACTTGCATCAATTCCACACTCGACACTTGTAGAAGAGGTAGGACCAAGTGTACCATAACATTGTTGATCACACATCTCCTCTTCAAAATTTTTGTTCAATTCATATCCCTCATCATGCTCTTGTCTAAGAAAGCTTGGAATCCTATTGTCTCTCACAACATCACATTCATTCAAGAAATTATCAGAACTATCATAGAGTTTCATAATGTTATCATGCAATTGTGAGTGTTGAAATTTTTTGTCATCATCTTTATTGAGACACTTTTCACTTAGGGAGATCAATTCTACCTCCTCTTCTTGAAAGGAATCATAGTTACTAGGGCTGCAAATAGAATTGTAATGCCTTTGATCACCTGGAAAATAATTATTTTCAGCTAGTTGCAAACTTCCATCTACAATACTAATGTTTTCATCATGAAGACATGAAACTTAGAATCAACACAAACTTCTTCTGCACTTTCATAGTCCATAGATGAGAAAATAATCTCAGTATCATCTGCATCATTGTAGCCTTCTTTTGATATAGAGAATTTACTCCCCACTTCCATATTTATCTCATTGTGTCTTACATCTTCATTATTATGGCTGCAATCTTCTTCTGCGTACATTTCCTTCTTAACACATCTCTACTCAATCACAAGGCCACGTTCTCTCATATCTAATGTGTCTAAAATCTTGAACCACATGCCCTTGATAACATTAGTTGGATCAACTGGTGGAATGATGTCATAAACTATACAACCTAATTTATTTACATCTATGGGGAACCAACTAGCCTAATTTTGTCACCTTTATGAGAACACTACTTGGGAGCTCCATCTGGCCACCTCCACTCTAGAAGCTCAACCGTTTGATTCCACTACCCAATTTTGGCTTGCTCAGTTGTGACAAAAAAATAAAATTATGGATGTCTATGTTGTATGTGGTGCTCATATCAATTCCATATTGCATTGGCTTAAAATTGGTTCAATAAAGTCTCAAAGAAAAAAATTCAAGTGTTGTATGCCCACCACACTTTCCATACCATCAAGACAATCCATGAAGGCCATCAACTATTCCAAGAGTTTCCTGATGTTCTCCAAGCCTTTGTATGACACTATGAGAAATTTTTTGTTGCCTAAGAATACACACCTCCAAGATGTCTCACCTTACAACAATTTCTTGAGGCTATGCCTTGCAAGGTGTCGAATACTCAACACATTATTTGTGACCAATTCTCTAGTCAATAGTCTCCCTCTTTGGGGATTTTTTGGTCTATTAGAAAAGGGTGCCCTCTTGCCCCAAATCTCCATGTTTTGGTTGTATAAGGTTGCAATTACCTCCTAGCTCAATTTGTTTCCCATTCCCATGTTAAGGGGATTTTTCTTCCCAATTTTGAGAAATAATCAATTAATGATCATTTTGTCAATGATTAATTCCTCACTCTTCCCAAGGAAGAAGAGAATATCACTTATACCCTCAAATGCCTTGAATTTTTTTGCCAAGCCTTTGGTTACAACATTTAAAGGCACAAGACTTTGTGTTACAGATAATCCTTTTTTCCCAAGCCTATATGGTTGAGCTCTTTTGATTGGAAGTGGATTGATCATAGGGAAATAATTTGATTCTGAGGCATACCTTTTTCCTTACATAATAGCCCTTCCAAGAATCTTAAAGAAGCTTCAAAATTGAATCACCAAGCCTCTTTCATTGGCTGGTGAGTTTCAAATTTGTTTCAATATATTAGTAGCCACACATGTTTATAATTCCTCTTGCTGGATTCCCTCCAAGGATTCATACCTGAAGGTTGAAAAGCTCCTCAAATATTTTCTCAAGGCTTCCAACAATGGACATCAAGGCTTTCACTAGGTGACGTGGGATTTTTTTTATTTTTATGGGAGGTTGGAGGTTTTGGTCTAATCTATATTGACCAACAAGGCATTAATTTATGTTCCAAGTGGATAATTAGGGCACTCACTAGGAATGAGGCCTAAAAAATTCGTGTTCACCATTGATTTGGCTTTGGCATTCCTCATGCTTGATTAGCCTAGAAGGGCCTAGATTTTGGCACTCATATAGCCATGAAGGATATGGTTCACATCCAAGGAACTTTTGTTATCAAAAGAATATAAAAATATTGGGAACCCCTCAAACCTTGGCTTCATTGGGTTGGAGATGATTTTTGCAATGGATTATCTATTAATGAATACTCCATTCATCTTTTGTTCACAAGTGAGGCATTTGGCTCTCTTACCTCGGGTCTAAGCTTTACATTTTTTAAAGAGGAGCTAGAAAATTGCCATATTTTATTCATCTAGCCACTAAGAACTTTCTTCCTTGATCAAATTTCAAACAAAAGTATAAAATATCAAATCATAATCAAGAGACTTAAGAAATGATGCTTCATTCCATTCCCTCATAGTTGCTTCATAAGTTAGGTGTACAATACTTCAAGCCTTGGTGGAAGGATTGAAAATGGTTTTCAAATACTCCTTTTTGGAGGTATAGACATTCTAAGGGCTATTATTGGCTCTCTCCTCACTTGCATATGGTTGATCAACTTAACTTTCACTAGTGGTTGCAACCCTCTTGCAAGATTTGTCAAAAATGATTTGATGACATGTAGGTTGTTGTGTTGGAGCCTAAAATGGCTCACTTTGTCTAGTGTGTTTTGTACCAAGGTCTTCCTATGGGGACCCATCTCGATCACATGGGCATCCCCACTCTGAATTTCCCTTTTTGTGTAAAAACTGAGTTATTCAAGCACCTTTTTTGGTTTTATCCTCGAGATCAAGAAGCCCGAAATTGGATCCATGACTTCTTCAGGCCCTTCAAACTTTCTCCCTTCTCGTGGAACATTATTCTTCTTAGGGATTGACCTAATCTCCCTCACAAATTTACCCAAATATGACACACTTTCAAGGTGGAAATTTTATTCAATATTTGGAAAGATGAAAATGTTGTGTTGTTTAATCATAGTATTATTGATAAATATTTTTCTTTGTATACTAAAGCTATGATTTTCTCTAATGTTTTTATGTAGACTCAAGTGAAAGATATTAAAGTTTCACTTTAATTTTTTCATCTCCAAGAGTTGTTGGACCACTAGGGTAATTCCCATTAAATTATTGCCTAGGTTCCTCTTGACTCCACTCCTCCTTGAGGGATTCAGTGTGGAAGTAGCCACTCTTCTAGATAGGACAATCAATGGGATCATGAGTCTCATTCTTGTGGTCTTATGACATAAACTCCCAGGGATAATATTACCCTTGGAGGATGGCCTTAGCCCATGCATTTTCCTTCTCCTCGACAAAACACTAGTTGGTTAGACACCAATAAATTTTCTCATGCGTCGCATAATAATGTAAACACATAATTAATGAGCTACAACCTAAAAAAATATTTATTTATTATGTTGATAATTTTTTACAAATATTATATGCTCATTCGAGCATCAACATGAAACCAATACAAGCTCTTGTGAGCATAACAATGAGAATAATACAAACTCCTATAGAGAATCCACATTAAAAATCACCTATAAAAGGCCAAGAGTCACAACTTAGAAATCCACTTATTTAGAAAGCATCTCCACACCAGAAGCCGACTATGGAAGACTAGGAATCAAAACTTAGAATTCCATATTAGATGCTCTTTTGGGATTTGAACTTTGGGTCTCCATAATGAGAACTCAATGCTTTAACCAATTAATCTCAATCCCTCAGATAAAAAACCTTAACCCTTACTATTGTCTTACTTAATCTTACAAAAACCTAACTCAATATTTTATCTTATTTTCCCCATGTTTTTTCTCAGAGTCGAGGATACATGGTGGATTTTAAAGTGAACCGATTCAAGTAGTATTAGGCCTACTATCCTCATAGTATTCACCACCATAACTCATATTTAGGAGAATGTGGGATCGGGATTGGAATCCTTGTAGCTACGATGCCTCCCCCCATTCTCACCTTTTTCATGGGGCCATCACTACAAACCCTCTCCAAGACCTACTTACTCAATTGTTATAGGTTATCATCATCCAAAAACACCACATGAGCAAGACATTAGATATCATCATGATTTACCATGAAAAGCTCATGTAATTCATTATAGTCACATACATTTTATATGTCAATAAATAAATTTATTTTTATATGAAATTCAACTTAAAATCATGTGTGAGCTTTCCCCATGATGGGAATAACAAAGGTATCAATGAGTATATTTAGTGGAAAAAAATCTACAATGAAAAAATCACAAAGTAAATAATTGTCATAAAACATGGAATAACTAGAACATATTAGAAAAATGATTTACAACAAAAGATGAAAATAATTGGAAAAATAAAATATTCTTCTTATGAAACTCCAACTAGTTCCAAATAAGGTCATTTTTAGCAAAAATCTTGAGTTCACTAAAAAATGATCCATGAAAGATAAGTCTAAACCCAAAGTAAAAGAAAAGTTTATCTTTGTGCATAAAAAATATAGAACAAGGCATAAGAAAAATTCCTACTATATACCTAGTTGCACCTCAATTAGAGTGGAAGAGAATGTAAAATAAGAAATAAGAGAACAATGAAACAATCTTACAAACACCCTCTTGATGCCATGGATGTGCTCAATATTTGTTGATAGAGAGGATGAATTTCGTTTCTCAGGAATTCCAGTAGCATGGCCTTGCTTTGATGCAATTCTCACCCATAGAAATGGCTTGAGAAATGCAAGATTTATAGATTTGATGAGGATAAATGAAGGGTTGAGATTGATTTAGAATGGATGTATAGGACTAAATGAGATGAATTTTAAATTTGAATTTGAGAGGGAGGAGAAATTATATGCTATTACTTGTTGTATGGATGGTTGGGATTGATTGGATTAAGCAAATGGTTGAGATTAAAAGCTGATTTAGATTTAGATAGAAGGTAGTTAGAAATGAATGGGTATGATTTGTTTGATTGATTTGATAGCTAATATATGGGATTGGCTATATTTTGTATTTGATGATTTGTATTTATTTTAATTTTTAATTATAGATGAGACATGATTGTCCTATTAGTGTCCATATTAGATTAGGACTTGGGGCTTTAGGTTGATTAATCAAGTATTTATATTATTTAATTAATTAGTGGAGAGAGGTATAGGAAACTAAGATAATTAAATAAAAATGATTTAATTAATTAATTTTATGGTGGAGGGAATGCTAGAGTTTAAATCTTAATTAATTAAATAAATATTTATATAACTAGTTAGTGCTAAGATAATGCGAGTTTCATTAGGATGGGCTTTGGATGGTGTCAAAAGTGGAAAAATTGGCGATGTTAGATGTGTCATTAAAATGTGATCAAATGTAGGTGTCTAAATTTATCCAAATTTTGGATTTCAAGTGGATTTAAAAAATTTAGGCTCGTGGGATAGGGGATTACATATTTATGGCTTTAAATTCATAGATTTTTGCAATGTGATCCTTGGATTAACAAAAAGTAGAATTTGGAACCAAAAAAAACTTTAGATTTTGTGATTTTTATTTTTGTATTAAATGATGGACTTAGGTCTATAGGACTTTTGAGTCCAGGTAAATTTTCAAGTTTTTTTTTCTTTGGATTATTTGGGATTTCAAATTTTTGGGTGTGGATATTTTATGTGTTTGGAGGTGTTCCTTGGAATATGTTGATGCATCCAAGCATCCAGTCTATTTTAAATCTCGTTTTATGATCCCTTAGCAAAATATTATCTTAGAGACCCAAAAATATGTAATGGCTTCATCATTGTGTAATAAATCAAATGGTGTGTGATTTCATTGGTCCAAGGTGATGGATCATTAAGGTTGGTGATAGGAGTGATAGGTTTGATGAAGGGATTGGTGGAAAGGATAATAAGATCAATGAATGGGTTCATGATGATATTGATGAAAGGATTGGTAGTGACAAAATATTTGGAGAAATGATGAGGGGGACCCATTTTGATGTTGGGAGAAGTTTCCCTAACACTCGTGGGAGTGTTGTTGACATACTTATCCTTCCCATCAATAGATTTGTATCTAAGGCCTTAGAATCCTTAGTTTTCATAAACATGAGTGGGTTTCATAATACCTTGTTCATGAATTCCTAATCCTTTGTCTTGATAGTTCATAATTTTACATATTTAATTTGTGACATGGGATATATTTTACTTTGGAAACAAGACAAGATTTCATCATTAGATAGTCAAGAACTATCAACACTTTGAATTTGTTCATCTATGAGAAGACTAAATTGAATGAAGGTATTGGACCAAGGTGACAAGATTTTTTCTTTTGGATGAGAATGATGAGAGATTGATAGGATTCTTGTGCTTAGCTAGGATTAGTTAGATCAATGTGCGTGCTTTGACCTCAAATTCATTATGGAAATTTTTGATCATGCATTAGATAAGGATTTTGATATATTTTTACATGTAAGTATATTTCCCTTTATGTTGACTTTTCCTTCATCAATTAGATCTTAGATGCAGTTCCTTAATTTTATGTATCAACAAGTGGAGTGTTCCTTGATTTTATGAGGCTTAGAGATATTGGATATTAAGGTAGAACGAAAGGGGTGCATTTCCTTCACTTGCATGGATTGATTTATGAAAATGGTGATGCTACGGGGATTTTGGATGATCTTAACATTTTAATGCTTGTTAGGGGTCTGGCATAATACCTCAAAATCATGTGTTTGATTTTGATTCTTTGCTATCATCCCTTGTATAATATCCTTCATAGCTAGGTTGGATTGATTGGAATAAATGGACTAATTATATTTTAGGTTAGGCTTTGAAGGTCTAGATGATGGAGAACTTATGCAATGTGGCAATGTTGTCAATTATGTGTATGAGATGCAGAGTTGGATAAGAATATCTTGGTTTAAGAATGAATGACCCTCTTGTTCTAGAAGGTGAGGGTTAACATGTGGATCATTTCAGCTGGAGCTTCATTACTTGATTGATTGGGACCTATAAGGGCTGATGGATGGTTAGATAGATTGGAATGTAAAGGGTTTGACAAGAGTTTAATTCTTTGGGATCTTTATGGATTGATGGGAGGCTTAACAATTTGGGATCTTTATGGATTTATGGAGGGATTGATGGACAAGGGATTATAGGTTTGGATGGATGTTTTTATATAATATGATTTATAGGGATGGAGGTTATTTGGATGGAAGAGGATATATTGGTGGATGGTTTAATATTTTAGGGTTTAGAAGTTTGGATGGACTAGGATTAATATGTATAGATGGGGGATACTACGATATATGGATCAAAGGATAAGGATTATCCATAAATAGTTTTTTATTTGGAAGGTTTCCCCTTTATAAGTGTTCAAAGTTATAATTTGGGGGAATTTTGGCTCTTATGCTTATAAGGTTTCTAATCATGGCATCTTTTTTTATAGTAAGATATGATATAATTGGGCACAACCTTGTTTAGCATTCATCAAACCATTATGGTTATCATAATATTCATCTTGAACCACAAGGCTCCCATCATCACGACGTTCATCTTGATCTACAAGGTTCTCATCATCATCATTTTCAAAATAATTTTTAGTTTGATAAAAAATGGGACATGATTTTTGCTTTGACTAAGTTAGGCTTGCAAAGGTTTGACTCAATTTTTGCATAAGTTTATTACAATAAAGAATAAAATAAAAACATAATAAATACCTAGCTATTTAAGTGGGAGTGTTTGGTTTTGTAGGCCCACAAATATACTCAGACCTCGTCATGAATAGTATGACATATTCATCTCAAGATGTTGGCTACTTTTGATCCTCAATATCACATTAGGGCATGAGAAGAGAGCATATGTGGGTAATTATTTCATCTCTATAAGTATGATGTGAGTAAATTCATAGAGCTAACTACGTATCATTACACTATGAGAACCAAATGATTGAAGGGTTCACTATGCTAGGTTTGTACAAGGCTTTCTAGGGAGAGTCTTCAATATACCCAAAGGTATATGAGGCCCAATTCCATGGAATTGAGGTGTATGTATAATTTATTGGTGTGATATGGTAACCCACTCTCCTCCTTCACTTTAGAAGTTATAAATTTTCTTGTAATCTTAGCATGAATGAAAAATATAGCTTGAAGGGATGAGCCTTTTGATACACCTTGAAGGGGGGAATCTTTTGATTCTCCTCCCAATTTAAATATCCAAAATAACACATGGGTTTGGGTTTCTATCTAGTGATGAAATCCAAACTAGTCCCTCTAAAAATAAATAAATACTACCCTCTTTTGATTTTGAAGATTGCCTTGTGACATGAGGAAAGAGCATACACAAGACTAGTATTTTAGGGAAATAAAGAATGAACAAAGGGATTATTTTGATTTCCAAGATCACCTTGCACTATGAAGGAAGAGCATACACACACGTGTATCACACAAACACAAACAACCAAAAATAAATTAAAAAATTTACTTTAAAATTTAAATGAAGTTCAAAAAATTAATGTTTGACTAATGAAATTTACACACAAAGCATTAATAGTTTGAAGAATTTGATCTTTAACATGTAATTTTCTTACATTTTAGAAGAATACAAGCATAAAAGAAAATAATATTCCAATTTTTAATAATCAATATGTTAGATATGATATATCAAATTGTCATATAAATATAAAGAAAATTAATATATTTTTACCAACAAATAAATCAACTCCGCAATTAAAGAATCATATATATCATACAAATCATGTTATTATATCATCTTGATGGTATTTTATATGTTGTAAAGATGTTTTCAAGTCGATGATAAAAAATGGTGGTGTTGGATGTATTTAAATTAACTAGATAGATAAGGAAGGATTCTTCTAAGAAAATTGTTACAATTTTTTAAGGAAACCATGCATTAATATAACATTGTGATCCTAGTTTTATAAAAAATAATATCAGCTTCCCTAATCACCATAAAAGTGATAAAATTGAAAGTAAATTATAAAAATAAAAGATCAAATTTTCACCATTACTAAATTTTGTAGCAATGATTATAGATGCCAATGCTTCTTTGTTGAATTCATCATATTTGGTTGTTGTGTATGAGAGTGCATCAACTCTCGTTATGCTATCACCTACCCCAACTACAATTAGATCAATAATAAAAACATATTGTTGGATCACAATAGGCCTACAACTTCAAACATTTTGAAAAACATCAACTTTTTTAAAACAACCATAATAAAGAAATTTAAATTATCAAATACATAATCTTCATGAATGATAGTAAAAAGTTTAGAATAAGTCCATCATCCCACCAAGTGTGTCAAAATTTGTATGCGCAATGTATCTTAAAATAATAGAACAATGCATAAGAAAATTTTATACTCTACAATCCCACAATATGGTGAAAAACAATTTGATGAGGTCTAGTTTAGTTGAGATTTGAAATTTCTAAAGAAAATAATGCTTGAATTTTCTAAGTAGATAAGGAAGGCTCTTCTTGGAAAATTATTGTAAAATTTTAAGGAAACTATGTATTATTTTAATTTTCATGATCCAACATTTACGAAAAATTTATATTGGCTCACTTGGTCACCGTAAAAATCAGAAATTTGGTAGTATATTGTAAAAAATGGAGATGATTTGTTCACCTTTGTTAAGTTTTGTAGCAATGTATATGTATGTCAATGTTTATTTGTTGAATTCACCATCTATGGTTATTTTGTATGATAGTGAATTAGCTCTTGTTAGCCTATTACCTACCCCAACCACAATCAGATCAATGGTAAATACATATTGTTAGCTCACAACAAACATACAACTTCAAATATTTTGAAAAATGATAATTTTGTTAAAACAATCATCATGAAGGAATTCAAAATGTCAAATACATAATCTTCATGAATGATAGGAAACAATTTATAAAATGGATCATCCCACTAAGTATTCAAAATATAGAATAAAATAATAGAGCAATTTTCATAAGTAAAACTTCTATTCTGCACCTAGTTACCTCAATTAGAAAGAAAGAGAATGCAAACTAAACAATGAAACTCTCTTATCAACACCCTATTTTTTTTTTTTTGATAGGTAACAGGTTAATTTTATTAAAATATAAAAGCAATACATAGAAATAGTTGACATTCTTAAAATGTCAGAAATGTGACTCCACACCTAAAGATCTACATTAAGTAACACCTTTACAAAATTATGGATCCATATCCTGCCTTCAACTACCAACTATTCACGACATCACAAAAGGTGCATCTTTCATTCATCCTCCCGTCCTTGTCCAACATCTTCATCGCGCCAAAAAAAGCTCCTTCATTCTGGTGCCTCCCACCGCCAATCCCTTGTTTCTACACAAAATGGGCTGTTGCCTCCTATCCAAAAATGACTGCAATGTATAAATTATGCCTGCAGTCTTCCCCATCTTCTAATCCTTCCTTTTCTTTACTCTTTTTTCATGGCCCCCACAGTCTTCTTCCTCGAAGCTGCGATCTTTTCTTTCTTGGCACAATCTCTGGAACTGCAGTCACCTCCTGGCGTTGCCTTGTTTCATGCCTGCACAACTCAGTCTTAAGGTTTTCCCAGGCCAACACCACATCCAATTTATATAATTCTTTGTTTGTTGACTTCCACCACCTTATGAACGGGATTAGCCCTTCCGTTGTAGCTTCATCCATTTCCTCGATTCCTTCGGACACATCAAACCCCACCCCTGGGACAGCCCACTCCATCATCGATTCCAACTTATCCATCAGTTCTTCCTGAAACAAAATTAGCAAGATTCACTTAGTTTCCTATGGATCTTCACCAATTTCCATCCCCCATGCAAACAACATGGAAGCAATATCCACATTTTTCCTTCCTCTATGTGCCGCCTCTCGAAAATGAGGCCCAAGAGCTTCCATTACTGCATTGACGACTTCGTCGGTCATCACCTTTAGAAGTTGCTTCAACCTCTTAACAGTTGGCTTCCCAAAGAAAGCCTTCTGCTGCAGTTTGGTAGAGAAACCCATCATCGCCTCCATTGCCACAACACTATCTTTTCACTTGACTGTCTATGCTCCAAGAAATTCCTTCTCTTTTACCTACTCCTCCGGACTTTAAAGCCCACCTCTCGATCCTTCCAGGCATCCGTAGCTCTAGCTCTACCTGGTGGTTATTACCCATTTACTTCGATTGGCGCCAACTTGCAACATCACCTAATATTTATTAGTCTGTCTAATCTCCCATTTTCGCACGCCTGACCTGTACTGTCACTCTTAACTATATCGGATATGTCAGGACCAAATATGGCCAGTCCTCTTCCCAACAAAGCCGCCACCCCTATACTCCCCCACAACATCTGTCTTCATTTGTGCACCTTTTGGTTGGTTTGACCTTCTCATTTAAACCACCAGCAACCATCTCATGCTTTCAAAAATCTAACCGTTATACACCCTCATTTTGTAGGTTTCTGAAGTCTTCAATAACTACATTCATGTCTTCCAACCTAATCGCCCACTTGGATAAGACATCAGCCTCCTTATTGCCCTCCCTCTTTATATGTGTTAGACATAAATTTTCAAATGTTTTTAATTCTGCCACTATCTCCTTGATAATATTTTGTAGATGCCACACCTTTATACCCGATCCCACAATTGCTTGAATGATTATGCGAGAGTCACCCTCTAGGTGGAGATTTTTGAAACCAAGTTTTTTTGCAAGTTTGACCGCTACCAAAGCAGCATTTGCTTCAGCCACATTATTAGTCCCTGGAGGCAATTTCTTTGCTGTAGTTGCTATAGTATTGCCTTGACTATCACGTGCAATGGCTCCAACCCCCGACGGCCCTGGATTCCCACGTGTTGCTCCATCAAAATTTACTTTACACCATCCCTCCCATGGTTTTTCCCACACCGTCTCCACTTCCCCCTGCATTTTGGTCGACCTCTTGATCTTACCTGTTAGATTCCTTATATGAATTCCAGGCCAGGCACGCTAAACTAACATATCCTCTAAAGCAAAGGGATGCTTCCAATTTTGGGACTGAGAAGCAACACTACTAACCACTTCTTCAATACTCAGGTCTAATCTACTCAAAATCCTAGATATAGGTTCACAATTATCTAAGAGGATCCTTCTGTTCCTTTCTTTCCAAATTTCCCAAATAATTAAGGAAGGTGCACTTACCCAAACACTAGATAACAATGTCTTTTTTGCCTTCCTAGGCCAACTTTCAAATACCTCCTTTAAGGTCAACGGGAAGGGGCCATGCCAATTCAACTTCCATTCTACATGCTCCCAACATACTCCAGCCACCTCACAATTTAGCAAAAGATGATCAACTGCCTCTTCAGCCTTTCCACACATGATACACTTTGAAGGTCCTACAAAGCCCAAACGTTTTCTTCTTTCTCCCATTAGAATTCGTTCCTTGATTGCTAACTAGGCAAAGGTGTCTGCTTTGGGAAAACAATTCTTGTTCCAATAGAGATCCTTGGCCCCAAAGTTCTCCCGCTCGTCCGAGACCAATAAGTGATACCCAATCTTCACAGAGTAACTCCCAAGGGAGGAGCCACACCAAATGATTTTATCCTCACTCCCAGTTATTTGGATATTTCAATCACATAAAATCTCTCGCATCTGTTGGATCTTCCGCGGATTTAGGTTCTCTTGGGGCACTTCTTTCCATCCCCACTCCTGCCCCAGAAGACCCGATTTCTCAATCATATAATCTCTAACTTTCGTCCCCCACTGTTGAGAAAAGTAGTTCTTTAGAAATAGAAAATCAGGCTTCTCAATCAAGTTCGACAGCCCATTCCAAGAGTCCTCCCAGAAGTTTACCTTTAAACCATTGCCTATCTGCCACATTAAATGATTGATAACCACAGGCCTACAAGAAACAATGAAGTTCCAGATCACCGATCCCAAAGGAGGATTACTAATAGTAAAAATTCTATGGTCATCACTCATGTCCAAATATTTCGCTTTTAAGACTTTCGCCCAAAGCAGATTTGTGTTAGCATACAAACTCCATACCAGTTTAGCTCCGAGGGCCTCATTTAACAAATGCCATTTTCTTAATCCAGCACCCCCCTTATCTTTTTCTCTACAGATTTTATCCCATGCTAAAAGGGGAATTTTGTCATCATCCCTTGTGCCATTCCAAAAAAAATTTCTCATACGTTGCCCAATCGACTTTATCACTTTTTTCGAAATTCGCAAGCACATCATTGAGTAGATTGGAATTGCTGAAATTATAGTTTTAAGCATCAATATTCTACCTATTGTAGTTAACCATTTGCTTTTCCATCCATCCATTATTTTCAGACATGATTCCACTAACCCTTTCCAGATATTTGTTTTGTTTGCTCTCTCAAATAGGGGAACCCCCAAAAATTTGCTAGGTAGTTTACTAGCTTGCATTGCCAACACTCCACAGATGTCTTTTTGCCTCTGAATTAGGGTATTGAAGAAAAATATTTCCAACTTCCCCCAATTGATGCACTGTCCCAATGCCAATCCATACTTATCCAGCACACCTTTCATCACACGAGCCTCACCAAGAGTCGCATCCCCCATTAGAAATGTGTCATTTGCAAATTGTAAATGTGAAACCGGTGCTATCCCCTCTGCCACCTTGATTCCCTTCCACCGCCCACCACTGCATTTCTGAGCAATTAATCGACCAAGCACCTCCGCCAAAATGATGAAGAGAAAAGGCGATAAAGGATCACCTTGCCTAATCCCCTTATTGGATTCGAAGAAGCCTTGTGGACTCCCATTAACAAGAATTGAAAACATAGGAGAGGATATACAACTTTCTACCCATTTTAACCATGCTTCACTAAAACCAAATTTAGCTAACACCTTCAAGAGAAAAGATCTATTCACTTCATCATATGCCCTTTTAATATCCAACTTCACCATCATTTTTTCCACTTTAGCCATCCTGATAGAATGCACTGTTTCATGTGCCACAATTACCCCTTCAAAAATTGATCTATTGGGAGAGAAGCCACTCTGTTCACTTGAAATTATTGAATTCAGAACTAGCTTTAGTCTATTTTCCATCACTTTAGAAATTATCTTGTAAACTGTATTGCATGATGATATGGGAAAAAAATCTTCAAAAGTCCTTACATTATCCCTTTTTGGTATAAGTGCAATGAAAGTATTGTTATTATCCTTCAAGATAAATCCCTCTTTTCTTGATTCCTCCACAACGCCCAACAAATCAGAGGCAAACACATCCCATAATTTCTGAAAAAAGATTGCGGGGAAGCCATCAGGGCCTGGCGCCTTGTCCCCCCCAAAACCAAATAAAGCACCTTTAACCTCCTTTAAATTCACTTCTTCCATTAGCATCTTGTTTTGACTCTCAGAGATGCAACTCGGGATAACATCCAATATATCTGGATCCTAACTAAGGCCATTTGTTACCATATTGAAACTTTCTGAAAAAAATATGACCGCCTCCTGGTTAATCTGGGCAGCATTATTTAAATGCTCCCCAAAGCTGTTTTGTATCACCATGATTCTATTATTCGATCTGCAAACCTTCACTGAGTTATGAAACAACTTAGAGTTTCTGTCACCTTCTTTCAGCCAGGTCTCTCTCAATTTTTGTCTCCAAAATAATTCTTCTCTTGCCAGTATTTCTGAATAAGATTTATTAAGTTCCTTTTCTTGAAGAAAATCCTCCTCCGACATCCCTAGTGCAATGATTCTTGTGTGCAGAACACCAAGTTTCTCTTCTAAAAGCAATTTTTCCTCAAAGATATTCTTAAAAGACTCCCGATTCCATACCTTCAATTGCTCTTTCAAAAATTGCAATTTTTTAAAGAAAAGGAAAGACTTATTTTCTAATCGAAGGGGAGCATTCTTCCACCAATTTTCTATTAAAGCTTTGAAATTAACATCCCTGAACCACATTGTTTCAAACTTGAAGGGACACCTATTTGGAGTTGCTTCATCTTGGATCCTCAAACTTATTAGGTAATGGTCTAAACCCGTGATGGGTAAAATCTCAGCATCACATTGCCAATGGTGATCTGCCCAATTCCCAGTTAGAAAGAATCTATCTAACTTTTCAGCAATGTTGAAAAAACCACCATGCTATTGGTCCATGTTTAATCCCCATTTCAGAAAGGCATCTCAATCAGGTCATTATTCGTTGCAAAGTCACAAAAATCCTGTTGACTCTTTCCAAACCAGCAAAGCCCCCCCATTTTGTTCGACGGACGCATGACTGCATTGAAGTCCCCCCCAAGCAGACACATCTCACCTTCCTTTTCGGCCAGCAAGCCACTCAGCTCTTGACATAAGAGTTTTTTTTGTGATGAGATGTTGGGCCCATATATATTTAAAAACCAAAAGCTTACCCTCAAATGTCTTGATTCCACTCTGCCCCACTGCCAGTTTCTTTCTTGCCTAATAACTTGCACATCCACTAACGAATCATTCCAAAGGATTCCCAAACCACCAAATGCCCCAAAAGATTTTGATAGAGAACTACACCATCTCCCAAAGCTTCTTGCAAACCCATCTATTTCAGCCTTCTTTATTTTAGTTTCTTGTAAAAAATTTAGAGTAGGTTTTGTTTGATCAAAACATCTTTTGATCAAATGAATCTTGTCAGGGGCATTGCAACCCCTGACGTTCCACGAGAGGATCTTCATGACCGTTGAGAAAAGGAATAGCCCTTTCCTGATCTAAGCTTACTCTACCCCACAACATTCCCTGCTAATTCCAACCTCATTCTATTTGTTTTTGGCCCTCTTCTACGTTTCTCCCCACATTTAACTTTATTGTTTGTGGCTGAGGTCTGATTAACAGAACGTTTTTCAGTTATTCCAGGCCCATCCTGAAGACCCAATAAATCCTCTTCACCCTGGTCTTCCTCATCTTTTGATTCTGAAGTTGAACCATCCAAATTCCCACCACTATCTCTAACTCCTTCAAAATCATTCTCGAGATTCCTAAGGGGTGAGATAGATATATCTTTGAAAATAGAAGTTTCGGCTGTGGTTGTCCCTAACACCAGAATAGCCCCTGTTTCATTTTTAGACATGTCGATGCTGCCTTTGTGCCAGTCTTTGTCCCATACCTCATCAGGCTTTTCTGCTCTATCTTGAGCAATGCAATTCTGCCTCTGAGCCCACACCTCTACTACCATGTGTTCTACTTGTTCACCTTCTTGGCTGATTGAATTCTCCAGTCACTCTTGCTCTATCATGCGAGGCTCTGAGAAACTTGTGGTCACCTCCAAACCCATTTGCTCTTCAGATTGTCTGACCTCAACCTCCCATTCTAAAGCAATGGTTGTTTCCTTCTGATCCAATACTTCATCACCCATCATAATGGATTGTCCTTTTCCTTGAGTCCCAGTTCTCTCAAAAGCTTCCTGCTCCACTAGTACATCTTCAAATTCACTACACATATCCTCTAATCCATTCCGCCCTCCAGTTTCTTTACCTATCATCTCCCAATTCGAATTAAACACTTGCATCTTCTCAAAAGAGTCTTTCTCACACATAACTCCCTCCCTTGCTTGTGGCTCCTCCAAAAAAGCCTTCTCAAATATCATATCCATTTCCTACCTCTCTAATCTTTCCCACCCATCATTTTTGCCCAGATCTTCCCAAGTAGGGTTAAAGACCTGAGACTCCCACTCATGTCGGCCACTAGCATGATCCTTTGTTCCACTTTCCGTCATTTTGATGATTTCCTCATTTAAATAGTTTTGGCTTAAACCCTTGCCTTTTCCAGGCAAGATATGAGCATTAAGGGGTTTTGAGTTTCCAATGCATTTTAAGCATTCAAGATAGGCATCTTCTATTTCAAGTTCTTGCACCCAGATTCCCTCCCCAGACTTAAGTTCTAATTTTTCTGGTAGGGCATGTATCCCTTGTCTTAAAACACAAATTCTAGGGAAAGTGCTAAGATTCGTTTTATCCACCATTTCCTCAGACTTTACAAAGGTTCCAAATTTCCTTCCTATCATGCAGAGAGTCTCCTGATCCCGATATTCATGTGGAAGGTTTTTCAATCGGATCCAAACTGGAATATCCTCCACTATTGTTTCATTTGGGTTAAAATTTGGTGCCCAATCTTTGATGTAGAACCCAATCCCGTCCATAACAAAAGGCCCACTGTTTATGATCCATTCTTTATCAATCGTGGTTTTACAAATGACCAAGTAAAAACCATTCTCTAGGGTTTTAAGCTCACAATCCAAACCCCAATGTTTATCACACCAATCTCGCATTTTCAAATAAGCTGGCCACTTCCCACCCCATTTTAGAAAAATGCCTTTGCCTTAAAAAAACTAACCGAATCCTTCCATTCACTATTATCTAAAAGCATTGAAGTCATAGTCGCATATGAAATATTGGGGAATAGCTGGCTAGTTCCAATATTTTCCACTTGTCGTTTTGGTCGCCAAAAATTTGCAGCTATGTTTCCAAAGTCTACTCGTTCTGGTAGAGACACCGATTTGAAATGCACGTCCCTCGAAGGTTGAACTCCCATCCTCAGTCTGCCTCTGGTTCTACCACTTTAAAAGTTGCGGTAAGCCTTCGGACCCTGCCAAGCCCTACTTGACTCCAACATTCTAGTTCTATTGTTGGGTCTGCCTTGGCGTTTGTTAAAAGGCCACCATGATTTATGCCCCATGCCATACTGTCTGCCATTGTGCCTTCAGAAATCCTATCGCCGAGATTCCTCCACCATCACAGCCCAATACATTAGTACCTCTGTATTATTTTTATCAACACCCTATTGATGTCATGGGTGCACTCCAAATTTTTTGATAGAGGGGGTGAATGTAGTTACTCAAGAATTATAGTATAATGACATTGATTTGCATCTAATTCCCACCCTTAGAAACAACTTGAGGAATGATATATATATATATATATATATATATATATTTGATGAGGATAATTGGAGGGTTGAGATTAAAAGTCCATTTGGATTTGGATAGAAGGTAGTTAAAAATGAATGGCTAGTATTTGCTTGATTTTTGATGGCTAGGATTTAGGATTGGATTCATTTTGGATTGATTTTAATTATGGATGGGACACAAGTGTCCTATTAGTGGGGGTTATATTAGGATTCGAGGCTTTAGGCTAATTAATCAAATAATTAGATTATTTAATTGATTAGTGAAGATGGATGTAGGAAATCAATTTAAATAAATAAATATGCTTTAATTAATTAATTTGGTAATGGAGGGAATGCTAGAGTGTAACACCCCTCTTTTTTGCTCTTATGATTAGATTACGATGCTTTGATATATTGATCACTATTTGTGGAGCGATGTGGACTATTCATGATGATGTGATGTATCTTCTTTGATTCTTTATTTGACATACTTTGATTAGAATAATGTTGGTTTATTATAACATGATTATTGCTCATGAGTTTTATTAATGATGAAATTTTTAGTTTGGTGATACTGTATTGGTGAAGGGAACGAGATTGCATCACTCACTTGTGAGTGCCCTACGATTCTGCGACTTCCTCTTCATGGTGTGCATTATTATGATGTTTATATACATGTGCTATTGATGCCTTGTTTGCAGGTTTGCAGGTACATGACATCGACTCCACCTGGCTTCACAGGTTTGAGTGTGTCGACCCAACGGTAAGTTGATTGGGAGACAGTAACTAGGTTACTTGTGTCAGGTCTACACCCTAGCCACAGTGTGTCATCAGTCCATGTTCGGTATGTTTGATGGTCATGTCCACGTTTGCCTTATCGATTATTATTTAATTATGCAAGGTTTATTTTATGGAAATTGATGTTAAATTAATGCTTTAAATGATTTTAGTATTTATTTAGCTAAATTTAAATAATATCGTTGGTAGCTTTTTATTTTATTTAATTAATTAAATTTAATTTATTTAATAAAGTAATTTAATTCTTGGGATTAAACTTATTTTATTAAGTAAATAAATTAATTGATTAAATTATTTATTAAGTAAATAGATTAATTGATTAAATTTATTTTGAAATTAAATTGTGGTTTTGAATTATTAAAATTACTTTGAGAAAATATCTGTGGGTTGTTGAGAAGATATTTTGAATTAGACATGTGTGTGAGAAGAATTTATGAATCACTCTGTTGGGAAATTATTCTCAGAGAGAATATTTGCCATAACGGAGTGAGGTAAGAGGTTACTTCATGGGAATGGAAAGACAAATATTTTTTAGAGGTTTTTTGGTTGAAAATTGAAAAGAGGTTCTCGGGGAATTTTGTGGGTTCTATAATTTTACATCTTTCTGGAAGTGGTGATTTTGGAAAAGGCTTTGGAAATTAAACTCTAAAGGTGAAGTTCTGCTCCAACCTTCATTTCTTCAAGCTTCAAGAAAATAGGTTCGTTTATTGTTTAATTTATTTAGTTGATTTCAAAAAGATTGTCTGTATAAAACTCAATTTATGTAGAAGTTTTGTTTAAATTGATTAAAAAGTAATTGAAAGATTGCCTATGTAAGAAGATTTTGTGTTTTAGTAGAAGCTTTAAATTATTTTGAAAATTTTGTAAGGCTTATGTATTTGAAGATTTCCCATGATTAATTTAGTGCCTTTGTAGAAAATTATAGAAAACCTCTAGAAGTTTTGTAATTGCTTATGTAGAAAATTGCTTGGATCTGTATGCTGGGAAATTGTAAATCCTTTGTAGGAATTAGTTTATCCAAACCTCTGTGCTGAGACTTGGGATATTCTTCTATAGAAATTTATTGTTCAGCTCTTTTGAATTTATTTATCTATAGTAAAATTTATTTATTTAAAGTAAATTCGACAACCTTTGTGAAAAGATTTAATTGAGAACCTCTACGATAAGATTGAACAACCATCTGTAGAAATTTGTTAAATTTTGTTCTCTGTAGGGTTGGTAAATTCCTTTATGTATGAAAGAAAAATTATGAAGTCTTTGTAAATTCTCTGGTTAGAAATAAAAAAAATCCTGTGTGCAATTTGGGAAATCCTTTGTTAAAATTGTACAAATTTCCCTGAGAAAATTGTTTACCTAATTGAATTTTTGCCTATAGATGGCCTTCTTCAAAAAAATTTTCCCAATCAATCAATCTATTGCGCTAAATTTCTTAAATATATATATATAAATGTATGTGTACATTTAATTAAACATATTTATTTATTTATATATATATAATATATATATATATATATTTATTATTATAAAATTGAGATTGAAATACCTTTGTTTGTATGTCGTCCGTACGATGAAGAGGAAATAGCAAGTTTAATATTTGTTGTTGATATATTTTTATGTGTTTTAAAAAAATTTAGTTGCGAAAGATATATATGGGTTGTCGATGGGAGAGCGCATGGCTGCCCCACCACCGTCACCCCATGGGGGAGGTGGTGAGGAGGTAGCCATCACTGCCTCCCACCTCAGCCCCTATATGTTTGGGATGCAAATGGAAGTAAAGGGGGATGACTGTGTATGAACACAACCACTGCCTCCCTCTTTGTAACTTGAACGCCATTCAAATTTTTATGTTTTCTTTTCGAATTTGTCCAACAGATTTAAATGAGTTTTGATTTCACTATATGGAATTTGACTTATAATAATTTTTATATATATATATATTAATTATATTTTTTTGTATTGTAAAATATATGATATATATTTTATGTATATATATTTAAAAATACATATATTTAATTAATTTTAATTTTAAATGGGTGCATGCATATGCACAAGGTGAAGATTTGGTAGATATAGCCTTTCAGTGAAATTATTAGTTTATATAATCGAAGAATTGAAGTATTATTTGGATTGAGGAATTTTATTTTTTTTAAATGGTCATTGGATTAGATGCATGTAAATGCATGTATTAGATGAATATAAATGATGTGTTTTGAAAAAGAGAAAATTATAATTTATTTAAATGATATAAATCATTTGAGGAAACAATTATGTTATTATCTTAAATTGAGAGAATTGGAGTAATAAATAGAGTGATGTTCATCTCTGTTTGAAAGAATTGTATAATTAATTAGTTAAAATTGAGAAAATTGGAATGTGCAATTGTATTTAATTATTTTATTGCCTGTATGCAAATTGATGTTATAATTCTATGAACAATAAACTATTGTGCCTTTTTGATGTGCTTGTGATCTCTTCTGTAGTATTTTGGGGTAATAGAATAGAGGTAATGGAGGAGGTTTTGTAAGTCTTCCTATTGGGGTATGTTAACTTTGGGAGTTGTATTTCATGGTTTTGTCTTTTGTAATTCCCTATGGTAGTGAGGATTGTCGTTTTCAGTGGGTCACCCGATTCCACGAACGAGGGTGTCTTGTTCCTCCTTTGGATGGAGTGGATTGGTTATTTGTTTCCTCCTTTGATTGGAGTGGTTATGTTCCTTGGGTTGACAGTAGGAGAGTGAATTTTGATGGGGGTCGGGATCGGTGAAGATCTGATGGGTAGCTCATGCACCTATGTGGTGACACTTCTCCTAGGTCAGCTGTATGTTGTTTTGTGTAATGAAAGATTGTGTTAACTAGAAGCAATGTGAAAGATTGTTGTTTGGTTTATGTATTTGGCCGAGTCAGTATGAGTTAGCTTGTGTCTAGAGGTATTAGGCTGACCATGTATCCTTTTTACTGTCTCCTAGCACAGGGGGTGGGTCTTCGGGTACCACTTGGTTGGGAGGAACGTGCACCCTACACCGTTGGGTCCCCCTTGATCTTCAGTTCGTGATGGCGAGGTTTCTAGTTGGAGAGATTTGTGGTTTCCAGTATTCATTTCATGCTATGTTATTATTTCAGTTGGTTTTTGTTATTTATCACCCCTCATTTGTATTCGAGGTGGATAATTTGTATTATGCATTCACATTTATATGATTTACCTCATTCAGGGAATGAGAGATGTAACCTTATTGTTAAGTTAATGTTATTGGAATTTTATTGTATCTCTTGTGTTGTGATGTAATTTATCATGTTTGGAATGTATGAGTACTTAATTCTTTAAGTGTTTAAAATTTTATGATGTATGTATGGGTTTAAAAGTGATCTCAGTCTTGTAGCCTTAGAGGTTCTTGGCAATAGGGAGTGAACTTGTATGTTAATTGTACTTAAAATATAAAAAAAAATTATGCATTGCATAGTTAATTGCAACTTCCTTTAGGGTTACAAATTATTCTCGGAGAGAATATTTGCCATAACGGAGTGAGGTAAGAGGTTACTTCACAGGAATGAAAAGAGGGATACTTTTGGAGAGGTTTTTTGGTTGAAAATTGGAAAAGAGGTTCTCGGGAAATTTTGTGGGTTCTGTATTTTTGCATCTTTCTAGAAGTGATGATTTTGGAAAGGCTTAGGAGATTGAACTCTGAAGGCGAGGCTCTGCTCCAACCTTCATTTCTTCAAGCTTCAAGAAAATAGGTTCCTTTATTGTTAATTTATTTAGTTAATTTAGAAAAGATTGTCTGTACAAATTCAATTCTGTAGAAGCTTTGTTTAAATTGATTAAAAAGAAATTGAAATATTGCTTGTGTAAGAAGATTTTATGTTTTTAGTCTAAGCTTTAAATTGTTTTGAGAATTAGTAAAGTTTATGTATTTGAAGATTTGTCATGATTAATTTAGTGCCTCTGTAGAAAATTTTATAGTGAAATTAAAGAGCCTTTGTGAAATTGATATTTTAAACAATGGAAAAACTCAGAGGGAAACATTATAAGAATTAGAAAATTATTAAGAGCTTCTGTGTAGGAAAATGTTGAAAGCTTCTGTGTAGAAAATTGGTGAAAAATTCTATAGGGAAATGATTTCAAACAATAGAAAATTCCAGAGGAAATGAGATTATAAATCTTCTGTGGAATTATGGGTTTTTTGGAAATTTGCATAATTTTGCCTGTAGATGGTTGTTTTGGAAAAATTTCCCCAATTAAATTATTATGTTGAAATTCTCTTATATATATATATATATATTATATATACATATATGTATATATATGTTTACATATATACATACATATATATATATATATATATATTTATGCTTGAAGTATTAATAAAGAATGCTTTGTAAAATATATATATTTACTTTTAAAAAATCGTTCGTACGACGTTATAAATTGTATTGTTGGGCGAATTTGGTGTTCACAGTTATAAGAAACCCGCATTATTTCTTTTAAGATTCGTGTTTTTTATGTTTTTTATGGGGGATGGGGAGGGGCTTCCTCCCCACCGCCGCCCCCTTATGGTAGCGGCTTTGAGGAGGGAGACCCTCCACACCCCTCCCATCCTTGTTTGTTGTGCCATGGGAAATGGGGAAGGGGTTCGGCTATTACAGCCACCCCTCCCCACATGTATTAGAATTTTGTGATTTGAATAAACTAGCAATGGCACCTTAGTGTGCAATGGGTATGCAGAAGAGTTTGTGGATGGTGAATTAGGGAGAGATTTTGGTATAATTTTTGTAATGAAAATGTTTGTGCCTTTGTGTGTGTCTTACATGCCAAGTGTAGATATAATGAGTAAAATGTGTATAATGTATATTTAAGTTTGATATTAAGTATCTATATATCTATCTAAATTGTAATAACCCTTATATCAAATTATAAAAGTGGAATATTGGAGGCGTTGTAAGTCAATGCGTAATTGCAAAATGATTGTCCATTAGATATCAATGTATTATAGGAATTTTTTTTTTTGTTATGGAGACCCAAAATGTGAAGACATTTGAAGCTTGGAATGTTATAAAGATTTACATTTTTAGTTGACCAATTATTTAGATATAAGTGAATGCATAATTGGTAAACGATTTAGTATTATATCAAATTATAAAAGTGGAATATTGGAGGCATTGTAAGTCAATGCATAATTACAAAATGATCATCCATTAGATATCAATGTATTACAGGAATTTTATTTTTTGTTATGGAGACCCATAATGTGAAGACATTTGAAGCTTGGAATGTTATAAAGATTTACATTTTTAGTTGACCAATTATTTAGATATAAGTGAATGCATAATTGGTAAACGATTTAGTATTTGGATCATTAGAAGGAAAAAAATATTTACATAGTAATATGTGTTGAGCAATGATATGAACATAATTGAAAAGAAACACCTTGTCAAAATACAAGTAAACAAAATAAACTCAAACTTGGTGTGATATTTATGACAGAATTGTAGTATCCAACTCTTAAATAGTTAAAATATTAGTATCACTCATACCTAAATACTGAAAAAACTTATATCTAATCTTCATTTTCTGCCTCATTCAATGCAATCACATGCAGTCAATCCCTGACATAATGCTTTTTCACATGCAGCCGTTCGCTGACATCCTTATTAGATGCTATCACACGTAGCCAATCCTTGACATTATGCTTTTCCAAGTACATCTTTGTCAAGTACAACATTAATTAACTTAATTAACATAATTACTTATAAAATAAAATTAATGACAGTATACTAACAAAATGCAAATCATAAATACAATAGTAAAGAAAATACAAAACTGCTCGAAAAAAAAAAAAAGAAACATTATTTAACATTATACACAAATTTTTTTTAAATCTACTGAAAATACTAAATTATAAAATTTAAAAGCTTACTTACTATAACATCTATAAACACAATATATAATAAAAGTTCCAATCTGTAATATAATAAAAAAACATTAAAATAAATAAATAAATTACTAATTTGTACCTTTTGTTGCCAGACGGTTTTGTCAATTCAGCTTATAAAAATTTATTTGCAAATATAAATTAAATAATAAATAATATAAAAGCAGTCCTTCAATCATGTCAACTTCATTTGAAGAGTTCAAAGCTAACAAATTCATTTAGCTTGATATTAACATATGTAGCCGTGCCGATAAAAAACAAAGAATGAGGACATGTAAGCTCAAGAACAATCTCAGGGACATCCTACCATGTAAGCATGCATTGATATAAACACATCATAAAAATAAAAGCAAAACACTATTGGAAAATGGAAATATTAACAAATTTTGAATGTTTAATCAGCAAACTATCAATCCAATTCTTGGAGTAGAATAGCACAACAAAATGGGGTAGATGCAAGTTTGGAATCTAAGACATGATATTTACCAACCACAAGGAAAATCTTATCTTTTTGAAAAATAAACAACAATGTAGATCTTAAGATAATTGTGTGAAAATCTAGAGTTTTGAGATATCTTTGAAGTGTTGTTACTTTTTTGCAATATTGGACAACATTTTATACTTTTAATAGGATTTTGTGGTGTACCGGTGTATAAATTATAGTTATAAATTGTAATGATGAATAAGCAACCACAAACTACAGGCATCAAAAGCATAAAAGATGAAGGAGTTTTGTCAGATGTCTTGGCTGTAACTGTACTGTACACTATAGAGTAAGTAAAAGAAATATATCAATTCATGGAATGCAATTAGCACATGATATCCATAAGATTGATAATTAAATTTTGACATCGTTCTTTATGTGTAAATGGCAGTAAAAAGCTTCAAAACATAGCAAAATAGGCTAGGAAAATACGTTGTTGAGTTTTGTATAGAAAAAACCAAGTGTATTGCAAAGAATATCTATCTCATTGCTTGGAGTTTTGTATTTGAGAACAATATTTATCAATTTAATTAAGATTTACAAATAGGAAACAAGCATTTCAGTAATTAGTAAAGTAAAATTTGAAATATTGACAATTAAGAAAGACCAAATACTTGCATGTTAAGGAAATACATTGTTAATATTGAAGGTATTTTGGAAAATGGAAATTTCAGTGAAAATTGGCAGAATTATCTTGATGGAGATACTATCTACAATGATATTATTGGGAGGGCGTATGAAAGACAAGTATAGATAGAGTAACTGATCTATTTACGTTGCAACCATGTGGAAGCATAACATAGGCACAAAAAAAGAACTAATAATAGGCTAATGCATATCAAGGTAATTTTGAAAAGCAACAATTATTGCAAGTGCAACAGCGGTATTATAGAGTTGATCATATTTAATTTCCCTCAGGAAATTGCACAAGCCCTCAAGTTTTGTGCAACTGGATTGGTACATTGACACTGAGGCCTGGAGCATCTCAATATCCAAATCTGTGATAGGATCTGCTGTCTAACATGCACATTTGAGTTTGTCGACAATGTCGATGCAACTATTAGATATAGTTGCAGAAAGGTGTTGAATGGTTGTATGCATAGAGTCAGGTTTATTAATAGTTGACGATTAATTTGATGCTGCTGGGGGGCTTGGTTGTATAGGAATTGTTGATTGTGTAGCCATGACCTGGTATGCGTCGATGGAATATACATATAAGTTGAAGTACAACATTAGAATTAAAGAATGCTAATGAATGAGCAAAGGATGGCAATTAATCAGAAAGAAAATGACAAGTTAGCACAACTATGTAGTATATGTTGGACTTTAGGAACTTTAGATTAAATAAACATAATGTAAAACAAATGTTTCAATTAAAAATGCATTATGTGGAAGTGTACATAAGGTTAGTGTATTTCGTAATCATTTTTTAGCAGACATAATAGTAAGCATTGAAGGAGTTTGGAGGGACTAACCTGTAGTTATTTGCAGTATGAGTGTTTATTCAAGAGTTTATTTCAGACAATGCCAGTAAGCATTTATCCTCTTCCTTTCAGCATGCTACAAATGGACTCTGTGTCATGCGTGCATATCTTTGGAATGTGAAGGGTGGTTTGATACGTAGGCCTGCCAGTGCACGAACTCTAAAAATAGCTGTGAATGTAAGGCCTTGGCGGTCTACGTTTTCGATGTCAATAGTTACCTTTTCTAGTGTAAGACCTTGTGATTTGTGTATTATTAGAGCCCATGCCAT